>CP136059.1:481967073-482598084 GCA_032464435.1 Aegilops umbellulata | reverse complement strand
GAAAACCAAATTCGTGGACATTTGGAGATGCCTTGTTATCAAAATATTTACCTTTATATAACTTCATCAAAATATTTGAGAAGCCCGTGGCAACGCACGGACATTCTACTAGTCTACTCCTAATGAAGCAGTTGGTAGCCTCACACCCTGGTTTTATTTTTGTCCGGTTTTATTTCCTCCCACCTCCCACCATCATCTATCGCTAGGTTTTCTCTCTCATATTGAAAAAACCAAATCCTATTAAATGGAAGATATTGTTTCGTGCTTGTTTTGGCAGGTGCTGATTCAATTCA
Organism: Aegilops umbellulata; assembly: GCA_032464435.1. Lineage (NCBI taxonomy): Eukaryota > Viridiplantae > Streptophyta > Magnoliopsida > Poales > Poaceae > Aegilops > Aegilops umbellulata. The sequence goes on along the minus strand of CP136059.1, from coordinate 482,597,791 downwards.
ATCATGTAAATAACAGGTAATTAGAAATTCAAAAATCAGATCATATATGTGAGGTCACCTTCCTAAAAGACAGACATAAGTTTTTTACGATAACCTTCCAAAACAAAACAAGACATTCCTAAATAACAAATTGCTAATCACACGTACTATGCCATTTATTATTATCATTATCTCTTTTATTAAATGCCAATCACAACTTTCATAATATAACGAAAATAACATATCCTTTTTTGATCTTACCAAATCTCTACTAGAATGAGTTTGTACGTCGTTCGTTACGCCAGTCGATCGATCGAAGCCTCCACCCACCGTTTTTTTTCCCGCCCAACCCCACTTCCCCACTGTTGGTTTTTCCCAATTTGCTGGTTTGTTCCTAGCATGCCCACATAAACCGCGATCTCTCCCTCTAAACACTATTAGAAAAAGGGCTATAGCTGATATGAATAGTGGCGGAGCCAGGAAAGTATGATCAGGGAGGCCGAGTGATGCTAAAACATGCTGGGGAGGACCAAATCTTAGAAAAATGAGTGTTTAGCATCAAATAACCAGTAATGATGTACTGTTCATAAGCAAAATAGCATGAAATCCCTCTTGTTAGGGGGGCCAGGGCCCCTGCTGGTCCCCCTGCCTCCGCCACTGGATATGAACATTAATGGCACACCATGTATGTGATGCGCCACTCCTATATAGCAGTGGCGCACCAGATACAGGTGCGCCATTAGTGTCCTCATTACTAATGGCGCACCAGACACACGGTGCGCCATTACTAACAATTTTTTTTATTTTACCAAAACTATTAATGGCGCATCAGGGCACAGTGCGCCATTACTAATTTTAACTAGTAAGGGCGCACCACACGCTCCGTGCGCCACTACTAACTTTTTTTTACTCTTTTTAAAACTAGTAATGGTGCGCCGTTACTATCTGAGCCATACAAAAAATTCACCAAATGCACCCCCTGGACCGCCTTTTCAGTTAAAATAAAATAAAAGAAAATGATAGAAATGTCAAAAAAATAAAAGAAAATAAGGTTCACATATGATATATGGTCTAGTTGTTAGCAAAATTTGTAAACATGAATTTTTGACTTTTTTGCAAAATCTCTCGAGAATTTGTAAAATGGCCATAACTTTTGCATACGAACTCCGATGAAAAAGTTTTTATATGAAAAATCATCTACTCGAAAAGTTACATCCGAATTGAACCGGGGGAACGCTGTTCAAGATTTTCAGAATCCCAAAAACCTAACAGAAAAAAGTTACAGGGCTTTTAAGATCTGGAGAGGCAAAAAAAATCAAACTCAGTAATGGCGCACCTGCCGGTGCGCCATTACTATCTTCCCGCCTTCAAAAATTCAAAATAAATAAAAAAATAAAAAAAATAGTAATGGCGCACCTGCCCACGGTGCGCCATTACTATGCCGTATATACGGCTGGGCGGGGTCCTCTCCTCCTTACCTCTTCATTGTTCTCCTCCCCTCCACCTCTCCTCAACTCCATCTCCTCCTCTCCTACACTCCATCTCCCCTCCTCTCCTCCACCATACTCCCCTCCTTCTCTCCGGCGACCTCCTCCTCCCTCCTCTCCTCCCCTTACGGTTTCTCCTCCCTCCTCTTCGGTGAGCTCCTCCTCCCTCCTCTCCGGTGATCTCCTCCTCCCTCCTTTTCGGTGAGTTCCTCCTCCCTCCTCTCCTCCCCTCCCCTCACGGTTTCTCCTTCCTCCTCTCCGGTGCTCCGGTGAACTCCTCTCCGGCGACCTCCTCCTCCTCTCCGGCGATGTAGGCGAGCTCCTCTCCGGTGACCTCCTCCTCCTCCTCCTTCTCCTCTCCGGTGACCTCGGCCCTCCTCTCCGGCAAAAGAACGTACAAAAAAAGAGAACGAAATTTGAAAAAATATCGTGCAACAAAAAAAGAGCAAAAAGGGCAAAAAAACGCAATCCTGATCCAAATTCAAAATTAAAAAATAGCAATAGCGCACGGTGAGGGTTAGACGGTGCGCCACTACTATTTTCCCGCCTTCAAAATTCAGAAAAAAAAATCAAAAAAATTCAAAAAAAAAGTTACCGGTGGCGCACCTGTAGCAATAGTAATGGCGCACTACAAGGTGCGCCACTGTTACCTGCAATACTAATGGCACACCAATGATGCGCCATTAGTATTAGTTAATAATGGCGTGATCATAGTGACGCACCTGTAGTGCGTCATTAATGGCCAAAACAGGCATTTTCCTAGTAGTGAAACTTGCCTTGCCTTGCCTTGCAACTAACAAATCACGAATCAAATCAAACTTTCCCAACGTACACAACTACAGCTCGCCCTTCTTCTCCTCACCACGACATAGATGCTCGCCGCTGGCATAGTTCTTTTTTCTTCCCTAAGCCCTCGACACCGCGTGGCGCCGCCATGTCCGCTCATCTCTGCCAAGTCAGTTTTTCTCTCCAGCTGGACAGGACCAACCAAACCTTTGGTGATGCGTGTCCATTTGTTTTGTTCAAGTGTGCTATACATCCAGAAATAAGAGAAGAAGGTCTCTACAAGCCTCCTCAGAGATCAGCGTTTCTGGGCCGTTGGATCGGTTCCCTTGATGCGTTTTCGTCCGTTGGATCGACATCTGGAGAAATCTGGGCCATGGGATCTGGGCTCGGCACTGCTGGAATGAATAATAATGGCAACAAAATGTGTATACCATGCCCCCACCAGGGCATTTCGGTCATTTCGCGTAGTGGGGGTATAAAAGGGCCGGCTCCCCTGGTGAACCCTAGTCTCCTCCTCTCCCCGCACTCGCGCCCCCTCCCTCGCCCGCCCCGCCCCGCTCGCCCGCCCTGCCCCGCCCCGCCGCCTCGCCCACCCCGCCCCGCCGTCCCGCCTCGCCCGTCCCGCTCGCAGTGGCCGATGCCCCGCAGCCTCGCCCGGCCCCGTCGTCCCGCCCCGCTCGTCCCGCTCGCCATGGTCGTGGCCGATGACCGCGGCCCCGTCGTCCCGCCCCGCTCGCTGTGGCCGATGACCGCGCCACCAGGGATCGCGGCCACTCGATGAGGAGGCCTGGACCTTGGCGCAGACCCGTGCCCCCGCGCGGCGGCGGCAGATCCCTCATCGCAGAGCCAGCCCTCCCGCCGGTGCCACATCGCGCCGCGATGCCGTTGGCTTGGAGGCCGGTGTTCAGGCAGCCGCCGCGGCGTCGCCGGATGCGGTGGCAGGCTCTTAGGGGACCGCTTGGCAGGGGGTCCGTCGCGGCTTCCGGTGGCACCAAGTCGTAGATCTGAGCCGTCGTTTACACTTCGGTTTCGATTTGGTGCCTCCACTCCTCACCACCTCTCCCTCTCTGATCTTGTTTGTTTGTAGGCCTGGGCTTGTAGGTTATTTGTCTTCTCTGTATGTAGATGTTGTTGGATTCAGACCATAGTCGAAAGATGGGGGCCTTTTGTGCTCTCAGGTTTGGCTATATTCCAAGTATTAGGATTTCTCTCAGGTCTGGCTAGGTTCCAAAGATGGCCACAGAGCCTTTTGTGCTCTCAGGTTTGGCTAGATTCCAAGTATTTGGAATTTTTGGGTCAATGGTCTGGCTAGGTTGGCTAGGTTCCAAAGCTGGCCACTTCTCTGTGGCCTTTTGTGCTGCCTTGCTTGGACTCGATGGGAGAGAGATAAGGGTTGGGTTAGGTTCCAAAGATGGCCACTTTTCGGTGGCCTTTTGTGCTGCCTTGCTTGGACTTGATGGGAGAGAGAGAAGGGTTTGGCTAGGTTCCAAATATTGGGATCTTTTGGAAGTTGAGGTACTCATGTGCTCTTTGTTATATTATAAAGTATGTATATGGGGTATTCCTCTGGTTCAAAATGAATACTAGGTTAAGATCCTTACACTTGAAATTTATCATTATTTGGATACTCTGCAGTGTTGTTTTGTTTACTAAATTCTCCAGTTATTTTCACTTTCAATTAGGCTCTGTGTAGTGATTATCTCGGCTTTTGCAATAGCAAGTATACCATCGTGATGTGTAATTACAGATTGTTTTAGTGTTATAATTTGTTCTGACTTCCATGATTTATAGTATTGACATACTGAGCTTGTATGCCCTTTCCATGAATTGAGTTCTATGTAAGTCTTGGCAATGCATTGACATGGTTCTGGTAGCCATTATGATGCATGATGCACCACAACGTCAGTTCCTTTCTATCACTGATTTTTTAATAAATCTTGCTGCAGTGAAATCCAAAGAACGATATGGATGTGAATGAAAAGGGTACTATTTATTAGTCTTATAGTGGCCTGACATGCTATCGAATTTTTTTAGTATCTAAAAAGGCAGACCAGTTTTGCAATGAATGTTTATATTTTCCATTACATTTGGTCATAAGATTTTACTTTGTTTTGCCAGGAGAGTTTCACTTCATGTAGCTACTGCACCAGGAGAATTGTATGCTTGCGCCGAGGAAAATGTTATGCCGACTGTGGACAAGTGCCCTGAACTCACCTATGCCCGGTATGGATGGCTTTTCAATTTCGTGCCTTGACTTCTAGATTGTAATCCTACTTGACTTTTGCATCAGTGATAAATGAAGTTCTCTACATTCCTCGATTTTTAGTGTTAGGAGACAGAATATGTATCCTTAGTTACCTCTTCCTACATTTTTGGTTTGCCTTTTTGATCCAAATAAACCACACCTTTACCATATTTTCCCCTTAATTCATATTTAATTGTTGGCATAGCTTTGGAAGTTCAGTTCAGATCAAAAGATCATCCCATATGACCAGAAACTGTTTATGTTCAGATTATAAATCATATGCAATTTAATGTTTTTAAATGGATAGGGTGATTGGCAATAGATAAATGATATTAGCTTTGCATTGCGGATTATTTCCTTTTTTGGCTATAGGTTTTAGTCATTAAATTTAACTGTAGGTTTGTTTCTGTAACTTGTTCGCCTTTAGAACATGATTTTGCGTGGCTTACAAAAGAAAAGAGTGAATGGTTGGTGCGTGGGAGTGCACCGTGGGTCTGATCTGGATTGTTTTAGCTCGGATTTTGTCGTCTTTTTTACCTCTTATTTCGCTTTGGGTGCGGTGTTAGGCGTTCCTTCCTTGGATTGTAGCTATCTCCTCTTCTTTCTCTTCTTCTTCTTTCATTTTTTTTCTTTGTCTTTGCCTTAGCACTGAAATGCATATCTACTGTTTTGCAGGTAATCTGGTGTGAGCTCAAGGTAAAAGGCAAAGCCTGAAGGTAGGCAATCATCATTAGCTAGGTAGTCGATTATACAGTACGGCGCAAACATTGTTGTCTTCGACTGAATGTTTGACTTATTCTCATTCAATCTCACCTTTTCATTTGCATGACATCGGAACTGGAAACATCAAAATTGGTGCCCCGGTCATCTCTGCCCCTGGTGGTGCTCCTAGATGTACATCACTTCCTCGCCTCCTTGGCCGCTTCGGTGCCCGTGGCGTTCGTCCTCGTCGGTGGGACGGTGCAAGGCACAACTCCGATGCGGCGACGTGGATGTGCGGTGTAGGAAGTGGTTCCTCGCTGGCTGGACGGCGTTCAAGCGCAACCCCAACACCCACTGAGTACTGCCTCGGCTACAACCTCCCTCGGTGAGCTCCATCTTCCTCCTGCTCCTCTGTTTTGGCTACTGTGTAGGACATGGCCAGGGCTATGATGATCAGTTATGGCTGATATAGGCATGCTCTCGAGCAATCGAGGCACATGTAGGTATTAAGTTGGACCCCCCCCTCGAAAAATCTCGTGCCTCGCCTGTAATTCACGTGCCCCATCAGTCGGAAGCCATTCTTGCTAGGGCGATGATGATTGTCGTGGCTGAAATAAGTGTACCTTTGAGCAATCAAGGCACCTGTGGGTATCAAGTTGGATCCTCCCTCTTGTCTCTAGAATCCATTTTCATCCTGTGATACTTATTTTTCTACCTTTAGATGGTCATTCTTGTTGAGTGATAACCAGGGCAGCTCAACTGTATAAACAGATTGATCTGGTGATAAGAGATGACGGGGGTAGGTTATATGATCGAGGAAAGGCGAATCTGAGCCCACTATGCATTGAACCCTGAACTCTTTTTATTTGTATTTAAAGGTGTTGCTTATTTATGCTCCAGTGTTTATAGCCGTCTTATGTAAATATTTCTTCTCTCTCATACCTTTATTGCATATAAGTTGTTCTTAATCTTTTATTGTTTGTTGTTGGTTTTCGAGCTGTGGAATGTATTCCTAATCCTGATCTATAGAATTGCCTTTCTGAACTTGATGTCTAAGTTCTACTGGACAATGCTTATTTGGCCAGATGCTCATAGGTTAAGTTATTTGATGCATTGCTTTCACTATCAAATTGTTCGCTGCTTTGAGCATCTGGCTGCATACTCTATTGTTTTATATTTGGTGCACTGGACCAAGAGAGCGCAGAGGGAGATCTTCTCTGTCGCACCGGCGGCAGCAACAGGGAAAATCCAGTCCACGGTGCCGCCAATGAGAAAGGTAAAGACGAGCTGTCGGTCGCTTATTAATTCCGTGCCCCTAGCTATAGTGTCGATCAACAAATGACTCGACCTGTCCTTCAGGTAATATTAGAGTCGTTTCTCCTGAGTGTGATCCGCTGATCCTTAGAGCCATTTTCTCCCAAGTGTGATCATGAGATTAAATAATGGTCTCTTGCACACCAATTTGCTTTCTTACACTTTGTTACTTAGTTAGTCTTCATTATATCATAACTCACAACTTTTCTAACTCTTCATTATATGTTCCGCTCTTTACTGAATCTTGGTGTTGCATATTGAACCTTATGTATATTCTCCTTGCATCTAAATTGTTGCTTTCTACTCAATATTGTGTGTATATGTCCATCTATGCATAATATGTGGCCCAAATGATGTGATATGTTCTTTTAGCCAGATCCAATTTATGTAGCAAGGCCGACGATTTGACCGTATCATTTTTTCTCCTCTGGTTGAATACTGCATCTTTTTTGAAATTGTCCTAAATGTTTTATAGCTCCTAAGTAATGTATTATCGAAGCCGGTGGGAACATATGTTGTGTCTTAAGATAATTATAAAATAACCGAATATATCAAAATGATAATGACATTGGATTAAATTTAGAGGAATATGACAGAAAGTTTAACCTTCAATATTGTAGGTTTTCCTGATTGTCTGGCACCTTATTAGGAGACGACGACTGCTACCATGAATAGGTTTAAATGCCACATTGCTTCTATTGGACAAATCATCATAGAAAACTAATGTGCCTAAACTTATAACATAAACTACTGCTGCTTTGTTGTTTTTATCGAGGATATTTTCTTTAAGCATATGCTAATCACAGACTATCTCCTATTTCACTTAGATTATTCATAGGGCTCTAGGGATAACCACATTATTTTCACTTACATGTTCCTGATTCCTTCTTTGTCTCGCAGCTGGATCGGTGGGTGGCGACACGTTCGCTGTTTGGTCGAGTCGTCCATGGCGCTGTTGCTGCCGTCCAGGATGAGCTGCTAAGCCTGCTACTCCATGAGACTCCCTAGCAACAGCTGAAGAGAGGTTCCATGGGAACAAGCACCCATGGTTGTTGTCGTCGTTAGCATCGTCCCTTAAATGCGACCCTTTAGACCCTTTGCTGGTCCAGCTCCCAGAAGGTCAGTGCCTGGTATAATTCGCCTTCTCTTCACCTTCTCCAACCACTGTAGTTTCAAGTCCCGTTCTGATCCTATTTGTAATGATATTACTTGGCATAGGGGAAGGGAAGTGGTTTCTCTCTGTCGAGGACGGCAAACAGAGATAGAGGAGGCAAATGTGATATGCTTGGCATTATGTTGTGAGGATAGAGGGCCATGGATCTAGATGTGGAGGTCAGTGGCAGTATCAATGCCTTTTTCCTCTTCTACTCGATTCCTTGACCTGTTTCCTTGCACTGTTAGATTGTGAAAGTCCATGTGACGTTCGTGTCAAGATGAGCTGCCGTTCCTGCTGACATTGTGTCAACTATATGGTTGTATTCTTAAAACTTATCAATCAATTGGAGTCGGTTTCTATAATTGTTTTCCCTTCAGAAGTTTTTTACCTGCTTAATGCTTATTGTTCAGAATTTTAGGTGCTCTTTTGTCAGAGAACGCTTGATTGTTTGGTTGGGACTGTATGATTTAGCCTATTCTTGGTGGCAACTAATTAGGCATCGATACTGTGAATCAGTAAACTCTCGCAACAGGACTGTTTTTTTAACTTCCGGACATTTTTATTTATGTGAAAAATACTTTGTTTGGTGATACACTAATTCAGAATACTCATGCTTCAATTTACATGGCAACTGCCCTAGCGTGCACGTAATCAGATGGCAACTCTTTCTCTTTACATGGCAACTGCCCTAGCGTGCTTGTGAGCACATGGCAACTCTCTCTTTACCCGAACATATTTTTTTGCCATGCCTTTTTGTAGTGCTACATGGCAACTGTCTAGTGTTAGTGGGTGGCAACTCCTAAAGTTTTGAAATCATGGCAACTGCAGTAGACCAGACCATACATGGCAACTACAGTTGAGCAACCATGGCAACTGTAGTTGTCCGACATGGCAACCGAAGTTCAGCGACATGGCAACTCGGTTAAACGAACATGGATGAGGGTCTGAACCATGGCAACTGCGGGATGCGCGGTGACTGTCACGCGATGCGTGCGGGACCACGAGGTACGAGGCCTGACGTACGGGGCGTGTGAGTGTTGTCTATTTCGCCACATGCACGCGTGTGAAAGGGATCGGGAGGGGAAAAAAGTGGTGTGTGGGCATTACTTGTTTTGCCCACGCGTAGGTGTGTGGGCTGTTCCTCTTATACACCACACAAAATGTGTGGGCAGCCCCCCTAACGCCCACACGTATGGCACTTATCGGCGTCCAAGAAATAAGATATTTCCCATCTGGTAACACTAGAACGAACTATTAATCATTCAAAGTGCTGCTAGAACAAAACCCCAGTGAAAGAAGCAACTAATACTGGAGAAGTTAAAACCAGAGGTCAAGATAATATATACTTCACACAACATAGCTTTAAAGTTACAATCGATAATAGAAAATAGTCGGACAATTAAAGTCACAGTTTTTATATCAGAACATAAATTATATATATAGTCGATACATGAACGGATGGTTGGGCATTTTAGGTATATAGCTAACTAGATCGGCAGCGCGCCTTGGCGCGAGGGTGCCGGTTTCAACGATGTGCCCATGCATGTAATGGTGAAGTTAGTAGAAAGCCAGGCTTATCATATGTATTCAATCAGGATAAAAAATAAAAAAAGTAACATTCAAGTGTAATAAGAGCAAGACATCATCAATGGATACCAAAACTACAATACAACACATCTCCATAGCCACCAGAACGATAGTACAACACATTTGAAGAATGGAATGTTCATATACAGGGTAAATTAAAGGATGCAATGTTCATACACGGTAGATATTGTCGTTGGAGGACTGAACACCGGTAATGGGCATGCGCGGTGGACAGGTCCGGTCGTCTTGAACAGCAGTGTCAGAGAGAACGATGACACTCATTGTGTTCTATTTGAGCCTGAGTCTCAGATGGCCTTGTGAAGCCCAAGATGCTCTAACAGGAGATCAAGCATCATTCTAACTGGGATCCTTACAATGCTTGTCTCGGCCTGTGTCATAGGAAATTTCAGAATGGTTATATAATTTTCTAGAGTACTAAAGTTGACAGCAGTTGGTTTTATACCATGAAAACAAAGGTCTGGGTAACTAAAGGACAACAATCTTTGTTGTGCAAGAGTTTTATTAGATTCTTACTGTCCTGTTCGACAATTGAGACATAGTAATTGAAAAAAAATCAAATGCTACCATGAATCATAAGATAAACCAGCAGAAAATCTAAAGCCTAATCATCGGACAAAGTCACACACATGAGCAGAGCACTTCAAGTATTGTACAAAGAACAATGGCCTAGGAAACCAATCCACAATCCAGCGAGTTTGCTACAAAGAAAATCCTAAGGACAACCTGTACACACTCATACGCAAGCGTAAATTCTGGTGTTTCCAACTTTAATGATAGGCTAATCGAAACGAGAGGCCAAGAAGTCCTGGATAATCATTTTGAAAAGTCTAATTAGACAATGTTAAGTGCAAGAGAGGCAAGGCGACTAATTCAACAATGTGCCAGGAACGGCCAGAAAAAGATGATTGCACCCACACGTCTATTGTAGTTCTTGTAGTCCTTGTTTGTTTTGCATCAGGTAGACCAATGTTTCCAAGAATGGCATTAACCATAGACTTTGGGCTGACCATCTCTTCAGTTAATGAGACACCAAACGATTCGATAGGTATAATATATTTGGAAACAGAATGTGTCAGGCCAGGCTCAAAAACAAGAATGACACGATAAGTAAGAAAACAACGGTGGCACAAGTTAATATGTGAATAGGTGGCTGTCGGTGTCAAAACCGGCGGATCTCGGGTAGGGGGTCCTGATCTGTGCGTCAAGGTCGGATGGTAACAGGAGACAAGGGACACTTTATTTTACCCAGGTTCGGGCCCTCTCGATGGAGGTAAAACCCTACTCCTGCTAGATTAATATTGATGATATGGGTAGTACAAGAGTAGATCTACCACGAGATCAAGGAGGCTAAACCCTAGAAGCTAGCCTATGGGTATGATGATGGTTATGATGTGTTCTGTCCTACGGACTACAACCCTCCGGTTTATATAGGCACCGGATAGGGTTAGGGTTACACAAAGTCGGTTACATTGGTAGGAGATCTTGAATATCCGCACGCCTAGCTTGCCTTCCACGCCAAGGAAAGAACCTTCCGGACACGGGACGAAGTCTTCAATCTTGTATCTTCATAGTCCTGGAGTCCGGCTGAAGATATAGTTCGGCTATCCGAACACCCCCTAATCCAGGACTCCCTCAGTAGCCCCTGAACCAGGCTTCAATGACGTCGAGTCCAGTGCGCAAATTTGTCTTCGGCATTGCAAGGCGGGTTCCCCCTCCGAATCTTGTGTACCTGTATGAATAATGTCCGTAGCGCTCCTCGGTCTCGGCGCCCAATAATTGCCGTCTTCCACGTGTTGAACGAATGCGAAAAGCCCGGGGGTGTTTTTATATTCACACCCTTGGTCATATAAACGAGCCGCCTATTTAACGGGATGGGGATCTAGATCCAAACCACATCTTCTTCTCCCCGCGAGTTATCATCAGAGCGTCTCCAGCAAAGGTCCATTCCAACATGGCCAGCCGTCGTAGCTCCTTTCCTCGCCCCTCCAGCCCCAAATCCGGAGACTGGGAGAGTTGCACCATCCCACACAGCGAGCTAGTGTCACTGCAGGCCAAAGGATTCCTTCCCCAAGCATATATGGTCTCGGTCCGAGCCGGACTCGCCACCTACAACGGCGGCAAGCAAGCGGAGAGCACCCCCAATCCTTCTAAAGGAGAGCGGGTGTGCCTCGTCCCTTATTTATTAAGGGGTCTGGGATTTCCAATTCATCCATTCCTCCGCGGGCTTCTGGAGTTCTACGGCCTCCAGCTGCACAACCTCACGCCTGGCTCCGTGCTACATATTGCAGGCTTCGTTGCCCTTTGCGAGCTATTTTTAGGCGTCGAGGCTCATTTTGCGCTGTGGAAGAGGTTGTTCTGCTTGGTGCCTCGTTCTCAGAAGGGGTCTATATACCAAGTGGGCGGAGCCGAAATATGGCGCATCGCCGGGACCGGATACCTATCCGGAACCCCACAGAAGGCGTCCGAGGACTGGCCTTCAGAATGGTTCTACATAGACGACGTCCCGCTGCCGGACCCTGTCCGGGTCGGCCTCCCTGAGTTCAGCATGGCTCCCTTAAAGAAACGCTTAAGTTGGCGTCCGCGGAGCTCTCAGAGAGAAAGCAACAGAGACGTTCTTTACCTGATGGGTCGGATAAGACTGTTAGCTCATTCCGGACTAACCATGATTAGAGTCATGGCCGCATGTATTATGCGGGGGGTGCAGCCGCTTCAATATAGGAGTCACCCCATGTGGGATTTCAACGGGGAGGATGACGCCACCCGTTACAGCCGCAAGGGGCCAGACACAGCTGCCGCTCTAGTAAAGATTCTAACATCTTTGTACAAGGGAGAAAAGGAGGACTTCCTCCGCGTCAACCCGTGGGCCGGATTCACTGTGTATGAACCTCCAAGTTGGGTGAGTGAACAATTGCACTTGCCCGCTTATTTAATGCTCCCATTACTAGATACGTAATCTGGTGATTTCAATGCAGGAGCTTCGACAGGAGGTAAAGGATATCAACAGCTGCCCTCCACAGCCTGAGGACCCAGAGCGGTCCCTCGATCCGGACTCCGAAGAGGATCCGGACATATCGGTGGAGCTCATCGACGGGGTGTTCCACCAGTTAAGCAAAGATAATACCTTGGTGGCCATTACGGCTGATTATCCCGGGTTAATCCCGGCCTCCCAGGTGACAGAAACCGGAGTGTTTATTCCCGCAAGAGAGATTCCGTCCTTACATATTCCGGTGTTTCTGACGACAACCGTATTTTACAGGGGAGACTTCCGAGGAGGGAGGCCGAACCTGCGGCGGCTAGCCAACGAGGAGCCGCCGGGCCTCGTGGGGTAAAAAGGGATGAAGTCCGGACTGAGAGTTCGGCACAAAGGTATAACGCGCCCTCTGTCTTCCTGGCGTTGTTCTGTCAGGGCATGTTAACATCCGTACTGTTTCCAGGACGAAGAGGCCTCGCCGGACTATATCCGGAGGGGCCGCCAACCGCGCCTCTACCAGCCAGGCCCCAACGTCTGGTCCGGAGGCGGGGACAAACACCAGGCTTGCGCCGGACGCTCCTCCAACAGAGGACGCGGACCAGCTGTCTGCCACAAATTCAGAAGTGGAGAGCGCCATGAACCATAGGCGTCGCCGGACAGTTCTACGCGACGCTTGTTTCTCCCGAGAGGCCTTAAACGCCTTCAATTCGGGAGATGCGTACCTTCGTGCTGCTCAAGATGGTTTAGCCAAAGCCACGGAGCAGTATGTGAAAGACATACGGGTAAGAAAAATTAAATATATATATATACCAGTAGCCCCCGAGACTTGAAACAGTTAAACTAACTGATTTAAGGATCATATAATATGTAGGTTCTTACTGAGAAGAACACCGTGCTGTCCCAGGAGCTGGAAAAGTGCAAGGCCCAACTAGAGGCCGCATTAGCCGCAACAGGGGAGCCCAAAGGGACCCCCTCAGGTATGATATACTTTGAGAGATTAGTACTGTGCGGCTTATGTGCGAATCTGACAATTAATGTTACAGATGGTGCCGGACTAGATCCGGAGAGGCAACAACTCTTACGCCAGTTAAAGGCTGGCGAGAGTACGTTGACAAGGGTGAGGCGAGAGAAGAATGATCTTCAGGATGCCAACACCAAGCTGGATGTTGAACTGAAAGACGTTCGTGGCCAGCTATCTGACTCCATGAAGGAGAATCAGCGTCTTCGACACGGCATATTTAGTAAGTGCTTGAGCGAACTCTTGAAAAAAAGGAGTTCGGCGAGGAAGACGAATAACAGAATTATGTCTGTAGGTACGCTCACAGGTCGTCCTGCAGAGGAGATGCCCGGTTCTACGGGTGACCTTCTCCCCGAACTCCTGCAACTGCACGAACGAATTCGGCGGGCAATGCAAGGGGTTGCCCGGGCCTTATGGCCTGCCCACTCCACGCCCGAGGGACTTGGAGAGCTTGCAGAGAAGCTGACGGGAGCTCGGCGGCGCATCCGGTTGTGGAAGATATCAGCCTGCCGACAAGGCGCGAGGGAGGCCTGGGCCATGGTGAAGACCCGCTTTACGAAGTCTGACCCCAATCACATGGCCGAGGTCGGACCAGTGGGGCCTGATGGGAAGGAGATCCCTGTGAGCTTGGTGTATGGCCAAGTAGAGCTGGCCGCAAAGTATTCCCAGCAGGACTGTAAATTAGACAGCCTGTTAGATGGTATAGAGGAGGAATACGATCAGTCAAGATGACTATGTAATTTATAATTGACATGTGTAATGCCTTCTAGCCGGATTGTAGATCGTTTGTCGTTGCCGACCTTTTCGCTTCGACCTCGGGACCTGACGGTCCGGAGTGTGTCCGAATACCATAACGGCTATATAAAAGCCGGGGTATGCATGGAGACCAGGCGTAGGGGTCATTAGTGCTTTATCAGACAAGTGCCCAACTAGTTATGTTATATTACATGGTTAGTAAGAAACATCTTCCAGAGAGAATAGTTCCGTTAAGGGTTCCTTTTGCTGGGCTGGCGTGCCCTAAAGTGCATGTCCGGACTGCAAATGCAGAAGATCATCTGGGGGCATGTATAAAATAAAAAGGTTCATCTTTAATTCACCGACCGAATATTCCCTTAAGAACGCTAGCTTTCGGCTTCACCCAGTCTGAGGTACACATCCGGCTTATCCGGCAGTAACAATCACAGAGGTGCTCCCTTTACTGCCTAGCCGAACAATCGGGAACGTAGGGGTAAGCACAGGAGCCAGGCAACCCATCTTGGCCAAAACTTAAGTCATATCGATGCATATAATGTCGAAGAAAAGGTGCATGCGGAAGTCTGACGCATGCGTTGGGTGTGAAACCCATATAGACAAGCTTCTGTTAAACAAGCCCCCAGGTTTAAGGAGCGCGGACAGCGCGTCACATGATGAGCCTTTTAAGGGCTAGAAAAGAAAAGAGTAGGAGACAAAGTAAAAAAAAAGGTATAAATGTAAATAATGGACAGAGGAAGGAGACAAACACGGAGTCCGGCGCTAGGCATAGAATCTTCGGAGACGTGTGGCGTTCCATGGGTTCGGCTCGAGTCGGTTGTCCGACGCATCTCGCAGGCGGTACGCTCCACCAGTTAGGACTTGGTCGATTATGAATGGACCTTCCCATTTGGGCTTGAGTTTGTTCTTTTGCTTATCCGGCAGGCGCAGAACTAGTTCACCAACGTTGTAATTTTTGGCCCGTACTTCTCTGCTTTGATATCTTCGAGCTTGCTGTTGATAGAATGCGGAACGGGCCTTGGCCACGTCACGCTCTTCCTCTAAGGCGTCCAGGTTGTCCTGCCGATCAAGCTCGGCTTCTCTTTCTTCGTACATGCGCACTCGAGGTGAGTCATGAATTATGTCGCAGGGCAGAATTGCCTCAGCGCCGTACACCATAAAGAATGGCGTGAATCCGGTGGTACGATTTGGCGTGGTTCGCAGCCCCCAGAGTACGGATTCGAGCTCCTCTACCCAGTGCATATCAGATTCGTTGAGGGACCGCACTAGTCTGGATTTGATGCCGCTCATGATGAGACCATTTGCACATTCGACCTGACCATTAGTTTGTGGGTGATAGACAGAAGCGTAGTCGAGCTTAATGCCCATGTTTTTGCACCACAGCTTTACTTCATCAGAGGTGAAGTTTGTGCCGTTATCGGTGATAATGCTGTGGGGGACACCATAACAGTGTACGACCCCGGATACGAAGTCTATCACAGGTCCGGATTCAGCCGTCTTGACAGGCTTGGCTTCTATCCATTTGGTGAATTTATCCAGCATGACCAATAAGTATTTTTTTCTTGTGGGTTCCGCCTTTAAGGGGTCCCACCATATCGAGCCCCCAGACCGCGAAAGGCCAAGTGATGGGGATAGTTCGGAGGGCGTTGGGTGGCATATGGCTTTGGTTGGCAAAGAGATGGCAACCGACGCACCGTTTGACTAGGTCCTGAGCGTCTGCTCTAGCCGTCGGCCAATAGAAGCCAGTACGGAAAGCCTTGCTTACAAGGGACCGAGCCACGGCGTGATGGCCACCGAGTCCGGCATGAATTTCAGCCAACAGACTCCGCCCTTCCTCTTCGGAGATACACCTTTGAAGGACTCCTGTAGTGCTTTTCTTATATAGCTCTCCCTCGTGGACTTTATAGGCTTTAGATCGCCGCACTATGCAGCGTGCCTCGTTTTGGTCCTCGGGGAGTTCCTGCCTAGTAAGGTAGGCTAGGAATGGTTCCGTCCACGAGGCGATGACCGCCATTATTGCGTGGGCTGAGGGTGTAATTTCGGTGGCGGGGCCGCCGATTATGTCTGATTGTTCGGCATTGGGTTGTGCGGTTATGCCCGGGCTATTATCCGAGGGTTCCCCCTCCCATGTTACGGATGGTTTGAATAATCTTTCTAAGAAGATGTTGGGGGGACTGCATCTCGTTTTGCTCCAATGTGTGCCAGGACGTCCGCAGCCTGATTATTTTCTCGGGCTATGTGATGGAACTCCAGTCCCTCGAACCGAGCTGACATTTTTAGTACGGCATTGCGATAAGCTGCCATTTTTGGGTCTTTGGCGTCGAAGTCGCCATTTATTTGGGATATCGCGAGGTTTGAGTCCCCGCGTACTTCCAGGCGTTGAATGCCCATGGATACCGCCATCCGGAGGCCATGTAGAAGGGCCTCGTATTCGGCTGCATTGTTGGAGTCCGTGTACGTAATTTGGAGTACATATTGGACTGTATCTCCTGTAGGGGACGTCAAAACGACGCCAGCCCCTAGTCCGGCCAGCATTTTGGAGCCGTCGAAATGCATGATCCAGTTTGAGTACGTGCCATACTCTTTAGGGAGTTCGGCCTCTGTCCATTCGGCGACGAAGTCGGCTAGGACTTGCGATTTAATTGCTCGCCGTGGCTTGTAGGTTATATCGAACGGGAGGAGCTCTTGTTGGGGATCGTAGCAGAAATTAAAATTTTCCTATGCATCACCAAGATCTATCCATGGAGTATTCTAGCAACGAGGGGATAGGAGAGCATCTACATACCACTTGTAGATCGCAACGGAAGCGTTCAAGGAGAACGTGGATGATGGAGTCGTACTCGTCGTGATTCGAATCACCGATGACCAGCGCCGAAAGGACGGCACCTCCGCGTTCAACACACGTACGGGACGATCGACGTCTCCTCCTTCTTGATCCAGCAAGGGGGAAGGAGAGGTTGATGAAGATCCAGCAGCACGATGGTGTGGTGGTGGATGCAGCAGAGTTCCAGCAGGGCTTCGCCAAGCTTCTGTGGAGAGAGGGAGAGGTGTAACGGGGAGAGGGAGGCGCCAATGCAGTAGGGGTGCGGCTGCCCTCCCTCTCCCCCCTTTATATAGGCCCCCAAGGGGGGGGCGCAGCCCTGGAGATGGATCTCCAGGGGGGGCGGCGGCCAAGGGTGGGGGGCTTGCCCCCCAAGCAAGGGGGGCGCCCCCACTAGGGTTTCCCCCAAACCCTAGGCGCATGGGCCAAAGGGAAGGGGGTGCACCCAGCCCTCCAGGGGCTGGTTCCCTGCCCCTTGTGGCCCATGAGTCCCTCCGAGAGGGCTGGCCCCTCAAGGTGGACCTCCGGTGCCTCTCCGGTGGCCCCGGTACAATACCGATATGCCCCCGAGACTTTCCAGTGTCCGTACAACAACTTCCCATATATAAATCTTTACCTCCGGACCACTCCGGAACCTCTCGTGACGTCCGGGATCTCATTCAGGACTCCGAACAACCTTTGGTTTGCTGCATACTAATATCTTTAACAACCCTAGCGTCACCGAACCTTAAGTGTGTAGACCATACGGGTTCGGGAGACATGCAGACATGACCGAGACGATCTCCAGTCAATAACCAACAGCGGGATCTGGATACCCATGTTGGCTCCCACATGCTCCTCGATGATCTCATCGGATGAACCACGATGTCGAGGACTTTAATCAATCCCGTACTCAATTCCCTTTGTCCGTCGGTACGATACTTGCCCGAGATTCGATCATCGTTATACCGATACCTTGTTCAATCTCGTTACCGGCAAGTCTCTTTACTCGTTCCCGTAATACATCATCCCGTGAACAACACCTTGATCACATTGAGCTCATTATGATGATGTCTTACCGAGTGGGCCCAGAGATACCTCTCCGTCACACGGAGTGATAAATCCCAGTCTCGATTCATGCCAACCCAACAGATACTTTCGGAGATACCTGTAGTGCACGTTTATAGTCACCCAGTTACGTTGTGACGTTTGATACACCCAAAGCATTCTTACGATATCCGGGAGTTGCATAATCTCATGGTCTAAGGAATGATACTTGACATTCAGAAAAGCTCTAGCAAACGAACTACACGATCTTTATGCTATGCTTAGGTTTGGGTCTTGTCCATCACATCATTCTCCTAATGATGTGATCCCATTATCAATGACATCCCCATGTCAATAGTCAGGAAACCATGACTATCTATTGATCAACGAGCTAGTCAACTAGAGGCTTACTAGGGACACATTGTGGTCTATGTATTCACACATGTATTATGATTTCCGAACAATACAATTATAGCATGAACAATAGACAATTATCATGAACAAGGAAATATAATAATCCATTTATTATTGCCTCTAGGGCATATTTCCAACAGTCTCCCACTTGCACTAGAGACAATAGTCTAGTTACATTGTGATGAATCGCACACCCATGGAATTTTGGTGTTGATCATGTTTTGCTCTAGTGAGAGGTTTAGTCAACGGATCTGCCACATTCAGGTCCGTATGTACTTTACAAATCTCTATGTCTCCATTTTGAACACTTTCACGAATGGAGTTGAAGCGACGCTTGATATGCCTTGTCTTCTTGTGAAACCTGGGCTCCTTCGCAAGGGCAATTGCTCCAGTGTTGTCACAGAAGAGAGTCATCGGGTCCGACGCATTGGGTATGACTCCTAGGTCGGTAACGAACTCCTTCACCCAGACTGCTTCCTGTGCTGCCTCCGAGGCTGCCATATACTCTGCTTCACATGTAGATCCCGCCACGACGCTTTGCTTGCAACTGCACCAGCTTACTGCCCCTCCATTCAAAATATACACGTATCCGGTTTGTGACTTGGAGTCATCCAGATCTGTGTCGAAGCTAGCGTCGACGTAACCCTTTACGACGAGCTCTTCGGCACCTCCATAAACGAGAAACATATCCTTAGTCCTTTTCAGGTACTTCAGGATGTTTTTGACCGCTGTCCAGTGTTCCTTGCCGGGATTACTTTGGTACCTACCTACCAAACTTACGGCAAGGTTTACATCAGGTCTGGTACACAGCATGGCATACATAATAGACCCTATAGCTGAGGCATAGGGGATGGCACTCATCTCTTCTATATCTTTTGCCGTGGTCGGGCATTGAGCCGTGCTCAATCGCACACCTTGCAATACAGGTAAGAACCCCTTCTTGGACTGATCCATTTTGAACTTCTTCAAAATCTTGTCAAGGTACGTACTTTGTGAAAGACCAATGAGGCGTCTCGATCTATCCCTATAGATCTTGATGCCTAATATATAAGCAGCTTCTCCAAGGTCCTTCATTGAAAAACACTTGTTCAAATAGGCCTTTATGCTTTCCAAGAATACTATATCATTTCCCATCAATAGTATGTCATCCACATATAATATGAGAAATGCTACGGAGCTCCCACTCACTTTCTTGTAAACGCAGGCTTCTCCATAAGTCTGCATAAACCCAAACGCTTTGATCATCTCATCAAAGCGAATGTTCCAACTCCGAGATGCTTGCACCAGCCCATAGATAGAGCGCTGGAGCTTGCATACTTTGTTAGCATTCTTAGGATCGACAAAACCTTCCGGCTGCATCATATACAATTCTTCCTTAAGGAAGCCGTTAAGGAATGCCGTTTTGACGTCCATTTGCCATATCTCATAATCATAGTATGCAGCAATTGCTAATATGATTCGGACAGACTTCAGCTTCGCTACGGGAGAGAAAGTCCCATCGTAGTCAACCCCTTGAACTTGTCGATAACCCTTAGCGACAAGTCGAGCTTTATAGATGGTCACATTACCATCCGCGTCTGTCTTCTTCTTAAAGATCCATTTATTTTCTATGGCTCGCCGACCATCAGGCAAGTCATTCAAAGCCCACACTTTGTTTTCATACATGGATTCTATCTCGGATTTCATGGCTTCTAGCCATTTGTCAGAATCTGGGCCCGCCATCGCTTCTTCATAGTTCGAAGGTTCACCGTTGTCCAACAACATGATTTCCAGGACAGGGTTGCCATACCACTCTGGTGCGGAACGTGTCCTTGTGGACCTGCGAAGTTCAGTACGAGCTTGATCAGAAGTATCTTGATCATCATCGTTAACCTCCTCTCTAATCGGTGCAGGCACCACAGGAACATTTTCCTGAGCTGCGCTACTTTGATTCTCAAGAGGTAGTACTTCATCAAGCTCTACTTTCCTCCCACTTACTTCTTTCGCGAGAAACTCTTTCTCTAGAAAGGACCCGTTCTTGGCAACAAAGATCTTGCCTTCGGATTTGAGGTAGAAGGTATACCCAACTGTTTCTTTGGGATATCCTATGAAGACGCATTTTTCCAATTTGGGTTCGAGCTTTTCAGGTTGAAGTTTCTTGACATAAGCATCACAACCCCAAACTTTCAGAAACGACAGCTTAGGTTTCTTTCCAAACCATAATTCATACGGTGTCGTTTCAACGGATTTAGACGGTGCCCTATTTAAAGTGAATGCGGCTGTCTCTAGAGCGTATCCCCAAAATGATAGCGGTAGATCTGTAAGAGACATCATAGACCGCACCATATCCAATAGAGTGCGATTACGACGTTCGGACACACCGTTACGCTGAGGTGTTCCAGGCGGCGTGAGTTGTGAAACGATTCCACATTTTCTTAAGTGTGTGCCAAATTCGTGACTTAAATATTCTCCCCCACGATCTGATCGTAAGAACTTTATTTTCCTGTCACGTTGATTCTCAACCTCACTCTGAAACTCCTTGAACTTTTCAAAGGTCTCAGACTTGTGTTTCATTAAGTAGACATACCCATATCTACTCAAATCATCAGTGAGAGTGAGAACATAACGATAGCCTCCGCGAGCCTCAACGCTCATTGGACCACACACATCTGTATGTATGATTTCCAACAAGTTGGTTGCTCGCTCCATTGTCCCTGAGAATGGAGTCTTGGTCATTTTGCCCATGAGGCATGGTTCGCACGTGTCAAATGATTCATAATCGAGAGACTCTAAAACTCCATCAGCATGGAGCTTCTTCATGCGCTTGACACCAATGTGACCAAGGCGGCAGTGCCACAAGTATGTGGGACTATCGTTATTAACTTTACATCTTTTGGTATTCACACTATGAATATGTGTAACATCACGTACGAGATTCATTAAGAATAAACCATTAACCATCGGAGCATGACCATAAAACATATCACTCATATAAATAGAACAACCATTATTCTCGGATTTAAATGAGTAGCCATCTCGTATTAAACGAGATCCAGATACAATGTTCATGCTCAAACTTGGCACTAAATAACAATTATTGAGGTTTAAAACTAATCCCGTAGGTAAATGTAGAGGTAGCGTGCCGACGGCGATCACATCGACCCTGGAACCATTCTCGACGCGCATCATCACCTCGTCCTTCGCCAGTCTCCGTTTATTCCGCAGCTCCTGTTTTGAGTTACAAATATGAGCAACGGCACCGGTATCAAATACCCAGGAGCTACTACGAGCAGTGGTAAGGTACACATCAATTACATGTATATCACATATACCTTTAGTGTTGCCGGCCTTCTTATCCGCTAAGTACTTGGGGCAATTCCGCTTCCAGTGACCAGTTCCCTTGCAATAAAAGCACTCAGTTTCAGGTTTGGGTCCATTCTTTGACTTCTTCCTGGCAACTGATTTACCAGGCGCGGCAACCTCCTTGCCGTCCTTCTTGAAGTTCTTCTTACCCTTGCCTTTCTTGAACTTAGTGGTTTTATTTACCATCAACACTTGATGTTCCTTTTTGATCTCCACCTCTGCAGATTTCAGCATTGAATACAACTCGGGAATGGTCTTTTCCATCCCCTGCATATTGTAGTTCATCACGAAGCTCTTGTAGCTAGGTGGGAGCGACTGAAGGATTCTGTCGATGACCGCCTCATCCGGGAGATTAACTTCCAGCTGAGTCAAGCGTTGTGCAACCCAGACATCTTGAGTATGTGTTCACTGACAGAGCTATTTTCCTCCATCTTACAGCTAAAGAATTTGTCGGAGACATCATATCTCTCGACCCGGGCATGAGCTTGGAAAATCAATTTCAGCTCCTCGAACATCTCATATGCTCCGTGTTGCTCAAAACGCTTTTGGAGCCCCGGTTCTAAGCTGTAAAGCATGCCGCACTGAACGAGGGAGTAGTCATCAGCACGAGACTGATGGGCGTTCATAACGTCCTGGTTTGCTGGGAATGGTGCATCACCTAGCGGTGCTTCTAGGACATAATCTTTCTTGGCAGCTATGAGGATGATCCTCAGGTTCCGGACCCAGTCCGCATAGTTGCTGCCATCATCTTTCAGCTTGGTTTTCTCTAGGAACGCGTTGAAGTTGAGGGTGACATTAGCGTGGGCCATTTGATCTACAAGACATATTGTAAAGATTTAGACTAAGTTCATGATAATTAAGTTCATCTAATCAAATTAATGAATGAACTCCCACTCAGATTTGACATCCCTCTAGTCATCTAAGTGATACATGATCCGAGTCAACTAGGCCGTGTCCGATCATTACGTGAGACGGACTAGTCATCATCGGTGAACATCTCCATGTTGATCGTATCTTCTATACGACTCATGTTCGACCTTTCGGTCCTCCGTGTTCCGAGGCCATGTCTGTACATGCTAGGCTCGTCAATCCAACCTAAGTGTATTGCGTGTGTAAATCTGGCTTACACCCGTTGTATGCGAACGTAAGGACCTATCACACCCGATCATCACGTGGTGCTTCGGAACGACGAACCTTAGCAACGGTGCACAGTTAGGGAGAACACATTTTTGATATTTTAATGAGGGATCATCTTATTTATGCTACCGTCGTTCTAAGCAAATAAGATGTAAAACATGATAAACATCACATGCAATCAAATAGTGACATGATATGGCCAACATCATTTCGCTCCTTTGATTCCATCTTCGGGGTGCCATGTTCATCGTCGTCACCGGCATGACACCATGATCTCCATCATCATGATCTCCATCATCGTGTCTTCGTGAAGTTGTCACGTCAACTATTACTTCTACTACTATGGCTAACGCTTTAGCAATAAAGTAAAGTAATTACATGACGATTTAGGTTGACACGCAGGTCATAAATAAATAAAGACAACTCCTATGGCTCCTGCCGGTTGTCATACTCATCGACATGCAAGTCGTGATTCCTATTACAATAACAAGATCATCTCATACATCACATACATGATTCATCACAACTTCTGGCCATATCACATCACAAAGCACTTGCTGCAAAAACAAGTTAGACGTCCTCTAATTGTTGTTGCAAGTTTTTTTTACGTGGCTGTTATAGGTTGCTAGCAAGAACGTTTCTTACCTACGTTGAAACCACAACGTGAATTGTCAATCTCTATTTACCCTTCATAAGGACCCTGTTCATCGAATCCGATCCAACTAAAGTGGGAGAGACAGACACCCGCCAGCCACCTTATGCAACTAGTGCATGTCAGTCGGTGGAACCGGTCTCACGTAAGCGTACGTGTAAGGTTGGTCCGGGCCGCTTCATCCCACAATACCGCTGAATCAAGATAGGACTAGTAACGGCAAGAAGAATTGACAATTCGACGCCCACAACTACTTTGTGTTCTACTCGTGCATAGAAACTACGCATAGACCTAGCTCTGATACCACTGTTGGGGATCGTAGCAGAAATTAAAATTTTCCTACGCATCACCAAGATCTATCCATGGAGTATTCTAGCAACGAGGGGATAGGAGAGCATCTACATACCACTTGTAGATCGCAACGGAAGCGTTCAAGGAGAACGTGGATGATGGAGTCGTACTCGGCGTGATTCGAATCACCGATGACCAGCGCCTAAAGGACGGCACCTCCGCGTTCAACACACGTACGGGACGATCGACGTCTCCTCCTTCTTGATCCAGCAAGGGGGAAGGAGAGGTTGATGAAGATCCAGCAGCACGACGGTGTGGTGGTGGATGCAGCAGAGTTCCAGCAGGGCTTCGCCAAGCTTCTGTGGAGAGAGGGAGAGGTGTAACGGGGAGAGGGAGGCGCCAATGCAGCAGGGGTGCGGCTGCCCTCCCTCTCCCCCCTTTATATAGGCCCCCAAGGGGGGGGCAGCCCTGGAGATGGATCTCCAGGGGGGGCGGCGGCCAAGGGTGGGGGGCTTGCCCCCCAAGCAAGGGGGGCGCCCCCACTAGGGTTTCCCCCAAACCCTAGGCGCATGGGACCAAGGGAAGGGGGTGCGCCCAGCCCTCCAGGGGCTGGTTCCCTGCCCCTTGTGGCCCATGAGGCCCTCCGAGAGGGCTGGCCCCTCAAGGTGGACCTCCGGTGCCTCTCTGGTGGCCCCGGTACAATACCGATATGCCCCCGAGACTTTCCGGTGTCCGTACAACAACTTCCCATATATAAATCTTTACCTCCGGACCACTCCGGAACCTCTCGTGACGTCCGGGATCTCATCCGGGACTCCGAACAACCTTCGGTTTGCTGCATACTAACATCTTTAACAACCCTAGCGTCACCGAACCTTAAGTGTGTAGACCCTACGGGTTCGGGAGACATGCAGACATGACCGAGACGATCTCCGGTCAATAACCAACAGCGGGATCTGGATACCCATGTTGGCTCCCACATGCTCCTCGATGATCTCATCGGATGAACCACGATGTCGAGGACTTTAATCAATCCCGTACTCAATTCCCTTTGTCCATCGGTACGATACTTGCCCGAGATTCGATCATCGTTATACCGATACCTTGTTCAATCTCGTTACCGGCAAGTCTCTTTACTCGTTCCCGTAATACATCATCCCGTGAACAACACCTTGATCACATTGAGCTCATTATGATGATGTCTTACCGAGTGGGCCCAGAGATACCTCTCCGTCACACGGAGTGACAAATCCCAGTCTCGATTCATGCCAACCCAACAGATACTTTCGGAGATACCTGTAGTGCACCTTTATAGTCACCCAGTTACGTTGTGACGTTTGATACACCCAAAGCATTCTTACGATATCCGGGAGTTGCATAATCTCATGGTCTAAGGAATGATACTTGACATTCAGAAAAGCTCTAGCAAACGAACTACACGATCTTTATGCTATGCTTAGGTTTGGGTCTTGTCCATCACATCATTCTCCTAATGATGTGATCCCGTTATCAATGACATCCCCATGTCCATAGTCAGGAAACCATGACTATCTATTGATCAACGAGCTAGTCAACTAGAGGCTTACTAGGGACACATTGTGGTCTATGTATTCACACATGTATTATGATTTCCGAACAATACAATTATAGCATGAACAATAGACAATTATCATGAACAAGGAAATATAATAATCCATTTATTATTGCCTCTAGGGCATATTTCCAACAGCTCTATGGCCCATTTTGCTATCCGGCCTGTTGCATCGCGGTTGTTGATAATATTGTTGAGTGGTACTTCCGAGGCTACTGTAATAGAACACTCTTGAAAGTAGTGTCGTAGCTTCCGGGATGCCATGAATACCGCGTATACGATTTTTTGATAATGCGGGTACCGTGATTTGCATGGTGTAAGGACAGTGGACACGTAGTAAACCGGCCTTTGAAGGGGTAATTTATGTCCGTCCGTTATCCGTTCGACGACGAGTACTGCGCTAACAACTTGATGGGTTGCGGCAATGTACAATAGCATGGGTTCGCCGGTATTCGGCGCGGCCAGGACGGGGTTTGTTGCCAAGATGGCCTTTATTTCCTCGAGTCTGGCCGTGGCAGCGTCCGTCCACTCGAAGTGTTCGGTGCGCCTAAGGAGGCGGTAAAGGGGTAGTGCCTTTTCTCCCAAGCGGGAGATGAAGCGGCTTAAGGCCGCCACGCATCCGGTGAGTTTCTGAATTTGTTTGAGATCTTTTGGGACATCCAATTGTGACAGAGCTCGGATTTTAGCTGGATTTGCTTCAATTCCTCTGCCGGATACAATGAAGCCCAGGAGCTTTCCGGCTGGGACGCCGAAAAGACATTTTTCCGGATTGAGCTTGATGTCGTATTTTCGCAGGTTGTCGAATGTAAGTCTCAAGTCATCTACTAGAGATTCGACGTGTCTTGATTTAACAACCACATCATCTACGTACGCCTCCACTGTTTTGCCGATCTGGTTTGCCAAACATGTTTGAATCATGCGCTGATATGTCGCGCCGGCGTTTTTGAGCCCAAAGGGCATTGTGTTTAAGCAGAATGGGCCGTATGGCGTGATGAATGTTGTTGCAGCTTGGTCGGATTCTGCCATCTTTATTTGATGGTAACCGGAGTATGCGTCGAGGAAACACAGGGAATCGTGTCCTGCGGTGGCAACGATGATTTGATCAATTTGAGGGAGGGGAAAGGGATCCTTTGGGCAGGCCTTATTAAGGTCTTTGAAGTCGACACACAGGCGCCAGGATTTGTCCTTCTTTGGTACCATTACCAGGTTTGCTAGCCAGTCCGGGTGTTTGATATCTCTAATGAATCCGGCCTCCAATAATTTGGCTAGCTCCTCTCCCATGGCCTGTCTCTTTGGTTCGGAGAAAGCCGAAGGGTTTGTTTGACAGGTTTGAATCCTTTCTGGATATTTAAGCTGTGCTCGGCCAGCCTGGGTGGGATTCCTGGCATATCTGAGGGGTGCCAAGCGAAAATATCCCAGTTCTCTCGTAGGAACTCGCGCAGTGCGGCGTTTACATCAGGGCTCAATTGTGCCCCGATGGAGGCTGTTTTATTCGGGTCCGTTGGGTGGACCTGGAATTTGACTATTTCGTCCGCTGGTTTGAAGGATGTGGATTTGGATCTCTTATCGAGTATCACATCATCCCTGCTAACCGTGGATCGCAGCGCCGTCAGCTCTTCGGCCGCTAAGGCTTCAGATAGTGCCTCGAGGGCCAATGTGGCTGTCTTGTTTTCGGCGCGGAGTGCTATGTCCGGATCACTAGCGAGAGTGATAATTCCGTTTGGCCCAGGCATCTTAAGCTTCATGTACCCGTAATGGGGTATGGCTTGGAAAACTATGAATGCCTCTCATCCTAATATAGCGTGATATCCGCTTCTGAACGGGGCCACCTGGAACGTGATTTGTTCGGACCTGTAATTATCCGGCGTGCCGAATACCACATCTAGTGTGATCTTTCCGGTGCAGCGCGCTTCCTGACTGGGGATTATTCCTCTAAAGGTTGTGCTGCTTCGCTCAATGCGGTTCCAGTCTATTTCCATCTTTTGGAGGGTTTCCTCGTAGATGAGGTTCAATCCGCTGCCTCCGTCCATAAGTACCTTTGCGAGGCGACAGCCGTCCACTATGGGACTGAGAACCAATGCGGCTGGCGCTCTGGCTGTTCGGAATTTAGGTTCGTCGCTCGCATTGAAGGTGATGGCAGTATTGCTCCATGGATTTATGGTCGCTACTTGGTAGACTTCGGCGAGGCTGCGAAGTGTTCTTTTTCGCATGTTATTTGATGCGAAAGTCTTAGAGATTGTGAGAACGGTACTGAAATTCTCGGGCTGGTTTCCTTTGACCTCTGGATTTAGGAGGTCCTCGCCAATTTTGGTCACCTGTCGGAGTATCCAACATGCCCTGAGGCTGTGAGTTGGGGTGGTATCCTCTGTACTATGAATCTTGCAGGGTCCATCGAGCCACCTTTCTAGCACGGTTCCGTGCCCCCTAGAGGGTTTTGATTTTTTATTTAATCCGGGCGCTTTGCTGTAGTGCGCCCTTTTGATTCGGACGGGATTGCTATTCAAGGCCGGATTATCCCAAAATTTAATTTCGGTTTTCCGAGCACTTTCCATCGCACAGTATTTTTGTACTATGGACGCCAAGTCAGCAAAGCGCGTAATATTATGACGACTTATGGCGTTGAGTATCCCCTTGTCCGTGCAGTTACTGCAGAAGATTGAAATCGCGTCTCCCTTGTGGCAGTCCTTTATCCTGTTCATAAGCAGGAGGAATCTGGCCCAGTAATGATGTACTGTTTCCTCGGGCATGTGCTTGATTTGGGAGAGATCTCTTATGATCGGATGGGCGGAATTCATTAGATCTGATACTTCGCCCGTTTTGCTGTTCGGAGGCCGAACAACCTCCGGATTCCAAGATCCGGCATCCTGTATGTTTTCCGGTTTGCCTGGTTCCAAGCCCAGGTCTTGGGTTGTATCCTCCCCTCCGTGGATATCCGGCATGGAGGGTTCTGGAATTCGGACGTAATTGGTCCTTAAGATTGATGAAGGGTCACCGCATTGTGTTTCCACCACGGCAACATGATGGGTGGCCTGGGGAGAGTTGATTTCCCTTAGATCGGGTTTAGGCCCAACCTGGTCGTAGTTTGTAGCGACCCCCAAGGCGGCGATGCGATCCAGGAGCTCGTTTATGGAGGAGAGCTCCACCGGATCTAGCTGCTCGGCCAATTCCGAGCTGACGCGGAGATTGTTTTCGATGACCCGAGAGGTCACCGTCGGCGTAATGGCCGAACGGGCGGTCATGAGAAAACCACCCAGCCGGAGGGATTGGCCGATAGCCAAAGCTCCCTCAGTGACGGCGCCGTCTTTAAAGACGGGAAAAGGCATCCTTCCTGATCGCGACGGCACAGAGGAACTCTCAATGAAAACACCAATGTCGGTGTCAAAACCGGCGGATCTCGGGTAGGGGGTCCCGATCTGTGCGTCAAGGTCGGATGGTAACAGGAGACAAGGGACACTTTATTTTACCCAGGTTCGGGCCCTCTCGATGGAGGTAAAACCCTACTCCTGCTAGATTAATATTGATGATATGGGTAGTACAAGAGTAGATCTACCACGAGATCAAGGAGGCTAAACCCTAGAAGCTAGCCTATGGGTATGATGATGGTTATGATGTGTTCTGTCCTACGGACTACAACCCTCCGGTTTATATAGGCACCGGATAGGGTTAGGGTTACACAAAGTCGGCTACATTGGTAGAAGATCTTGAATATCCGCACGCCTAGCTTGCCTTCCACGCCAAGGAAAGAACCTTTCGGACACGGGACGAAGTCTTCAATCTTGTATCTTCATAGTCCCGGAGTCCGGCTGAAGATATAGTTCGGCTATCCGAACACCCCCTAATCCAGGACTCCCTCAACCGTGTTGTAGTTAAAGTTTCTGATGTACACTTGTTCCAGCCACAAACATGGAAGCAAGTTGTTCCTATAAACCCATGACACCCACAAACATTTTTAGATCGTTATTAACAAAAGTGTCATGTCGATCATTACTCACAAACCCAGCCACAGCCATATGCTAAACATGGATTTCTACTAACTTAGTATTACCTGCTTGACCAAATTGCAGAGGGATACTCATGTTATTCTAGATGTATGGTACATGCTGAAAAATCTTCAGTGGTCATTGCACCCTTATATTGAGATTCATATTAGTGTCTTGGCCTGGTCTGGCTCTACTTTTTTAGATTGAGACTCATATAGGTGTGTGGTGGAAAATTAGGTTGCAGCTTTATATTTGACGCATGGTTTGCACTGCAGGTTACTTGCCGTGCTCGATTTTTCCTTCCACGGACGATTCTATCATTCGCCTCTACTGCCGGTGGTCGTGCCAGTCATGGTCCTACTGGGTAAGCTCGTTTCCTTCTTTAGTTCATGTACTATTTGGCAGGACTGGCTACGTTGCTGTAAAAATGTCTTTGGTTTCTTCTTGTGTGGAGCAGATTCTTTTTAGAGGCCTTGCCTTGGACTTCCTGGATCCTGATTGTTGTTTCGCGTATCTGCTTTGGGCCATTGCTGTTCTTCTACCACCCATACATATATTATTTGACCATTTGCTTTGCTAAGATTCAAGTATGATGTAATTTATATTTGTTCTCTTCAAACTTGCACCAATCAATAATTCTAGCTCTTAGCATTATCTAATATACAATTTTATTGTATGCAGGACATGCATCCTTTAGCTAAATTCATATTTGTTGGATGTAGTTCTTTGTTATCTGAAAGCAACTGACTACTCAATACCAATCAATGCATGGAGGGAACTCCTGTCCACCACGCCGGCGACAGGAACATGGAAAACGCAGTCCACGGTGCCACCAATGAACAAGGTAAACACGAGCTGTCGGTCGCTTATAAATTATGTACTTCAGTAGTATCGATCTAGGGTTCACGTGAGTGATCTTACTGTTATTTGGGTTGTGTATAAAAATGCTGCCCTTTTTAGAGAGAATACTCCATATCTAATGATTATAATTTAGTTGTGGTATTGATTTTTAGTTAGTATGAATACTCACATAATGAATCTATTAAACGATCTAAAGGCCACTGAGGGAGTCCTGGATTAGGGGGTGTTCGGATAGCCGAACTATATCTTCACCCGGACTCCAGGACTATGAAGATACAAGATTGAAGACTTCGTCCCGTGTCCGGAAGGTTCTTTCCTTGGCGTGGAAGGCAAGCTAGGCGTGCGGATATTCAAGATCTCCTACCAATGTAACTGACATTGTGTAACCCTAACCCTATCCGATGCCTATATAAACCGAAGGGTTGTAGTCCGTAGGACAGAACACATCATAACCATCATCATACCCATAGGCTAGCTTCTAGGGTTTAGCCTCCTTGATCTCGTGGTAGATCTACTCTTGTACTACCCATATCATCAATATTAATCTAGCAGGAGTAGGGTTTTACCTCCATCGAGAGGGCCCGAACCTGGGTAAAATAAAGTGTCCCTTGTCTCCTGTTACCATCCGACCTTGACGCACAGATCGGGACCCCCTACCCGAGATCCGCCGGTTTTGACACCGACATTGGTGCTTTCATTGAGAGTTCCTCTGTGCCGTCACGATCAGGAAGGATGCCTTTTCCCGTCTTTAAATACGGCGCCGTCACTGAGGGAGCTTTGGCTATCGGCCAATCCCTCCGGCTGGGTGGTTTTCTCATGACCGCCCGTTCGGCCATTACGCCGACGGTGACCTCTCGGGTCATCGAAAACAATCTCCGCGTCAGCTCGGAATTGGCCGAGCAGCTAGGTCCGGTGGAGCTCTCCTCCATAAACGAGCTCCTGGATCGCATCGCCGCCTTGGGGGTCGCTACAAACTACGACCAGGTTGGGCCTAAACCCGATCTAAGGGAAATCAACTCTCCCCAGGCCACCCATCATGTTGCCGTGGTGGAAACACAATGCGGTGACCCTTCATCAATCTTAAGGACCAGTTACGACCGAATTCCAGAACCCTCCATGCCGGATATCCATGGAGGGGAGGATACAACCCAAGACCTGGGCTTGGAACCAGGCAAACCGGAAAACATACAGGATGCCGGATCTTGGAATCCGGAGGTTGTTCGGCCTCCGAACAGCAAAACGGACGAAGTATCAGATCTAATGAATTCCGCCCGTCCGATCTTAAGCGATCTCTCCCAAATCAAGCAGATGCCCGAGGAAACAGTACATCATTACTGGGCCAGATTCCTCCTGCTTATGAACAGGATAAAGGACTGCCACGAGGGAGACGCGATTTCAATCTTCTGCAGTAACTGCACGGACAAGGGGATACTCAACGCCATAAGTCGTCGTAATATTATGCGCTTTGCTGACTTGGCGTCCATAGTACAAAAATACTGTGCGATGGAAAGTGCTCGGAAAACCGAAATTAAACTTTGGGATAATCCGGCCTTGAATAGCAACCCCGACCGAATCAAAAGGGCGCACTACAGCAAAGCGCCCGGATTAAATAAAAAATCAAAACCCTCTAGGGGGCACGGAACCGTGCTAGAAAGGTGGCTCGATGGACCCTGCAAGATTCATAGTACAGAGGATGCCACCCCAACTCACAGCCTCAGGGCATGTTGGATACTCCGGCAGGTGACCAAAATTGGCGAGGACCTCCTAAATCCAGAGGTCGAAGGAAACCAGCCCGAGAATTTCAGTACCGTTCTCACAATCTCTGAGACTTTCGCATCAAATAACATGCGAAAAAGAACACTTCGCAGCCTCGCCGAAGTCTACCAAGTAGCGACCATAAATCCATGGAGCAATACTGCCATCACCTTCAATGCGAGCGACGAACCTAAATTCCGAACAGCCAGAGCGCCAGCCGCATTGGTTCTCAGTCCCATAGTGGACGGCTGTCGCCTCGCAAAGGTACTTATGGACGGAGGCAGCGGATTGAACCTCATCTACGAGGAAACCCTCCAAAAGATGGAAATAGACTAGAACCGCATTGAGCGAAGCAGCACAACCTTTAGAGGAATAATCCCCAGTCAGGAAGCGCGCTGCACCGGAAAGATCACACTAGATGTGGTATTCGGCACGCCGGATAATTACAGGTCTGAACAAATCACGTTCCAGGTGGCCCCGTTCAGAAGCGGATATCACGCTATATTAGGACGAGAGGCATTCACAGTTTTCCAAGCCATACCCCATTACGGGTACATGAAGCTTAAGATGCCTGGGCCAAACGGAATTATCACTCTTGCTAGTGATCCGGACATAGCACTCCGCGCCGAAAACAAGACAGCCGCATTGGCCCTCGAGGCACTATCTGAAGCCTTATCAGCCGAAGAGCTGACGGCGCTGCGATCCACGGTTAGCAGGGATGATGTGATACTCGATAAGAGATCCAAATCCACATCCTTCAAACCAGCGGACAAAATAGTCAAATTCCAGGTCCACCCAACGGACCCGAATAAAACAGCCTCCATCGGGGCACAATTGAGCCCTGATGTAAACGCCGCACTGCGCGAGTTCCTACGAGAGAACTGGGATATTTTCGCTTGGCACCCCTCAGATATGCCAGGAATCCCACACAGGCTGGCCGAGCACAGCTTAAATATCCAGAAAGGATTCAAACCTGTCAAACAAACCCTTCGGCGTTTCTCCGAACCAAAGAGACAGGCCATGGGAGAGGAGCTAGCCAAATTATTGGAGGCCGGATTCATTAGAGATATCAAACACCTGGATTGGCTAGCAAACCTGGTAATGGTACCAAAGAAGGACAAATCATGGCGCCTGTGTGTCGACTTCAAAGACCTTAATAAGGCCTGCCCAAAGGATCCCTTTTCCCTCCCTCGAATTGATCAAATCATCGATGCCACCGCAGGACACGATTCCCTATGTTTCCTCGACGCATACTCCGGTTACCATCAAATAAAGATGGCAGAATCCGACCAAGCTGCAACAGCATTCATCACGCCATACGGCCCATTCTGCTTCAACACAATGCCCTTTGGCTCAAAAACGCCGGCGCGACATATCAGCGCATGATTCAAACATGTTTGGCAAACCAGATCGGCAAAACAGTGGAGGCGTACGTAGATGATGTGGTCGTTAAATCAAGACACGTCGAATCTCTAGTAGACGACTTGAGACTTACATTCGACAACCTGCGAAAATACGACATCAAGCTCAATCCGGAAAAATGTGTTTTTGGCGTCCCAGCCAGAAAGCTCCTGGGCTTCATTGTATCCGGCAGAGGAATTGAAGCAAATCCAGCTAAAATCCGAGCTCTGTCACAATTGGATGTCCCAAAAGATCTCAAACAAATTCAGAAACTCACCGGATGCGTGGCGGCCTTAAGCCGCTTCATCTCCCGCTTGGGAGAAAAGGCACTACCCCTTTACCGCCTCCTTAGGCGCACCGAACACTTCGAGTGGACGGACGCTGCCACGGCCGGACTCGAGGAAATAAAGGCCAACTTGGCAACAAACCCCGTCCTGGCCGCGCCGAATACCGGCGAACCCATGCTATTGTACATTGCCGCAACCCATCAAGTTGTTAGCGCAGTACTCGTCGTCGAACGGATAACGGACGGACATAAATTACCCCTTAAAGGGCCGGTTTACTACGTGTCCACTGTCCTTACACCATGCAAATCACGGTATCCGCATTATCAAAAAATCGCATACGCGGTATTCATGGCATCCCGGAAGCTACGACACTACTTTCAAGAGTGTTCTATTACAGTAGCCTCGGAAGTACCACTCAACGATATTATCAACAACAGCGATGCAACAGGCCGGATAGCAAAATGGGCCATAGAGCACCTCCCGTTCGATATAACCTACAAGCCACGGCGAGCAATTAAATCGCAAGTCCTAGCCGACTTCGTCACCGAATGGACAGAGGCCGAACTCCCTAAAGAGAACGGCACGTACTCAAACTGGATCATGCATTTCGACGGCTCCAAAATGCTGGCCGGACTGGGGGCTGGCCTCGTTTTGACGTCCCCTACAGGAGATACAGTCCAATATGTACTCCAAATTACGTACACGGACTCCAACAATGCAGCCGAATACGAGGCCCTTCTACATGGCCTCCGGATGGCGGTATCCATGGGCATTCAACGCCTGGAAGTACGCGGGGACTCAAACCTCGCGATATCCCAAATAAATGGCGACTTCGACGCCAAGGACCCAAAAATGGCAGCTTATCGCAATGCCGTACTAAAAATGCCAGCTCGATTCGAGGGACTGGAGTTCCATCACATAGCCCGAGAAAATAATCAGGCAGCGGACGTCCTGGCACGCATTGGAGCAAAACGAGATGCAGTCCCCCCAACACCTTCTTAGAAAGATTATTCAAACCATCGGTAACATGGGAGGGGGAACCCTCGGATAATAGCCCGGGCATAACCGCACAACCCAATGCCGAACAATCAGACATAATCGGCGGCCCCGCCACCGAAATTACACCCTCAGCCCACGCAATAATGTCGGTCATCGCCCCATGGACGGAACCATTCCTAGCCTACCTTACTAGGCAGGAACTCCCCGAGGACCAAAACGAGGCACGCTGCATAGTGCGGCGATCTAAAGCCTATAAAGTCCACGAGGGAGAGCTATATAAGAAAAGCACTACAGGAGTCCTTCAAAGGTGTATCTCCGAAGAGGAAGGGCGGAGTCTGTTGGCTGAAATTCATGCCGGACTCGGTGGCCATCACGCCGCGGCTCGGTCCCTTGTAAGCAAGGCTTTCCGTACTGGCTTCTATTGGCCGACGGCTAGAGCAGACGCTCAGGACCTAGTCAAACGGTGCGTCAGTTGCCACCTCTTTGCCAACCAAAGCCATATGCCACCCAACGCCCTCCGAACTATCCCCATCACTTGGCCTTTCGCAGTCTGGGGGCTCGATATGGTGGGACCCCTTAAAGGCGGAACCCACAAGAAAAAATACTTATTGGTCATGGTGGATAAATTCACCAAATGGATAGAAGCCAAGCCTGTCAAGACGGCTGAATCCGGACCTGTGATAGACTTCGTATCCGGGGTCGTACACCGTTATGGTGTCCCCCACAGCATTATCACCGATAACGGCACAAACTTCACCTCTGATGAAGTAAAGCTGTGGTGCAAAAACATGGGCATTAAGCTCGACTACGCTTCTGTCTATCACCCACAAACTAACGGTCAGGTCGAACGTGCAAATGGTCTCATCATGAGCGGCATCAAACCCATACTAGTGCGGTCTCTCAAGGAATCTGATATGCATTGGGTAGAGGAGCTCGACTCCGTACTCTGGGGGCTGCGAACCACGCCAAATCGTACCACCGGATTCACGCCATTCTTTATGGTGTACGGCGCTGAGGCAATTCTGCCCTGCGACATAATTCATGACTCACCTCGAGTGCACATGTACGAAGAAAGAGAAGCCGAGCTTGATCAGCAGGACAACCTGGACGCCTTAGAGGAAGAGCGTGACGTGGCCAAGGCCCGTTCCGCATTCTATCAACAGCAAGCTCGAAGATATCAAAGCAGAGAAGTACGGGCCAAAAATTACAACGTTGGTGAACTAGTTCTGCGTCTGCCGGATAAGCAAAAGAACAAACTCAAGCCCAAATGGGAAGGTCCATTCATAATCGACCAAGTCCTAACTGGTGGAGCGTACCGCCTGCGAGATGCGTCGGACAACCGACTCGAGCCGAACCCATGGAACGCCACACGTCTCCAAAGATTCTATGCCTAGCGCCGGACTCTGTGTTTGTCTCCTTCCTCTGTCCATTATTTACATTTATACTTCGTCCCGTGTCCGGAAGGTTCTTTCCTTGGCGTGGAAGGCAAGCTAGGCGTGCGGATATTCAAGATCTCCTACCAATGTAACCAACTTTGTGTAACCCTAACCCTATACGGTGCCTATATAAACCGGAGGGTTGTAGTCCGTAGGACAGAACACATCATAACCATCATCATACCCATAGGCTAGCTTCTAGGGTTTAGCCTCCTTGATCTCGTGGTAGATCTACTCTTGTACTACCCATATCATCAATATTAATCTAGCAGGAGTAGGGTTTTACCTCCATCGAGAGGGCCCGAACCTGGGTAAAATAAAGTGTCCCTTGTCTCCTGTTACCATCCGACCTTGACGCACAGATCGGGACCCCCTACCCGAGATCCGCCGGTTTTGACACCGACAGCCACCTATTCACATATTAACTTGTGCCACCGTTGTTTTCTTACTTATCGTGTCATTCTTGTTTTTTAGCCTGGCCTGACACATTCTGTTTCCAAATATATTATACCTATCGAATCGTTTGGTGTCTCATTAACTGAAGAGATGGTCAGCCCAAAGTCTATGGTTAATGCCATTCTTGGAAACATTGGTCTGCCTGATGCAAAACAAACAAGGACTACAAGAACTACAATAGACGTGTGGGTGCAATCATCTTTTTCTGGCCGTTCCTGGCACATCGTTGAATTAGTCGCCTTGCCTCTCTTGCACTTAACATTGTCTAATTAGACTTTTCAAAATGATTATCCAGGACTTCTTGGCCTCTCGTTTTGATTAGCCTATCATTAAAGTTGGAAACACCAGAATTGACGCTTGCGTATGAGTGTGTACAGGTTGTCCTTAGGATTTTCTTTGTAGCAAACTCGCTGGATTGTGGATTGGTTTCCTAGGCCATTGTTCTTTGTACAATACTTGAAGTGTTCTGCTCATGTGTGTGACTTTGTCCGATGATTAGGCTTTAGATTTTCTGCTGGTTTATCTTATGATTCATGGTAGCATTTGATTTTTTTCAATTACTATGTCTCAATTGTCGAACAGGACAGTAAGAATCTAATAAAACTCTTGCACAACAAAGATTGTTGTCCTTTAGTTACCCAGACCTTTGTTTTCATGGTATAAAACCAACTGCTGTCAACTTTAGTACTCTGGAAAATTATATAACCATTCTGAATTTCCTATGACACAGGCCGAGACAAGCATTGTAAGGATCCCAGTTAGAATGATGCTTGATCTCCTGTTAGAGCATCTTGGGCTTCACAAGGCCATCTGAGACTGAGGCTCAAATAGAACACAATGAGTGTCATCGTTCTCTCTGACACTGCTGTTCAAGACGACCGGACCTGTCCACCGCGCATGCCCATTACCGGTGTTCAGTCCTCCAACGACAATATCTATCGTGTATGAACATTGCATCCTTTAATTTACCCTGTATATGAACATTTCATTCTTCAAATGTGTTGTACTATCGTTCTGGTGGCTATGGAGATGTGTTGTATTGTAGTTTTTGTATCCATTGATGATGTCTTGCTCTTATTACACTTGAATGTTACTTTTTTTTATTTTTTTATCCTGATTGAATACATATGATAAGCCTGGCTTTCTACTAACTTCACCATTACATGCATGGGCACATTGTTGAAACCGGCACCCTCGCGCCAAGGCGCGCTGCCGATCTAGTTAGCTATATACCTAAAATGCCCAACCATCCGTTCATGTATCGACTATATATATAATTTATGTTCTGATATAAAAACTGTGACTTTAATTGTCCGACTATTTTCTATTATCGATTGTAACTTTAAAGCTATGTTGTGTGAAGTATATATTATCTTGACCTCTGGTTTTAACTTCTCCAGTATTAGTTGCTTCTTTCACTGGGGTTTTGTTCTAGCAGCACTTTGAATGATTAATAGTTCGTTCTAGTGTTACCAGATGAGAAATACCTTATTTCTTGGACGCCGATAAGTGCCATACGTGTGGGCGTTAGGGGGGCTGCCCACACATTTTGTGTGGTGTATAAGAGGAACAGCCCACACACCTACGCGTGGGCAAAACAAGTAATGCCCACACACCACTTTTTTCCCCTCCCGATCCCTTTCACACGCGTGCATGTGGCGAAATAGACAACACTCACACGCCCCGTACGTCAGGCCTCGTACCTCGTGGTCCCGCACGCATCGCGTGACAGTCACCGCGCATCCCGCAGTTGCCATGGTTCAGACCCTCATCCATGTTCGTTTAACCGAGTTGCCATGTCGCTGAACTTCGGTTGCCATGTCGGACAACTACAGTTGCCATGGTTGCTCAACTGCAGTTGCCATGTATGGTCTGGTCTACTGCAGTTGACATGATTTCAAAACTTTAGGAGTTGCCACCCACTAACACTAGACAGTTGCCATGTAGCACTACAAAAAGGCATGGCAAAAAAATATGTTCGGGTAAAGAGAGAGTTGCCATGTGCTCACAAGCATGCTAGGGCAGTTGCCATGTAAAGAGAAAGAGTTGCCATCTGATTACGTGCACGCTAGGGCAGTTGCCATGTACCATGCAAAAAACACATGGCAACTCGGGTAAAAGAGAATTGACATCTGCTTACAAGCAAAGCTAGGGTAGTTGTCATGTACCCTGCAGAAACACATGTCAACTGCCAGCTTTGGGTGTGGGCGAGGAGACGGGCGTGTAGGCGAAGTGATAAACGCCCACACACCAGCCCCCTCTGCGTGCGTGAAAACTGGTGTGTGGGTGAATTGCTAAAAGCTCACACACCAGCCACCCGTGTGGTGAAAAAGGACGTGTGGGCGACTGGATGAATGCCCACACACCAGCTTAGTCCTACGTGGCACACAAAAACTGCTAGAACGCGCCAAGATTCGTGCAGAATTGGTTGGATGAGGATCCATGCGTGTGGGCGAGTTGCCAGACGCCCACACGTGTGGGCGTTAGACTTTTCGTATTTCTTTACAAAAGTAAATGGAAATACTTTGAGCGATTAATAATTTCTTCACACCAGGAGGAATTCAGTTTCTTTCTTATTCTATTTCAAAAATGGATCCAAACTAACTTCTTTTGATCTTTTCCCGTTCATAGAAATTAACGAACATGTTATAGTGTAGGCACTCGAAGTAATTTTTTTACTAAGCAAGTCATTCACAATCCATATCATTATCCTGATATTTACTAAGGTCCAGTTTCAGAACATCCCCCCCCCCTTTTTTTGTAGTCCCTTTAATTGATGTAGAAATCCCTTTGACTGTAGAACACACATGTCAAGTGGTTGATTCTCACGAGGTTGACGCGGATACTTGGATAAAGTTCGCCCTCTCCCCTTAACCCTCCTTTTTTTTTGAAACATCTCCCCTTGACCCTCCTTTATTAAAGCCAGAAACATGATGGCGTATTGTGATGTGTCACGCATATATAGGAGAACAAAAAGTGTGCATGAGAGAAACCCAAATAGTTTGGATGCTGATATTTTCCACACGTGTGGCAAGGGAGGAGGCTGCCCGCACGTTCGGTCATGGGGAGGCAACGACCGAAAGCAATTGTTCGGTGCGATCTCCCCCACGCCCGCGTAGCCCTGTACAGGCCGTTTTCATGTGAAACATATTGTTGAACATATTAAGTTGTCATGGCCACTACTTATGTCATTGTCTAGACAATTTCATATGGGTAAGAAGGTCAACGGATTTTCACCGCCTCTCAACCAAACAAAGCACAAACACAACAAAATCACCATGACATGGGGGGCGAATGTCACCGAAGAATGGATGCACTCGTGTCGCTGCGACAATAAACATAGGCTTCCACTAGGCTATCAATTTTGTTGTCCATATGTCTGGCATCGCAATTTGGGAATCTGAATTATGAGCAAGAACAACAGGGTATGATCAAATTACCTCCTGGACAGACAATTTGCCCCTGAAAGACCTTAAAATCGGCATCGAGCATGTTGAAGGTGATCTCCCTCCAATCCTCTCTCTCCTCAAACTCCCTCACCTCCGGGTCTCTCTTTGCCGGTGCCCGCCGGGATTTGGAATCGGGTTGCTCGGTGAGTGTGGATGAGGATAAGAGGTGGTTGGGGAGGACAAGGGAAAAGTGACTGGTGGGTTAGGAGGGAGGAGAAGTTTTTTCTTTTTACAAGAGTAGAGGGGGCCGTTCGGGCCGGGTTGGTTTCAACCCGCACGAGTTCATGGCTGACGTGGTGATTGTATGTGCTTCAAGTGATTGTATGTGCTTCAAGATTCGTGCAAAAAATCCAATGATAAAGAAAGCGTTTGGCCCAAGTTGCTTCGTGTCACATGTGTGGGCGTTATCATTTGGAAAGTTTTTTTGTTATGTTTGGGGTGTTTTATACTTTTGGTGAACCGTTATAATAGATTTGAGTCCTTTTTGCAACAAAAAAAAAGTTCAAACGAGAAAAACCCTAATAAAGTGGACCGGGCAGCCTGTTATTATTGACCTTGTTGCTATAGGTGATAGAGTTAAACACGCGCGGCTTGACTAGTACTGGAGGAATTTGCAACCAACTAGGTTAGCTTGTGCTAGTCGTATACTAACGAAGGTGCAGAAATTTATCAGGTTCCGTCGGCGGATCATCAATCAGCCGGAACTACTCGACCCGACCGATTGTGTTGCCTATCTACGGAAGGTGCAGAAATTTATCAGGTTCCGTACGTACCATAGGTGAGCTTCTTGCTTTAAGGCCAAAGGCACCGGCCGTCGGCGGATCATCAATCAGCCGGAAACTACTCGACCCGAGTACCCGAGCGATCGTTCAAGGGGCTGAAACCAACAATCGCCGGCCGGAAACAGATGGCCGAGGCGGAGAAGCAGACGAACACCGAGGTGGTTGGTCCGGCGGTCAGATCGGGCGACGGGTCCACCATGGACAAACTACCAACATCTTTTGAAAAATTGGAGGTTGATGACGATGACGAGATCGACGCGGGGAAGTCGGCCGAGCAACTGGCCGCGGAGAAGGAGGAGATGGCCGCCGAGGAGGAGGATTTCGCCTTCTACAGGAGTAGCTGGGAAAATCGATGGGGAAGATCCGAGTCATCCTGCCGGTGCGGTTCCTTCGAAGACATGAGTGAGCAAACACAACGTCAACGTGCATGCATCCTTACTCAATTCCGTTTATTCACGATTAAAACTCATGGTTTACCTTGGTACGTTCGTGCATGCAGCGCAAGTGAGCTCCATGCACCTGACACACCTGACGCCTAAACCCAGTGTGCATGATGGCGTCCTGGGCACGGCCCTGCAGATCTTCTCGGTCAAGCTCGCCGAGATCAAAGGCGGCTTCGAGTGGCCGTTATCCGTGTACGGCGTGGTTGCTGCGCGGGACTCCGTCGATCACAACCGCAACCTTCTCTTCTCTCGCAGTCGGAGAAGGCCTCAAATAATCGAGCAACGCGTACGTATAGTATCTTTACTTTTACAACATTTTCTTTTTCGGATATCAATACTGCCCGGGTCGATTTACGGTTATATATTGGCGAATGCTTGCAGCATCCTTTTCTGCGCTTGATTGGGCCGTCTCGTGCCATTCTGCGTACGGAACCTGTGGAGTTTGAAATTCAACTACGAGTTGAACGTGGAGCAATGTCTCGAGATAGACCGTTGATCAGCGCGACGCACTGTCACACCCCACTTGGTCCTGGCGTGCATACAGTTGCGTAGCTAGGATTTTCCGACGCCCCGGGCCAACTACAAGGAACAGTGTTAAACAGTAATGAACAGTTGTAAAATGTGAACAGTCAACAAAGGAATGCATTGCCACGCCCCAGGCCAAGGCCAGGGTAGCCTGGGGCCTGGCTACGCCCCTGCGTGCATACCACTTGCTTTGAGAACTGCTTCTGCAAAATAGAATTATGCATGGAGCAGCTTGTGGAGACGGTCCAGGCCACAGTCTGCAGCATCCGCGTGGTCAAACAAGGGACACGGTGTCGTTTTGATCTTCAATGCCGAGTAGCTTGCTCGACAACATCATACTCACACAAGATCATCGATGGTGAAGTCACTTATGTTGCTAATGCGCATTCCGGTGAAGTTGTGCTGCTTGATCCTGGTAAACTGGCAATGCCTAGGGGTTCATTCAGATACCTTGATCTATCGAGGCGTGTGGTCTCCGTACAACTTCAGGGAAGCATGAAAGTTGTGGTACAGGCCTACTCATCATCGGGTTTTGTCACTGCACAAGGACATATCTCCTTGACACCCAAAGCTTACGGCTTCAGCCAGAAGAAATTTAATGTTGATGATGCTGAGCTAGAGATTAGTGTTGCTTGGTCCACCAATGTCGAAGACAAAGGTGATATCGCGAGACAGGGATGGCTTTTTGAATCCTCCTTTTAACCTTGAAGGACTACTAGGCATTGTTTACCTGAAGATGTGTCCGTTCATGATTTAAAAGAGGTCCTGGATGGACACGACCAACCAAAACTTTGATGTGTCCATTTGGTTTGTTCAAGTCGCTATACTATAAGTTATGTCATGTGATTCGACCGTGCACGGCTCTAAGGTTAATATGTTGTGTGCTTTGAAGTATATTTTGTCTTTTTTTTATAAAGGATATTTCATTCAATTGATATATCGAGGTGATACAGCCATATTGAAGGAATGCCCGGCCTTTGCATAGCACGATTGATGCACTCGGCCAACACATCCAACACAACCCAAAAAAAAATATCATTTTACAGTTATCTGGGCTTATGAGTTTTGTGTACATGTCTTGTTATTGTTTTCAATCACTTCTATTCTGGTAGCACTTTAAATGATTCATATCATTCTTTCTAGTTTGAAGATAGTGGGAAATACTTGTTTGCTTTTGGATCGGGTTTCTATCAGTTGTCTAAGTAAAAGCAAACAGACGTCAAGTTGGCTGAGAAGAATGATCGGAGCGATTAAGCTTGCTCGCCTTGGTGGAGGATCAAGCCCAGTAGTACCGTGAGCATTCTTTCTCCCTAGTTGTTTCGTTGCTTCCTTTAATTTCACTCTATGCTATCTCACGACCTTCGATCCAGAAAATACAGTAATTAAAGGGAGCGAACGAGTTTGTACTATGGTGCAGACCACTCAGAGCCATTTGATTCCGTGGGTGCATGCTTGTATGGTGTTGTTGTCATCCTTGATATGATCAGAGATTAGGGACGATAGTAGCAGTTCCGACACTATATTAGTGGATATGTGTAGACTGCCCCATAGCCATATGCTCAGACAAAATATGAGATGATAATGTCGATAAGATGGGCTCAACTCCAAGTCATTTGAACTCCTCGGATGTTGAGAACAAGGTTCCCTTGGAGTTCTAGGCATGTCTACTTCATGGCACGACACCAAGCCTTAGTATGATGGTACAGGGGAGGGTTACAATGTAACATCTTAATTTATTGTGAACCAACCTGTGGTTGGATGATTAGAGGGACTATGGTATCCCCCGCCCACCAGGGTTTAAATCCTGGTGCTCGCATTTATTCCTGAATTTATCTTAGGATTTCCGGTGATGCACATTCAGTGGGAGGAGACGTTCCCGTCGACGATGAGGTGCCTACGGTGACTTCGTAAATTTCAAGATAATATGCCGGCTCAGTCTTTCGAAGGTGCTCATAGGGGTAGGGTGTGTGTGTGTGTGTGTTCATAGGGGTGAGTGTATGCACGTGTATATGAGCGCTTGTGTCTGTACTGATGTCCAAAAAAAACATCATAATTTGTTTTGAATCTTCTGCGCAAAAATGATGACTAACTTTTATTTTGCTTTTCTAGCACTAAATAATTTTATATTGTATATTTAAATAGCCTTAACATGAACTAATACAACCTTAGATATGAGAGGAGGTAACGATCGAGCATTTACCCGGCACTTTGACTGGTAACACCCCTGGCCAATGGCCTTATTCATCCAAGCCTCTGGGCTCCTTCTTGTCGCTGAATTCTTGGTGGGCCTTCTGGGACCCCATGGTAGGCCTTTTGCTGGGCTCCCCTCGGAGAAGCTACCCACGGCGTATTACACCATCGCGCTCCCATTGTCAGTTCGAAAACACGTCAGTACCCTCGGCAGGGTGGCGAACGCGGCCGGAAGTACCGGAGGTGAGATCGCACAAGGGGGTTACCTAGGTTCGGGCCCTCATGTTGAGGTAATACCCTACGTCCTGTTTATGATTTGTAACATGGTGAAGTATCGGATTTACAGTGGAGATGAATATATGACCACCGAGAGTTCAATCTATGTTGTAGATAGGAATGGCTATGCCTAGCCTCAGAACACACCACGAGACGAGGAGGGGGCTGAGATAAGGAGATGGGGGAGGTCTCGGAAGGCATGAGAGAACCTCATCTTCGTGCATGGCCTGGAGGTAGGACCTCAGGGGAGCGTCGTCGGCAGGACCACCCGAGGAGGCACTAGAGGCGAGCCATCGGAGCTCGGGGAAGCATCTGGTCGGCGTGGGAGGCGAAAATTGCATGGCTGATGATGAGAGGGAGTGAGGTTATAGAGAGGTGGACGTCGGGGCCGGAGTCTTCGCAGATGAAGGCAGGTGGGCGCATGGGTTGGCATGACCGGGAACGAGGGCAAACCTAGGCAAATGTCAGGCCGGGTCAGGTTTCGTGCCGGGCTTCTAAAAGCCAGACCTTCTGTTCTCAATCCCAATCCTGGCCTGAAGCCCGAAATTCACTCTTCTCTCAAGGCCAAGCTGGCCCAAAATCATGGCCCGAAATACACTCTTCTGCTTGTCTGCGCGCCCTTCTAGGCAAGCCCATGTCAGGCACGACGAGCCCCTTTTTTCGAGATTTCAAAAAAAAACTGATTTTCAAAAAAAGTTCACTAATTCAAAAAAATGTTCACTGAATTCAAAAATAGTTCTTGAATTAAAAAAATGTTCATGGTCTCAAACGAACGAACATATATCCAATTTTGATGAACAATTTTTATGAGCAATTTCCAATAACAATGAACATTATTTGGTATTCGA
Source organism: Aegilops umbellulata (assembly GCA_032464435.1). Lineage (NCBI taxonomy): Eukaryota > Viridiplantae > Streptophyta > Magnoliopsida > Poales > Poaceae > Aegilops > Aegilops umbellulata. Next base: position 482,552,813 of record CP136059.1, on the reverse strand, counting down.
TGAACAAATTTTGAGTCCGATAAACATTTTTTGAACTTGATGAACAAAATTTGTATGTTAGAACTTTTTTTTAATTAGGTGAACAAGTTTTGGATTCGATGAACACAATTTGAATTTGATGGACATTTGTTTTAAAATCGATGAAAAAAATTTGTATTTAATGCACATTTTTTTAATTCGATGAACAAATTTTGCATTTGATGAACATTTTAAATCTAATGAATAAAAAATAAATCAGATGAACATTTTTTGAATTTGATGAACAAAAAAATGTTCGCATATTTGAAAAGAAAATTCACAAAAAAGGGTGAAAAAGTAAAGAAAAAAGGAGAAATGAAAAAATCAAACAGAAAAGAAAAAACCGAAAGAAAAAAACGGTTCGGAGTAGGTTCTAGAACCTTCCCAAAACCGGATTGGATGAAAGCTGAAAGAATGGGCCAGCTCATACAAAAAACCAGCGCCTGCGGGGTACCCGTTACCTCGCTAGCCCGCGGGGTACGCGCCAAATAGGAATCCCCAAAAATCATGCCTGAAGCCCGGCCAAAATGCTGCTTTGGAATCGATGTTCATATGTGCAAGTCTGGCCCGAAATACTAAAATGGAGAAACCCGGGCCCATCCCGAACTACCCTTCCAGGCCTAGGCGAGGTCTCATGAATGTTTTTCTGAGTGAACTCCTGAAATTGCATATTGTATCATGCAGCTCTGATTCCGGCAACAGCAGGTGCATTCCGGCAAAATGGATGGTCTCACTAACACCAAGATTCCATGCGAGTACCCTGGGATTATGTACAAGTTGGTTAGGTTGTGCGGTTGGACCATGAGGTTAGAGTAAATTTGATGTCGTGACTTTAACTGTTGAGTCAAGTATAAGTGTCTTGACTCCCCACCCCAGGCAGTGAAGCATGCATAGGCAGGATGATGCAGATATGCAGAGTGACTGCACTGCATATGTGCATGCATGCGGACACCGGCAGGCCTGAGCCAAACCAAAGCTATGCACCTCTGCTACATCAGTCGGCAGCCATTACTTGAGGAAAGAAGGGCATCTCACCAGTCATCATTGCAGTCGACGGGCAGCAAACAGTAGGGTCGGTCACTGTCAGTCAAACAGACAGGCCTGGACATCACAAGAGCCGTTAGAATCGCCGCTCTACAGCGGACCGACAGATGATGCATGTTGGCGGTGGCCGGCAGGCATGCAGACCCACATATGTCCTTTTCAAAGACGTTGTGATTTGGGTTCTGTTCAGTAACACAAATTCAGATGGTTATGCAGCACGTTGACAAGCTGAATCAGGCGGAGCTGGTGAGCATCTGCCAAGCTACAGGGTGTTTGCTGACTGTCAGTAACACTAATTCAGACTTGTGTTCAGTAAAAATTGTAGGAGCAGGAGCTGACTGTCAAGCTACAGGGTAGTGTTTGCTTGCCCTGCAGAATGTAGAGGCACTCCTTCCTGGATAAGCAAGCAAATGTGACTTCTTCCATCCTTCTCTTCCTTGAGCTCGCTGTCGCTGCCGCCGGTGGAGCTCCACCTCCATTGCCTCCTCGACGCCGTGGTCTTCCTTGCGCTCGAGGTCTCCCCTCCCGAGCCCTGTGTTGCCTCCTCGAAGCTTTGCACAAACATTTGTAGATGACAAAAAAAAACAAATAGCCAGGCGCATGTGTCATGCGCCGGTGCCATCAGACGATGGCGGCTGCGGGTTGATCTTTACCAAGTTTTTTTATGTTGCTAAATGTGCATACCGCACATGCCACCGCCACGGCAGGAGCCTCATCTGGCTCATGCCTTGTCGGGTGTGCTTCCATTTGGGCACGTTGTAAGCTTCACCTGCTCCTCTTATGAAGCGGTGGCCATTCGCCCGCCTCCCCGATGTGGGACTAAAACACTCGTCCACGTCCAGCAAGCAGGCCATTCGCACTTGTTTTCCCTCGAGAGAAGGACAGGTGCAGCTTTTGGACGTGCCGACGGGCCGGGAATGGGCAAACGGCTAGATCAGAACAAGAATGGATCACAGCCACAGCCCATAATAAAATGGATCACAGGGTATTTTCAGAAGAAGAAAAATACAAGTCTTGTTGCAGGCCTTGTGAATTATACCGTGGGCCACTCAATGGCAGTCGCACATGCATGACTTTTGCTGGTTAGCAAGCAAAAAATACAAGTCTTGTTGCAAGTCATTGGCCAAGTGCAGTTTTCTTCAGAGTTTCATTTTGGATTAATGATTGGAGTGTCTTACAGGGGAAGGATGATGCAAAACTATGATGGGTTGCCAATGGACCAGTTGACAGGTGGACCGGTTGACTGTTGATATGTCGACTTGTCGTACGTTGACCCTTGACTTCTGATTAAAAAATGAAAACTTGTAAAATTGAAAATAAATCAAAATTTGGAGAAAAAATAGTGGGTTTGCAAATAGTTCATAAATTTGAAAACAAATCTCGTATATGAATATTTTCATGGATTTTTTTAAATGGATTTGAAATTTTTCAAGGATTTTTCTAAAAAAAGTTCAGAAAAGTTTAAAAACATGGATTTAGATATGTTCATGCATTTGAAAAGGTTCATGGATTTTGCAAAGTATTTGTAATGTCAATAAAACATGAATTTGAAAAAAATCATGGTTTTTTGAGAAAAAAAGCTCATTGATTTTATAAAAGGTCACCTATTTTGAAAAAAAATGGTGCATTTGGTAATGTTCATGCATTTCGATAACAAATTGCGGGTAAGGTAAAAAGTTCATGAAAAAATCACGAAAAATAGACAAGAAGTTTATAAATTTGAAAAAAGTACCCAAAAATTGGAGAAGACCGTGAATTGGAGAAATGTTCACGAAATTCAGAAAACTTACACATTTGAAAAAAATGATTAAAAGAATAATGATGTAAAAAATTGAAGAGGTATAAAAGGTTTTTTAAATGTTTACAAATTAAAAATATACAAAAATTGAGAAGAAAGACCATGATTTTGAGAAGAAAAAACTTGAATTTGAAAAAGAATGAAAAGAGGAAAGGAAAGAAGAAAAAAGGAAAACCGTACAAACACGTGATGGAAAAAACCCAGTGAAAACCGCTCCAAAGAAAGTGGTGGTACCTTCTAGAAGGTTCCTAAAATTGGTGAGAAAAGAAACTACCTGACTAGTCAAATAAGAACCTGTAGCGTGCGAAAGTTGCGAACCAGAAAGAAAAAAGTGTTAAAAGGGCCAAGCCCAAGTGGGTGGTGGGGCGTGGTTTCCCTAAAGACCTATAACAGGTGCATAAGGCGTTGAATATGGTTTGGGCGAGCGTTTACCCCTTCGGGGGACCATCAAGGGTCAAATTTCATAGCCTAGGAGCGCGTCAAGTGGTGCGTCCAGCCGCCACCACGTGCCGCATGCTGGGCGCTCCCTTTGTGTGTTGGTTTTTTATTTTATTTTTGGTACATGTTCTAGATTATTATTATTTTGGCTTTTCAGTTTTTGTCTGGTTTTTCATACGTTTTGAAGACAAAATATATCTTTTTGGCTAAGCACATCTATGCTTCTAAAAAACTATGCTTTGACGAGAAGCACATCCGGATGTGTTTCTCGTGGAAGCACAAATTTGCTTGTCGTGCAAGCACAGATAGAAGCATAGTTCTGCTTCCTCAAGAAGAAATTTATGCTTCTAGTCGAAAAAGCACAGATGTGCTTTTCGAGAAGCACGGCATGTGCTTTCCTGGAAAAGAGAAAAATCATAGCCTGTGTTTGCTAAAAAAAATTGAATACCGCAACCGTGCTTCCGTGCTCCTTTTTTTGCATTCGTTTTTCATGCCATTTTTCATTTTGTTTTCTATTTGGTTTCTTATTCTTTAGATATATTATCCTCATATAGCTTTCTCAATTTCCAAGAGGAGCCTCTCGGTCTTGGCTCTCATGCACATAATTTTTGGCTTGCCAAAGGGTCAAACGAGAAATAAGGCATAGAGAGAAGTGCATATTACACCCCTCAACTCTAGCCCTAGTCTAATATACAACCCCCAATTCCAATACCGTCTAGTTTACACCCCCCAACTCTCAAAACCAGGTGGAATTCAACCCTCCCCTCCCCGTTGACCGGTTTTGACCTGTTGACTGGGTGAACAGTAAATTCAAAAGAAATAAAAAAATTTAAAAATAATTTCGTTTTTTCACCGGCTGAACAGTAAAATTTTAAAAAGTTCTAAATAAAAAATTAAAAATAATTTTGATTTTTTGTCCGGGTGAACATAAATTTCAGGAAAAAAATAAGAAAACAAAAATTTCTGAATTATATATGCATGAAACAGTTAACAGTTTGTGTACTGTTCGGGCTGATATATTTTTTTTTGTTGAGAGACCACTGAAATGTCCAAACAAGCTGAAAATTGTCACAGACATCATGCGCTGAAAAATCGTCCATACAAAAATAATTCGGTTTTTTTGAAAAAAATATTTTTTGGAATTTACTATTCACCCGGTAAAAAATCGAAACTGCTTGTTGAATTTTATTTCCAACTTTTTTTTTGAATTTACTGTTCACCCATTGGAAAAACCAAAATATTTTTTGATTTTTTTGTTACTGTTCACCCAGTCAACATGTCAAAACCGGTCAACTGGGTGAAAACCGGTCAACGGGGAGGGGAGGGTTGAATTCCGCCTGGTTTGAGAGTTGGGGGTGAAGGAAATATGCCCTAGAGGCAATAATAAAGTTATTATTTATTTCCTTACATATCATGATAAATGTTTATTATTCATGCTAGAATTGTATTAACCGGAAACATAATACATGTTAATCAAACAGAGCATCACTAGTATGCCTCTACTTGACTAGCTTGTTAATCAAAGATGGTTAAGTTTCCTAACCATAGACAAAGGAGTTGTCATTTGATTAACAAGGTCACATCATTAGTTGAATGATCTGATTGACATGACCCATTCCAATAGCTTAGCACCCGATCGTTTAGTATGTTGCTATTGCTTTTGTTCATGACTTATACATGTTCCTTTGACTATGAGATTATGTAACTCCCGTTTACCGTAGGAACACTTTGTGTGCTACCAAACGTCACAACGTAACTGGGTGATTATAAAGGTGCTCTACAGGTGTCTCCGAAAGTATTTGTTGGGTTGGCGTATTTCAAGATTAGGATTTGTCACTCCGAATGTCGGAGAGGTATCTCAGGGCCTTCTCGATAATACACATCACATAAGCCTTGCAAGCATTGCAACTAATGAGTTAGTTGCGGGATGATGTATTACGGAACGAGTAAAGAGACTTGCCGGTAACGAGATTGAACTAGGTATTGGATACCGACGATCGAATCTCGGGCAAGTAACATACCGATGACAAAGGGAACAACGTATGTTGTTATGCGGTCTGATCGATAAAGATCTTCGTAGAATATGTAGGAGCCAATATGGGCATCCAGGTCCCGCTATTGGTTATTGACCGGAGACGTGTCTCGGTCATGTCTACATTGTTCTCGAACCGTAGGGTCCGCACGCTTAAGGTTTCGATGACAGTTATATTATGAGTTTATGAGTTTTGATGTACCGAAGGAGTTCGGAGTCCCGGATGAGATCACGGACATAACGAGGAGTCTCGGAATGGTCGAGACGTAAAGATTGATATATTGGACGGCTATGTTCGGACATCGGAATGGTTCCGAGTGGTTTCGAATAATACCGGAGTGCCGTAGGGGTTACCGGAACCCCCCGGGGGAAGTATGGGCCTTATTGGGCCATGAGGGGAGAGAGAGGGCCGCGCCAGGAGGTGGCGCCCCCCCCCATGGGCAGTCCGAATTGGACAAGGAGGGGGGGCGCGGCCCCCCTTTCCCTCTCCCTCTCCCTCTCTTTCCTTCCCCCCTCCTCCCTCCTAGTTGGACTAGGAAAGGGGAGTCCTACTCCTACTAGGAGGAGGACTCCCCCTCCCTTGGCGCGCCTCTAGGGCCGGCCGGCCCTCCCCCCTTGCTCCTTTATATACGGGGGCAGGGGGGCACCCCATGACACAGAAGTTGATCCTTGAGATCGTTCCTTAGCCGTGTGTGGTGCCCCCCTCCACCATATTCCACCTCGGTCATATTGTCGCAGTGCTTAGGCGAAGCCCTGCGTTGGTAACACATCAAGATCGTCACCACGCCGTCGTGCTGACGAAACTCTTCCCCGAGAGCTTTGCTGGATCGGAGCCCGGAGAACGTCATCGTGTTGTACGTGTGTCAAGAACTCGGACGCGCCGGAGTAACGGCGCTGGGATCGGTCGGATCGCGAGGAGGACGTACGACTACTTCCTCTACGTTGTGTCAACGCTTCCGCTTCGATCTACGAGGGTACGTAGACAACACTCTCCCCTCTCGTTGCTATGCATCACCATGATCTTGCGTGTGCGTAGGAAATTTTTTGAAATTACTACGTTCCCCAACAGTGGCATCCGAGCCAGGTTTTTTTATGGTTTGATGTTTTGCACGAGTAGAACACAAGTGAGTTGTGGACGATACAAGTCATACTGCCTACCAGCATGTCATACTTTGGTTCGGCGGTATTGTTGGATGAAGCGGCCCGGACCGACATTACGCGTACGCTTACGCGAGACTGGTTCTATCGTCGTGCTTTGCACACAGGTGGCTGGCAGGTGTTAGTTTCTCCAACTTTAGTTGAACCGAGTATGGGCCCGGTCCTTGAGAAGGTTAAAACGGAGTCTATTTGACGAAGTATCATTGTGGTTTTGATGCGTAGGTGAGATTGGTTCTTGCTTCAGCCCGTAGCAGCCACGTAAAATTTGCAACAAACAAAGTAGAGGACGTCTAACTTGTTTTTGCAGGGCATGTCGTGATGTGATATGGTCAAGACATGATGCTATATTTTATTGTATGAGATGATCATGTTTTGTAACCGAGTTATCGGCAACCGGCAGGAGCCGTATGGTTGTCGCTTTATTGTATGCAATGCAATCGCCCAGTAATGCTTTACTTTATCACTAAGCGGTAGCGATAGTCGCAGAAGCATAAGATTGGCGAGACGACAACGATGCTACGATGGAGATCAAGGTGTCGCGCCGGTGACGATGGTGATCATGACGGTGCTGCGGAGATGAAGATCACAAGCACAAGATGATGATGGCCATATCATATCACTTATATTGATTGCATGTGATGTTTATCTTTTTATGCATCTTATCTTGCTTTGATTGACGGTAGCATTATAAGATGATCTCTCACTAAATTATCATAGTAATAGTGTTCTCCCTGAGTATGCACCGTTGCGAAAGTTCTTCGTGCTGAGACACCACGTGATGATCGGGTGTGATAGGCTCTACGTTCAAATACAACGGGTGCAAAACAGTTGCACACGCGGAATACTCAGGTTTAACTTGACGAGCCTAGCATATAACAGATATGGCCTCGGAACACGGAGACCGAAAGGTCGAGCGTGAATCATATAGTAGATATGATCAACATAGTGATGTTCACCATTGAAACTACTCCATCTCACGTGATGATCGGACATGGTTTAGTTGATTTGGATCACGTGATCACTTAGAGGATTAGAGAGATGTCTATCTAAGTGGGAGTTCTTAAGTAATATGATTAATTGAACTTAAATTTATCATAAACTTAGTCCCTGATAGTATCTTGCTTGTTTATGTTAATTGTAGATAGATGGCTCGTGCTGTTGTTCCGTTGAATTTTAATGCGTTCCTTGAGAAAGCAAAGTTGAAAGATGATGGTAGCAATTACACGGACTGGGTCCGTAACTTGAGGATTATCCTCATTGCTGCACAGAAGAATTACGTCCTGGATGCACCGCTAGGTGCCAGGCCTGCTGCTGGAGCAACACCAGATGTTATGAACGTCTGGCAGAGCAAAGCTGATGACTACTCGATAGTTCAGTGTGCCATGCTTTATGGCTTAGAACCGGGACTTCAACGACGGTTTGAGAACCATGGAGCATATGAGATGTTCCCGGAGTTGAAGTTGATATCCCAACAGAATGCCCGGATTGAGAGATATGAGGTCTCTAATAAGTTCTATAGCTGCAAAATGGAAGAGAATGGGTCTGTCAGTGAGCACATACTCAGAATGTCTGGGTATTACAATCACTTGAGTCAACTGGGAGTTAATCTTCCGGATGATTGTGTCATTGACAGAATTCTTCAATCACTACCACCAAGCTACAAAGGCTTCGTGATGAACTATAATATGCAAGGGATAGATAAGACTATGCCCGAGCTCTTCGCAATGCTAAAGGCTGCGGAGGTAAAAATCAAGAAGGAGCATCAAGTGTTGATGGTCAATAAGACCACTAGTTTCAAGAAGAAGGGCAAAGGGAAGAAGAAGGGGAACTTCAAGAAGAACAGCAAACAAGTTGCTGCTCAAGAGAAGAAACCCAAGTCTGGACCTAAGCCTGAAACTGAGTGCTTCTACTGCAAGCAGACTGGTCACTGGAAGCGGAACTGCCCCAAGTATTTGGCGGATAAGAAGGATGGCAAGGTAAACAAAGGTATATGTGATATACATGTTATTGATGTGTACCTTACTAATGCTCGCAAGTAGCACCTGGGTATTTGATACTGGTTCTGTTGCTAATATTTGCAACTCGAAACAGGGACTACGGATTAAGCGAAGATTGGTTAAGGACGAGGTGACGATGCGCGTGGGAAATGGTTCCAAAGTCGATGTGATCGCGGTCGGCACGCTACCTCTACATCTACCTTCGGGATTAGTATTAGACCTAAATAATTGTTATTTGGTGCCAGCGTTGAGCATGAACATTATATCTGGATCTTGTTTGATGCGAGACGGTTATTCATTTAAATCAGAGAATAATGGTTGTTCTATTTATATGAGTAATATCTTTTATGGTCATGCACCCTTGAAGAGTGGTCTATTTTTGATGAATCTCGATAGTAGTAATACACATATTCATAGTGTTGAAGCCAAAAGATGCAGAGTTGATAATGATAGTGCAACTTATTTGTGGCACTGCCGTTTAGGTCATATCGGTATAAAGCGCATGAAGAAACTCCATACTGATGGACTTTTGGAGCCACTTGGTTATGAATCACTTGGCACTTGCGAATCGTGCCTCATGGGCAAGATGACCAAAACACCGTTCTCCGGTACTATGGAGAGAGCAACAAATTTGTTGGAAATCATACATACTGATGTATGTGGTCCGATGAATGTTGAGGCTCGTGACGGATATCGTTATTTTCTCACCTTCACAGATGATTTAAGCAGATATGGTTATATCTACTTAATGAAACACAAGTCTGAAACATTTGAGAAGTTCAAAGAATTTCAGAGTGAAGTTGAAAATCATTGTAACAAGAAAATAAAATTTCTGCGATCTGATCGTGGAGGAGAATATTTGAGTTACGAGTTTGGTCTACATTTGAAGCAATGCGGAATAGTTTCGCAACTCACGCCACCCGGAACACCGCAGCGCAATGGTGTGTCCGAACGTCGTAATCGCACTTTACTAGATATGGTGCGATCTATGATGTCTCTTACAGATTTACCGCTATCGCTTTGGGGTTGTGCTCTAGAGACGACCGCATTCACATTAAATAGGACACCGTCAAAATCCGTTGAGACGACGCCTTATGAACTATGGTTTAGCAAGAAACCAAAGTTGCCGTTTCTTAAAGTTTGGGGCTGCGATGCTTATGTGAAAAAGCTTCAACCTGATAAGCTCGAACCCAAATCGGAAAAATGTGTCTTCATAGGATATCCAAAAGAAACTGTTGGATACACCTTCTATCACAGATCCGAAGGCAAGACTTTTGTTGCTAAATTCGGAGTCTTTCTAGAAAAGGAGTTTCTCTCGAAAGAAGTGAGTGGGAGGAAAGTAGAACTTGATGAGGTAACTGTACCTGCTCCCTTATTGGAAAGTAGTACATCACAGAAATCTGTTTCTGTAGCACCTACACCAATTAGTGAGGAAGATAATGATATTGATCATGAAACTTCAGATCAAATTACTACAGAACCTCGTAGATCAACCAGAGTAAGATCCGCACCAGAGTGGTACGGCAATCCTATTCTGGAAATCATGCTACTAGATCATGACGAACCTACGAACTATGAAGAAGCGATGGTGAGCCCAGATTCCGCAAAATGGCTGGAAGCCATGAAATCTAAGATGGGATCCATGTATGAAAACAAAGTGTGGACTTTGATTGACTTGCCCGTGGGTCGGCAAGCAATAGAGAACAAGTGGATCTTTAAGAAGAAGACTGACGCCGACTGTAACGTTACTGTCTACAAAGCTCGACTTGTCGCAAAGGGGTTTCGACAAGTTCAAGGGATTGACTACGATGAGACCTTCTCACCCGTAGCGATGCTTAAGTCTGTCCGAATCATGTTAGCAATTGCCGCATTTTATGATTATGAAATTTGGCAAATGAATGTAAAGACTGCATTCCTGGATGGGTTTCTGGAAGAAGAGTTGTATATGATGCAACCAGAAGGTTTTATCGATCCAAAGGGAGCTAACAAAGTATGCAAGCTCCAGCGATCCATTTATGGACTGGTGCAAGCATCTCGGAGTTGGAATAAACATTTTGATAGTGTGATCAAAGCATTTGGGTTTGTAGAGACTTTTGGAGAAGCCTGTATTTACAAGAAAGTGAGTGGGAGCTCTGTAGCATTTCTGATATTATATGTAGATGACATATTACTAATTGGAAATGATATAGAATTTCTGGATAGCATAAAGGGATATTTGAATAAGAGTTTTTCAATGAAAGACCTCGGTGAAGCTGCTTACATATTGGGCATTAATATCTATAGAGATAGATCAAGACGCTTAATTGGACTTTCACAAAGCACATGCCTTGACAAGATTTTGAAGAAGTTCAAAATGGATCAAGCGAAGAAGGGGTTCTTGCCTGTATTGCAAGGTGTGAAGTTGAGTCAGACTCAATGCCCGACCACTTCAGAAGATAGAGAGAAGATGAAAGATGTTCCCTATGCTTCAGCCATAGGCTCTATCATGTATGCAATGCTGTGTACCAGACCTGATGTGTGCCTTGCTATAAGTTTAGCAGGGAGGTACCAAAGTAATCCAGGAGTGGATCACTGGACAGCGGTCAAGAATATCCTGAAGTACCTGAAAAGGACTAAGGAAATGTTTCTCGTGTATGGAGGTGACAAAGAGCTCATCGTAAAGGGTTACGTTGATGCAAGCTTTGACACTGATCCGGACGATTCGAAATCGCAAACCGGATACGTATTTACATTAAACGGTGGAGCTGTCAGTTGGTGCAGTTCTAAGCAAAGCGTCGTGGCGGGATCTACATGTGAAGCGGAGTACATAGCTGCTTCGGAAGCAGCAAATGAAGGAGTCTGGATGAAGGAGTTCATATCCGATCTAGGTGTCATACCTAGTGCATCGGGTCCAATGAAAATCTTTTGTGACAATACTGGAGCAATAGCCTTGGCGAAGGAATCCAGATTTCACAAGAGAACAAAGCACATCAAGAGACGCTTCAATTCCATCCGGGACTTGGTCCAGGTGGGAGACATAGAGATTTGCAAGATACATACGGATCTGAATGTAGCAGACCCGTTGACTAAGCCTCTTCCACGGGCAAAACATGATCAGCACCAAGACTCCATGGGTGTTAGAATCATTACTGTGTAATCTAGATTATTGACTCTAGTGCAAGTGGGAGACTGAAGGAAATATGCCCTAGAGGCAATAATAAAGTTATTATTTATTTCCTTACATATCATGATAAATGTTTATTATTCATGCTAGAATTGTATTAACCGGAAACATAATACATGTGTGGATATATAGACAAACAGAGTGTCACTAGTATGCCTCTACTTGACTAGCTTGTTAATCAAAGATGGTTAAGTTTCCTAACCATAGACAAAGGAGTTGTCATTTGATTAACAAGGTCACATCATTAGTTGAATGATCTGATTGACATGACCCATTCCAATAGCTTAGCACCCGATCGTTTAGTATGTTGCTATTGCTTTTGTTCATGACTTATACATGTTCCTTTGACTATGAGATTATGCAACTCCCGTTTACCGTAGGAACACTTTGTGTGCTACCAAACGTCACAACGTAACTGGGTGATTATAAAGGTGCTCTACAGGTGTCTCCGAAAGTATTTGTTGGGTTGGCGTATTTCAAGATTAGGATTTGTCACTCCGAATGTCGGAGAGGTATCTCAGGGCCTTCTCGGTAATACACATCACATAAGCCTTGCAAGCATTGCAACTAATGAGTTAGTTGCGGGATGATGTATTACGGAACGAGTAAAGAGACTTGCCGGTAACGAGATTGAACTAGGTATTGGATACCGACGATCGAATCTCGGGCAAGTAACATACCGATGACAAAGGGAACAACGTATGTTGTTATGCGGTCTGACCGATAAAGATCTTCGTAGAATATGTAGGAGCCAATATGGGCATCCAGGTCCCGCTATTGGTTATTGACCGGAGACGTGTCTCGGTCATGTCTACATTGTTCTCGAACCGTAGGGTCCGCACGCTTAAGGTTTCGATGACAGTTATATTATGAGTTTATGAGTTTTGATGTACCGAAGGAGTTCGGAGTCCCGGATGAGATCACGGACATAACGAGGAGTCTCGGAATGGTCGAGACGTAAAGATTGATATATTGGACGGCTATGTTCGGACATCGGAATGGTTCCGAGTGGTTTCGGATAATACCGGAGTGCCGGAGGGGTTACCGGAACCCCCCGGGGGAAGTATGGGCCTTATTGGGCCACGAGGGGAGAGAGAGGGCCGCGCCAGGAGGTGGCGCGCCCCCCCCCCCATGGGCAGTCCGAATTGGACAAGGAGGGGGGGCGCGGCCCCCCTTTCCCTCTCCCTCTCCCTCTCTTTCCTTCCCCCTTCCTCCCTCCTAGTTGGACTAGGAAAGGGGAGTCCTACTCCTACTAGGAGGAGGACTCCCCCTCCCTTGGCGCGCCTCTAGGGCCGGCCGGCCCTCCCCCCTTGCTCCTTTATATACGGGGGCAGGGGGGCACCCCATGACACAGAAGTTGATCCTTGAGATCGTTCCTTAGTCGTGTGCGGTGCCCCCCTCCACCACATTCCACCTCGGTCATATTGTCGCAGTGCTTAGGCGAAGCCCTGCGTCGGTAACACATCAAGATCGTCACCACGCCGTCGTGCTGACGAAACTCTTCCCCGAGAGCTTTGCTGGATCGGAGCCCGGAGAACGTCATCGTGCTGTACGTGTGTCAAGAACTCGGAGGCGCCGGAGTAACGGCGCTGGGATCGGTCGGATCGCGAGGAGGACGTACGACTACTTCCTCTATGTTGTGTCAACGCTTCCGCTTCGGTCTACGAGGGTACGTAGACAACACTCTCCCCTCTCGTTGCTATGCATCACCATGATCTTGCGTGTGCGTAGGAAATTTTTTGAAATTACTACGTTCCCCAACAGGGGGTGTAAAGTAGATGGTATTGAAGTTGGGGGATGTATATTAGACTAGGGCTAGAGTTGAGGGGTGTAATATGCACTTCTCTCTAAGGCATACACTCGTTAGGTTTCCTTGAATTTACAGACAAATGAGATTGGCCCGATCAAAGAGCATGGACAGAAAGCACTAGTTTCTCATTAAATTGTTTTGTAATGTTTATACTCATCATAATATCTCGATCTTTCATCCTAAGGAAGTGCCGGTAATTTCCGAAACATGTTTGAAAAACTGCGGCGAATGAAGTTTTTTGACTTTAGAGAGAAAAAGGTCCAATTTATAGGCGCAAGCAGGAAGTATTTTCTGGATTTGCACGATCGTCGCTAGCAGATTGGCTGCCTCAGAGTCATTGACATGTGGGGCGGCAAACCTGATGACCCACATGCCAGTTACCCTAAGTCACCCAATCTGAGCCCAGGCAAGAAAGGCTGGATGATGCGGTGACTGCATTCGGACACCGGCATAAGACCAAACCAAGCTCTGGTACATTAGTGAGCACTCAGCAGCCATTGCTCCAGGAAAAGAACTGCATCTCACCATTTCAGTAGATGGACAGTCAAATATATATATATAGTACTCCAATAGTACATCAAAAGAGCCGTTAGAATCGCCACTCCACATACCGCCAAGTATGTAACGCCGGCACAATTATCAGGTCGCAAATTAGGCACAGCTTGATTGACACCAGGTTGATTACCTTCCCTGTGGCAGTATGATGATACAGGTACATGGCGAGGCATGCATGCAGTCCCTTTCAAAGAAGCTGTGATTTGGGTGGGTTTGCTACGGGTATATGCCATCACATCACAGTTCAGTAACACTAACATGTTGTTGCAGCAGCAGGGCAGAGTATGCATGCTGTTCAACCATACACATCTCCTGTTAGAAGCACTGACCCAGCACCGAACCGGTCGGGAGACAGACAGGGAGCAAGGAAAAAGGCCGACAAATGTTTGTTGGACAAGGACGGTGATGGGCCGGCCATGTGATGCGTGCCATCTCATCTCGTTAGCAATACACCAAGCAATTATCACTTGTTGATTCATTGCCACCTTTCTTCTCTTGTGTGCAGTCATCTTTCTCCGGTGCTCGACGACGGCTCATCATTCAGTAAACTTTATTTGTGCATCACCTTCACAAGGCGGATCAGGAGGATATCGCAAATGACCCTATCTGCAGCACCTTCCTTCACAAGGTTGATGAGGAGGAGCGCAACACGGACCATAACGGTTGGTTAGACCAACAACACTTGGTATCCTTTTGGCTTTTGCAGTCAGTCAAAACTGTAGGAGGAGCAGCTGACTGTCAAGAATCTGGAGCCAAAGTTACAGCACGGCATGGCTGGGGCTGGCTCGTTGGAATTTCCCCAGCTCGGACGACGGCAGGTCCCACACATTGATCACTTCTGCCCAAAAAATGAAAGGAAACGATTTTTTGAGTAAGCGGCAAACATGATCCGAAAATAGGAGAAAACAGAGTTAGAGCATCCTACTAGCTATTTCTGAAACCAAAACTACAGCATTCACTCCCCGCTGCCAAATACTAAGGTTCAGTTAAATAGAACGTGGAGAAGAAATGAATAACAAAACTGTAGAGTTCATTCCCCACAGCCCAAGGTTCGATTCAGTTAACATAAAGCATGGACAGGAAATGGACAAGCATGTGTGCTGGCACAGGTACACAGTAACACAGGAAGAAACCAAAGATTCATGATCGACAAACTAGTCACCTAGCAGGGCTTCACCACTTCTTCGCGGGCCCTTTGCCCTTCCGGTCGCCGGCGCTATTATGGACGTCCATGTCAGGAGGTGGGTCGACGTCGGAGGAGGAGGAAACGAAGATGAAGATCTAGCCCTTCAAGCGTCGGACAGTGCGGTCCTGCTTGCGCTTGAGCTTGGCTACCCTCGTCGTCTCCGCCGCTGCCTCCGTCGCCTCCCACTCGGACTGCTCAATGCCGAGCTGAAGCGCCCTCGCGTTGATCCTCCGGAGCCGTCGGGCATCTGTCTCCGCCGTCGTGAATGACCGACGGTACACCCGCTGGAGGAGACACGTCTCCTGGTCAGGCACCATCAGCATCACGCGGCGGCGGCGGGAGGACTGCGCAGCCGCGTTCGACGCGGCCCCCATCTCCCTTGCCCTCTGCCTATCGCGGTGGGCGGCTCGTACCTCTGATTCCAAAGTCTGCATCCACAACGTCGGCGGAGCTTGACTGCAATGTCGGGGGGGGGGGGGGCAAAGCAAAGTATACATGTTTATATGGGCTAATGAGAATAATGTGTTCTAATTATGCCCCCCTAAAAAAATTTCTTCAGGAATTTGTGTTGGGCTGGGGGCCCACAGCCCCCTCAGCTATACACATAGCTCCGCCACTGTCTGCATCCACAACGTCGGCGTAGTGGGCACTAGAACCCACCGCTACCCACGCGGAGCAGCGGCCGGAGGTGGAGGAGGAGATTCCGGCTGTAGATGCTCCGAATAATAAGCAGAAATGAGGACACGTCACTAAAAATAGGAAAATGAGGCAAAGTTTCCAGGGATAGAAGTCATAATTCTGATGCAGTAATTCTTCAAAAGGTACATGTGGGGGAATTATTTTTTTGTTTAGCGAACTAAATCTCATCTAGCCGATCCGCTAAAAAAAAAATAGCCACGCGCATGTGTCATGCGCCGGTACCATCACACCGGTGGCGTGTGTGGTTGATCAATACATTTCCATTTGTTTTTATGTTGCTTAATGTGCGTATCGCACATACCACCGCCACGACACGAGCCGCCTGATCTGGCTCGTGCCTCGTCGGGTGTGCTTCCATTGGGGCACGTAGCAAGCTCGGCTTGCTGCTCTTATGAAGTGGAAGCCATTCGCCCAGCTCCCCGATGTGGGACTAAAACGCGTGCGTTCTCCGAGCTTGGTTAGGCACGCTCGTCGAACGCGCTGGTGCACCCCATTCGGTGATTCGAGCGACGTGCCGGGAATGGGCAAACGGAATGGATCACGGCCCATCAAAAAGAAAACGATGGATCACAGGTTTTTTTTTCTTTAAAGAAAAATACAAGTCTTGTTGCAGGCCACTCAATGGACAGTGGCACATGCATGAGCACATCGCCAAGACGATGGTCTCACTAAGGACAACTCCACCGCGCGATCCTAAACGGACGTCCGGTTTGGCCGGATTTTGTCCCTTTGAAGCGCCGATGGGTTCGCCCATGTCCGCATTTGTCCGATGGGTCGTGGGTGCGTTCAACGCGCGGCCGCACCCCAAAACCTGTGAGGATGGACGTGAATAAAAAAAATAAAAACTTAAATGAAATGACTAAAAAAGTAAATTAACGCAGTTAAAATACATAAAACATATATATAGGGGTTACGGCCACAAAACGGCCCAGTTTATCAGTCCACTTAAACGGCCCAGTTCGTAATTAACATAAAACCAAAAAAACGCCTCTCGCGCGCTCCTGCCGCGCCCGTCGATGCCGTGGCCGATGCCGTCTTCACTGGCCGCCGGTGTCGTCGTCGTCGTTGATCAGGTCGACGAAGGCCGGCAGCGTCCAGAGGTGGGCCGGCGGTGCGTGGTAGACGGGGGCGGGCTGGACGGGAGGTGCCTACACCACCTCCTTCCGTGGCGACGCCTCCCGCTCCGGTGACCGCGGCGGCATCGGGCGCCAGTTCACGCCCACGGCGTCGGCCATCTCGCCTGCCGTGCACGACCAGCCCCACCCCTGGCCTACCAGGGCCGGGTGGAAAGCGGCCACCGGCAGCTCCTCCATCACCTCCTCCTTCGCCACCATCTCCAGCTCGGGGATGGCGACCTCGCCGGCGGCGGAGCGGGCCATCATCTCCTCGAGGCCCTCCCACTGGCGCTCATCATGTGTGCGCATGGAGTCCTCCATGATGCGCGCAACGAGACGGGCCTCCTCCTCCTCCATCATGCGAGGAGGTGGTGGTGGCGATGGAGACGGCAAAGGCGACGGCGTGGGCGTGACGCCGGGCACCTGCCTACGCCCGCGCTCCTGGGGAGCAGGCGCTGCGCGCTCCTGTCATGGCCGCCGCGGCCCCGTCGAGGTGGCGGCGAAGAACGACGCGCGCCTGGTGTCATGCTCGTCACGAAACCAGGTATCCCAGAGCCCAGAGTCGGGGGCGTACCTAGCGTCATAGAAGAGGTCGTCGGGGAGGACGCGGCGGCGGAGCTCGATCTCCTCGTCACGCGCACGGCCACTCGTCGGGACCGGCGGGATCGGGACCCGGTCGGCGGAGAGATGCCAGTTATTGGGAAGATGGACGTCGCTTCAGGGGAGCGGCGTCCTCGTCTCCCAATAACGGCGGCATACCGACGCGCGGATGTAATGCCGGTCGCGCTCGCCGGCGGACGTGGGCGCGATGGAGAACGCTGGCGGCGCGGGGGCCCGGCGTGGTGGCGATGGCGACGCGGGCTACTCTTTCTTCACCGAGCCGTGGCGGCGTCCCGACGTGCAGATGTAATGCCGGTCGCGCTCGCCGGCAGACGTGGGCGCGATGGAGAACGCTGGCGGCGCGGGGGCCCGGCGTGGTGGCGATGGCGACGCGGGCTACTCTTTCTTCACCGAGTCGTGGCGGCGTCCCGACGAGGAACCAGCCTCGCGGTCGTGCTTGCCTTTGCGGCCGTAGTTCCAGAGGCACATGGCTGCGGGCGGTCGGCCGGCGAGTTCTTGGTTAGGGTTTGGGTTCGGTGCTGTCGGGTTTCGAGGAGGTCGCGGGGTGGCGTGGGACAGTGTGGACGGCGACCCGTCCACGCTTCCCACTTAAAGAAGGACGGCGACCGTTCGACGTGCGGATGACAGGTGGGGCCGCCCGCTCGTGCGCATTGATGTGGGCGGGTGGGAGGTAGGTGGCCGCCTGCCACGCGACCCCGACGCGGACGAGGCGCGCTTCCGTTTGGTGTCCGTCGTGACCCAAACCCGGCGCGCGCTGGGCCGCCTCCTTTGTCCGTTTTACCCCAAACGGACGGGGCCGAACTGGATAGGGTCGCGCGGTGGAGTTGGCCTAACACCAGATTCAATCCATCCTCATCAAATTGTAACTGTTATTTCTAATGAATAAAGCTTTTGTATTTTTTAAGAAAAAAAAAAGATTGGCGCCGCCAAAAACAACCAACACCAGATTGATTCCCTGTGAAAGCATATGTCCCAAGAGCCGTGAGATCCTCTTTGGGTGTCTTTTCTTAGATAATAATGAAAAAGAGCCATGAGCCGTGAAATTATTTTTTGAGAAAGAAAAAAGGAAAAAGCATAGCCTGTGCTTCCCAAAACCAGTGAAGACCACAACTGTGCTACCGAGCTCCGTTTTTTTTTTTTTATTCTTTTTTTTCGTTCCTGGTTTACGGTTTATTTTTGGATTTTTTTATTCGTTAGATGTATTGTCCTCGTAGAGCTTGTTCAATTCTCAAGAGGAGCTTCTTGATCTTGCCTCTCATGCACATAATTTTCAGCATGCCATAGGCCGAAATGAGGAGAAATAAGGCGTGCACTTGCTAGATATTTTTTTTTTTTGAATTTACATTCAGATGAGATTGTCCCCATCGGAGAGCATGGGCAGAAAGCACTAGTTTCTCAATAAAAAAAAAGTTCTAATATTTAAACTCATCATAATCTCTCGAATTTCCGTCTTAACAAAGTGTCAATGATTTTCGGAACAGGTCTGAAAACTAACGACGAATGATGTCCTTTGACTTTAGAGGGGCAGAGTCCAACTTGTAGGCCGTTTTTTAGGGTCCTTTGGGGCTTCTGACGCAAACAGGGAGTATTTTCACTCGTCGGGAACGGATTGGCTGCCTCAAAGTCACTGACATGTGGGGCCGCAAACCTGATGGCCCGCATACGCTAAGTCGGCCAATCTGAGCCCAGGCAGAAAAGGCTGGATGATGCAGTGACTGCATTCGGACACCGGCGTAAGACCAAACCCAGCTCTGCTACATCAGTCAGCATCCCAGCATTTATTAAGTTGATGGGCAACAAACAGTAACACACTCGAGAACAAACGGTCGGGGATGGAGTACATTACAATCGCCTCTCCACAACGGAGCAACAACAGATGTATATACACACACATACTACTCCCTCCGATCCAATGATCAGGTCGTATACTATGATGCTGTCGTTGATTGCTCAACGCCAGTGAGATCCCCTTCGCTGTGAAAGCAAGCATATATGTTCCCCTGTGCCTGTGTTGGCGGTATGGTGATACAAGTACATGGGCAGGCATGCATGCAGACACATATACGTACGTCCCTTTCAAAATGAGAAGCTGTGATGTGGGTTTGCTACGGATATATGCCATCACATCACACTTGTGTTCAGTAACACTAATTCAGATAGTGGCAGTTATACTGCAGTGCAGAGCTTTCACCAACATGTTGTTTCAGCAGCAGAGAAGAGTATGCACGCTGTTCAACCATACACATCTCCAGTTAGCAGCACCAAACCGATCATGTATGCCGGGTTGGGGTTCCTCTCTTTTTTTTTTCTTTTTTTTTTTAGAAGAAGTTGGGGTTCCTCTCAAATCAGGTACAGAGAGCAAGGAAAAAAGCCCGACAAATGTTTGTTGGACAAGGAGGACGGTGATGGGCCGGCCATGTGATGCGTGCTATCTCATCTCGTTAGCAACACACGAAGCAATTATCATTCATTGATTCATTGCCACCTTTCTTTTTCCCCTGTTCTCTGCAGTGCAGTTATCTTTCTCCGCATGCAGCAGCAGCAGCTTCACAAGGTGAAGCAGGAGGAGACCAAATGACCTGCAGCAGGTTCACAAGGTTGATGAGGAGGAGCGCAACAAAACTTGGAACATAACGGTTGGTTAGGCCAACAACAGAGGAGATGCTGACTGTCAAGCTACAGCCTACAGGGGAGGCACCAGCCTCTTCTTCCTGAACCAGCACACAGTAAGCTGGAGCGAAAGTCAGTGCACACACGCACGCACGCACGCACGTACAAAACACAGTATGGCTGGCTCACAAGGATTTCCCAAGCTGGGATGCCGGCAGGTCCCGTACGTTGATCAATTCTGGCCACAAGAAAAAAAAAAGAAAAAAAGTTGTTTGAGTAAGTGGCAGGCAGATTAACATGGCCTGAAAATAACTAACAGCAGCAAACTGAAACTGTAGGGCACAGGTACACAGCAAGAAAGCCAAGACTCATGTTTCAGAAACCAGTCACCGAGCATGGAAAAATCATACAAGAAAAATTGTTTCAGTTATGGGTAAACATGGCCTGAAAATAGGAGATGACATAGTTGCAGTTTCTGAAAGCACAACTGTGGTATTCACAGCCCATCATTTTAAAGAAAAAATGCACCAAGGCAGCAGCCACTTCTTCCTGTAGCAGCAAGCAAATGTGACTTGTTCCATTCCTCTAGGGATCTAACCACAGGAGAACCAAACCGCTACCTAGCTGAAGACATAGTAGTACAGATCAACGGTGTCCTCCATCGTCGTTTTCCCGTCTCCTCCTGTATCTCTTGCTATCCGAAAGACTTTGAATTTCTGTAATGCAAGCAACGCAAAGGGAGAAAGCCCGGTTTGAAAAAACGACCACTGTCGGTCGTCATCTTACTTGAGCTCACCGGTTGCACCCGAGCCTCGCACCGCCGTCTTCATTCAGGCCGGCGCTGTTTTCTCCGACACTGCTGACAGGATGGCAAAAGAAAAAACATTTGCACCTGAAAAAAAAATAGCCAAGCGCATATGTCATGCGCCGGTACCATCACACGGTGGTGGTGTGAGTGGGCTTCATCATTGATTTACCATTGTTTTGTATGTAGCTAAATGTGCATGCCGCACATGCCACCGCCACGGCAGGAGCCTCATCTGGCTCATGCCTTGTCGGGTGTGCTTCCATTTGGGCACATCCCAAGCTTCACCTGCTGCTCTCATGAAGCGGTGGCCATTCGCCAGCCTCTCCGATGTGGGACTAAAACGCAGGCAACCGCGGGCGTTCTCTGAGCTCCTTCCGTTAGCTACTCTGGTCCAGAAGCAGGCCACCCAGACTTGTTTCCCAGGAAGAGAACAGGTGCAGAATGGATCACAGCCCATCAAAAAGAATGAATGGATCCCCTCAAAACAAAAAGATCGGATCACAGGGTATTTAAAAAAAAACATATACATTTCTTTTCTTTTTTGCCTTGTGAATTATACCATGGGCCAATCAATGGACATGAGCGCACCCTCTCTCTATCTTCTGGTGCTCTGTGCTGTATAGCCTAGTCAGTGCCTCAGCGGTGACATGTCATTGTTGCCGGATAGATATGCATACATACTCCCTCCATACCATACTGTAAGACGTTTTTTAACTTTTTTTTTTTGAACAGCAGAAGGGTCCCGAAGGACCCAGCCTTTCATTAGATAAGCATCAAAGCACATTTTACATCAGGATCCAAACGAAACAGGAAATTACAACAAAGCCCCTGACTTTTACATGGAGGACCCCAAACTGAAAGCAAGAAACGCGATCGAGTCCCTAGCAGCCACCGCCCGGATTGAACCTCGCCGTCGCCGGGGACGAACCACTTGGCGTGACGAAATCGCCATGGCCGCATCAGCTGCACACCACGGCCTCCGAACCGCAGCTGGATCTGCCTCCCATAAGGCACACACGCCGGGAGGAATGGATTCGGCCGCCATTCAGCCAGAAGAAGCAGCGAGCCAGCGGAGACCGGCAGCCAACCAAGGGCGCCGTCGCTCCACCATGGAATCAGCTGCTGATACGCTCGAACTCGACCTGCAAGCTTCATGTATCTGCAACGCCCCAGCTCCTCATCCACGACCAAAGTGACCTGAAAGAGCAAGATGCTGCAGAGGGCAATCCTCCATATCCGAGAAGACCTCGGGCTTATTAGGGGAAGAGAGCTCGCGCCAGATCCACTCCCAACTGCCTCCGTCCACCATGGACGGCAAGCCTGGGAGGCAGCCGGAGACCACCAGACGCTGCCCGGACGCGTCGATGGAGAGCTCCAAAACGGCATAAAGCCAGACGCCACGGAGGCAAGTCTCACATTACTACTAAACCTAAAACTACTATGAACAGAAGGAGGCCAACCACCTAACCCATCCTCACACCGGACGGCAGAGCCACCGGAGAGAGAGAGGGAGAGGGGCGGAGACGTCCTATACTACTACTTTATTTTCGGGAAAAACACTATACTACTATATGAAGCAAAAATGCTATACGCACGGAGAGTTCCGTTTTTTAACTCTACTAGATCAAAAAACGTCTTACATTATGGGACGAAGGGAGTACTTACATACATATGTAACCCTAAAAAAGGATATGCATACACGCATACTGATAGCGCATAATACCCGTCTCGGCACATCGCTAACACGTAGTCTCACTAACACCGGATTGAATTCCCAAGAGCCCACAAAAAAAAAGGAGAGCATAAGCACCACCCACAGCTCCCTCCCTGTACATGTGTTGGAAGTTTCATCCATACCATACCACAAACATAGCCAGGCACAGGCAGGCCAACGCTCAGACCAGAGACAGAGAGTCGTCCCTATGAAGAAGGTATTGTATGATTTGGTTTGGTTTCGGTCCAACACGATTCAGTAATAATTCAGACAGTGGTTGTTATACAGCAGACATCCTTACCCTGCCACCAACATCTTCCATCACATCACTTCAGGAAAAAAAACATGTAGGCCATTGCAGCAGCAGTATAGATTGATGTTCCAATGAAGAACGAGTCCAGTTAGCTTAGCAGCAGTGACCCAGCACCAAACCGATCAGGCCGGGCTCATGAGAGTCGAGCACCCCTATTTGCAGCACCTTCCTTCACAAGGTGGATGAGAAGGGTAGTAATATGGAAGGGAATGGGGTTAGATGAACAAGACTACTGCTGTATTTTGCAGCCAAAACTCTAGGAGCAGAGCTGCTGACCGTCATAATCAGGAGGAGCCTCCGGTGCCCTTTTTGCAGCACTTGCAAGGTGAATCAGGAGGAGCGCAACACGGAACATAACGGTTGGTTAGACCAACAGGACTCGGTATCATTTTGCAGTCAAAACTTGTAGGAGGAGCGGCTGGCTGTCAACAAGCTAAGCTACAGGGCAGTGCTTGCTGCTTACCCTGTACCAGAGTTGGCACCACCAGCTGCTTCTTCCTGGACCAGCAGCGAAATGTGACTTCTTTCAACTCTACTAGGGATCATCTAACAACAAGACAACTAAACTACCTAGCATAACACCACATAGTACAGATGACCGGTCGACCGGCTCCAGCGCCCGGCCTTCGACGGTCCAGGGTAGCTAACAACAGACAGACAGTAAGCTGGAGCCAAAGGTCCAGGGTAGCTAACAACAGACAGACAGTAAGCTGGAGCCAAAGTACGCGCACGCGGCCACGCGCACGCACGTACAACACAGCATGGCAACTCATCAGGATTTCCCCAGCTCCGTTGACGGCAGGTCCCACACATTGATCACTTCTGGCCAAAAAAATAACAAGGAAAAAAGTTATTTAAGTGGAAGACATGGCCTGAAATCCCCCCGCTCCATTTTATTATAAACGGAGCAAAGCAAATCTGTAGGGTATAATTCACTCCCCGCAGCCCTAGGTTCAGTTCAGGTTAATAAAGCATGGACAAGAAATGAACAAGCATATGTTTTGGCACAGGTACACATGAAAATTCATGGTTGAGAAACTAGTCGCCGAGCATGGAAAAAACTACAAGAAAAGTTGTTTCAGTAAGCGGTAAACACGGCCTGAAAATAGGAGATAATATAGTTGCAGCACCCTAGCAGATTTTGTCAAAAGGAAGATTGTAGAAACTAGCTACCGCATCCCAAGGTTAAGTTCAGTCAAACAAAGCATGGACAAGAGATGAACAAACATATATGCTGGGACGCACAGGTACAACAGGACCCCAGGAAGAAAGACAAAACTGACGATTGACAAACTAGTCTCCAGGTATGGAAAGAATATAGATCATCAAAACTGGGGGTATGCTGCAGCCATATTATTATATAAGACATACAGACAGCCTAAGCAGACAAGAATAACACCGCCTGAAAATATAGAGCGTCATCTGTGTATGGAACTGAAGATATGCTCTGTAAAAGAATAACACGGTATTCATATTCCCATAAAAAAACAGGGTTTTCATATAAACAGAAAATAATGGGAAACAGTCCACTTAAAGAAATGACCTGCGCTTATATCACTAAATGTCCAATCCTGGGTTCAAGACGTTGATGTAATCCATGTGGGCATGTAAATGCCTCCAGGACCCATTTAAAAAAATGTTTCGAAAACACAAATGCCTCCATGCATGCCAGCTATCATGCATACGTGCCTTGGTCCAAAAGTTCAACAGAATATCACAGCATACATATTAATCGAGTAGCTAGGAATGTGCAACCTCAAGTTAACTAATCTACACAAGCTTCATCCACACATATATGGTAAAAATTTGAGACAAACAAAGTTGGCAACGCTCCAATTTTACCAACATAAACAAACATAAGCTGGGAAAGGAAATTTGCACATTTCCACAAGTGAAGTGGGAGAGCTTACCTAATGGTATCTTGTCAAACGCACCACCATATAGGACGCCATCATCACTGGGAATTCCCTAGTGAAATGAGAAATCTGTTTCAATATTTTACTTAAAGAGATAACGCAAAAAAAGGTATGAATACAGGACAGAAATGCAATGCTGCGGATCGCAGTCAGAGAAGAACAATGACGAAGTGTGGTACTGACAAATGCCAATAAGAGCAAGAACAGACTGATTTGGTAATTAACCCTTGAGCATGTGACTATATGAGCAAATAATTGGTGAGAAGAGCAACCCCTAGCATTAAAGCAAGTTGTACAGTAACAGTTACACTTTCTAGCTAGATGCTTTACTAGCTGCACGAAGAATAATGAACAGAAATGAGGGCACATATATATTCTTTCAAAACAGCCATCTCACCTGTGCATTGACAGCTCCCATCCCAGTCCACCTATTTCCGGAATGTGGTGGAACCGACGAAGAAGATGCTGGGATGTTAGTCTGATGGTCAGGAAAGCTTGCGGCTTGCTCGTCTTGAGAACACATACGTTCTGGCAGAAAAGTATCCACGTGTAAGGCATCACTTCTGTATAGTGGACATGTTCAAATGTAAAAGATTGCCCCTCTCCCCCCCTGAGATTTGCGACAAAAAGAATGATGAAAGAAAGCTTACTTGGGTTCTAAGAACTCTCTGGTACCAGGCTGCTCTGCATAATCATCATCATCGTCGTCGTCATCCAAATTAATTATAGGAATCATCATTTGGCCATTGTCCAGGCTGCGAAGTGTAGCTTGTCTCTTTGCAGCCCGGTCCATTTGCCCATCCTTTAACTGGCCCCCATCAACTGCAGATTTATTAACTGAATCATCTGTTAGTAGCATCTGTTCACCGTTCAGATCACAATGATCCAAGTCATGCACAACTGTAACATGATCTAGAAGCATTTGCTCCTCCTTTATTTGGTGATTAACGTCTGTAGCACCATCAGGTAGCAACTGCTCATTCTCCACCTGCTCCTCCGCATCTTGCTTTAGCATTGTTTCCTCATTGTTTAAAAGCATTTGCTTGCCCTCCAGCTGTTGATCACCCTGTCCATGCTCATCGGTTATCTGATTTATAAGCATCTGCTCGCTGTTCTGGTAGTTCCTATCCAAATCATGCATGCCAATACCCTGATTTAGAAGCACCTGATCATCCTCGAACTGTTGGTTTTCATCTGCATGTTTATCTTGAATTTGAGTATCTGGAGGATCAGAGTATGCTTGCTGGCTCATCTGACCAACTAAATCAGGCAGAGAATCAGAAGCATGTTCTTCAGGAGGATCATCGGGAATCTCAGTCACTTCACAGCTCTCACGAGTTCCGTCGACATTGAGGTCAAAAATTTGATACCAAGCCGGCAGCTCTTCTTCATCTCTAGTAGGATCGCCATCAGCAGCTTCAATTTCAATTTGTGGAGTTTCCTCGACAAGTTCAGATTCATGTTCAGTTTGCGGAGCCTCCATTTCACATGCCACTTGAAGTTCAGTTCCAAGCTCAATTTCCATTTGTGGAGTTTCCTCGACAAGTTCAGGTTCAGGTTCACTTTGCGGAGCCTCCATTTCACCTGCCACTTGAAGTTCAGTTCCAAGCTCAATTTCCCTTTGTGGAGTTTCCTCGACAAGTTCAGTTTCAGGTTCACTTTGCAGAGCCTCCATTTCACGTGCCACTTGAAGTTCAGTTCCATGCTCAATTTCCCTTTGTGGAGTTTCCTCGACAAGTTCAGTTTCAGGTTCACTTTGCAGAGCCTCCATTTCACCTGCCACTTGAGGTTCAGTTCCAAGTTCACTTTGCGGAGCCTCCATTTCACCTGCCACTTGAAGTTCAGTTCCAAGTTCACTATGCGGAGCCTCCATCTCACCTGCCACTTGAAGTTCTGTTTCAAGTTCACTTTGCGGAGCCTCCATCTCATCGGCAACTTGAAGTTCTGTTTCAAGTTCACTTTGCGGAGCCTCCATCTCATCGGCAACTTGAAGTTCAGTTTCAGGTTCACTTTGAGGAGCCTCCATTTCACCTGCAACTTGAAGCTCAGTTTCACGTTCACTTTGCGGAGCCTCCACTTCATCGGTACCTTGAAGTTCAGTTTCAAGTTCACTCTGCGGAGCCACTATTTCAGCTGCAGCTTGAATTCCAGTTTCAGGTTCACTCTGCAGAACCTCCATTTCATTTCTAACTTGAAGTTCATTTCCAAGTTCACTCTGCAGAGCCTCCATTTCACCTCTAGCTTGAGGTTCAGTTTCAGGTTGACTTTGCGGAGCCTCCGCTTCACCTCTAACTTCAGAACAACCACTGTTGTCAGCCACTGGTTCAATCAGGCATGCGTCCACACACGCAACGCCCGCCTCCGTGGCCTCCTCGGCGTCGCTGAGCTGAGACTGCGTGTGCGGCGGTTCCTCAGCAGGCTCTGATGGATGAACATCCACCATGGACAGTTGGTGGCTGGCATTTATTTCAGCAGCATCTGCATCATTCAAGCCAGCAACTGCAGCAGCCTCATCGTCCTGGCCATTGTCCTCTGTTTCCATCTCTTCATATTCATAGGTGACACCATCATCATCTTCACCATGATCATCTGATTCCACAACCTCTTCATATTCATACTCTGCCTCTTCATCTTCATGCCTGGCACCATCATGCTCTGCTTCCACCGCAGCTTCATCTTCACGGCTGGCACCGTCTTTCGTCTCCACCATCACCACCTCCGAGCGAACAGCCTTTGGATCCCTTGGCAGTTTATCGACATCATCGCCGTCCACATCGCCGTCGCGGTTGGCAACAGTTGCAGGCTCTGCTGGCACCTTGCTCTGATCCAGATCGCCAGTGCGTGGCTGATCGAAATCACCACCGCGTGGTCGCCAGTCTGGATCCCTCCGGCCGCCACTGTAAGAGCCCCTGGGCCTGGTTCTGCTCCGGCTCCGGCTCCGGCTTCTACTCCTGCTTCTGCTCCTCCGCTTCCGGTCCAGTCTGCGGTCAACAGAGGGCCGGCGGTCATCGATGGGGGGCGGTCGGCGGTCGTCGCTGGAGGCCCGGCGGTCGTTCTGGGAGTAGGAGCGTGACATGGCGGGTCTCCTCTTCTCGTCGTACGGGTGGCTCCGGCGAACGCCGCGGTCGGCATCACCGCCAGCACCGCGTCCGCCGTCGCCCTCGTTGTACCTGCGTCTTCCGTCAAAGCTCTGGGTCCTCCGGTCCCAGCCCGACTTGGCCCGGGCTAGCCTGGCGCCGTCGTCCTCGTCCCTCTTGTCGCGGCCCCAGTCGGCGCCGCCTCCGTTCCTCCGCCACCTGGGGTCGTCCCCGTCGTCATCCCTCTTCCTGGCGTAGCCGGCGGGGGCGGAGATCTCGGGGCGGGGACTGGGGATGGGGTCGTCCCTGGCGTGGAGAACGTGGTGGTGCTTGGGGCTGGGGTGTTCCCGGGCGTGGAGAACGTGGTCGGGGAGGACGCCCTGCGCGACCAGGTAGTGGGCGGCCAGGCGGCCGGCCTCGAGGAGCACGTCGTTGCGCCAGCGCCGTTCGGCGGCGACGACGAGCGCGGCCGCCGGCGGCGGGAGGGGCTTCTCGTCCAACGCCAGCAGGCGGCGCGGGGGCGGCCGTTCGGGGCTGCTGCGCCGCGGCGGGGCCCGGCGCTGGTGGTGCTGCGGCCGCGGGGAGGGCGGCGGCAGGGGCGGGGACCGTCGGCGGTATCGTCCTCCGGATGACGGCGGGGGCGGCGGCGGCGGCGGCTCGCGTCCGCGAATGCGCGACCTCGGGTGCATCGGGCCCTAGGAGGGGCGGGAAAGCCTCCTCCTTTCTTCCGACGGGGGGCGGCGGATTCGTGGCGAAATGCGTTCGGCGAGCGTTCGGTCAGTCCGTCGGCGCGTTTCTCGGTCAGAGCGGCGAGATCTGCATCTGCGGCGTCGTCTGCTTGCGTTCTTCGTCGGCGGGCCGTGGCGGGGCGGGTCTCCCGGCGCGGCGGCGCGGCCGGAGGCGGAGGCGGAGGCGGAGGCGGAGCGAGGAGATTTGAGAGCGAGGGTTTGCTTTGTGAGTGGGGGGGTGCCCTCTGCCTATTTGAGCACACGCACAACCACACCCACACACCCGCTGCTTTTTACTGCGGCCCGTGTGTAGTTGCCGGTTTTTTTACTGCAGGCCCCGTGCGTGGTAAACTGGTAATAATAGATCGATAATCACCGTCAAAATTACATTAGTACATTGGTTAATTAGTTTAATCATCAGGGTGTTTGTTTGTAGTTAACAACAATGGCGATGTGGGGAACGATGCCTCGTGTTAGGTTGGAGCCTCCCCCCTCCCTCATAGATCCGGATATTTGCCGTCTCCGAATATTTTCGATCTCAATTTCTACGACTAATCTTCCTACTTGAAAACCGATAAGAAGCATAGTTTGATATAAAGGGAAAAGATGCTCTGAAAATCTGAAACCGTTACCGGAGCGCATATTCAACTACCTAACTTTGGGCCCGAGGATCCGGCACCCCTGGTTAGGGGTCTAGCGCCGAGGATCCGGCGCCCCCGGTTAGGGGTCTAGTTCGTCCATCCAGATATTTCGGATAAATTGGTAACGTATCGCCGTTTTCAATTTTTTTTAGATGCTGGTCTTCACGCGATTGTTGCCGGTAGGAATTATGGCGTTTGATAAATGCTTGGGTAACGCCTCTTATCTGTGGGATTGCTGTCGGAGGCACCCTCGTCGTGGTGCGGAATTGTTTTGGTACTTTCGTGTCGTTTTTTAGGGTATTTATCATGTTGGCATGACCTGGCCTTGGTTCCGACGCTGCTCTAAATAATCGGATATTGGTGGCGTCGGTCACGTCAGCGGTAGGAACACGAAGGTAGATACCGACAATGTTGTTGATGCAAGGTGTACAAATCATGTCGTGTTACGAAACCAGTATTTCTTTCCTTATCATTCCGCCCACGGTGATCGATGAGGTCCTCCGAGGAAGAAATCGCTTATACACATTTCGTATTTGCCTAGGATGCTCGTATGACTCTCGTTCTGGCATGATTAGTGATGGTCTTAGGAGGTCTTCTTTCGAATTCGAAGCAAACATATGCATGGAGGCTAGTCCGTTTCTGATTGTTGAGACCAAGAGGCAACGTGTTATCGTCTCTATTTTAGAAGCGGTCTATGGGTTGCCCGCTGCATATCAAAAGTGGTGTTTCATAGATTCTCCGGTAATGCCTCTTACGCACGGGATAGGTACAAAAGGCGCCTTGTCGCGACACGCGAATCCCGTTGATACTTTTGGCATTTTAACATTGTGCATTTATCATGCTGACCTAACCGATACAAACCCAGGTGCGGACACCAGTGGTGTCGCCGATATAAATGACACAAAATTCTGCTGAAACCGGTATTGATCACATTCACAGCTACTTGTGAGGTCCTCCAGGGGAAACGGGGTTCATATTCACGCGCGCATATCTTATTTGTTCGAACCTCCTTTGTTTTGTAATTACTAAGATATTTGTATAGATTTCTTGTTTACTTATGGCATCTCCAACTCCGGCCCTTCCGTCTAGACCGTGCTATCCGGATGTGTTTTATCATCAAACATGAAGCGGTCCATGGAGCGGTCTAGACGTCCGTTTTCCCGTAAACCGAAGACAAACTGGGGGCTTTGCTAGAGTCCGGACCCCGCACGGAGGACTTCGACACTCCCGGCCCACTCAAACCCCCTGCCAGTCCACTTTTTTTAACTCCGCCCCTACTACCCCTTGCTTTGTATCTGCACCTTCCTCGTCCGACGTTGTCGCTATACCTCCCCGGCCGTCGCACAGGCATCATAGGACCTCTACAGCTCCCACCAACACGTCTGGCCTCCTTGGACTACGTTACCGTCCACCCAGGATCCCTCCGCAACTAGGTACCATCCGCCCCTAGCCGACGACTTCCATCGTGGACACCACGTCCTAGGTGTTTTGTCAAGAGTAAGCACCATGGTGGGTGCTTAGTGAAGGAGGATGAGTTGTTGTGTGATGCCTGGTTGGCCTTATCTATGGACTTTGTAGGCAGGAATTCAAGGGGCTCGATCTTTTGGCAACGTGTGCATGGTTCCTTTCATGTACGAAAGAACTTCACGCCCTACAACATACACATCATCCAGTAACACAATGTGAAGTCGATATCGCATCGATGGTACACCATCTGCAACCCTGTCATGAAGTTTTGCGGTGCGATAGCACGAGTGGAGCACATTATGGCCATCGTCAACCATGGAGATCGTACGTTTTGCTCCATTGCTCTTCGTGTTGTTTAATTTATTCATTCACTCAATATTACTCGACACGTTGTATAGACTGCACACGTTGCCGAAATATACTACATGCAGGTCATTCACGCACACATATTGTTGAATGAAATTTAAAGGGCAATATGTGTGCGAAGACTTATGTCAGTTTTAAATAGCATCGTTGAATTTGTAATTGATAAATTCGAAAAACCCATTGTACATCATGTTATCGCATATGTAGTCCTATTTACATTTGAACTAGTATCAGTGTACTAGATATACTTGTGTGTTATTTACGAATGAATTGTGCCATTCTTTTACTATTACTTTGAGTAATGTGGTAAAAAAGATAAAGCCAAATATTTTAGACTGTAGGTTGGATCCTTTCGAACTACGCCTCTCTTCGTTGACCGGCGGTTGTTGTTCTGATGCGCTAGCTCTACGAAATCTTAGTATGACGACATCTCAACTGTTTACTAGTACAACAATATTTGTCCGGCTCCTATGAGTAAAAGAGATGCCCTCGGCCGCTGGTATGGGTTTCTTTCTGGCGTGTCTGTGCTCGTTCAGGCCCAAACAGTGCCAATGTGTCTGAAAATCGCATCGAGACAGACGCTCAATCCTATCTAGGTCTGGGGAAGGATCGAGGCTGTGGAGTATGGGTCAAACTCAAACGTGAAAGTAGAAGTAGAAGTAGTACGGTGGACAGTTGGGGTGTGACGACGCACCGCGCCTTGTGCCAAACAAATTACTCCAGCAAGCATTAATGGGCTTCCTTAAACAGAAGATGATTTCTTTTTCTGGAATGGCCGAGGTGGGACCCGCCGGCCAAACAATGCTACTACTACGTGTCGCCACTGGTCAGTCGCTCGTCTGACACGTACCTACCTGGCCCAAACGATCTGCCGCTGGGCCGCAACCTTCGCACGGCCCATGCAAAATGGAGCCCGCTGGACTGCTGGAGAAGCAAAGCTCAGCAACTTGCTGGCTTTATGATTCTAAAAAAAATATAAACTTACTGGCAGAATGTAAAATGGCCAGAGGCCATCTCAAAAAAGAACAGAAAAATGACAAGATGTATTTTCTAAGCTCAGCAACTTACTGGCAGATGCAGATGTAAATGGATAGTACAGAAAGCAAGGTTTTACCCAGATTCAGGATCTCATGAAGGAGATAATACTCTACGTCCTGCTCATGTATTGCGTTGGGTGTGTATAAAGTACATGTGAGTACTGAGAGGTTGTAATGTGTTCTACAACAAGCCCGACCCTGTATTATATAATACACCTGGGGTCCTAGGGTTATAGATCCTAGTCGGCTATATCAAGAGAGGTAGAGTCCTCCACAAATTCATCGTCTTGTCTTATACGCCAAATCTTCCAGAGTGTTGGTACAGTCCACCATGGGTCGCCCAAAGTGGCCCAAGACAAAACCAACCTAGGGTCCTTAGCAAGGCTCACCTGGTCTGGGACCAACCTGATAAGAAACCCCTTGGCCGGGACATCGCCAGGTATGATGCTTCGTGTTAGGTTGGAGTGTCCTCCAGCCCTCGGTCTTAGATCCGAATATTTGCCATCTCCGAGTATTTTCGACATCATCTTTCTATGATATACCTTTTTAAATGAAAATCGATAATAGGGAGAATATCATACAGAAACCAATATTCAATGAAAACTTCGTGGAAACCATATTTTAAAGTTTCGAAAAAATCTGAAAAAAATAAGGGATGTTAAGAGGGTGATGTCTTATTGCCATGCAAATTTTCAAGTTGAAACACATTACGATATGTGAGCTATGAAAAAGACAAATTCAGCCCTGAATAGTGACATTACTATTTGGCACTATTCAACGCTGATTTTGTCTTTTTCATAACTCACATCTCATAATTTGTTTCAACTTGAATTTTTGTGTGGCAATAAAACATCATCCTCTTAACATCCGTATTTTTTTCAATTCTTTTTGAAACTTCAAAACATCTTCTACTCGTGGTTTTCATCGGTTTCCATCAAATGTTGGTTTCTGTATGATATTCGCCCTTGATAATAAACAGAGTTTCAGAGTGGAAGGGAACACTCGAATAAATGGAACCATTAGAGAAACACATTTTCAACCGCTCGGAGGATTCGGCGCCCTAGCTAGTGGTCTTGTACCGAAGCAAATGTATCTATGGAAGCTGGTATCTTCGTCCATTAGATGTTTCCGACAAATAGGTAACATACTGTCGTTTCTAATTTAGATGCCGATCTTCCGGCGGTCATTGCCAGTAGGAACTATAGCGTCTAAGAAATGCTCGGGGTAACGCCTCTTATCTATGGGATTGTTGTCGGAGGTGCCTTGTTGTGATGTAGAACTCAGTTGATACTTTGGTGTCGTTTAATGGTGTTTATCACATTGACATGACATGGTCTTGGTTTTTGCCAGTACTCTAAATAACCGGATATTGGTGGCTCGGTAGCATGGCCGATAAAACCGGCATTTCGTAGATGTTGTGGTGATGTTTCTTATCAATGTGGGACAGGATTCGTGGCACGCATGTCTCAGGGCATCGAGTCCCTCACGCATGTTTTAATTTTTGGCTTTCAATTTTCAAAAATTTATATTTTTTAAATGAAAAGTCCATATTAAGTTTTGTTTTCATATTCATGTTTCTCGTGATGAAGGCTTTCAAATAAGAACCATTTTAAATACATTTGTGACAAATTTTGAAAATAAATGTTAGGTTTGAGCTCTTGAAACTTACAATGAGCGGCAGATAAAATCATGATTTTTGCAACAACAAAAAGGTCTTAAAAATTTTATTATGTTTGAGATGTTTGTTTAAAAAAAATCTGTACACATTTCTTGCGTTTGCGTACGGTGCTCGTATGAATTTCTTTGTGGCGTGTCAGGCGCTGGTACCAATGTGCTGAAGATCGATGCTCTCTGCCTCTCTCTGTCTTTCCAGGTCTGGAAGTGGGAGGGAGGATCGAGGCTTTGGTATGGGTGAAACGATGGACACTTGGGGGTTGGGTGGG
The DNA here is from genome assembly GCA_032464435.1 of Aegilops umbellulata. Lineage (NCBI taxonomy): Eukaryota > Viridiplantae > Streptophyta > Magnoliopsida > Poales > Poaceae > Aegilops > Aegilops umbellulata. Next base: position 482,518,559 of record CP136059.1, on the reverse strand, counting down.
TGTGACGGTGACAAACAACACCGCAAGCAAATGGACTTCCTTAGAAAGATATATTTTGCGGGCGCAGATTCTCTGCCTTGGCATGGCAAAGGCTGCCTCTACCTTACCTCTCACGGATGCCCTCCCTTTCTGATCGCACGGCTGCTGAGCGAGCTGCCTCTCTATGTGCACATCAACCAGCCCAAACTGAAACAAAGCCAGCCCGTATTTACCCAAAGAAGGCCCAGCTAGAGGGGAGCGTGGAGGAGGGAAAGCGAGAGGATTTTGGCGGGTGAGCAGCCGCCAGATGCGATTTTTGGCGGGGGCGCGGGCGTCTAGCGCGGGATCTCATCTCAGTTAGGCGTTCGTCGGGGTGCCTGGACGCCTCGCCGGCTGGGCCGTCCTAGTTGAGCGTCGAAGCAGATCAAAGCTGCTCTACTTCACTCTGCTTCAGGTTCGTGTCCATCTTCGATTTCAAGAAACAGAGACTGCCTAGTATTTTAGGTTTGTGTCCGAGCCGCCCTGGAATTGCTATTTCTCTGAAATATTCACTCTTTCGCTGCCTAGTATGATTTTGATTTATTCATTCAGTTATTCTAAAGAAATCTGCATAATTTCACTTGTAATTGTCTGAAATATTCAGTCTATTTGTTCAGTATACATCTGAGTTCTTCCCTTCCAGTTAAGATTCAATGGCACAATCTAACAAGTAAGTTAGACTTTCCATGGAAAAAAATTATTTGCTTGCAACCAGATCTATAGCAACAAAGATTAATTAATTTTTGTGTAGGGAGAATGAGAATCCTATCTGGTTACCTCAAGTTGGTCTGAAATTCAGAAACTTAGATGATGCTTGGTTGTTCTGGGTAAACTATGGAGGTCGTGCGGGTTTTGAGGTCAGAAAAAGGTATAAAAATATGAGTAAATTTGACGGGAAAGCAACATCATGTAGATATGTGTGTGCCAAGGAGGGTTTTCGAGCACACGACAAGAGGGATCATATCACAAAGAATCCTCGAGCTCAAACAAGAACAAATTGTGAAGTTCGGATGACACTTTCATTGGATCGAGTGGCAGGGAATTATGAAGTGGTTGATGTAATGCTTGTACACAATCATGGTCTTTACTTGCCACAAACATTCCATTTGATGTTATCACAAAGGAAGATCTCAGAAGTTCAAGCTTTTGAAATTGCGATAGCCGATGATTCTGGAATTAGGCCAAAAGCTTCACATGAGCTAGCTAGTCGCCGAGTTGGAGGACCAATGAATCTCACCTACACTCCTCGTGATCTAAAAAATCACTTGCAGGGCAGGCGCCAGAGAGAGTTGGCATATGGACAGGCAGGAAGCATGTTGAAGTATTTTCAAGACAAGATCGCCGAGAATCCTTCTTACCAATATGCTTTGCAATTGGATTGTGAGGAGAATATAAGCAATATATTCTGGGCTGATGCTAAGATGGTCATTGATTATGCACACTTTGGCGATGTTGTCACATTTGATACTACATTTGGCACAAACAAAGAATATAGGCCTTTTGGGGTTTTTGTTGGACTGAATCAGTTCAGGGAGACCGTTATTTTTGGTGCTGCTCTTATGTTTGATGAAACATTTGCCTCTTTCCAATGGCTATTTAAGGCTTTTCTAGCTGCACACAATGGAAAACAACCTAGAGCTATATTTACTGACCAAGACACTGCAATGGGAAATGCTGTCGGGGAGGTATTCACAGAAGCATGGCATGGATTATGTACCTTTCACATAATGCAAAATGCTGTGAAGCACTTATGCAATAGCAAAGCTGATGACTCACATTCTCCGAAAGATAAAAATGGGGCAGATGATGATGAAGAAGAAGAAGAAGAACCACACATTCTCTCAGATTTTAGTGCTTGCATGTATAACATTGAGGACACGACGGCCTTTGAAGAAGCATTTTACATCATGAGGAATAAGGTGGACGGAAAGAAGATGTCATGGCTGGATAGCATCTACAAGTTCAAGGAAAAATGGGCTGAATGTTACATGAGAGATGTCTTCACATTGGGTATGAGAAGCACACAATTAAGTGAGAGTTTCAATAGTGACTTGAAAAAACATTTAAAATCAGATTTTGACATCATTCGGTTCTTGAAGCATTTCGAAAGGGCGGTGCAAGGAAAAAGAAACAAGGAACTAGATGCAGAATTTGAAGCTAGGAAAAAGTTACCTAGAATAAGCATGAAGACACCCATGCTATTGCAAGCAAGCAAACTTTCCACACCCACAATATTTGAAGCATTTCAAGCTGAATATGAAAGATCCATGGCTGCATGCACTAGAGCATTGGATGGAAATAACACATATTCTGTTGCAATTGTGAGGGCTGATGGTGATTTAAGTTCTGAACTAGAGCGCATTGTTGTTGGTGATTCTTTGGAGAAAACATCTTCATGTAGTTGTGGGCAGTTTCAAAGGACTGGAATATTGTGTGGCCATGCATTAAAAGTTCTTGACTTGATGAATATCAAGCTGTTGCCAAACCATTACATTCTAAAGAGATGGACAAGGGAAGCAAGATATGGAACTATACAAGACAACAAAGGAAATAGCATCGTTGAAAATCCAAAAATGGATGCTATGCTCCGATATAAGTCTTGGTCTCACACATTCCTAAATTTGGCATATCAAGCCACAAGCTCTCCAGAATGTTGCATATTGGTGGACAACACACTATATTGCCTCCAGAAGCAACTTCAAGACAAACTTAGTGCATCTACAAGTATTTTGAGTGATTCATATCATGTCCAACATGTTGTTCCACAAGATGAAGGTTTGCTTAGTGCTGCACGCTTAAAGAAAAAGGAGGTTAAAGAAAAAACTTCAAAGAGGCGTGGCAGTTGGCTCGAGAGGATGCGCAAGTTCAAAAGGAAAAAAGCAAACTAAATCTAGCGTATGTTGATGAAAACCATTGCAATATAGAGTTCGTATTCATTATTACTACATGCTAAATAACAAAGTTGATTTTTTATCCAGAAAAAGAAGAATGGTGGTGGTGGTGTGAAAAGTCAAGTACCAATGGATGTCCCTCATAAATCTAGCGTCTGTTGCTGAAAACCCTTGTAATTGTGAGTATTTAATTTGTTCCTTACTATATGCTAAATAACTACGTTGATTGCTTTGTGCAGCAACATGAGAATGATGGTGGTGTAGGCTCTCAAGTACCAATGGGTGTTTCTCATAAGGACGGCAATGCCTTCACCAGCTACACAAATTTGCTAATGGTATTTCCAAATTTCTCTGTTTCATCTTCTCTAAACTAGTTTCAATATTGCCATGTTTTAAGCATGCCTTTCCCTTTGCAGGGTTTTAGTGAAATTGATGATATGTCCTTTCAAGGTCTTCTTTAGAGCTCTAGAAACAAGAGAATTGCAGTGCTGCAAAGCAAGTGAAATGTTTTGGTCTTTTTGGGTGAATGTGTGCCAAAACTGAATTCTGTAACTTAGGTGTGCCAAAACTGAATGTGTGGCAAAACTCAAGTGAAATTCAAAAGAACTGTGTTGATTGATGGCTTTTGGAATGTATTATTTTGGATATATAGACTGTCCAAAATACTCAAGTGAAATGTTTGTTTAATTATGATTGTACTGTACTGCAGTGCCAAAACTGAATTCTGTCTATACGTGTGTATGTACTTAACTGAATCTTCTCTGTATTTGTTCCTGTACCGAACCAGAGTTCATTTCTGAACCTGAATTGCTGCACTTCTCCTCTCTCTGGCGAGCTGGGCTTGTTTCCTCCCGAACTGGGCCTTAGTTGGGCCAAGGAATCACATGGTTCGCGAGCTGTACGTAGAGAGAGGCAGCTCGCTCAGCATCCATTGGATCAGAAAAGGGAGGGCATCCATGAGGGGAAAGGTAGAGGCAGCCTTTGCCATGGCAAGTCAGAGAATCTGCGCCCATATTTTGCTTCCTTTTCTCTTCGGTAGGTCATGGAACGGCCGTGGGACCCACCGTCCATCCACTGCCACGTCTCTCCATCGGTCAGTCCTCGTCATCCGCTCCTGGCTGACACCTCCACGTACCTGCTGACTCGCTGCCCGGTCTGCTGCTGGGCTGCAAGCATCGCACGGCCCGCCCACGCAGAGCAGTGCCCTCACCAAAAAGGCAAGTCCATACTATAACTGCCCATAGGAAAAAAAAAGGCCGAACTGGATAGTAGTATGACATGCTGAGTACATGTATTAGCTGATGCTTGTATGTACTGAGATAATGCTAAGTTGAGACTCTGTTTGGCAGCTGGCATCTGTTTAGACGTGTCGGTGGTAGCAACCGGTATTTTCAAATAAGTGAACAATGTTTTTAAAAAATTGAATAATTTTTTGAAACATGGAAAAATATAGCATTTTTTTTGAAAATTTAAGCATTTTCTCAAATTCTGAAGTTTTTTTTGAAAATTTAAAGAAATTTTGGAAGTTTAATATTTTATAAAATTTAAAATCATCTTTTGAAAATTCGAACATTTTTTGTATTTTTTTAAAAAAATTGCAGGTATGATTTTTTGAAAATCCAAACATTTTTCCAAATTATGATTTTTATAAAATATCTATTTTTTGAAATTATGAACTGTTCTTGAAAATTTAAACGAATTTGGGAAATTTGGACATTTTTCGAAAATGTTAACAATTTTTGAAAATTGAACAAAATTTGAAAATCTGAACAATGTTTGGTATTCTGAACATTTTCTGAATTTTTTTAGATATTCTGAACATTTTTTCGAACACGTTGTTGCTCGCTTCGCTCATGCATCCTGACCACCGAACGACTGCTGGGGTGTTCTCTCTTCGTGCATGCTATGAGGGTATTTGGGCTGAGCACGTGCATGCTGAGGAGCCCCCGTCCAGACTACCAAACCCCCAGAAGTGGGCCGATAAGGGAACTTTTGAGCTTGTTCATCATCCATGCACTCTACCAAACACACCCTGAGTGACTAGTGAGGCCATCCTAAAAATGACTCGAAGCATTTGCTTAAGGCATCTCCAATGCTGACCCGTAAATTTGCTTTGGCATCCATCCACGGACAAGGAGGGCCAGATCATGGACACAGATGCGAAAGGCAGCCATCCAACGCTACCCACATATATTTCAAGCCGGGTTTCAACCAACCGGACGAAAATCATGCAAACACGGCAAATTTCATCAATGGATAAAAAATAGCACAAATCATCCATACATAACATGCAAATAAGTCTAGTACAACACTAGTTCAAATTCTTTCATACATAACCGGATGTTTAACAAGTTTTTGATGAACGACCCATGTCATCGCACACATATTGCCCCTTCAGGTTCATCCAACAGTGTAGAGTAGTATTGAATGAATGATTCAATCGACAAGTTAAGCAAGAAGAAGCAAAACTTGCGATCTCCTCGGCTATCGTGCGCAATGACCATCTTGCCTCCAGGATATCAACTGCGGCACAAAACAGGTGACGCTGGTCTGGATGGCGTACCATCAATATGATAATGACCTCACGTTGCGATCATGGATGATGTGCATGTCATAGGGCGCAATGTGCTTTCACGCATGAAAGACTCGTGCACGGGCTGCCAGAAAAGGCCCCCCTCTGCTCCTACCTACGAAATCCGCGGATATGGCCGACCACGCATTGCACAACAACTCATCCTCCATGGTCGAGTACCCCGCCACTCTAAAAACATGACACGGCATTCGAAAATAAAACTCAACGGCATTTGCTCGAACACCTACCAGGCATGGTGACTGCCATGCACGGCATCGACAAGGGGGCACAACCACCACAACCGTCCAAGACATAGGTCAACCATCAACGCTAGGATGACAAAGGTATTGGACGACGCCACAAACCACTTCTACCGCCACCACCCTACACTCCAACAACCCAACAAACAATCCAACCTAGACATCAAACAAAAAACAAAGGATCAATAGCGCCCAAAACAATGCCCCCAAGTGGATAAACGACATCGAGCATCATCCTTATCCAATCCAGAAAAGGATATGATGCTTTCCTCTGGGGCACACGAATTAGCAAGCCACGATAGCTCCTCAATGCCACCTTCAATAAGAGAAACGGTGCCCGAAGGTGTCGCCGTCATCATTGCCAACGAAATTAAGACCTGGATTTTGCCTGAAGCACACCATCCCGGCCATCTCTATGGACATCGCCTGCCTAGTCAGCAGCGTGAGACCTCCCCACCCTCCTTTCAGTTCGTGGCGAGCTTGTGTCTATTTGAGCACACCCACAGCTACACCCTCTGGTGTTTACAATGGCTGCATTTTTACCGCAAATTTCATGCGTAGTAATAATTGTTGGGAAACGTAGTAATTTCAAAAAAATTCCTACGCTCACGCAAGATCATGGTGACACATAGTAACGGGAGGGGAGAGTGTTGTCCACGTACCCTCGTAGACCGAAAGCGGAAGCGTTAGCACAATGCGCTTGATGTAGTCGTACGTCTTCACGATCCGACCGATCAAGTACCAAACGCACGACACCTCCGAGTTCAGCACACGTTCAGCCCGATGACGTCCCTCGAACTCCGATCCAGCCGAGTGTTGAGGGAGAGTTTCGTCAGCATGACGGCGTGGTGAAGATGATGATGTTCTGCCGACGCAGGGCTTCACCTAAGCACCGCTACAGTATTATAGAGGTGGACTATGGTGGAGGGGGGCACCGCACAAGCCTAAAAGATCAATGATCAATTGTTGTGTCTTTGGGGTGCCCCCCGCCCCCGTATATAAAGCAGCAAGGGGGGGAGGTGTGGACGGCCAGGAGGGGCGCGCCAGGAGGAGTCCTACTCCCACCGGGAGTAGGACTCCCTCCCTTTCCTAGTTGGATTAGGAGTGGAGGGGGAAAGAGGAGGGAGAGAGGAAGGAAAAAGGGGGGGCGCCGCCCCCCTCTCCTTGTCCTATTCGGACTGGGGGGGAGGGGTGCGCGTCCCAGCCCTGGCTGCCTCTTCTCTTCTCCACAAAGGCCCACTATGTCCCATTAAGCCCCCGGGGGTTCCCGTAACCCCTCGGTACTCCGGTAAAATCCCGATTTCATCCGAAACACTTTCGATATCCAAATATAGGCTTCCAATATAACAATCTTCATGTCTCGACCATTTCGAGACTCCTCGTCATGTCCCTGATCACATCCGGGACTCCGAACAACCTTCGGTACATCAAAACTCATAAACTCATAATATAACCGTCATCGAAACTTTAAGCGTGCGGACCCTACGGGTTCGAGAACTATGTAGACATGACCGAGACACGTCTCCGTTCAATAACCAATAGCGGAACCTGGATGCTCATATTGGCTCCCACATATTCTACGAAGATCTTTACCGGTCAGAACGCATAACAACATACGTTGTTCCCTTTGTCATCGATATGTTACTTGCCCGAGATTCGATCGTCGGTATCTCAATACCTAGTTTAATATCGTTGTCGGCAAGTCTCTTTACTCGTTCCGTAATACATCATCCCGCAACTAATGTTGGAGTTGTGTCGAATATAGTGTACAAGGTAGGTTACAGTTGGACTTGTAGTTGTATTGTGTTTACGTAGGATATGGAGTCGTGTCCTAATAGGACACTTGTATCCTAGGCCTCTCTTATATAGCGGGGGTAGACACACGATGTAACCTATGCCAACATAATAGCACAGGCGCGCAAGGGGAGCCGGCGGCGTGTGCCGGCGCCCGGGTGGCCAGGGTGCGGTATTGTGACGGTATCATGGGGAGGAGCGCCCGTAGTCAGGCCCTGGGGATGTAGCCATACCGGTGAACCTCGTTAACAAATCTCGGTGTCGTGCTCGTGTGATTGCTTGGTCCTCGGATGATCGACGGTATGCCTCAGATTTATTCTAACAAGTGGTATCATGAGCTAGGTTGATCAAAGGCCAGTTGTGCTGATCTAGAGGAGAAAAGCGCTCGTTGTGGGTTTAAATTGTTCATATGGACGTCGCAACAAAGCGGCAAGTACGGGCGAGGGCCGATCCAAACAGCGGCGGTTTTTGGAATAGCAATCGGAAGGAGGCAGAGTTCTCGGCGAGATCAAACTAGGCGGTTGCATCGGATTGATGGAAGCAGCGGGGCAGACGCTTGGAGCTGGCGGGCCAGGCGCTGGCTGCCTACAGGTCTAGGCGGCCTAGGCAGCAGCAGCCGGCCGGCCTAGGCAAGGCCCGAGCCAGCGGGGGGGGGGGGGGCATCAAGGCACGACGCTGTGAGCTAATCGATCGCGAGGAGTAGACTGTTGGTATCGACCGGTAAAGAGATCGTGAGGATTTGTTAAATAAAAGGAAGCGGCACAACGACAGAGCCTGGTCGTGATTTGTTTGCTATCAAGAAAAAAAGAAAAATATCCAGAAGCTATGTACGAGTGGTGAATTAAGAGTTTGTTGATCTCTTTTGGTTCACACGGGAAGGCTATCGGGGAGCTTGCTTTGGTTTTCTTTGTCGGTGCACGTTTTCTGTATGGATGGCAAAGGTCATGGTGATGGCTTGAGTCGGGAGCGTGTCGTGCAGTCGGACAAGTTCGACCGGGTCGAATTGGACAGTCTGACGGGATCGACGCAAGTCGGTTGGTACAGAAGACGGTGGTGGGATCAGCGACGACATAGATGCGTGATGCTGATGGTGACCGACTTCTGGGGCGTGGAAACACGTGGCACAGGCCCCGAGGGCTTGTGCGGCTTCGACAAGACTATGGCGCGGGGTTGATTCAAGGTGATGTACACACGAAGCTTGATGTCGACGGGGCGCGGAGTGGACTGATCCTCTACCATGGAATCATGTTGAAGGTGGAGCTGGATTGAGGGGCTACGATGTAAGGATCGAGGGAATCGAAGCCTATTCAGCAAGCGGGAGAAAGCGAGTGACATGCAGTTCGGACTGGAGCCCAGTGGTCTGATGGAAGCGTGAAAACTCGTCATCGGTCGGTGATGATCGGTGGTTCTCTGCAATGGGGGTTGAGTGGTGTGGGTTCGCGACCCTTGAGACTCGACCGGGACAGCGGAGGCTCGACATGGTAATAGCAGCGAGGCGTGCGGTGCGCACAGGACATGGAGACGGGTCAGGGCTCTGGTGGTCATACATGTGGTGAGACAACTGCGAATTTGACTCGGGATGACAAAAAGCAATGGTGAAATTTCTTCAAGTTTCAGACAGACAGTCAAGAGAAGGAGCGGTGATGTTGAGTTCAGGTAACTCTTATGTGTGACACCCAATATGTGAGTTGCTCACTTTCACGCAGGTCATTGATCGGAGTGTGATGGCGTTGATGGATACTCTGGAAGTTGGGAACGCAAACTAGAGTAACAAGGAACTTAATTTTGCTCGAGTGTTGACTGTGGTCAAGAAAAGAAGGGACTACAAGTTGCAGGTGGAGTCACATGGAGTCTTTGGAGTAGCAGCGGTGCTCATGGGATAAGCTCAAGTCCAATGTACATGGAAGTTTGACGCATGGACAAATTCAGGGTGATGGAGTATATTCGCCAAGGTGGAGTTTGTTGGAGTTGTGTCGAATATAGTGTACAAGGTAGGTTACAGTTGGACTTGTAGTTGTATTGTGTTTACGTAGGATATGGAGTCGTGTCCTAATAGGACACTTGTATCCTAGGCCTCTCTTATATAGCGGGGGTAGACACACGATGTAACCTATGCCAACATAATAGCACAGGCGCGCAAGGGGAGCCGGCGGCGTGTGCCGGCGCCCGGGTGGCCAGGGTGCGGTATTGTGACGGTGTCACGGGGAGGAGCGCCCGTAGTCAGGCCCCGGGGATGTAGCCATATCGGTGAACCTCGTTAACAAATCTCGGTGTCGTGCTCGTGTGATTGCTTGGTCCTCGGATGATCAACGGTATGCCTCGGATTTATTCTAACAACTAACTCATTAGTTGCAATGCTTGCAAGGCTTAAGTGATGTGCATTACCGAGAGGGCCCAGAGATACCTCTCCGACAATCGGAGTGACAAATCCTAATCTCGAAATGCGCCAACCCAACAAGTACCTTCGGAGACACCTGTAGAGCACCTTTATAATCACCCAGTTACGTTGTGACGTTTGGTAGCACACAAAGTGTTTCTCCGGTAAACGGGAGTTGCATAATCTCATAGTCATAGGAACATGTATAAGTCATGAAGAAAGCAATAGCAACATACTAAACGATCGAGTGTTAAGCTAACGAAATGGGTCAAGTTAATCACATCATTCTCCTAATGATGATCTCGTTAATCAAATGACAACTCATGTCTATGGTTAGGAAACATAACCATCTTTAATTAACGAGCTAGTCAAGTAGAGGCATACTAGTGACACTATGTTTATCTATGTATTCACACATGTATTATGTTCCCGGTTAATACAATTCTAGCGTGAATAATAAACATTTGTCATGATATAAGGAAATAAATAATAATTTTATTATTACCTCTAGGGCATGTTTCCTTCAATAATAAACTGATAATCATTGTAAAATTATATGGGCTAATTAGTTTAATCATCAAGGTGTTTATAGTTAACACGAGGATGGGGGGGGGGGCATTGTTAGGCTGGAACATGTCCCCTCCATCTTAGATCTGAATATTTGCCATCTCCAAATATTTTTGATATCATTTTTCTACGATTTCCTATTTGAGAACTCAGTAAGAAAAACAGTTTGAAAAAGGGAACAAGATGCTCAAAAAACGAAAAATCGTTACCGGAACACATTTTCAACCGCCTAAGTTTGGCCTCGAGGATCTGGCGCCCATGTCTAGGGGTCTTGTTTCGAAGCAAATGTATTTCTGAGGCCCGGTCCAGTCATCCATCAAGATATTTCAGACATATTGGTAACATATCGCCGTTTCTCATTGAGAGTCCGATCTTCAAACGTCCTTTGCCACTCAAAACTATGGCATATAATAACTGCTCATGTAATGCCTCTTATCAGTGGGATTGCTATTGAAGGCGCCTCGCTCGATGGAAACTCTGTTCATACTTTAGTATCGTTTGATGGTGTTTTATCATGTTGACATGGCTTGGTCTTGGTTCCGACACTACTCTAAATAATTGGATATTGATGGAGCTGGTAACATGACCAATAGGAATTCGAAGGTGAATACCGGCAATGTCACTGATAGAAAAGCGAGACAAATCATGTCGTGCTACGAACTCGATATTTCATTCCATGTCATCCTAACCACCACGGTGATAGATGAGATCCTTCATGGAAGAAATTGCATTCGTGCAAATGGTTGATCGTCCGGGCCTCTTTTTTTCTATTTTATAAAAGGGCGTTTTGGACATCTTGTTTTGCTGATGAATATTTGCACACATTTCTTGTTTACATAGGACGCTCGTATAAATGACTTCTTGGCATGTATAGTGCTGGTCCTAGGGGGTTCTTCTTTCGAAGCAAACTTATGCGCAGAGACGATCCACTCATAAATCCTTATATTCGGCAAACATGTGCGCAGAGATGATCCACTCATAAATCCTGATATTCGGGTTTCTAGCTGAGAAACCGGTGTATAGGTTGGTTGTTGCATATCAAACTGTTGTTTCATGGATGCTTGCAACGCCTCCTATCTGTAGCATCGGTATAAAAGGCGCTTTGTCGTGATGCGGGAATCCCGTTGACACACCTCTTATATGTGGGATTGATATAAAAAACGACTTGTTGTGACGTGAAAATCCCATGAATTCTTCCGGTATTGTTTAACACTGTGTTTATTATGTTGAGTTGATCTAACCGGTATGAAATCGGCCGCGGATGCCGGCGACGTCATTTATATAGGTGGCACAAATTCAGCCGCGTTTTAAAACCATTTCTTTTTCTTTCTTATCATTCAGCGATTTTGTGAGGTCCTTGGGGGCGAAAATTGTATTCGCACAAGTTCGCCGGCATCTGTTGGTTTGAATGAAGCTCTTCTTTTGCACGTGAGATAAATATATCTGTACGAATTTCTTGTGTTTGCATATGCTACTCGTATGAATTTGAATTTGCTTGTGGCGTCTCAGGGCTCTCGTCTTTCCGGCCCAAACAGTGACATGAAGACAAGCGCTAGTGCCAATGATGCTGAAGATGGAGACAGATGCTCTGCTCTGTTTAGGCCTGGGGAAGGGTCGAGGTTGTGGTGGTGGTATGGGTGAAACGTGAAACTAGTACGAGTACCCAGCGCAAAAAAAACTAGTACCTCAAAGCGTGAAATAGGCTTCTTGAAACGGATGAAGATTTTCCTTTTCTGGTCCGGTGGGTCATGGAACGGCCGAGTGGAGTGGGACCCACCTGTCAATCCTCGTCATCGCCCCCCGGCTGACACGTACGTACGTGCTGGCCCGCTGGTCGCTGCCGTCCACGGTCTGCTGCTGGGCCGCAAGCATCGCACGGGCCACACATGACAGAGCTCACCGGAAAAGGCAACTCCGATGAGCTACCTCTGATCAGACAAGCCTTCCTGAAAAGAAAAAGGGCACCTGAGGGAGGCCTTTCTTTGATGAGTTTCTTTATTTCCTTCTTTTTCAACAGACATTTTTTGACGAGTTTTGAAAGAATAAAATCTGAGTAGCGAGCTCAAAAAACAAAGTGGAAGGAAAAGCGGCGGCACCAATCTAACCAATCTCAAAAAACAAAGATCAGTCGCAAAAAAAAAAAAAACCAAGATTGCCAATGCCAGCCCAGCCATCCATTTTATTCCTCCTGGAATCATGCATGCAAAGGTGAAAAGCACGACACCAAATGATTGGTTGCACTTTGTTTGGTTACATCACGCGAAAGTACGTATAGCACTAGCAGTGTGAACTCCGAAGTATAGACATCTCATGAACTCGCCGGCCCACGAGCTTCATCAGGTGCTTGGTTCGGGTGCCACCAGTGATTGTCCGACAACTGGCCAAAACAAAACATATCAATCTGTACTTCCTACCAAAAGATGGCTCCAAGAATATGCGTGGTAGGCCAGCCATAGAACAACCCAACATGAACCACTTGTTTCTCTTATAAGATTCTAGCATCCTTGTCGCGTCCATCATGCAGGCCTCCGCGCGGGCTACCAACGCTCGCCCATGAGTACGGAGTACACACACAATACTTGTTCACGGACTGATTCGATTTCGTCCGCCCACAGGAATGCGGGAGTCGATCATTCAACCTTGTCCTCTAAACACATCCGTCTCTAAACACCTTTTGTTGGGTCTTATGGCTCTGATGATTTGCTTTATTTATAAAGCGGGACAAAAACTTTTTTGGATAAACAACCGTCTCTGCTTTTCTTTTTTAACATCCGCAACACTAAAAAAAATAGCATATCAAATCTTCGATGAGTGAAAGTATTCAAACGCGATAGTAGTTCAAATTTACATATTACAATGCAACCATTTTTTACAAAAAATAGTTCAAACTTGAATTCAACTCTCACATATGTTTTAGTTGTCCCCTTTAACCACGCACGGATGCTCAATCAGATATTCCTTGAGTTGCTCATGAGTTGCTCGTTGCCGAAGTTTTTGATACATTTGCACAAACTCCTCAAATGTTGTCGGATTCTGACATGGAAGTTGGATAGGATCACCCATGTTTTCAAATTTCAGACCTCCATCGGTATATTCACACTCATCCTCCACAATCATGGTGTGCATGATCACATCTATCACCTCCCACAAGGTCTCGGGATCTCATTGTTTAGCAGGTCCATGAATGACTACAAAATGGGCTTGGAGCACTCAAAATGTCCTCTACACATCCTTTAGCTCCTTTTTGTCTTTGGGAGTGAGCTCTTTTTTGACCAACTAGCTTAGAGACCGTCTTGAGGAAGGTCGCCCTCGGAGGATAGACGTCATTAATCCGATAGTAGCTCATGTTGTACTCATGCCTATTGACTGTATAGTTGCACAGAGGAGCTTGTTCTTTAGTCAACCTAGCAAATAATGGAGACCGCTGCAACACATTGATGGCGTTGTGAGACCCGGACATGCCAAAGAAAGCGTGCCAAATCCAGAGGTCTTGTGATGCAACTACTTCAAAGATGATATGGTCAGCTTCTTAACATGTCTAGATATTGTCCTTGTATAGCTTTTGGGTAGTTCTTTCATCTCCAGTGCATTGGAATCAAGAGATCCGAGCATACATGTCCATGATCTTGCTTTCGAGAGTGCCATGAGACTTTCTGTGACTACAAACAGTTGGTTCTCTCAAGTACATCTCGTCCACCACAGTAGAAAATCTGACCATGGCGTCTCCACATGTGCTCTCAGACATCCGGGGGTACTCCTCTCATGAATCTGCAGCCATACCATGCATATGCAAGCATCCATGATACGGTCGGGCACTTCTGGTAAGCAGAGAATTCAATTCTTCCTATGGCATCCTTATTCAAGATGAAGTACTCATCATAGGCTCGAACACCATTGTAGAGTCCATCGAACACATCTTTCCGTGTCCAAAAGTAATAGTGAAATTTTTCCATGAATTGGGCATCGGGGACAAAGTAGTCGTCCATCAACATCAAATGTCCATGTGCTTTGTTCTGGTTCAGCACTCGATGACCCTTAATTGATCTTTTCAAATTGAGAGCATGCTCTTCTGCATGCTCTGCGTTTGTGAGGACCGCGTGCATCATCGTTGTTTCATCCACATAATCCTCCTCGTCTGAGGACTCATTGGATGGCTCAAAGTTGTGTTTGCAGATGTACTCCAAGTCTGAATCTATTGCTTCAAAATAGTGAGAAAAATTGTCAAAAATTTAGCACAAACATTTCACCAAACACTGGCCAGACGTGGTGACCCCCATGGACAATATCCGTAGGGGTGGATGGTACATGCGCGGCAGGCGGACAAGATGCGTGGAAAGACGTCATATGCAAAGTGGTGTGGTTGCCGGTTGAAGCGGCGGAGGTCGCGAAGATCCTGCAAGGGCTTGGCGGGCGGCCGAGGTGGTATTATCGTGACATGAAATTTTGTTGATACATCAAGCCCCGCTTTAATGGTAGTTATCATTTTGACATGACCCATTCTTGGTTCTGCCACTTCCTAGATCCAATTGGGATGCTAATTTTTTCCCCTTCCATTCTTTTCAATCTAGATGCTTCGACTTCAAGGCTCGTCGTCCACATAATTGCAGCAATTTTATTTGGCATAAAAGAAGTCAACATTTGTAGTTGCACGATCCGAACATTCACCAGTGTGAGTGTAGTTTTATCAGGTGCGCCTCCTGCCTGGCTGCCTGGCTCAGACGGACCGAGGGGCTAGCTGAACATGTCTCTCGAGAGTCAAGTCAAGAAGCAAGATGGAGATAGATGCTCCATTGATGGTATGGGTGCTCGTTCAAGCCCAGTGTCACAGAGACAAGACCCTGGTGCCAGATAGATGCTCTATTTGGGTCTGGGAGGGAGGGTCGAGGTTGTGGGACCCACCGGCCATCCAATGCCACATCTCTCCAGTCTCCACCGTTCTTTCTCAGTTCTCGTCATCGGCGCCGGGCAGACCGACACGGGAGCTCCTACTCGGCGCGCCCGAACGTGCAAATGGCGCCTACAGCGCGCCCTTTATGGGCCAAATTGAGAACATGCTCTTCTGCATGCTCTGCGTTTGTGAGAACCGCGTGCATCATCGTTGTTTCATCCACATAATCCTCCTCGTCTGAGGACTCATTGGATGGCTCAAAGTTGTGTTTGCATATGTACTCCAAGTCTGAATCCATTGCTTCAAAATAGTGAGAAAAATTGTCAAAAATTTAGCACAAACATTTCACCAAACACTGACCAGACGTGGTGACCCCCATGGACAATATCCGTAGGGGTGGATGGTACATGCGCGGCAGATGGACAAGATGCGTGGAAAGACGGCATATGCAAAGTGGTGTGGTTGCCGGTTGAAGCGGCGGAGGTCGCGAAGATCCTGCAAGGGCTTGGCGGGCGGCCGAGGTGGTATTATTGTGACATGAAATTTTGTTGATACATCAAGCCCCGCTTTAATGGTAGTTATCATTTTGACATGACCCATTCTTGGTTCTGCCACTTCCTAGATCCAATTGGGATGCTAATTTTTTTTCCCTTCCATTCTTTTCAATCTAGATGCTTCGACTTCAAGGCTCGTCGTCCACATAATTGCAGCAATTTTATTTGGCGTAAAAGAAGTCAACATTTGTAGTTGTACGATCTGAACATTCACCAGTGTGAGTGTAGTTTTATCAGGTGCGCCTCCTGCCTGGTTGCCTGGCTCAGACGGACCGAGGGGCTAGCTGGACATGTCTCTCGAGAGTCAAGTCAAGAAGCAAGATGGAGATAGATGCTCCATTGATGGTATGGGTGCTCGTTCAAGCCCAGTGTCACATAGACAAGACCCTGGTGCCAGATAGATGCTCTATCTGGGTCTGGGAGGGAGGGTCGAGGTTGTGGGACCCACCGGCCATCCAATGCCACATCTCTCCAGTCTCCATCGTTCTTTCTCAGTTCTCGTCATCGGCGCCGGGCAGACCGACACGGGAGCTCCTACTCGGCGCGCCCGAACGTGCAAATGGCGCCTACAGCACGCAAAACATTGACAGAACGAGGATTCGATCTCACGCCGCACTTGCCTGCAACTTCTTCGCTTAACCACTACAGCAACATACCAGTTGTAAACAAAAGCAACGCGAAACTTCTTTAGAACTAATGCAACGCGCTCTATTTATTACTCAGCCATTTACAATACCACTAAGATTTTTTAGTTGTTTGATTTTTTTTGTAAAAGGTTTATTTTTTCTGATGAAAAACAGTTCGCTCAATTTTGAAAAAATTTCATCAATTTGGAAAAAGTTCATCAAAAAAGAAAAAAGTTCATCAGATTTTTAGAAAAGTTCACTGGTTTTGAAAAAAAGTTCATCAGATTTTTAAAAAGTTCAATGTTTTTGAAAAAATGTTCATTCAATTTGAAAAAGCATCAATTTTGAAAAAAAATCATCAAATTGGAAAAAAGTTCATCGCATCTGACAAACAGTTCATCTAATTTTAAAAAGTTCATCTGTTTTGAAAAAAGTTCACGAACTAAAAACCCGCGCATTTAAGAAAAATGATAAAAGAAAAACGAAACGAAGTAGAAAAAATAAAAAAAATAAAAGCAACTGACAAAGAAATACAAGAGGAAAACGAACGAACAGCACATGAAGCTGGTTAGTAGCCTGCTGGTTATCGCCCTCCCTTTCCAACGGTCAGGTCGCGGGTTCGATCCCACTCTCAGCACCTTTTTTTTTTTGGAAAAATCGAAGATGAACCAGTTTTTAAACAATATAAGGTAGTTGGGCCGGCCCGGGGGCTGCAGGCGCCCGTTTGCAAAATGCATACTAACGGGCGCCTGCAGCGCCAAATAGGAAATGCCGACCGACACCCACGATCGGCTGCTGGGCCGCAAACTTGCAGGCAAAAAACTGACACCAGAGCCCACCGGCATAACTACCTGGGCCGTCATTTACTAGTAGTAGTACTGACCGATGTTCGAGATGTATACAATTTTTTTAGATTGTGTATGAAAAAACTAGGCATAAAAATTGTATGTTTTAGAAAATTTTAATGAATTTGGAAAATGTTAAAAATGTCTATATAAAATATTCCTGATGAATGCAAAATATGTACAAAGGTTTATGGATAAAATAGACAACCAAAAGTACATTATTAAGTAAAAGTAATTATATATTTAAAATATGTAAACATGGATATAAATAATATTCCTCATGTATACAAAAAATACGTAATGTGTATGGAAAATTAAATATAAAAAATATAAATTTCAAAAATGTTAATAACATATTTAAAAAATGTTGAACGTCTATATAAAAATCGTTCCTGGTGTATAAGAAAAATGTACAATGTAAACAAAGTAAAACCTAGGAAAACCGAAAAGGAACACACCAAAAAGGGGGAAAAACTAATCACACTTAATGGGCCGAGCCATACGCGCGAGGCTTCAGGCGAGACGGATGCGAGACTTAACTTCGGCTCGCCTCATTCTGATTTTTATCATATTTCTGTGATATTCTTTCTTTCTTTATTTTCACCTGCTGTTTTGAATTTTTTCCTTGTGTTTGTTTTTCAACACATGGCTTTTCTTACGCATTATACATTTTCTGTACAAATTAGGTGCACTTTTGTACATGTTTAACATTTTCCCTAAATATATGGTGTGATGTTTAATTTTCCATACACATGTACATGTTTTGTATACATCTTTATCATTTTTATGCATTTTTTACATCTTTTCAGAAACATTATGAACAATTTTTTAAATACATGTTTCTAAAAAATCAAATAAGTATTTTTGAACATTATTTTCAATATGCATTATTATTTTTTCAAATATACGTTGAATGTTTTTAATGATAGAACACAAATTATCCATGCGAACATTATGAAAATTGTGTAAACATTTAAAAAATATCACGAACACACATTTGAAACTTATGAACATTTTTTTAAAATGAAATATACATTTGTTTGAATGTTATGAACCATTTTTTTTCTGAATTATACCACCTTTTCTTACATTGTATAACATTTTCCAGAAGATCACATACAAATTTTTGAAAGAAGTGGACATTTCTGAAATGCCACATGCATTTCCCTTTTTGAGAAGCTCGTTGGGGCCTTATCAAGACAACATGGTTTGCATGGCATCAGGGAGGGAGGGGTGATGACCGCAACACGCCTTCGTCTCGCTCTAGTGCTTGTAATCACCAATAGGTAGTCCACAGAAATGGTTGTAATTTTGGCTGCCCAAAAAATGCGAGGCTGCATCCAGACGTCCGCCAGCGGCAGGAAACCCCGCTCGTACGCCGGCCGCAGCGCGCCATGGCTGGCTCCTCCGACCCCGCCGCCTGCACTGATACACTCGTTGCCACTCCTGCCCTATTTAGGGCAGCTGTTTGAGCAGTTTTGTCCCCGCTCCATCTCAGACAAAACGTAGGTTGGGTGTGTGTGTGAGCTCAACTGTGTGCGTGCAGCTCTTGTAATAAAATGGCCCATCATGAACTAGCCGTGATTATTGGTAACAAGGTACTCCCTCCGTCCCATAATGTAGGATGTTTTTTAACACTACTACTATAGTGTCCAAAAAAACATCTTACATTATGGGACGGATGAATTGGTTGATTATTAGACATACATGCAGATAGAGATGAGCTAACCAAGGCCGAGCGACCACCTGACCCTCACCCTGGCTGCCTGGCATCATCATTTCATTTACCGTGCTGGACCTCCGCAGGAAAGATACCCATATATTTACGACCAGATCAACCAGCTGCCAACCTGTGCTTTTGCTTGCTACCCAGAGTGTAATTATCTACTCAGATGCTACGTGCCTACGTACACCAATAGTCCCTCCCATCCCGCCACGGTAAAGGATTCAATTCAATGCGACCGACGGCTAGGGAAGGAAATCTTTTGCAGGTATTGTTGATTCTCAGATAATATGCATAGAGAGAGAGAGAGGGGGAGAGAAGAGGGGGGGGGGGGGGTTGATTCTCAGATAATATGCATAGAGAGAGAGAGAGGGAGAGAAGAGGGGGGGGGGGGGTGGCAGCAGGATACAACTGCAGGTCCATGGCCATGTCTTCTAAACAGCCAACCAAATTTACCAGGAGGACAACATCTTGTTGATGAGCAGCTAACCACGGCAACACACGGCATGTCTGACTATGAACAACAACCAACAACATTACACTCCACTCCTTTTGGCTTATCTTCTCAGATCAGATCAGATTGAACCAGGTGGTGGTGGTGGCCCTGCACAATTGAACACAGTAAAGTACAGCAGTCAGTCAGCCTTCCCATTCGCACATGTAACTATTCGTGCAAGGCGATTGCGCTTAGAGGGGTGCTTGCTTGTAAAAATAAAACCCGTCCTGTTTTTGGTAAAGCAACGCACCAGACGGAGGTGCTAAGTAAGTAAGCGGCTGTGCTGTACAAGTAAGGACCGGTGGTGCTTATGAAAAAACCAATCGCTTCGGTTTTACGAGCACCTTGCACCATTGTACAAGAATTCCTACACCGGACAATCATCATTACGTAAAAAGGACACATTGATGCAACAACAGACCCAGGACCAAACAACCTTCTACTATCCTACAATTATATCCATGCATTACCTAATAAATACTACCAACCAATTTGTTTTTCTTTAAGCGAATTATAATGATTTCACAAGCGAAACAATCATAGTATTACTTGTGTTTCAGGTACGAACCGAGGTGTGAAATTCAGTGAGAAAAAAGAAAGGCCCTGGTAAAGTCTTTAAAGAGAGAGTCGACGAACCTCTAGGCGCACCACCGCCTTCATTTGGGCCCATCTGCGGTCCAAACATCTGCATCACAGCTCTCAGAGCCTCAGCAGCCTGCTCTGGGCTCACCATGCTCTCCCCAATATTTATGTGGATGCCAGCGTCCGTCTGGGCACCTGGTTCACTGTGCCCTCCTCCATGTCCGCCTGAAGCCTGCTGTGCATGGTTTGCTTCGGTGCCTGAGCCCATGAAGGGAAAAGCTGGAGGGACTCCAGCGCTGGCTGGGAAAGGAGGTGACGGGAAAGGAGCTGATGGGGTATGGGTGCCTGGATTCCCGGACGGTGGTCCTTGGGCATTCCCATTGACGTTTGCATGACCAAAGAAGTCGTTCAGATTTATATTTACGGAGTGCGGAGGTGGCTGTTGCCCATTACCAGACCCACGGTTCATCATATTGAAGAATTCAGGAGGAGGTGGAGCACTTCCAGGAGGGAATACTGTGAAAGGAGCACCACTGCTCGCCTGGCCACCAAACCATGAATGAGGTCCGTGTGTGTTCTACAAACAAGGAGATGGATTACTCGGTGATTTTGAGAAGTCCAAGTGAAGAAATTAAGTCATACACACGTAGCCAAACAATATCAACATTCTATACATATTAACATATCAGGAGGTTCCAAGTAGGAGCCCTGATCGTGCACATTGTTATAAGAAAAACAACGGTCCTGATTTGTTAAGCCAATGGGATATATTTCATAGTTCATTTCAAAAAGCACATGTAGATTTCTGATTACAGTACCTGTCCTGGTGCAGCTCGCTGTTCAGCCAGCTTCCTTTTGGTGGCCTAAAGTTTTCGATGCAGAGGAAAATAAAAGTTCAATAGTGATTAGTGCAAATAAAAGGAAAACGAACTCTATCCAGATCCCTGCTGGAAAAGAGAAGAGAACAAAACAAGTCTACCTCAATATTCAGTCGAACATTTTCATTGCTAGGCTCAAGTTCAGAGGCTGCAGGAAGAACAAAGTGAGTTCACTGTACACTCCATAATTACTGGATATAACAATGTAGGTTCATCTGAAGATTGCACGTGGAACTGTTAATTTGATTGAGCACAAGATAAAAACAATTATAGCTATATATTACAATCACTGTCACTGGAATGTGAAGAGAATATATCCAATAAATAAACCAGAGTTTACACAGTACTGAATGCAAGCCACCATCAGATAACATGGCACGAAAAGCAAATATCTGTTCGACTTGATTGGTTGTATGGTAACACTATATATGTATAAATTTAGAGTCACATCAATTTAGTAGGTTGTTGAACAACAGGTCATAACAGAATGATCTACATAAAATACAAAAAAAAAATGTACTTAGGTTAGGTTGGATACTACTGAAGTTAAAATTTAGGAGAAGGCTCACTGTTTCAGCCCAAAATTCAAATAAACAATTCTTACCAAAAGAAGTAGTTAACACTCGACACACAACTGCACCAATAAGGACTTCCATATGCATCTCATAATGTAATACATAGCATTATACATCACTGTTTCAACAAAATAAACTAAAAGTTTCTACTCTACCCACCTTTCAAGTATCCCTTGTGTAAAGCATCATGAAAATTCCCCATTGCAAAATAAGCAGATCCAAGTCGGCTATATGCTTTGCTGTAGTTCGGATCAATTTCAATTGACTTCAGACAGTCCTCAACAGCTTTATTGCACATATTAAGAAGCGTATATGCAGCAGCCCTGAAAGAAGCATGTACTTTTCATGTTACATGAAAGCATGAATAGAATAAATGATCTTGTGAACAGCAATCAAGAGTACTTGTTATAAGGGTTCATAACACCGCTACCGGAACAAGAATTAGCATAAAGTTCACTCTGGCAACCAGAGACGAAGCCAGGGAAAAAATGGCCAGTGTTCATTCTTCTAAATAGACCGGGGTCACTGCACATGTGTAACAGTACTTTGTCACTACAGAATAGTAGTACAAAATCGTTGGTAATCATTTCACACCATAAATGATTTATGCTAGCTTTGCCCCTGCTGGCATAAGAAATCAGCCAGTATCTAAGGGGGATCATTCATTCCATTTCATGAATTCTGAAGTGCCAAGCTTGTTTTCCTAAGCATTCTATAATCTCTAATATCAGATTTCCAGGAGTTTTCTGGTGAAACAGCCCAAGAGATGTAAAGTTTGTAACCAGCTGTAGCTTGGTTTGAAGTGGTTTTCAGAACTCTTAGGGTGTGCTTGGTTCAGGTCATCAAGTGGAATGTAGTACCAGCAGCCAAGATTAGGAATCACTAAGAGACTCATCACCACATCGCAGGCTATATAAGCAGTAGGAATAAGAGTGCAGGAGCAGGAATTTGGGGGCAATGTAGCAATATGCATTTAAACTAGTTTATGCTGACAGGCAGAGTTGATGCTTATAAAGAAGCACTATTAGATACTTGACTAATTAAGCCATTCAAAAATTCCATTACACGTTACTAATGAAAGATCCATTTTAAAAGTTCCACCCATTCTGATCATCATCTCTGAAATTACTCGGCGAAGTTCAACTTGGTACGAGATTTCACAATTAGATCCAACAAGCTGCAATTACACATTCATGAGCTACGCGTTTACTAAAACAGTCATCCGAAATTCCAGTAAATTAATGCATACCTGTTACAATAGTAAATGGCATTTTTTCGGCTCAATGCAATGGCACCGGTGTACAGCTCTACAGCTTTTAGGTGTTGTTTTGATCTCATGAAGTCATTGCCTGATGAACAGATATGGAGTTAGCTACTAAAACTCTGAACATCCGCAGAAATAACATAATGCACATAGAAGGCCTGAACTGCAAAGCTCTTTATGACAAAAGAAAAAATAAAGATTTCTAAGTCATGCTATGCGCCTATGCTGTAAATTTGCTCCACAAACTAATGAACGGACAAAAAAGATTGTGACACCAAAACTTACATATGAAACAACCAAGGATTCTAGCTAAGTACCTTTTGATTTAAAGAATTCTGCAAGGTCTACTAAGCTTGCCACTTTTCTTCCCGACTTGCGCACCTCCTAAACAGAGATAAACTATACTTTATCACTAACACAATGTAAATAATGAAGTGGAAAAGTAATAGTCTTCCCTTAGGCCTGAAGATGCTAGACAAGCAAATAACAAAAACAACACATAATACCAGTAATGCATCATCGAAGAATTGTGATGCTTTTGAAAGTTGATCAGGATCCTCAGCACCAGCTGGTGATGTCTTGAAGAAATTTATTTCATCAAGCGCGGCAAAGAATTTTGCAAACAGCTCATCTCCTGCATGATCTGACAAAAAAATCAAATGCCCTGAGACAAACTCATTCTTTCTACATCCCTCATTAGGAGATAATGACCCCGAGACCCTACAAATGGAATCAAGTAGCACAATGGCAGCAAAGATTTACAAAAACTTGAAAGTTTCCGACAATGTATGGACAACTCGTTATGGATGGTCTACAGTTTAAGCCATAGTCATACCTAGGTCAAAGGTTTCTTCCGCTTGGCCTTCACTCTGATGAG
Source organism: Aegilops umbellulata (assembly GCA_032464435.1). NCBI lineage: Eukaryota > Viridiplantae > Streptophyta > Magnoliopsida > Poales > Poaceae > Aegilops > Aegilops umbellulata. The sequence continues at coordinate 482,494,772 of CP136059.1, read as the reverse complement.
AAGATGCAGAGAATATATCAAAAGCTCATATCTTATGAACGGCATTTCCGGAAGAAAATAGTAAAAACTGAGCAAATAAAGCATAATGAATATATCTAATTGATGCGCAATGGCATGCCAATTGAAGAAAAAGGCATGCATTGATATGTATTAATATGAAAAGGATAGGTGATGATGGGAGATATATATATATATATCATATAACATGAAAATCGTGTGACAAATGAGAGGGGACATACATTTGATGTTGTACATTTATTTGACTCTTCTTGGATACTGGAAGTACTTGCACTGCAGGAAGGTTTGTTTGACACTGATCGTGACACGGGATCTGGTCTTGCCCTATCTTGTTCATTAGCTTGCAGAGAAGTAAAGAGTTCAAGTAGAAGTCCTGGCTGTATCCTCTCGCTAGTTGATGATGAGTTGATGCTAAAAAGGGACTCCAGGCAATCCTTAGCGACTTCAAGAGCTTCAGGGTCAGCCCCAGGAGCTAACTCAACTGCATTCCATATATGCTTCCAATGTCACAAGGATCGATGGTAAATAAACATATATAAAAGGAAAACATAGAGTAGTAATGTGCCTCAGCTATGACCCTTTTCTTTCTCTGTGTGCAAGTTATTTTATCAACAAATTTGCCGTAGGGCCCGTCCCCACCGTCACCCGCTCCCAGGAACAGGCCAGCGCAACAGCAACTAACAGGGAGCCAGCGAGGGGCCTTTTTTTTGGTTCCACAAATCATTGGAGCCACCTGGGTTCGAGCCCTGGCTGGCAGCTCCTTCACTCGGGAGCCAACCATTACGCTATACGAGAGTTTGCACCTCTTCTAATTACAACTGTAGCAAGAAGCCAACAAATCTAGCTGGTAGCTTTTGCCAAATTCCATGCGATTTTAATGAAATCTGACTTTTTCGTCTAGAGACAGAAAAAAGAAACAAGAAATACATACTAATTGCAGTAATGATTTTAACACCATATATTTTTAATGAGAAAAAAAGAGGTACGCAGTTGTATACGATGCATCCACCATCTATCGCACCAGCTATATAAAAACGTGTTAAAACTAATCCTATACCCTGTGAATACGATAAACTTCTATTAGTTTCATGTTTGGCAAGTCAGCATAAGATCAATAACCCCCTTAAATTTTCAAAGTGTAAGGCCATACCCCCATTAGGGCTCCACGAATCCAGATTTTAGGCGGTTTGCCAAGCATAGTATGACCTTGCGACAATCGTTGACCATGAAAGGCTTTCTGCACGTCAGCGGGTTGTGGCTCGATTTTCTAACTCGTATTTGCTCACCCATAACCACCATTTAAGATCCATATCCCTTTTCACCGATTGAAAGCCACAAATGCGAAAAGGCACAGAGCAACACGACACAATGACATCGCTAGCCTGCACAAGTGACAAGTAAATGTATCACGAGGACCGTGACCGCAGATTCCATTTTCAGCCGGATCCATGGTATGGCCTCATAACATGCGAACAACCGGAGATTAATAAGTGGCATGTGCACATGAACCGTCTGATCGGCCGACGTCCCCTCGGCAAACCTCCACTTCCTAGAGAAACCTATAAATGCAACTTTCTAACTCGTACATGTTCGCCGATAACCCCCATTTAAGATCCATATGCCTTTTCACCAATTGAAAGCCACAAATGCGAAAAGGCACGGAGCAACACGACACAATGGCATCGCTAGCCTGCGCAAGTGCCAAATAAATGTACCACGAGGACCGTGACCGCAGATTCCATTTTCAGCCGGATGCGATTAACAAGTGGCATGTGCACATGAACTGTCTAACCGGCCAGCGTCCCCTCGGCAAGCCTCCACTTCCTAAAGAAACCTATAATTGCCACTTTGAGCAATGCAATCTGGCCATACGCATGAATACCAGCGGTATCACACCAAGACAGAGCCCAATTCCAACATGGTGAATTCTAGTCAGTTAAACTGGCTGACAAAGGTCGCGGGATCCGAAATCGAGCCAGGATACCTAGTCGGCGTGGCTACCTGAACCCTAGCATATCGGAATCGCTTGGCCTGGCCGGCGCAGGCGATCCGATCCCCTCCCCGCTCAGGAAGCAAGCCACGCATCAATCTATCAGCGTGGAGAGCTAATCGAAACGACGGCGCGGGCAAAGGTGGGGGGGGGGGGGTGGGGGGAACCGGGCGTGGGAGGGGGGAGGGGGGGGGCGGTGGCGGTGCTGACCGGAGTTGAGGAAGTCGAGGAAGGAGAGGACGATGCGGCGCGAAACGGGGGAGTCCGACCGGGTCATGTTCCCCATTCCCCCGCCGGGTCGGGCCGGAGCGGGCGGCGGCGGAGGCGGCGACGGCGACGGATGCGCGCAGTGGAGCGGAGAAGTCAGATGGCTGACGGGGAGACGGGGACGGGAAGGCAGTTAGATTCGGGAGCTGGGCCAGGAACGGCGCAGACTGGACTGGGCTTTCGGTGACCCGTCCAGCGCGGCCCAACGTTCGCCCAAGTGTGCATCTCCAAGTGGATCGTCACAAGTTTCTCAAAAAGAAAAAAAAAGTGGATCGTCACACGGGCGAAAAAACTAACTGAGGAGGATGAGGCACTCCCCCCTCCCTAGATTGTACTACAAGGGGCGTGTTGTATGTTTTTTTATAAGCAAATGGACGAAAAAACCAAACCGGGAGCATATTTTGTTCTTTTCTGGAAGCCGTTTCCGAGAAGCACGACCGTGTCTCTCGCGAAAGCAAAATCGTGCCTCTCGTGACCGAAAAAAGAAACGAAAAAAAGGCAAAAAAGGCCATGCCTCTCGCGGAAGCAAAACCGTGGCTCTCACGGAAGAAAAATAAAATGTGAAAACGCATTTTTTCGTTTCCTATGCCTTTCGCGGAGACAAAATCATGCCTCTCATGGAAGCAAAACCGTGCCTCTCACTGAATTAAAAAAACGTGTTTTTTGCACAAAACAAATTTAAAATTCTTTTTATCGAAAAGTTAAGAAAGACCGGTGAAAAACCAAAAAGTTGAAAAAACCCCGGAAAAAAACACATCTAACAAAACCGAAAATGCATGCGAAACAATAAAAATAAAAAAACAGGAGGGAGCACCCAGGGTGCGACACGTGACGGCGGCTGAGAGCGCGTCAAGTTGCGAGGCTCCCGAAGGAGCGCTCGTCAACTAATTGCTCCCTCGCACGGACATTCATCAAATGTCTGCAGTGTCTCAAAAAGATAAATCAAATGTCCGCGGTGCGCAGGCCATGAAGCCATTTGCATAACATATCAGCTAGATTGAGTTCCCCCTAAAAAAGCCAAATTGAGCTCGATCCATATAGAATTTACTTTGTGTTGTATACATACTTATAAAAAAATTATGGTCACCTAAAGACCAAATAATTATGGTCTCTTTAACTAAAAAGATAATAAAAAGTTGAAATAGAAAACAAATAATTGCAATGTGATATCAACTCAAATTCTACTTGGTTGAATTCTTACCAAATTTTGTCTTACTGCAACACAAAAAAAGGAATTTACTTATGGGAGATTTGAGTGGATTGGAAGTTATCTTTGAAATGTAGTGAAAGTGTTTTTTTAGGAAAATTCCAATTGTTCTAAAAAAGTCTCCAATAAAACACAGAATTTTGGTGTGATATCGACTCAAATTATAAGTGGTTGAATTTTGTACCAAATTTTATCTGATTGCACAATAAAAACGAAACCATTTCTGAGAGATTTGAGTGGGATTGGAAGTAATCTTTGGAATGTAGCAAAAGTGAATTGTTAGGAAAAAATGGGTTGTTATATAAAAAGTAAAAACCTCCGACCCTCCAAAAATTAATTAAAAAAAATATCTGAAACAAATACTGTAATGAAAGAGAACATATTGCCCACAACACAAAAGCAAAAAAAAATGATGGCACGATATAGAAGATTAAAAACAAAATCCCATGCAACTAAAGCAAATCTAATTGAAAAAAATAGGATATAGAAGATAAAATTGAAAAAAAAACTTCAGTATCAAGGATAGATTACATAGGCGAATGCATCATGAGCTTAATATACTAGTGCACATTTTTTTGGGTGTTTGATCTATAGTGTATAGACGATTATTATGCTAAGTAAAAGTATATAGCGAGATTGACTGATGTCGGTGTCAAAACCGGCGGATCTCGGGTAGGGGGTCCCGAACTGTGCGTCAAGATCGGATGATAACAGGAGACAAGGGACACTTTATTTTACCCAGGTTCGGGCCCTCTCGATGGAGGTAAAACCCTACTCCAGCTAGATTAATATTGATGATATGGGTAGTACAAGAGTAGATCTACCACGAGATCAAGGAGGCTCAACCCTAGAAGCTAGCCTATGGTATGATTGTGTATGATGATGGTTGTCCTACAGACTACAACCCTCCGGTTTATATAGACACCGGATAGGGTTAGGATTACACAGAGTCGGTTACATTGATAGGAGATCTTGAATATCCGCACACCTAGCTTGCCTTCCACGCCAAGAAAAGATCCTTCCGGACACGGGACGAAGTCTTCAACTTGGTATCTTCATAGTCCTGGAGTCCGGCTGAAGGTATAGTTCGGCCATCCGAACACCCCCTAATCCAGGACTCCCTCAGTAGCCCCTGAACCAGGCTTCAATGACGACGAGTCCGGCGCGCAGATTGTCTTCGGCATTGCAAGACGGGTTCCTCCTCCAAGCTCTTCAAAAAGATTGTAAACACCAAGTATAGTGTCCGGCTCTGCAAAACAAGTTTCCACATACTGCCATATAGAGAATAATATTAACACAAATCAAATCTACTGACGTATCCCGCAGTGCGTCATAACACTGCGGCCAAGCCTTCTACATAAATTGTTTTCATTGTTCCACCTCAGCTCGTTTAGCGAGGCGGTTTCCTTGGCACGTCTTGTCGAAGCAGAGATCGTGTGCCCCCCTTTAGCGGGATTCTCATTAATACGGACATGGGTAACCCAACCGTGCCTGTTAGCACGTCTTGCCTTAATTAAAGGCTAGTCCAAGACGGTTACGGGGAGGGCGCTTGATATTCTGCCCCTTATATAGAGGCCAAGACCCTGTTCCCACTTCTTTTACTCTCAAAACGAGTTCGCCCGTCGCCTCGAGTTCCAACACCCTAAGCTTCCAGATTCCGAGCGCACCGGATCTTCAACAATTTCTGGCTCCGACCTTCAAGGTCGATGGATGCCCTCCTCCGTCACAGAGGAGGATGTGTCGAGGTTGAGAGAAGCTAGGTTCCTGACCAGCGAGATTCCGCACAGGTTGCCTGTTCAAGGACAGGTGATCCCCAGCCCTCAGCCTGGCGAGAGCGTCGTGTTTATATCTCACTTCCTTCGGGGGTTAGGCTTCCCAATGGATCCCTTTGTGAGGGGGCTGATGTTTTATTATGGGCTGGAATTCCACGACCTAGCTCCGGAGTCCATCCTCCATATCTCCTCGTTCATAGTTGTGTGCGAAGCGTTCCTTCGTGTTACCCCTCACTTCGGGTTGTGGCTCAAGACCTTCAAAGTAGAACCGAAGATAATCGAAGGGCGCCACGCAGAGTGCGGAGGCGTTGTTATAAAAAGAAATGCCGACGCTCCATGGCCCAAGGGCGCTTTTCAAGAGGAGCTCGGCTTATGGCAATAGGAGTGGTTCTACGTCACCGCTCCTCGGGGCTCCACGTGGGTGGCGCCTCCGGCCTTTCGCTCGGGTCCCCCACCACGGTTAGCATCGTGGATTAACACGGGGCTAGATCGGGGCCTGCCCAAAGACGTTCCTCTGCTGCAGGGCCGCATTAAGGATCTCTTGAAGGAAGATCTCGACCTGGTCAAGGTGACACAAGTCATGCTGATTCGCCGGACACTGCCCGGCCAGCGTCGCCCCCTTCGTTTGTGGGAATTCAATCCGGAGGGACCACGAGCCCTCCAGAATTTTATGGGCGCGACGCCTACGGAGATGTACAAACTGTTCTTCGGATCACAAGAAGTGAGTCCGGATCTGACCGAGGATGCTGGTTTAAGCCGCAATCGCCCGGATACTCAAGTAGGTGACCTTGCGACCGGACCTTCTATCTGCATAATTAACTTGCTTTTAATAGTGCTCCTCCTTTTATGCAGGAGTGGATAGCGAAGGCGAAGCTGATCAGGTGTCCGGCTCCCCTTCCCGAGACCAGACTGGATCCCATGCTAGTCAGGATGCTAGAGGAAGTACCTTTGGAGGGGAATAAGGGGGAGGACAAGGAAACCGTGGCCTCTTCGAAAGAGGCCCTCCAGAAGGGGGGAATCGATAATTCCTCTCCTAAGGGAAAGAAAAGGGCCGCCTCTGATGACCCGGAGACCGTAGTCTCGAAGCGGGGGAAAGAATCCTTGTCGGAGGACCGAGCGCCGGGGAGCCCCTCGGCCGAACTAAACCCTAAAAAGGACGAGCTCTCCAGCGAGCCGTGAGTAGAGAAAGAGTTTTTCTTTTAAGAGAAATCCTCGATTTATATCTGAGAAGTTTTAACCAAAACCTCATTTTGTAGTTCGGGCCTCAGCCCTTCTCAGCAGAACTCATCCTCGGGGGATCTTCTTCCAGAGATGATGGAGAGCGGAACGCCTCCCCCCTCTGTATCGCCTAGCAAGGCGGGCGATGCCGAAGTGTCATCGCGGGGGATTTCTCCGGATCCGCAAAGGGCGGATGGTGCTGCCCCCCAAGATTCTCCGTGTCCGGCCTTTGAGGAAGGCCATGGGACGAGTCCGGCACCATCTGATGTTCGGTCGGAGGAGCTAAACACTCTGCTGGGGCGAGCCTCTGTCTCAGAGGAGCACCGTGCATTAATGAGCACGGTGATTGAAAAGATTTCATCCGCAGAAAGTGGGCTGTACGAGGCCGTCAAGAGTTTAGTAGCAGGCCTTGAGGTACGTTTTGAATAACGTATATTTGAATTAATTGCGCATAAATAAAATGTGCCCTGTGTAGATAGTAGCCCCTGAGACTCTGTGGGTCGTAAAGATGTACGACGCGCAGAGGATCTTAATCCCAGGTCCTTTAAGTGGCACCTTTATGTGTAGGTGGCTGATTGTCTGGAGTCAAGCCGGACTCGAGAATTTGCCGAGCTGAAGCGACAACTTGATGAGGCAGAGGCCGACATCGTGCTTGTTAACAAGCGGCTTGATGATGCTCAAGGTACTTAAAAAGATTGGGCGATTGGTAGTAAGAGGAGCTTTATGTCAATATCTTACCGTGTGTATGCTTGATGCAGATGGTGCGGCCGCCGTGGAAGGTCTTAGGGCCGAACTCGCCCGAGCGAAGGAACAAGCCAGAAAAAGCGATGCGGCTGCCGTAAAAGCCCTTGAAGAGCTGAAAGCCGAACAGGCTGCCCATTGCCGAAGCAAGGATGAGATGGCTGGTATAGCCGTAAAATTAAAGAGTGCTACTGACCGTTGTAAACTTCTTGAAGAAGAAGATCGGGCGAAGCAAACGAGCTTGGAGAAGGCTGTTGCTGACGCCAAGGACGCCCGCTCTGTAATGAGAGCGGCGAAGGAAGAGTTGCGTCAGGCCGGACAGATTGCGGATGGAAAGCCCTTCTCGTTACGGAGAAAATTTTGTGATCCAAAGTTTGCCCCGTTAAACCGGATGTGGAGTATAGAGGACACCTATCTGGATTTGGCGGCTAGTGCCACTGATGCGACCGAACACTTTCGAGATAAAAAGGATCATGAAGTGGAGAAGCTCTTTTGGTCGCAGTTCGTCAATCCAGAGCGTCCGTTGGCAGTGGACGATCGCCTGGCTCAATGGGCCGAGCTGAATAGGTTGTCCGGACTCGCCATGAAGTACGTCATGGATCGTCTGTGTCCGGGGAGAACGAAGCCGAAGAGTTATTTCAGCTTGGTGCAGCAATTGCTGGACGTGGTGCCACGTGTCGATGCTATGAAGAGGTCAGCGTGCGTTGAGGGCGCTCGACTGGCTCTTGCCCGTGTCAAGACATACTGGGCAGATATGGAGCCCACCATTGTTGCGTCCCGGGATTCGGATGAAAGCCGAATACCTGCCGAGCATTATTTTGAGGAAGTCCTCGAAGGCGCTCGCGTAATAGAGACGCAGTGCTCGAAGGATGCTATATTGTGATAGCATATGTAATCATAAATCAGTATTTTGATAAATTTTAGTGGCATTTTTTAGACTTGTGCCTTCAAGTATTAAGAACACCTCCTGTGCGGCCGTTTTAATATATAAATTCTGAAAGATTGCAGTCGTTGGCTTCGGCCCCCACGCACATAGTGCGGGGGTGCGCGCAGAAGACGCATTTTCACACTTAACCCAACGTCTTGGTCCTACAAAGGAGGTGATAGCGCAGCGGGCTAGGCAACCGGACTATAATGCTTTAACACTTTCACTTAGCCATAGGAGCTTGACAGTGGGACTCTTTAGGTAGCCCTTTAGTGGCGACTGCGCTTTGCCCGAGTTCGGAGCGCGTACGTGCCTGACCAGGAAACGACCCTTCGTCAAAGCGGAGGGATTCGACAAATCCCTATGAGTCATCGAGTGGCGACCAGTCTCACGCTACATCATGACAGTCGGTTTTCGGCTTTCTCTACTGAGGTGCTCACCCGGCCGAACCGGGGCACAATCGCAGTAGTTCTCCTGGTGCTACCTTAGCCGATATAGCGGAACGTAAGGTAGCCGAACTCAGGAGCCGGGCAACCCAACATGTGACCAAAATCATGATTCGGAGCTAATGCATATAGTGCCAAAACTCGCGACGCCGAACACTCCCGAAGGTGTTCGGTCTTTGTGAGTGCATGTGAAACAACACCCTTAAACAAAATAAAAGAGCCCTTAATGTCCAGGTACGAGCAAGATTTCTGGCGTGGCCACATGCCAAAACGCCAGCCTCCTCCTTGGTTATAGCGGAAAAGAAAAAACCAGGGGATGTATAGCAGCAAGAGACAGTAAAAAAGGTTTACGCAGGGTCTTAATCTAAAAAGAATCCTTTAGAATGGGTCCCTACTGCACGTCTGCGCCTGTGTCTCCGCTGTGCCGTGTCCTGGACGGGCGCCGCACGATGTTCATCTGTAAAAGGGAGGAACTAAATTGAAAAATGGGTCGTGCGGAACGAAAAAAGTAATAAACAAAATACAAAGTAAAGGATATATAAGGTAGAGTTTTGTTGTCTCTGCGTATAGCCCCTGGTATGGGGGTATATGGCGTACTAAGCCCGCATTTAATGATCAACTTGTGCCGAACTCGTTGAGTTCGGGTCCGTAGACTGTAATGAATTAGAAAAAGGTTCTTTGGCCGGCGAGGCCACTTTATTGTGCGGCTGTTTAAGCGGCCGCGCAATCCTCCGTTTGGAGGAGGCCTATATTAGTGCATACCCTTTAGAGAGATGATGCCTCGAGGACCGGGCATCTTTAGCGTGAGGGATGCATAATGCGGTATTGCGTTAAAGCGAGCGAAAGCTCCGCGTCCCATTAGTGCTTGATAGCGACTTGAAAACGGGACTACATGGAAGGTCAGCTTTTCGCGACGAAAGTTATTGGCAGAGCCAAAGATGACTGTGAGCCGGGGAAAGCCCATGCAATGGGTGTCTGGGCCTGGTGCTACCCCTTGAAAGGAGGTTTTGCTGTGGCGGATTCTTGCTGGGTTTATGCCCATGCTGCGGATTGTATCCTGATATATCAGGTTTAGTCCACTGCCGCCATCCATAAGGACATTGTTAAACTGGAATCCATCGATTATTGGATCCAGTATCAGGGCAGTCCGGCCTGCGTTTTTGATATTTCTAGAATAATCTAGCAGATCAAAAATTATTGGCTTTAGTGACCAATGGCGGGACTCCTGAGGGGTAGGTTTGACTGTGCGTACCTTTATGGGTGCCACACGTTTTGTTACGTGAAGTGAGTTCACTGTCTTGACTTCTTGAGGGAAGTTCTTTTGTTTCCTGGTGTTCTGCCTTTGGGGTTCGTCCTCTTCTTCACTTGGTGTATCGAGCCCCTTGTGTTCGGCGTTAAGCTGTTCGGATTGTTTAAAAACCCAACAGTCTCTGTGGGTGTGATTGGCAGGCTTCCCAGGAGTACTGTGTATCTGACATATTCTGTCCATGATTCTGTTTAAGCTGGACGGATCATCCCTATTATCTTGGAGGGGTGGTTTTGTATGATTTTGCCATGAGCTTTTGAATCCGGCATTGACTGCCGTGCTCTTCGAATTTTTGCCTTTGATTCGGCGGCGGTCCTTATTTCGCCGCGGTTTTCCGTTTCCATCTCTGATTTCTGATGTACTTGGGTCGCTGGGGCTGCATCATGCCAACCAGCTGTCCTCTCCTACGCAAAAGCGGGTCATGAGGCTTGTGAGTGCGGCCATTGTTCTTGGCTTTTCCTGGCCGAGGTGTCTGGCGAGCCATTCGTCTCAGACATTATGCCTGAAAGCCGCTAGGGCTTCGGCGTCCGGACAATCCACTATTTGATTCTTTTTAGTGAGGAATCTGTTCCAGAACTGCCGAGCTGATTCTCCGGGCTGCTGATTTATGTGACTGAGATCGTCTGCATCCGGGGGACGGACATAGGTCCCTTGAAAATTTGCTCGGAAAGCATCCTCAAGCTCTTCCCAGCTTCCAATTGTGTTTTCGGGAAGGCTTTTAAGCCAGTGCCTGGCTGGCCCTTTAAGCTTAAGGGGTAAATATTTTATGGCGTGGAGATCGTCTCCTCTAGCCATATGTATGTGGAGGATATAATCCTCGATCCAGACTCCCGGATCTGTTGTTCCATCGTATGCCTCTATGTTGACGGGTTTAAATCCCTCTGGAAATTCGTATTCCAGTACCTCATCGGTGAAACATAGGGGGTGTGCGGCGCCCCTGTATTTGGGTGTGTCGGATTCTGATGGTGGAATTTTTGCATTGCTTGTGAAAGTTTGCTTTCTTCGCCCGTAAATGGACCTGGTTGGGCCCTGGTGCGATTCTTTGATTGGGTCACATGCCGCATTAAGTGCGGCGCTGCTTGCCTTTTTGTAGTGGCCGTGGGGTCGTCTATCCGACCGTGCCGCCTCCTGGTCGAATTCGGGTAGTAGTTTTCTTGTCGGATAGCTTTTTGTGCGGCGGTTGTCGCCGTATTTATCTGCGGTCTTGATTACTTTGCTCCATCTTGTTTTGAGTGCATCTTTCGCCATCTTCAGCTTCCGCTTCTGCTTTTTCAGGCTACGTGCCGTGGCAATGAGCCTTTCGTGGAGATTCTTCTGCTCCATGGTTTTGTCCGGTGTGAGATCGTCCGGAGTTTTGTTATGGCCGGGAGAGGGCTGTCCGTCCTCTCTATCCGTGTTGCCCTGTTCGGACGGCTGTTCTGAGGCAAGCTCGTCTTCTACCGGCTCATCCTGCTCTAGGGCTGGGTTTTGATCGAGGCGGGTTTTGGCTCGGCGTTTACGTCGCCGTTTTGACTGCTTTTCGGAGGTTTTACCTCTTTTTTCGCCCCCTTTTTCCTCGTTGTCGTTTCCTTTAGGGGTATCCACCATGAATACATCTTTAGGTGGGGTGGGGGCCCAGTGCCCTATAGGTGCTGGTTCCAATTCGTCTCCGCCTTCGTCGTCTATACCGTCGAAGTCTTCGGATCCGAAGTCGAGCATGTCGGTTAAATCATCGACAGTGGCTATTAAGTGGGTGGTGGGTGGGCTTTGAATTTCTTCGTCGTCCGGATCCCAACCTCGCAGGCCATAGTCCGACCTGGGCTCTCCTGATAAAGAGAGAGACTTGAGAGAATTCGGAATATCACCAAAAGGTGAGCACTGAAAGATGTCCGCGGCGGTGAACTCCATTACAGGCGCCCACTTAGGTTCGATCGGCGGGGGCGCGGAAGGCTCGGAGTTCGGAGAAGAGTCCGGCTCCTTAGAGTCCTGGGCCGTGCGGAGTACGGGGCTGGCGTTCGGCTCGATCGCCTTTGAGATCGCAGCCCCCGAGGTGACGTCCAACCGTTCATCCTCAGAGTACGCAGCAGGCCCCGAGTCGAGGATCGGGGCCGGAGCGTGTGCGGCCTCCAGGGCACTGTTCGAGGCAGAGCTATATCATGCCCCTCGAGATAGTGCGGCGCGCTTGGCTGTGGCTCGAATCCGTCGAAGATCAAGTCTCCGTGGATATCCGCCGTGTAGTTTAAGCTTCCAAACCTGACTTGATGGCCAGGGGCGTAGCTTTCGATCTGCTCCAGGTGACCAAGCGAATTGGCCCGCAGAGCGAAGCCGCCGAAGACGAAGATCTGTCCGGGGAGGAAAGTCTCACCCTGGACCTCATCGTTGTTGATGATCAAAGGATCCATCGGGCCTAAAAGCGACGACACAGAGGAACTCTCAATGAAAGCACCAATGTCGGTGTCAAAACCGGCGGATCTCGGGTAGGGGGTCCCGAACTGTGCGTCAAGCTCAGATGGTAACAGGAGACAAGGGACACTTTATTTTACCCAGGTTCGGGCCCTCTCGATGGAGGTAAAACCCTACTCCTGCTAGATTAATATTGATGATATGGGTAGTACAAGAGTAGATCTACCACGAGATCAAGGAGGCTCAACCCTAGAAGCTAGCCTATGGTATGATTGTGTATGATGATGGTTGTCCTACGGACTACAACCCTCCGGTTTATATAGACACCGGATAGGGTTAGGGTTACACAGAGTCGGTTACATTGGTAGGAGATCTTGAATATCCGCACACCTAGCTTGCCTTCCACGCCAAGAAAAGATCCTTCCGGACACGGGACGAAGTCTTCAACTTGGTATCTTCATAGTCCTGGAGTCCGGCTGAAGGTATAGTTCGGCCATCCGAACACCCCCTAATCCAGGACTCCCTCAGTAGCCCCTGAACCAGGCTTCAATGACGACGAGTCCGGCGCGCAGATTGTCTTCGGCATTGCAAGACGGGTTCCTCCTCCAAGCTCTTCAAAAAGATTGTAAACACCAAGTATAGTGTCCGGCTCTGCAAAACAAGTTTCCACATACTGCCATATAGAGAATAATATTAACACAAATCAAATCTGCTGACGTATCCCGCAGTGCGTCATAACACTGCGGCCAAGCCTTCTACATAAATTGTTTTCATTGTTCCACCTCAGCTCGTTTAGCGAGGCGGTTTCCTTGGCACGTCTTGTCGAAGCAGAGATCGTGTGCCCCCCTTTAGCGGGATTCTCATTAATACGGACATGGGTAACCCAACCGTGCCTGTTAGCACGTCTTGCCTTAATTAAAGGCTAGTCCAAGACGGTTACGGGGAGGGCGCTTGATATTCTGCCCCTTATATAGAGGCCAAGACCCTGTTCCCACTTCTTTTACTCTCAAAACGAGTTCGCCCGTCGCCTCGAGTTCCAACACCCTAAGCTTCCAGATTCCGAGCGCACCGGATCTTCAACAATTTCCGGCTCCGACATTCAAGGTCGATGGATGCCCTCCTCCGTCACAGAGGAGGATGTGTCGAGGTTGAGAGAAGCTAGGTTCCTGACCAGCGAGATTCCGCACAGGTTGCCTGTTCAAGGACAGGTGATCCCCAGCCCTCAGCCTGGCGAGAGCGTCGTGTTTATATCTCACTTCCTTCGGGGGTTAGGCTTCCCAATGGATCCCTTTGTGAGGGGGCTGATGTTTTATTATGGGCTGGAATTCCACGACCTAGCTCCGGAGTCCATCCTCCATATCTCCTCGTTCATAGTTGTGTGCGAAGCGTTCCTTCGTGTTACCCCTCACTTCGGGTTGTGGCTCAAGACCTTCAAAGTAGAACCGAAGATAATCGAAGGGCGCCACGCAGAGTGCGGAGGCGTTGTTATAAAAAGAAATGCCGACGCTCCATGGCCCAAGGGCGCTTTTCAAGAGGAGCTCGGCTTATGGCAACAGGAGTGGTTCTACGTCACCGCTCCTCGGGGCACCACGTGGGTGGCGCCTCCGGCCTTTCGCTCGGGTCCCCCACCACGGTTAGCATCATGGATTAACACGGGGCTAGATCGGGGCCTGCCCAAAGACGTTCCTCTGCTGCAGGGCCGCATTAAGGATATCTTGAAGGAAGATCTCGACCTGGTCAAGGTGAAACAAGTCATGCTGATTCGCCGGACACTGCCCCGCCAGCGTCGCCCCCTTCGTTTGTGGGAATTCAATCCGGAGGGACCACGAGCCCTCCAGAATTTTATGGGCGCGACGCCTACGGAGATGTACAAACTGTTCTTCGGATCACAAGAAGTGAGTCCGGATCTGACCGAGGATGCTGGTTTAAGCCGCAATCGCCCGGATACTCAAGTAGGTGACCTTGCGACCGGACCTTCTATCTGCATAATTAACTTGCTTTTAATAGTGCTCCTCCTTTTATGCAGGAGTGGATAGCGAAGGCGAAGCTGATCAGGTGTCCGGCTCCCCTTCCCGAGACCAGACTGGATCCCGTGCTAGTCAGGATGCTAGAGGAATTACCTTTGGAGGGGAATAAGGGGGAGGACAAGGAAACCGTGGCCTCTTCAAAAGAGGCCCTCCAGAAGGGGGGAATCGATAATTCCTCTCCTAAGGGAAAGAAAAGGGCCGCCTCTGATGACCCGGAGACCGTAGTCTCGAAGCGGGGGAAAGAATCCTTGTCGGAGGACCGAGCGCCGGGGAGCCCCTCGGCCGAACTAAACCCTAAAAAGGACGAGCTCTCCAGCGAGCCGTGAGTAGAGAAAGAGTTTTTCTTTTAAGAGAAATCCTCGATTTATATCTGAGAAGTTTTAACCAAAACCTCATTTTGTAGTTCGGGCCTCAGCCCTTCTCAGCAGAACTCATCCTCGGGGGATCTTCTTCCAGAGATGATGGAGAGCGGAACGCCTCCCCCCTCTGTATCGCCTAGCAAGGCGGGCGATGCCGAAGTGTCATCGCGGGGGATTTCTCCGGATCCGCAAAGGGCGGATGGTGCTGCCCCCCAAGATTCTCCGTGTCCGGCCTTTGAGGAAGGCCATGGGACGAGTCCGGCACCATCTGATGTTCGGTCGGAGGAGCTAAACACTCTGCTGGGGCGAGCCTCTGTCTCAGAGGAGCACCGTGCATTAATGAGCACGGTGATTGAAAAGATTTCATCCGCAGAAAGTGGGCTGTACGAGGCCGTCAAGAGTTTAGTAGCAGGCCTTGAGGTACGTTTTGAATAACGTATATTTGAATTAATTGCGCATAAATAAAATGTGCCCTGTGTAGATAGTAGCCCCTGAGACTCTGTGGGTCGTAAAGATGTACGACGCGCAGAGGATCTTAATCCCAGGTCCTTTAAGTGGCACCTTTATGTGTAGGTGGCTGATTGTCCGGAGTCAAGCCGAACTCGAGAATTTGCCGAGCTGAAGCGACAACTTGATGAGGCAGAGGCCGACATCGTGCTTGTTAACAAGCGGCTTGATGATGCTCAAGGTACTTAAAAAGATTGGGCGATTGGTAGTAAGAGGAGCTTTATGTCAATATCTTACCGTGTGTATGCTTGATGCAGATGGTGCGGCCGCCGTGGAAGGTCTTAGGGCCGAACTCGCCCGAGCGAAGGAACAAGTCAGAAAAAGCGATGCGGCTGCCGTAAAAGCCCTTGAAGAGCTGAAAGCCGAACAGGCTGCCCATTGCCGAAGCAAGGATGAGATGGCTGGTATAGCCGTAAAATTAAAGAGTGCTACTGACCGTTGTAAACTTCTTGAAGAAGAAGATCGGGCGAAGCAAACGAGCTTGGAGAAGGCTGTTGCTGACGCCAAGGACGCCCGCTCTGTAATGAGAGCGGCGAAGGAAGAGCTGCGTCAGGCCGGACAGATTGCGGATGGAAAGCCCTTCTCGTTACGGAGAAAATTTTGTGATCCAAAGTTTGCCCCGTTAAACCGGATGTGGAGTATAGAGGACACCTATCTGGATTTGGCGGCTAGTGCCACTGATGCGACCGAACACTTTCGAGATAAAAAGGATCGTGAAGTGGAGAAGCTCTTTTGGTCGCAGTTCGTCAATCCAGAGCGTCCGTTGGCAGTGGACGATCGCCTGGCTCAATGGGCCGAGCTGAATAGGTTGTCCGGACTCGCCATGAAGTACGTCATGGATCGTCTGTGTCCGGGGAGAACGAAGCCGAAGAGTTATTTCAGCTTGGTGCAGCAATTGCTGGACGTGGTGCCACGTGTCGATGCTATGAAGCGGTCAGCGTGCGTTGAGGGCGCTCGACTGGCTCTTGCCCGTGTCAAGACATACTGGGCAGATATGGAGCCCACCATTGTTGCGTCCCGGGATTCGGATGAAAGCCGAATACCTGCCGAGCATTATTTTGAGGAAGTCCTCGAAGGCGCTCGCGTAATAGAGACGCAGTGCTCGAAGGATGCTATATTGTGATAGCATATGTAATCATAAATCAGTATTTTGATAAATTTTAGTGGCATTTTTTAGACTTGTGCCTTCAAGTATTAAGAACACCTCCTGTGCGGCCGTTTTAATATATAAATTCTGAAAGATTGCAGTCGTTGGCTTCGGCCCCCACGCACATAGTGCGGGGGTGCGCGCAGAAGACGCATTTTCACACTTAACCCAACGTCTTGGTCCTACAAAGGAGGTGATAGCGCATCGGGCTAGGCAACCGGACTATAATGCTTTAACACTTTCACTTAGCCATAGGAGCTTGACAATGGGACTCTTTAGGTAGCCCTTTAGTGGCGACTGCACTTTGCCCGAGTTCGGAGCGCGTACGTGCCTGACCAGGAAACGACCCTTCGTCAAAGCGGAGGGATTCGACAAATCCCTATGAGTCATCGAGTGGCGACCAGTCTCACGCTACATCATGACAGTCGGTTTTCGGCTTTCTCTACTGAGGTGCTCACCCGGCCGAACCGGGGCACAATCGCAGTAGTTCTCCTGGTGCTACCTTAGCCGATAGAGCGGAACGTAAGGTAGCCGAACTCAGGAGCCGGGCAATCCAACATGTGACCAAAATCATGATTCGGAGCTGATGCATATAGTGCCAAAACTCACGACGCCAAACACTCCCGAAGGTGTTCGGTCTTTGTGAGTGCATGTGAAACAACACCCTTAAACAAAATAAAAGAGCCCTTAATGTCCAGGTACGAGCAAGATTTCTGGCGTGGCCACATGCCAAAACGCCAGCCTCCTCCTTGGTTATAGCGGAAAAGAAAAAACCAGGGGATGTATAGCAGCAAGAGACAGTAAAAAAGGTTTACGCAGGGTCTTAATCTAAAAAGAATCCTTTAGAACGGGTCCCTACTGCACGTCTGCGCCTGTGTCTCCGCTGTGCCGTGTCCTGGATGGGCGCCGCACGATGTTCATCTGTAAAAGGGAGGAACTAAATTGAAAAATGGGTCGTGCGGAACGAAAAAAGTAATAAACAAAATACAAAGTAAAGGATATATAAGGTAGAGTTTTGTTGTCTCTGCGTATAGCCCCTGGTATGGGGGTATATGGCGTACTAAGCCCGCATTTAATGATCAACTTGTGCCGAACTCGTTGAGTTCGGGTCGGTAGACTGTAATGAATTAGAAAAAGGTTCTTTGGCCGGCGAGGCCACTTTATTGTGCGGCTGTTTAAGCGGCCGCGCAATCCTCCGTTTGGAGGAGGCCTATATTAGTGCATACCCTTTAGAGAGATGATGCCTCGAGGACCGGGCATCTTTAGCGTGAGGGATGCATAATGCGGTATTGCGTTAAAGCGAGCGAAAGCTCCGCGTCCCATTAGTGCTTGATAGCGACTTGAAAACGGGACTACATGGAAGGTCAGCTTTTCGCGACGAAAGTTATTGGCAGAGCCAAAGATGACTGTGAGCCGGGGAAAGCCCATGCAATGGGTGTCTGGGCCTGGTGCTACCCCTTGAAAGGAGGTTTTGCTGTGGCGGATTCTTGCTGGGTTTATGCCCATGCTGCGGATTGTATCCTGATATATCAGGTTTAGTCCACTGCCGCCGTCCATAAGGACATTGTTAAACTGGAATCTATCGATTATTGGATCCAGTATCAGGGCAGTCCGGCCTGCGTTTTTGATATTTCTAGAATAATCTAGCTGATCAAAAATTATTGGCTTTAGTGACCAATGGCGGGACTCCTGAGGGGTAGGTTTGACTGTGCGTACCTTTATGGGTGCCACACATTTTGTTACGTGAAGTGAGTTCACTGTCTTGACTTCTTGAGGGAAGTTCTTTTGTTTCCTGGTGTTCTGCCTTTGGGGTTCGTCCTCTTCTTCACTTGGTGTATCGAGCCCCTTGTGTTCGGCGTTAAGCTGTTCGGATTGTTTAAAAACCCAACAGTCTCTGTGGGTGTGATTGGCAGGCTTCCCAGGAGTACTGTGTATCTGACATATTCTGTTCATGATTCTGTTTAAGCTGGACGGATCATCCCTATTATCTTGGAGGGGTGGTTTTGTATGATTTTGCCATGAGCTTTTGAATCCGGCATTGACTGCCGTGCTCTTCGGATTTTTGCCTTTGATTCGGCGGCGGTCCTTATTTCGCTGCGGTTTTCCGTTTCCATCTCTGATTTCTGATGTACTTGGGTCGCTGGGGCTGCATCATGCCAACCAGCTGTCCTCTCCTGCGCAAAAGCGGGTCATGAGTCTTGTGAGTGCGGCCATTGTTCTTGGCTTTTCCTGGCCGAGGTGTCTGGCGAGCCATTCGTCTCGGACATTATGCCTGAAAGCCGCTAGGGCTTCGGCGTCCGGACAATCCACTATTTGATTCTTTTTAGTGAGGAATCTGTTCCAGAACTGCCGAGCTGATTCTCCGGGCTGCTGATTTATGTGACTGAGATCGTCTGCATCCGGGGGACGGACATAGGTCCCTTGAAAATTTGCTCGGAAAGCATCCCCAAGCTCTTCCCAGCTTCCAATTGTGTTTTCGGGAAGGCTTTTAAGCAAGTGCCTGGCTGGCCCTTTAAGCTTAAGGGGTAAATATTTTATGGCGTGGAGATCGTCTCCTCTAGCCATATGTATGTGGAGGATATAATCCTCGATCCAGACTCCCGGATCTGTTGTTCCATCGTATGCCTCTATGTTGACGGGTTTAAATCCCTCTGGAAATTCGTATTCCAGTACCTCATCGGTGAAACATAGGGGGTGTGCGGCGCCCCTGTATTTGGGTGTGTCGGATTCTGATGGTGGAATTTTTGCATTGCTTGTGAAAGTTTGCTTTCTTCGCCCGTAAATGGACCTGGTTGGGCCCTGGTGCGATTCTTTGATTGGGTCGCATGCCGCATTAAGTGCGGCGGCGCTTGCCTTTTTGTAGTGGCCGTGGGGTCGTCTATCCGACCGTGCGGCCTCCTGGTCGAATTCGGGCAGTAGTTTTCTTGTCGGATAGCTTCTTGTGCGGCGGCTGTCGCCGTATTTGTCTGCGGTCTTGATTACTTTGCTCCATCTTGTTTTGAGTGCATCTTCCGCCGTCTTCAGCTTCCGCTTCTGCTTTTTCAGGCTAGGTGCCGTGGCAACGAGCCTTTCGTGGAGATTCTTCTGCTCCATGGTTTTGTCCGGTGTGAGATCGTCCGGAGTTCTGTTATGGCCGGGAGAGGGCTGTCCGTCCTCTCTATCCGTGTTGCCCTGTTCGGACGGCTGTTCTGAGGCAAGCTCGTCTTCTACCGGCTCATCCTGCTCTAGGGCTGGGTTTTGATCGAGGCGGGTTTTGGCTCGGCGTTTACGTCGCCGTTTTGACTGCTTTTCGGAGGTTTTACCTCTTTTTTCGCCCCTTTTTCCTCGTTGTCGTTTCCTTTAGGGGTATCCACCATGAATACATCGTTAGGTGGGGTGGGGGCCCAGTGCCCTATAGGTGCTGGTTCCAATTCGTCTCCGCCTTCGTCGTCTATACCGTCGAAGTCTTCGGATCCGAAGTCGAGCATGTCGGTTAAATCATCGACAGTGGCTATTAAGTGGGTGGTGGGTGGGCTTTGAATTTCTTCGTCGTCCGGATCCCAACCTCGCAGGCCATAGTCCGACCTGGGCTCTCCTGATAAAGAGAGAGACTTGAGAGAATTCGGAATATCACCAAAAGGTGAGCACTGAAAGATGTCCGCGGCGGTGAACTCCATTACAGGCGCCCACTTAGGTTCGATCGGCGGGGGCGCGGAAGGCTCGGAGTTCGGAGAAGAGTCCGGCTCCTTAGAGTCCTGGGCCGTGCGGAGTACGGGGCTGGCGTTCGGCTCGATCGCCTTTGAGATCGCAGCCCCCGAGGTGACGTCCAACCGTTCATCCTTAGAGTACGCAGCAGGCCCCGAGTCGAGGATCGGGGCCGGAGCGTGTGCGGCCTCCAGGGCACTGTTCGGAGGCAGAGCTATATCATGCCCCTCGAGATAGTGCGGCGCGCTTGGCTGTGGCTCGAATCCGTCGAAGATCAAGTCTCCGCGGATATCCGCCGTGTAGTTTAAGCTTCCAAACCTGACTTGATGGCCAGGGGCGTAGCTTTCGATCTGCTCCAGGTGACCAAGCGATTTGGCCCGCAGAGCGAAGCCGCCGAAGACGAAGATCTGTCCGGGGAGGAAAGTCTCACCCTGGACCTCATCGTTGTTGATGATCAAAGGATCCATCGGGCCTAAAAGCGACGACACAGAGGAACTCTCAATGAAAGCACCAATGTCGGTGTCAAAACCGGCGGATCTCGGGTAGGGGGTCCCGAACTGTGCGTCAAGCTCAGATGGTAACAGGAGACAAGGGACACTTTATTTTACCCAGGTTCGGGCCCTCTCGATGGAGGTAAAACCCTACTCCTGCTAGATTAATATTGATGATATGGGTAGTACAAGAGTAGATCTACCACGAGATCAAGGAGGCTAAACCCTAGAAGCTAGCCTATGGTATGATTGTGTATGATGATGGTTGTCCTACGGACTACAACCCTCCGGTTTATATAGACACCGGATAGGGTTAGGGTTACACAGAGTCGGTTACATTGGTAGGAGATCTTGAATATCCGCACACCTAGCTTGCCTTCCACGCCAAGAAAAGATCCTTCCGGACACGGGACGAAGTCTTCAACTTGGTATCTTCATAGTCCTGGAGTCCGGCTGAAGGTATAGTTCGGCCATCCGAACACCCCCTAATCCAGGACTCCCTCAACTGACTAAATGAAGAATACTACAACACCAAAATGTAAATATTTCTCAACATGTAGTACTAAAATGGACGAAGTGTTATAGAAGTGGTTGATTAGCAGCAAAAATAAAAACCGAAGTTTTTGTATAAAGAATATAGTGCCTATGCCTAAAATGCTTTTCACATAATCGATCATACGCACATGATTTAATTAAGAAAGTGGTATGAATCATGATTCGTGACTAAATATAGTTGTGCACAATACTACAAGTATTTGAGCTATAAGTTCTAGATGATTATTTTGTTAATTCATATTATAACGATATTATAATTTGAATTGAATTCGAACAGTGAACAATGCCTTTGAGGAACTAGGTTTGCTCATAGTAACATTACATGATAGCATTTTTTCTACAATTAATCAAACAAGTCAAACAAACCATTAAGCTTATTCTTATGGGAAATCTTCCAAAATTCAACACATCCCCTTTCTTTCTTTATGTGTTACCTCTCTAATCAAGTAACCCTAATATACTCACAAATTTGAATTGCGTCTACTTAGAAATTCATGTGTTTTATACATGAATTTCATATGTGTAGGACAATATTGCTATGATAAAAAAAACTATGTGGACAGCGAGCGAGAGAGAATATTTATCAATTTTTAGTAACTATACCAATAATTGCATTTCCTTAGATGATCAAACTATACAAGAAAATGTATGATGAGCATACATGAAAATATCTTGTGGGATGGTATATTGGTATTGCACAAATAAAAAAACACAAGTGCATACAACCAATATGTGTGTAGAAGATAGCATTTAGTGTTTAGTTTTTGTTTTTGATGGAAGATAGACACGAATGAATGATCAGAAAAAATCGAGTGGAAGCTAAAGTAGTATGCGGGCTAATACTTTTGCATATAAGCTACTAAAATATATTTTGTCTTTTACAATATTGGCATATCAGGATCCTTACCAACAACTTATTCAACTAAAGATAATGTTTTAACTAAAGTTCAATAATTGTTTCGCAAGATATGCATGTTGTTGCAATCATTCTTATATATTGAACACTAGATTAACTGTAGTGTAGCAACAATTATCTGAATAAGATAATAAGTGTTCGCATGATGTATTTAGGCTATAAGTAAATTTACAAAAGTGCAAGCACAACAACCTACAAATCTAGCCACGCAAATGCGCGGCTAACCATGCTCGTTATTTTTTTTACAGAGAAGGAAGATAAAACATAAGAGTTCACGATGACTATCAATTATGCTTTACACGGTCTTCTCGAATTATCAGGTGTGTTGTGCGTAAAAAGACTACCATATTGCTTTGGAATACAAAGCGGGGGAAACCCTTTTTCGGTAAAAAAAGACTACCATGTATATTGAGTACATACCTTTGAATTATTCTAGCTCCGCCCCTGCCCGAAGTGTCAAGGACCGATGAGTTGTTGATGACAAATATTCCCGGAGTAGACTAGCATAGGATCTGCCCTCTAGGTGATCCGCCCAAATATTCCTACTGTGGGATATGGGTTGTTGATGTGTGTGGTGGCATTGGGGTGGCTGAAGATGAACTAGGACAAGGCTCCAGAGGAAAAAACGACGACTTACACTGCAAATGGACTTTGCACAAATGACTCGAGACATGTATCCAAATCCAAATCTAGCAGGATGGGATGGGATGGGAGAGATGTCGCTGTGTGGAATCAAGACTGTCATAGTCGACAGTAACAAGATGAGGCAACGTTGCAAAGCTGGCTGTTGGCCTGTCCTACTCCTACTCGTGGCATTGGCATCACATCGCATCATCTACAGGGTTAGCTAGGACGACTAGGGCGACTAGGATGGATGGCGATGCAGCAGCACGCAGCTACTACTCTATCGGCTCCAATGGCCACCACGTTAACTCTCATCTACCAGCCCAACATAATTGTTTTTAGAGGAAGCCAGCTGAACATAACCCACTCCTAGCAAAGCAATGGCGCACCGCTGGCTGCTGCTGCTGCTGCTGCCGTTCCAGCTTCAGCTGCTCCTGCCCTGCGTCGCTGACGCTGCCACGCCGCCGGTGATCACCACGAACGCCGTCACGAACCTGCCCGGGTTCAGCGGCCCCCTGCCTTTCTCCCTCGAAACAGGGCGCGTACTCTGCTCTGCTCTCCGTTTTGGCATCTCGGAGTCGGAGTGGCTGATGACGCGACGGCTGTCGCTGCCGCTGCGGGTACGTGGAGCTGGACGACCACGGCGTCCGCCTACTACTTCATCCAATCGGAGCGCAGCCCGGAGGACGACCCCGTGCTGCTCTGGTTGACAGGCGGGCCCGGCTGCTCCGCCCTCTCCGGCCTCGTCTACGAGGTCGGACCTCTGGCTTTCGACTTCGATGGCTACCGAGGAGGGTTGCCTAGCCTGCTATACAGAGCAGACTCTTGGACTCAGGTTAACCTAGTATCCTTTTTTGTAGTAAGAATATAAAGAATCCATCTGTTAATTAGTTTGTCAAATTACTGCCCAGTAAATTTAGATTACTCTTCTCAATTTGGTTCTTTCTACTCCCTCCGTTCCTAAATATTTGTCTTTCTAGAGATTTCAACAAGTGACTACATACGAAGCAAAATGAGTGAACCTACATTTTAAAATATGTCTACATACATCCGTATGTTGTAACCATTTGAAATGGCTAGAAAGACAAATATTTGGGAACGGAGGGAGTATATTATTATCCTGCCTTTTTTTCCAAATTATTTGGATTGCTTACCACATATGTCACGTGGCTATTACCCTGACTCCTGGACTCCAGGTTACTCTCGTATATCTTTTTTCATAAAGAAAACGGGGGGTTTTGTAGTACAATTTACTAGTGCTACAGGAAATATTTTCTCAAGCGTGTATTTGGTTTTGTTTGATCCAATGGGCTCAGTAATTCAAAGCCTTGTGAGATGCCCCTCGTGTTTGTCTCTCGCTCCTCATGTGGTCTTGCTCTAGCACTGGCCATCGCTTTATCCCATTTCTGCGTTCGGCTACTCTAATTTCTACTCCCTCTATCTGAAAAAACTTGTCTCAAACTTGTTCCTCAAATGGATGTATCTAGCATTAACTCGGTGCTAGATACATCTATTTGAGGGACAAGCTTTTCCCGACGGAGGGAGTATTTTGTAAGTATAATCAATTAGCTAATTTGTGCTACTCTTATACTGTACTTAATTTTGTTGTTGTTGTTGTTGTCTTCTTCTTCTTCTTCTTCTTCTTCTTCTTCTTCTTCTTCTTCTTCTTCTCTCTTAATTTCTGTTTCAATCGATGACTATAGGTTAGCAGCATCATCTTCGTGGATTCTCCAGCAGGGACTGGCTTCACCTACGACCCCACGGACAACAAATTGACGCCCAGTGACACCATCATTGTTCGCCAGCTGCACACTTTCCTTGAAACGGTTTGTCACATCATCTAAAAAAGATAGTTTGTTACATACAAACTCTCCATGTATACAACTCCCTTCTTTGTATGATTTACATGCAAATTGTCCGTACTTTGTAGTGGTTTGATGAACACACAATGTTCTTGTCAAACCCTCTCTATATTGCCAGCGATTCGTACAGCGGCATGATCATACCTTCTCTCACTATAGAAATTGCTAAAGGTAACTAAACTTCCCTCGGTGTGGAATATTTTGTCTTCCAAGTTGTTCACTGATTGTTTCAAATACATGTTGCTTTAATTTTAGGTATAGAATCCGGTGACCAGCAGCTTCTTAACCTCAAGGTATTTCATATTTATTACCATGACTTCTCTACCCCCACTTCTTAAACAAATCGTGTTATGTTTAGCGCTGTTCGAGTGCTTATTCCCATTGTGATACTTAAAAAAGCCGGTTCTATTTGTACCATCCTGGGACGGTTCACATGGTTCTAAGGGAAGTCCCAAGGAGCCATCTTTGATAACTTATGCATCATGAGTTTGCAGAAATGACTAAATCTGATAATCAGGGATTCACCCTTTTACGTTCATTGTTTGGTCAATCTTCATATATCTCTGCATTGCGAACTATCCAATATTTTATCATCTTTTGTGAAATGAAATCTACCAAACGTAGTGTGTGTGTGTGTGTGTGTGTGTGTGTGTGTGTGTGTGTGTGTGTGTGTATGTGTCTTTTTATTGCTTTTTAAGTTAGTAAAAAGGCTGAGGACTAGAATGACAATATGTTGGAGCTGAGGGAGTGTATATATGTGAAATCCTCATAATATCTTTATAAGCAATGCTTAATACTCGGGAAGAAATTTATCTGACTTTTTCAGGGTTACACTGCTGGCAATCCGGTGACTGATTTGGCACGGTTTGACGGCAATTCTAAATTCCCATATCTTCATAGGATGGGATTTATACCAGATGAACTCTACGAGGTGAAAAAAATTAAAAAAGGCTTACATATATATAAATCTCCTTTTATTTATTTTGTGCTATGTCAGACAAAATGATATGTACAAAAATTCTGCACGTCATATTTATGTGTTGCTTGGTTTTCTAGCTAACTCCTAAAACAAATGTACTCCCTCCGTTTTTATTTACTCCGCATATTAGAGTTGACTGAAGTCAAACTTTCTAAAATTTGACCAAGTATATAGAAAGGAATATAAATATTTACCATAATAAATCTATATGATGTGGAAGTACTTTCAACAATGAATCTAATGGTATTGATTTGTTATTGTATATGCCAATATTTTTGTCTATAAATTTGGTCAAAATTTATAAAGCTTGACTTTGACCGAAGCTAATACGCGAAGTAAATAGAAACGGAGGGAGTAAATTATAATGCTTGTCATTATATTGCTATAAATACCGATGCTTTTCAGTTAGGTTAAATGAAGACATATTGATTTCATATTAAGTTTGGTTCATGTAATTTGGAATAGCACAAAATGTACCAATTGAACTGATCTAATTTGCGCACGGTCATATTGACTTGTATATATCCACCTATTAGGTTGCTTCGGAGAGTTGTGGGGGGAAATACACCAGCCCGTCGAATGCTCTATGTGCCAAGTCCGTCCAATCAATCCATTACGTAAGTAATCCATTTACTACTTTCTACAACCTCCTAATGTTGAGAATTTTATGTTGAAAACTCCAATAGAACTTGCGCAAGATCTATGTAAACTTATTAATCAGAATAGTTGGTGGGATGCAGCTCATAAAGGATTTAAATGGTATGCACATTTTGGAGCCAAGCTGTGATGCATATCCAAGCCTCACCCTTCACAAGGCCGCATCCCAAGATGAAAGGAAAAGGCTACAACAATCTCCGGTTTCGTCTGTTTGTAGGGTAAAGATTAAGGAACTATGTAAAGTTTATAATTCCCATTCTAAATTTTATCTAGCCACTCTTTTCATTCAACATCCTAGTGTTTTTAGTCTTATGATTAATTGTGCATAGTTTTATGCATCATCTTTCCGTGCTTCAGTTTGTTGCAGAATGCCACTTATGTTCTTGCCGACTTATGGGCAAACGACGTACATGTGAGGGAGAGTTTGGGTATTCACCAGGTATATATACGCACTCCTATTTTTTGTTGCGGATTTTCCCCTCTTTGCTGCATTATTTCTAATTTGTTCCGAGGTGTTGTAAGAAACATGTGCAAGTACGTTCTAGTTAATGTTTCTTTCCAATATCATGGGAACTGAGATGCTTCCCAATCCGTATTTGAATGAAAGGGCATTAACAAATGAAGAAGAGCCGTTTGACAATGATCCTTACCTATCAATTCATTAAATTGGAGTTTGATCTTGTGTTGTAAACGAAATGTTCAGAGAAATGGAAGACACGGACAATATAGATTAGTTAAATATTTTGACACATACTTTGATGTCTCAGTTTTTATCAAGATAAAAAACTTGACTCTTTTTCAGGGAACCGTTCCATCATGGAGAAGACATGCTCATTTCCCTTACATACAAGACATCGACAGTACAATGGGGTACCATTTAAGCTTGATTACCAAAGGATATAGAGCCATGGTATACAGGTAAGAGTGAGATTATACTAGCTAGTGCTTATGAAATGCTTATAAGTTACACTAGAGTAACTCTAGCAGATCCATGCCTAAAGACTGCCAATATAGGGTATACGAAAAATCTAGCAGACATCTTATTACAGATATGCAGCACCCATATTGTGAAATTTTCATCGACATGGCGTGCAAGAAGTTCAACCCACCATCACCCTCCGAACTTTCCATCCATTGTCTTCCATATTGCCTCCCATCGGCCGCTAATCTCCCTCTCATCCTCTTGTGCACCTTCCCGCCTACCCCCATTGGCTCGCCGTGTCGTTAGCGGCACTCCTGCAATGCCATCATATGTGTCCCCATGGCCACTAACAATGCACACTTTTGGCACTCGGCAAAGTTGTCAATTTTGGTAGTGGATTTTGGCACAGACTTTGTTACTCAGCAAAGACATTAATTTCGAGCGTGATGTCATCTCCAACCACAAATTATCTCCATTTTTACCGGCACACTTAGGTTACCATCAACCCTAGGAGGAACCCCGTTGCTCAGACCTCCATCATGGCAGGGAGAGGACGCCAAGCACAAATGCCACCCTATCTCTCCCGAACTTGTTCTCATCGCACTCTCGTGATTGCTGGAACCTCACCGTTGTGCCCGCCTACAACCTCTCAGACCCCTTTCGCAGAAAAATCATGCCATGAAGCAAAACTCACCGACAGTTGGAGGAATAGGATATCATTGTCGTAGGAGCAGAGGCCCATCACTGATGGCTCTAAAGTGGAAGTATTGCTGCTTGGGTGGAGGCTGGGAAGCCGAACATTGTGGTGGCAGGGAGAGAGGCGTAAGCAGGATCTACAGATTTTGGGGAGGACATACACAAGATGAGCCATAGGTGCAGGGCTATGAGGAGCTTTAAAGGAGGTGGGTGGTTGCGAGAGTCGAAGTAGAGGTGTAGTGAAATTCACTAACACAATGATGAGTGGGCTCCACATTTTTTTGGATATGAACATCAACGGAAATGTTCTAGCAGCTTACCCTAAACAGTCTGAAAAGGTTTTGGGGCAATACCCTAAAATCAATTATAGGGTGTGGATTTTAAGGTATCTCCTAGATTGGATTCTAGTTTTGGCACGATAATCAGATCTATGTACGGCTAACTATTAGGGAATCACAACTAATATGCATGCCTAGTTCAATCACTTGTAGGTAGGCAATGGCGGAGGCAGGGGGACCGGTCAGGGCCAGGGCATAAACCCATAATCATACATTAGCTTGTAATATGCATGTGAACAACAACACTTTACAAAAAAGTTCCTTCCATCCCCTTCCTAAACATGAGGACTAATTTAGGCATTCCTTTCCCCACTACTACTTGTAGGTTCGTTTGTTTTCTCCAATTTTTCTGTTGATCAAATGTGTTCTTCCAATGCTACAGCGGTGACCATGATAGTGAAATATCTTTTGTGGGCACGCAAGCATGGATAAGATATCTTAACCTATCCATCACAGATGATTGGCGACCATGGTATGTCGATGATCAAGTTGCAGGGTAAGAATGGTGCCATTGGTTTTATACATAGATGTATATACATACTCGTCTTAAGCATACTAATGATAAAGAGGTTTGTTACAATTAGTGGGCCCTATAGAATATCCAATACACTCTAACTTGAGACATAATTAACCTAGACTATGTGTAATGTTCAAAATGATATTTATCCATGATAGGTGAGAGGGTAATTGTGCTAATACTAACTAGTTACATTTTCAAATAACTATTATTCACATGTCTTACACCATTTTCTTTGTTTTTCTTATTTTGCTTAGATACACAACAACTTACTCCAGTAACTTAACATACGCAACAGTGAAGGTACGTGGTTTATGTTTGACCGCTTTCTGTTAGATGGAACACCATGAAACAAATTAATTTCTTGAATATTGTCCTTGTAGGGGGCTGGCCACACAGCTCCTGAGTATATGCCCAGGGAGTGTCTAGCTATGATTGATAGATGGCTTTCTGGTGAACCTCTTTGATCGATCCGAGTAACCTAGATATTGATTATCATATTGTTAAACTAATATTACACAAAGTTGTCTTGCATTTGAATATAAGATTTTCATGTATTTCAATAAAGTTGCAATGTATTTGAATGAAGCACCACCACCCTCATCATTCTTGTGTGGCGGCCACGCATATGAGCGCTCCTCCTTGTGTTGTCTGGGAGGTGGCGCCACTGCCCTTGCACTTCCCGTATGGTGGTAATGTCATGGAGGAACCCTTCAACTCGTGTGATATCCCAATTTTTGCTCCATTATTTTTCCTTGGATTTTATTTCCATTTTTACTTGGATCTTGATTCTTCGATCTTTTTCTAGAAAGGTCATTTGGAATCACTTATTTTTCTTCCAACCTTTACTAAATGGTTCCAACCTTTCTTGAACTTCTCAAGTCATTGCCATTCCCATCTCAAGTTACCATAAATTTCTTTTCCCTACTAGCTTTATTTTCTACTACAAAGAATGCCATTTCCATGTTGATTACAAAGGAATCTCCATTTCTACTTATCTCCAGCCTCTCCAAAAATTCCCATATATTATACTACATATATAAACACTATCTACACCAGAACACATGATCCACACGTGCAAATTTGGAGTGGATAATTGAACCCTAGATTTTGCCACCATATCCACCATTGTAAATCAAGTACTATTTCTCCAGATCCAGTTGAGCGGGAATTTTGTCACATTGGTCACCCTAGCAAGCTACCATAAGTGACAAAAAATCAGCTCAACTCTCCAATCCAATCTCTCAGAAATAAGTACAAACACCTTGCATCTAGAAGCTATCATCTAACTTAGCCATCACCACACGCCACCATTCTTGCAAAACCTCACCAAAGCATTGTATGAGCAACGAGGCAGTGGAGGCCCTGGACCTCCTCTATGCTCTCTCAGCCCCTGGCTCTGTACATGCTGAAAAACATCAGACGTATTTTAACACTAACACTTTCGACGACGCCACTTCCCGATCTGATGCGATCTTCGTTTTCTCCCTGTTCTGGCACCCTACTGGAGGTGGCAATTGATCTTATTAGACCTTTCCAGCATCCCTTGCTTCTTCTATGGTAGAGAGAGAGAGAGAGAGAGAGAGAGAGAGAGAGAGAGAGAGAGAGAGAGAGATTAAACACATAGCTACTGGTACAAACCCTCAGCCCCGAGGGTGGACTACTCCCTCCTCATCATGGTGGCTGCCGGGATGAGGAAGATGGCCACCGGTGATGATTTTCCCCTCCGGCAGGGTGCCGGAACGGGGTCTAGATTGGTTTTTCGTGGCTACAGAGGCCTGCGGCAGCGGAACTTCTGATCTAGGGTTATCTTCGGGGGTTTTGGAATATTTGAGAATTTATAGGGCAAAGAGGCGGTGCGGGAGACCACCGAGGTGGGCACAACCCACCAGGGCGCGCCCAGGTGGGTTGTGCCCCCCCTCGGGGCACCCCTCCGGTACTTCTTTGGCCCACTAGATGTCTTCTGGTCCAAAAAAAATCTCCAAAAAGTTTCGCTGCGTTTGGACTCCGTTTGGTATTGGTTTTCTGCGAAGTAAAAAACAAGAAAAAAACAGCAACTGGCATTGGGCACTATGTCAATAGGTTAGTCCCAAAAAAGATATAAAGTTGCTATAAAATGATTGTAAAACATCCAAAAATGATAATATAACAGCATGGGACAATCGGAAATTATAGATACTTTGAAGACGTATCAGTGTGGTGGCCTAGATGACGGAGAAGTTCGAGGAAATATCATGGCGAGGAGGAGGCATGTGCCAAAAGCAATGAGCTCAAGGAGGAAAAGAAGGCGGAAATATTTAACGCTTTCATGAAACTACAAAAGAAGAAGATGGAGCTCGAGGAGAGGAAGCTTGTGATCAAGCAAGCATGTGAGGAGCAAAAGATCTTGTATGTGAAAGCTGACGATTTGGATCCCGGTGTGGCAAATTTTGTTCACCAAATGTGTGGTGGAATCTATGGACGCTATGCCCAAAAGGAGGGGAAAAGGAGGCCGAAAGTGAGTGATTCGATACATACATCCGATGCTTTACTTTTGGTTATATGGATGTACACAACTTAGTGAAGATCCGATACTTTTGCTATTAGATGCATTTGATTGCAACTATTAAACTGCAATGTCAAATTGTTATTAGTCGAGAAATTTTGACAAAGAAGGGGAGAAGAGAAATAGGAAAATTGTGAGGGATAATGCTCGATCGCCGATGCTCGGCCAGATATTCATAGACACATCCGAACGTGTACTCAGACATTCATGGGCGTCCATTTTGATGATTGCCATTGGATGTGGCCTCAACATATTTCTCCAAAAATAGGTGCAAAGTTAGTTGTTGGCCTGTTATACTCATGGCATCACATCGCATCATGTCGCCACAGTAATCAGCGGTCTGTCAGTTGCAATCGTGCAACAGTACTCTGTTCGAGGTGTGACCATCAACAGTTGTCGGTTGTCGGTTGATTAGTTGCTCTCAGGTATGGAGTGCAGCAGTGCTCTGTTCAAGTTGCAACTGTCAACCAGTGGGGATCAATCAGTCGCTCTCGTCTATTACCTTGGCCCTGATTTATTGGTCCTTTTGTAATTTGTATTAAATTTTAATTAAAAATTTTAACTAATAAAATAGTAATGCATGTCAACAAAATTATATCGTTAGATTCGTATTTAAACTTGGTTTGGAGACCTAGACAAAACTTGGTTTGGAGACTCAACCCCTCGCGTCGCCTCCCCCGGGCGACGCCAGGGGCCCCAACCCTAGCGCCGCCAGCACCTCCCCCTCCACCCCTTCCTGCCGCCGCTGCCGCCGGCGTGGGCCGCGGTGGCGGCGGGCCTGGTGCCAAAGGTTCTGGGCGGGGGGGATGCGGCGGATCCCATCTGAGGCGGCGGGGGCGGCCCTTCTCATGCGATCCAACGGCGGCGGCTAGGACGGAGTATCCGGGCTGTGCGGCGGGGGCCCGAGCACCATCGCCGGCGGAGCGGCGGCCTTGCATTGTCGGCGGCGGTGGCAGCGCCCCATTCGGCGAGGTGGGATGTCCTGCTCGTGATGGTGACGACGGCTACTGCGGATCCAACACCCCGTTTGGATCCGTCGCGGGGAGGCCTTTCGCCGACCGGCGGCGCGTGAAGGGACCGGTGAGGAGATGCCAGATCTTCGCCGGAGTACCGACGGCAACATACGTCTTCGTGGCGAGGTTCCGCTCGGTTCCAGCCAGCCACGAGGTCAGGAAGACGTGGCTTCCGGTGAA
Source organism: Aegilops umbellulata (assembly GCA_032464435.1). Taxonomy (NCBI): domain Eukaryota; kingdom Viridiplantae; phylum Streptophyta; class Magnoliopsida; order Poales; family Poaceae; genus Aegilops; species Aegilops umbellulata. The sequence goes on along the minus strand of CP136059.1, from coordinate 482,462,481 downwards.
AATCGCGCCAGACTGCGGTCTTGGGGGACGATGACGACGTCTCAGACGTCATTTCCTTCTGGAGACATCGTCGTTGCAGGTCTCATCAACCTGATCGGGAAGTTCCGGGGGAAACCCTAGATCTGGGTCTACCGGATCGGACGATGACGGTGCTATCGGTATCGTTCTCCCTCATGGGGGCATCGTTTTGGAGCGAGTGCTGGTTGGAGGGGACAAGAGGAGGAGCGGTGTTTCATCTGCTCCATTGATGATGGCGGATCTTGGCGGCGTGGCGCAGTGGAGACTCGGCGCCTGATGAGCGGAGATGGACTCGAGCAGGAGGGTGACGCTGCCTGGCGTCATGGTGGCGTCGGCGGCAGTTGGACCGGCCAAGGTTGATGCAGCAGTACAGCTCTGAAGATGGATTCGTGGCAGGTGGCTGTGGCGGCCTCATACCCGGCAGGGGTCCTGGTTGAGAAGCACGCCGGACTGGTGGGTGCCCATACCCGGCAGGCGTCCTGGGTGGGACCTCAAGTCTTTAGATGTTTAGGTTTGGCTGTATGGTCTGTTTGGTATTAGGCCCAGACTTTCAGCGCCCCTACATCAACTGGATAGGGATAGCGACAGTTGTTGCTTAGTTTGATGGCTTTAGACTTATTGTTGTATGACTCTGTACGGTCTTGCGTCAATAATTAATAAAGTGGCCGTATGCATCGTCCAGATGCAGAGGCCGGGTCCTCCTTTTCTAAAAAAGAGTTTCGTATTTAAACATAGTTTTCAATGATATAATTTTTGGTAGCATGCAAAAATATTTTGTTAGTTAAATCTAAGATCAAAATTGGCACGGGATACAATAAAGACCAATAAATAGGAGGTAGTACCTTCGGAGTGCATCGAGTGGATGGTTTGGAGGGATTGACGAGGGCATCGCCAGCAAGTCGCACCATGTTGGCCATGGATGCCAAAGGCTCCTCTCCGGCTATGCGGCCGCCGCCGCTGCGGATCGTGATCTGCCCATGGCTCGCGTTCGGCCACCTGCTGCCCTACCTGGAGCTCGCCGAGCGGCTGGCCTTGAGGGGCCACCGCGTGTACTACGTCTCGACGCCGCGCAACATCGCGCGTCTCCCGCCGCTGTGCCCCGCGGCCGCTCCTTGCGTCGAGCTCGTCGCGCTCCCGTACCCGTGCGTCGACGGCCTCCCCGACGGCGCCGAGTCCACCAACGACGTGCCCGCTGACAAGCGGGAGCTGCACTGGAAGGCCTTCGACGGCCTCGCCGCGCCCTTTGCGGAGTTCATGGCCGCCGCGTGCGCCCGCGAGGACAGCAAGCCTCACTGGGTCATCGCCGACGGCTTCCACCACTGGGCCGCCGCGCCGCCGTCGAGCACAAGGTTGGTTGCTTGTTTACATCTCATTGATCACATGTGTCTCGTTGGCCTGATTATCAATCAATCCATGGATCGGTACATCAGGTGCCGTTCGCACAGCTTCTCCCTACTGCTGCGATGATGGTCGCTGCTACCTCGTCGTCTACGCCCCGTTACGAGCGCGAGGGAGCACGGTTCTTCACCGACATTGACGCGTCTGGTATGTCCTGTGCCCAGCGCTGCTCCTTGGCAGGGGAGAGGAGCACGCTGATGGCCATCCGGAGCTGTCCGGAATGGGAGCCCGAGTGCTTCCAGCAGGTGGCGGCGATCTGCGGCAAGCCGGTTGTCCCCCTCGGCCTTCTGCCGCCGTCGCCCGACGGAGGCCGATGCGCGGCATCAAGCGCGAATGAGATGGAGAAGGAGGCCACCATTGGATGGCTGGAAGCACAGCCGCCCAAGTCAGTGCTGTACGTGGCGCTGGGGAGCGAGGTGCCGCTGCGCACGGAGCAGGCACACGAGCTGGCTCTCGGGCTGGAGCTCGCCGGGGCACGCTTCCTCTGGGCTCTGAGGAAGCCGCTAGGTGCTGCCGGCGGCGCCCTCGAGGCCCTTCCTCCTGGCTTCCAAGAGCGCACCAGTGGCCATGGGCTGGTCACCACGGGGTGGGTTCCTCAGATGAGCGTGCTGGCGCACGGTGCCGTGGGGGCGTTCCTGACGCACTGCGGCCGGAACTCGCTCATCGAAGGGCTTCTGTTCGGGCACCCGCTCGTGATGCTGCCCATCCAGGGGGACCAATGGCCGAACGCGCGCCTCATCATGGAGGGGAGGAAGGTCGGGCTGCAGGTGGCACGGGACGAGAAGGACGGGTCATTCCATCGCCATGGCGTCGCCGCCGCAGTCCGGGCCGTCATGCTGGAGGGAGAAGCCAGGAGGGGCTTCTTGGCAAATGCTCTCAAGGTGCAGAAGATTGTGGCCGATGAGGAACTCCATGAGAGGTACATCGATGAGCTCGTAAAGCAGCTCAGATCTTACAGCTAGCACCGCGTGAAACCGGCTGATCCATGCCGACTTCACTAGTATCTCGGCTTGGTTGTTCGATATTTTGTTATTTACGCGTCCTATTATTGTATGTGTGTTGTTGTTTTATTTTTCGGGGAATCACACCTGAATGTATGTCATCTCACTCACACAGAAGTGAGGATCAAAGCCTGATTTTAAGTATTGCTGTTAATCATGCTTGTGGCATATTCTTGCCATTTACGTGCAGTTAGCATTAGTCCTTCAACGTGTTTAGTTAGGCTCATTAGAATTAGAGAATGAGATTTGATGGGTACGATACTTTAAGGGTGTGACTGGATCTTAGTCGACTCAGACTTGACCAAAAGAAGAAAGAAAAAATTAAAAGAAAATTTTGCACCAATCTTTCACGTAAAATACACGAATATAGCATTGACCGAGACTTTATTAAGTCTCAATCAACTTAGATTTAGCAATCCCGATACTTTAAATCTATCATTTGATTATGGAATTGAGAACTGAGAGGAGATTAGGCATGAGAACTGAGACTCCAACTCCCGATGTTTTATTAACATGGGAGGGATGGTAGGTTGAAATGAATTGTTTTAGTGATGACACAAAGTATCTACACCGAGCTCAAATGCACCTCGATGAACAATAAAATCAAATAAATAGTAAAAAAAGATTATGTGCTTGCAAAAATATATTATGTGCTTGCAAAAACTTATCATAAAAGAACATTTCTGGAAGTCATGGGAAAAAATAGATACTCCAAAAATGATATTATTTAAAGCATTTGAGAGTGATGATTTTTTTTGCGATGCCTTCCAGAAATGTTGTTTCCGGCTGAAAATTTGCATGCACTGAGAACATTTGTGAAAGGTTGCACCCAAACAAATTAGTTTTTTTTCATTTTTTTTTCATTTTTTGGAGTTTACTGTTCATCCCGGGCTCAAATGAGCGTGGGAGTAGAAGGATACTTTCATTTTAGTGAGTCCATCTTAACCCTTCATCATTAGTTCATAACCTACATTATTTTTCATAAGTCCCTCCTCAATTCCCATGAATCAAACAAGTGAACAAAGTTTTCCCTCACATTTCCACACACGTCATCCTATTATGCGACTAACAAAGGATTGGAAAATAAAACACATCACCTCTCCTATCTAATTTCAATACAACTCCCTATTGTAAACTTCGAACCCCCCCCCCCCCTCAATTCCCATGAATCATTAGTTCCCATGAATCAAACAAGTGAACAAAGTTTTCCCTCACATTTCCACACACGTCATCCTATTATGCGACTAACAAAGGATTGGAAAATAAAACACATCACTGCGATCCAGCAGGTGGCGGCGATCTGCGGCAAGCCGGTTGTCCCCCTCGGCCTTCTGCCGCCGTCGCCCGACGGAGGCCGATGCGCGGCATCAAGCGCGAACGAGATGGAGAAGGAGGCCACCATTGGATGGCTGGAAGCACAGCCGCCCAAGTCAGTGCTGTACGTGGCGCTAGGGAGCGAGGTGCCGCTGCGCACGGAGCAGGCACACGAGCTGGCTCTCGGGCTGGAGCTCGCCGGGGCACGCTTCCTCTGGGCTCTGAGGAAGCCGCTAGGTGCTGCCGGCGGCGCCCTCGAGGCCCTTCCTCCTGGCTTCCAAGAGCGCACCAGTGGCCATGGGCTGGTCACCACGGGGTGGGTTCCTCAGATGAGCGTGCTGGCGCACGGTGCCGTGGGGGCGTTCCTGACGCACTGCGGCCGGAACTCGCTCATCGAAGGGCTTCTGTTCGGGCACCCGCTCGTGATGCTGCCCATCCAGGGGGACCAATGGCCGAACGCGCGCCTCATCATGGAGGGGAGGAAGGTCGGGCTGCAGGTGGCACGGGACGAGAAGGACGGGTCATTCCATCGCCATGGCGTCGCCGCCGCAGTCCGGGCCGTCATGCTGGAGGGAGAAGCCAGGAGGGGCTTCTTGGCAAATGCTCTCAAGCTGCAGAAGATTGTGGCCGATGAGGAACTCCATGAGAGGTACATCGATGAGCTCGTAAAGCAGCTCAGATCTTACAGCTAGCACCGCGTGAAACCGGCTGATCCATGCCGACTTCACTAGTATCTCGGCTTGGTTGTTCGATATTTTGTTATTTACGCGTCCTATTATTGTATGTGTGTTGTTGTTTTATTTTTCGGGGAATCACACCTGAATGTATGTCATCTCACTCACACAGAAGTGAGGATCAAAGCCTGATTTTAAGTATTGCTGTTAATCATGCTTGTGGCATATTCTTGCCATTTACGTGCAGTTAGCATTAGTCCTTCAACGTGTTTAGTTAGGCTCATTAGAATTAGAGAATGAGATTTGATGGGTACGATACTTTAAGGGTGTGACTGGATCTTAGTCGACTCAGACTTGACCAAAAGAAGAAAGAAAAAATTAAAAGAAAATTTTGCACCAATCTTTCACGTAAAATACACGAATATAGCATTGACCGAGACTTTATTAAGTCTCAATCAACTTAGATTTAGCAATCCCGATACTTTAAATCTATCATTTGATTATGGAATTGAGAACTGAGAGGAGATTAGGCATGAGAACTGAGACTCCAACTCCCGATGTTTTATTAACATGGGAGGGATGGTAGGTTGAAATGAATTGTTTTAGTGATGACACAAAGTATCTACACCGAGCTCAAATGCACCTCGATGAACAATAAAATCAAATAAATAGTAAAAAAAGATTATGTGCTTGCAAAAATATATTATGTGCTTGCAAAAACTTATCATAAAAGAACATTTCTGGAAGTCATGGGAAAAAATAGATACTCCAAAAATGATATTATTTAAAGCATTTGAGAGTGATGATTTTTTTTGCGATGCCTTCCAGAAATGTTGTTTCCGGCTGAAAATTTGCATGCACTGAGAACATTTGTGAAAGGTTGCACCCAAACAAATTAGTTTTTTTTCATTTTTTTTTCATTTTTTGGAGTTTACTGTTCATCCCGGGCTCAAATGAGCGTGGGAGTAGAAGGATACTTTCATTTTAGTGAGTCCATCTTAACCCTTCATCATTAGTTCATAACCTACATTATTTTTCATAAGTCCCTCCTCAATTCCCATGAATCAAACAAGTGAACAAAGTTTTCCCTCACATTTCCACACACGTCATCCTATTATGCGACTAACAAAGGATTGGAAAATAAAACACATCACCTCTCCTATCTAATTTCAATACAACTCCCTATTGTAAACTTCGACCCCCCCCCCCCTCAATTCCCATGAATCATTAGTTCCCATGAATCAAACAAGTGAACAAAGTTTTCCCTCACATTTCCACACACGTCATCCTATTATGCGACTAACAAAGGATTGGAAAATAAAACACATCACTGCGATCCAGCAGGTGGCGGTGATCTGCGGCAAGCCGGTTGTCCCCCTCGGCCTTCTGCCGCCGTCGCCCGACGGAGGCCGATGCGCGGCATCAAGCGCGAACGAGATGGAGAAGGAGGCCACCATTGGATGGCTGGAAGCACAGCCGCCCAAGTCAGTGCTGTACGTGGCGCTGGGGAGCGAGGTGCCGCTGCGCACGGAGCAGGCACACGAGCTGGCTCTCGGGCTGGAGCTCGCCGGGGCACGCTTCCTCTGGGCTCTGAGGAAGCCGCTAGGTGCTGCCGGCGGCGCCCTCGAGGCCCTTCCTCCTGGCTTCCAAGAGCGCACCAGTGGCCATGGGCTGGTCACCACGGGGTGGGTTCCTCAGATGAGCGTGCTGGCGCACGGTGCCGTGGGGGCGTTCCTGACGCACTGCGGCCGGAACTCGCTCATCGAAGGGCTTCTGTTCGGGCACCCGCTCGTGATGCTGCCCATCCAGGGGGACCAATGGCCGAACGCGCGCCTCATCATGGAGGGGAGGAAGGTCGGGCTGCAGGTGGCACGGGACGAGAAGGACGGGTCATTCCATCGCCATGGCGTCGCCGCCGCAGTCCGGGCCGTCATGCTGGAGGGAGAAGCCAGGAGGGGCTTCTTGGCAAATGCTCTCAAGCTGCAGAAGATTGTGGCCGATGAGGAACTCCATGAGAGGTACATCGATGAGCTCGTAAAGCAGCTCAGATCTTACAGCTAGCACCGCGTGAAACCGGCTGATCCATGCCGACTTCACTAGTATCTCGGCTTGGTTGTTCGATATTTTGTTATTTACGCGTCCTATTATTGTATGTGTGTTGTTGTTTTATTTTTCGGGGAATCACACCTGAATGTATGTCATCTCACTCACACAGAAGTGAGGATCAAAGCCTGATTTTAAGTATTGCTGTTAATCATGCTTGTGGCATATTCTTGCCATTTACGTGCAGTTAGCATTAGTCCTTCAACGTGTTTAGTTAGGCTCATTAGAATTAGAGAATGAGATTTGATGGGTACGATACTTTAAGGGTGTGACTGGATCTTAGTCGACTCAGACTTGACCAAAAGAAGAAAGAAAAAATTAAAAGAAAATTTTGCACCAATCTTTCACGTAAAATACACGAATATAGCATTGACCGAGACTTTATTAAGTCTCAATCAACTTAGATTTAGCAATCCCGATACTTTAAATCTATCATTTGATTATGGAATTGAGAACTGAGAGGAGATTAGGCATGAGAACTGAGACTCCAACTCCCGATGTTTTATTAACATGGGAGGGATGGTAGGTTGAAATGAATTGTTTTAGTGATGACACAAAGTATCTACACCGAGCTCAAATGCACCTCGATGAACAATAAAATCAAATAAATAGTAAAAAAAGATTATGTGCTTGCAAAAATATATTATGTGCTTGCAAAAACTTATCATAAAAGAACATTTCTGGAAGTCATGGGAAAAAATAGATACTCCAAAAATGATATTATTTAAAGCATTTGAGAGTGATGATTTTTTTTGCGATGCCTTCCAGAAATGTTGTTTCCGGCTGAAAATTTGCATGCACTGAGAACATTTGTGAAAGGTTGCACCCAAACAAATTAGTTTTTTTTTTCATTTTTTTTTCATTTTTTGGAGTTTACTGTTCATCCCGGGCTCAAATGAGCGTGGGAGTAGAAGGATACTTTCATTTTAGTGAGTCCATCTTAACCCTTCATCATTAGTTCATAACCTACATTATTTTTCATAAGTCCCTCCTCAATTCCCATGAATCAAACAAGTGAACAAAGTTTTCCCTCACATTTCCACACACGTCATCCTATTATGCGACTAACAAAGGATTGGAAAATAAAACACATCACCTCTCCTATCTAATTTCAATACAACTCCCTATTGTAAACTTCGACCCCCCCCCCCCCCCTCAATTCCCATGAATCATTAGTTCCCATGAATCAAACAAGTGAACAAAGTTTTCCCTCACATTTCCACACACGTCATCCTATTATGCGACTAACAAAGGATTGGAAAATAAAACACATCACTGCGATCCAGCAGGTGGCGGCGATCTGCGGTAAGCCGGTTGTCCCCCTCGGCCTTCTGCCGCCGTCGCCCGACGGAGGCCGATGCGCGGCATCAAGCGCGAACGAGATGGAGAAGGAGGCCACCATTGGATGGCTGGAAGCACAGCCGCCCAAGTCAGTGCTGTACGTGGCGCTGGGGAGCGAGGTGCCGCTGCGCACGGAGCAGGCACACGAGCTGGCTCTCGGGCTGGAGCTCGCCGGGGCACGCTTCCTCTGGGCTCTGAGGAAGCCGCTAGGTGCTGCCGGCGGCGCCCTCGAGGCCCTTCCTCCTGGCTTCCAAGAGCGCACCAGTGGCCATGGGCTGGTCACCACGGGGTGGGTTCCTCAGATGAGCGTGCTGGCGCACGGTGCCGTGGGGGCGTTCCTGACGCACTGCGGCCGGAACTCGCTCATCGAAGGGCTTCTGTTCGGGCACCCGCTCGTGATGCTGCCCATCCAGGGGGACCAATGGCCGAACGCGCGCCTCATCATGGAGGGGAGGAAGGTCGGGCTGCAGGTGGCACGGGACGAGAAGGACGGGTCATTCCATCGCCATGGCGTCGCCGCCGCAGTCCGGGCCGTCATGCTGGAGGGAGAAGCCAGGAGGGGCTTCTTGGCAAATGCTCTCAAGCTGCAGAAGATTGTGGCCGATGAGGAACTCCATGAGAGGTACATCGATGAGCTCGTAAAGCAGCTCAGATCTTACAGCTAGCACCGCGTGAAACCGGCTGATCCATGCCGACTTCACTAGTATCTCGGCTTGGTTGTTCGATATTTTGTTATTTACGCGTCCTATTATTGTATGTGTGTTGTTGTTTTATTTTTCGGGGAATCACACCTGAATGTATGTCATCTCACTCACACAGAAGTGAGGATCAAAGCCTGATTTTAAGTATTGCTGTTAATCATGCTTGTGGCATATTCTTGCCATTTACGTGCAGTTAGCATTAGTCCTTCAACGTGTTTAGTTAGGCTCATTAGAATTAGAGAATGAGATTTGATGGGTACGATACTTTAAGGGTGTGACTGGATCTTAGTCGACTCAGACTTGACCAAAAGAAGAAAGAAAAAATTAAAAGAAAATTTTGCACCAATCTTTCACGTAAAATACACGAATATAGCATTGACCGAGACTTTATTAAGTCTCAATCAACTTAGATTTAGCAATCCCGATACTTTAAATCTATCATTTGATTATGGAATTGAGAACTGAGAGGAGATTAGGCATGAGAACTGAGACTCCAACTCCCGATGTTTTATTAACATGGGAGGGATGGTAGGTTGAAATGAATTGTTTTAGTGATGACACAAAGTATCTACACCGAGCTCAAATGCACCTCGATGAACAATAAAATCAAATAAATAGTAAAAAAAGATTATGTGCTTGCAAAAATATATTATGTGCTTGCAAAAACTTATCATAAAAGAACATTTCTGGAAGTCATGGGAAAAAATAGATACTCCAAAAATGATATTATTTAAAGCATTTGAGAGTGATGATTTTTTTTGCGATGCCTTCCAGAAATGTTGTTTCCGGCTGAAAATTTGCATGCACTGAGAACATTTGTGAAAGGTTGCACCCAAACAAATTAGTTTTTTTTTTCATTTTTTTTTTCATTTTTTGGAGTTTACTGTTCATCCCGGGCTCAAATGAGCGTGGGAGTAGAAGGATACTTTCATTTTAGTGAGTCCATCTTAACCCTTCATCATTAGTTCATAACCTACATTATTTTTCATAAGTCCCTCCTCAATTCCCATGAATCAAACAAGTGAACAAAGTTTTCCCTCACATTTCCACACACGTCATCCTATTATGCGACTAACAAAGGATTGGAAAATAAAACACATCACCTCTCCTATCTAATTTCAATACAACTCCCTATTGTAAACTTCGACCCCCCCCCCCTCAATTCCCATGAATCATTAGTTCCCATGAATCAAACAAGTGAACAAAGTTTTCCCTCACATTTCCACACACGTCATCCTATTATGCGACTAACAAAGGATTGGAAAATAAAACACATCACTGCGATCCAGCAGGTGGCGGCGATCTGCGGTAAGCCGGTTGTCCCCCTCGGCCTTCTGCCGCCGTCGCCCGACGGAGGCCGATGCGCGGCATCAAGCGCGAACGAGATGGAGAAGGAGGCCACCATTGGATGGCTGGAAGCACAGCCGCCCAAGTCAGTGCTGTACGTGGCGCTGGGGAGCGAGGTGCCGCTGCGCACGGAGCAGGCACACGAGCTGGCTCTCGGGCTGGAGCTCGCCGGGGCACGCTTCCTCTGGGCTCTGAGGAAGCCGCTAGGTGCTGCCGGCGGCGCCCTCGAGGCCCTTCCTCCTGGCTTCCAAGAGCGCACCAGTGGCCATGGGCTGGTCACCACGGGGTGGGTTCCTCAGATGAGCGTGCTGGCGCACGGTGCCGTGGGGGCGTTCCTGACGCACTGCGGCCGGAACTCGCTCATCGAAGGGCTTCTGTTCGGGCACCCGCTCGTGATGCTGCCCATCCAGGGGGACCAATGGCCGAACGCGCGCCTCATCATGGAGGGGAGGAAGGTCGGGCTGCAGGTGGCACGGGACGAGAAGGACGGGTCATTCCATCGCCATGGCGTCGCCGCCGCAGTCCGGGCCGTCATGCTGGAGGGAGAAGCCAGGAGGGGCTTCTTGGCAAATGCTCTCAAGCTGCAGAAGATTGTGGCCGATGAGGAACTCCATGAGAGGTACATCGATGAGCTCGTAAAGCAGCTCAGATCTTACAGCTAGCACCGCGTGAAACCGGCTGATCCATGCCGACTTCACTAGTATCTCGGCTTGGTTGTTCGATATTTTGTTATTTACGCGTCCTATTATTGTATGTGTGTTGTTGTTTTATTTTTCGGGGAATCACACCTGAATGTATGTCATCTCACTCACACAGAAGTGAGGATCAAAGCCTGATTTTAAGTATTGCTGTTAATCATGCTTGTGGCATATTCTTGCCATTTACGTGCAGTTAGCATTAGTCCTTCAACGTGTTTAGTTAGGCTCATTAGAATTAGAGAATGAGATTTGATGGGTACGATACTTTAAGGGTGTGACTGGATCTTAGTCGACTCAGACTTGACCAAAAGAAGAAAGAAAAAATTAAAAGAAAATTTTGCACCAATCTTTCACGTAAAATACACGAATATAGCATTGACCGAGACTTTATTAAGTCTCAATCAACTTAGATTTAGCAATCCCGATACTTTAAATCTATCATTTGATTATGGAATTGAGAACTGAGAGGAGATTAGGCATGAGAACTGAGACTCCAACTCCCGATGTTTTATTAACATGGGAGGGATGGTAGGTTGAAATGAATTGTTTTAGTGATGACACAAAGTATCTACACCGAGCTCAAATGCACCTCGATGAACAATAAAATCAAATAAATAGTAAAAAAAGATTATGTGCTTGCAAAAATATATTATGTGCTTGCAAAAACTTATCATAAAAGAACATTTCTGGAAGTCATGGGAAAAAATAGATACTCCAAAAATGATATTATTTAAAGCATTTGAGAGTGATGATTTTTTTTGCGATGCCTTCCAGAAATGTTGTTTCCGGCTGAAAATTTGCATGCACTGAGAACATTTGTGAAAGGTTGCACCCAAACAAATTAGTTTTTTTTTCATTTTTTTTTCATTTTTTGGAGTTTACTGTTCATCCCGGGCTCAAATGAGCGTGGGAGTAGAAGGATACTTTCATTTTAGTGAGTCCATCTTAACCCTTCATCATTAGTTCATAACCTACATTATTTTTCATAAGTCCCTCCTCAATTCCCATGAATCAAACAAGTGAACAAAGTTTTCCCTCACATTTCCACACACGTCATCCTATTATGCGACTAACAAAGGATTGGAAAATAAAACACATCACCTCTCCTATCTAATTTCAATACAACTCCCTATTGTAAACTTCGACCCCCCCCCCCCCCCCCTCAATTCCCATGAATCATTAGTTCCCATGAATCAAACAAGTGAACAAAGTTTTCCCTCACATTTCCACACACGTCATCCTATTATGCGACTAACAAAGGATTGGAAAATAAAACACATCACCTCTCCTATCTAATTTCAATACAACTCCCTATTGTAAACTTCGACCCCCCCCCCCCGCCCCCTCCTCCTTCCCAAATGTTGTCAAATGCATAGATCCAGTCACTAGAGTCAAGCTTGGTCTACATGGTAGTGAACTCTTGGATAAAAGCAGGAGCCTATTGCCTTTTCTCTAGAAAAATGGGTAGCACTTTCTATGACAGCCTTCGCATCGAGTGCTAGCGATCGGATCGGACTAAGATAGTTGGCTTCCCACTAGACTACTAGTGCAGTTGTTGGATTTTTTTTTGAGCATCAGTACAGACACAAGCGCTCATATACACGCGCATACACTCACCCCTATGAACGCACACACGCACACCCTACCCCTATGAGCACCTCCGAAAGACTGAGCCGGCATATCATCTTGAGATTTACGAAGTCATCGTAGGCGCCTCGTCGTCGACGGGAACGTCTCCTCCCACTGAAAGCGCATCGCCGGAAATCCTGAAATTAATCCTCGAGGTACTCCAGCACCTCATGTAGTGTGCGGCCGGGGACGCCCCACCAGATGCGGTGGCCATCGCTGTTCTTGGCGCCGCCCACCACCGGTGCCACGTTCGTGGACGCCAGCTGCTGCGCCTGCCGCCGCTGGAAGTAGTCCGCCCATGCCGCGTGGTTGTCGGTGGCGTACTGGGGAGGGCGCGCTACTCCTCCGTCAGGGACGACCGCACGCGGTTGACCTCGGGCACCGGGGGGATGGGGCCGCCGCCGTTGCTGAGCCTCCACCCCGTCGGCCCGATGCGCATGTCCGGCGGCGCTGGGATGTTGGTCCCGAATAGGAGCCACGCCTCCCACCCCTGGAGCGAGCGGCGGCCGAAGCCGTTGGCCGCCGCGGCGTCGCCGGGAAAGCGTTCGACCATCGAAGGGAAGGGAAGGAGAGGAAAAGGAGTTGGCAGAGCTCGACGGCGAACGGGAGTGAGGTAGCGATCAGCGGCGGGTTTTGGGCTCGGGCTGGTGTGGCCAGCGGCGAGGGGGAGCCGCTGGTTATATAGCCCGCGACGTGTGTACGCGTGGCGGGAGGGGAGGCGTCGCCGTGCCGCCCGTGACGCGCCGCCCGTGAGGAATCAATGGCAAGGCTGACCGGCGGCAGCCTTGCCATTGATTCCCCGCGGGAAATCGAGGCGCTTCTGAGGGAAGACGAGGCATCGTGTCGCTGACGCGGCTGGCCCGCAGCTCTTTCTTGCCAAAACGGCTCGCCCCGGTGCCCCCGGGCACCCCCAACGCGATAGGTTCGGCCTGGGTCCGCCGGCGCCAGTTTCGGCCCAAACCGGCGAAAAACGGGCTCCTGGGGGCGCGACTGGGCCGATTTTTGGGCGCCGGCGCAGCAAAAACGCCTGGGGAGGTCCTTTTGGGTACGCGACTGGAGATGCTCTAAGTAGTTTCATTGGAGTCGTGCGCCGAGCATCAGCAGGCCTATGGAAGCATTCGTCGCCGGCAACTAGGTGGTGGTGATGGGTCTTGTTCCCACATCACATTCACCCTCCCCCAAACTCCTCGCCGGCACCGCCGGGTCACCACTAGACAAAGGCTGGCGGCAGAGCCTTCCTCCGTTGTCGCTCTAGGGCGTGGTTGCGGCAGATTCTTGTGCGTGTGCCCTGGTCTCCCCTTGCGCGTTTGGTCCCCACCACAGTTACACATTGATCCAGTGGTGGTGGCTCGACCCGACGGCGTGACTCAGTGCTCCTTCAACCGTGACCAGTGACCTTCCTCGTGGCCGGTGGCGCGCGCGATGGGTAGGATGGCATCTCCCACATCCCTCTCCGTGGAGTTCTTGACTCTGGAGGTGTTGCCGTATCACATTTGTTTCGGCCGGGTCTTGCCTGATCTAGCCCATTGATGGCTGCCGACGGCGTGGATGTGGAGGAACGACTGCCGGTGTAAACTGAGCCGACCTCTGTCATGGCGGACAATGGTGGCATCTTTGCGTCATTACCCTGATGAAGGCATCGCGTCTTGCAGTTCTCGCCTCCTCACTCGGGCTACTCTAGGGGAAACCCAAGATCTGGATTTTCTACATTGGACGACGGCGACACACAGCGTCGTTATCCCTCCTGGGGGCATCGTCTTGGAGCAAGCGCTGAAGGGGTCAGAAGGTGAAGCAGTGTGGCATCTCCCGCATCAACGGCGACAGTTCTCGGCGGTGTGGCATGGCGGGGTCTCGCGATAGATGCGAGATGATGGACGCGTGCAGGGAGGTGATGTTGTCTCGCGTCATGGCAGCGTCGACAGTGGTACATCCTGACAAGGTGAATGTGTTGGTCGCTCCTGAAGATGCGACGACAGAAGATGGCGATGACAGATACAGAGCACGCGCATGCGGTGCACGCTGCAGGTTGGCCAGACTGGGTGGTGCTCTCGGCCCGATGCAGGGCAGCTGCGAGAGGCCACCGAATTAGATATGGCACGCTCATGCGGTTCGGGCACAATATCAAGAGTGTAGGTGTTGCGACTTTGTCCATATATAGGAAGCTTCGAGTGGATCTATCTATTCATGTTGTCAGACTCTGTTGAAAGTTGTGTGCATCGATTTATGCAGAGGTCAGGGGTAATCCTCCTTTAAAAAAACAACAACCCTATGTTTCAGGGCATAACCATTTTATTGTACAAACGCAAAATCATGCTGCATGGACGCTAACTGTCGCCTTCCCGACATTCCCCCTCCAGCGCCGGCACTGCCCAGATGAGTCCACCAAGATCTGGCCACTCCCGCCCCAGCCGCACCACCTTGCCGCCCGGACCCGCCACCACCCTCATCCAATCGACTGCACTGCCACCCACTGTTGCGCCACATTTGCTACCCCACCACACCGCCGAATGGCACTGAAACAAGCGAAGGGGCAGTCTGGCTACCCCGATGTTCGGTCGCGGCCATCTGACCGCTTTGGCGTTGAGTTTTAGGGCGACGACCGGCGGTATTGGCTCGATGTTGGGGAACGTTGCATGGGAAACAAAAAATTTCCTATGCTCACGAAGACCAATCTAGGAGATGACCATCTACGAGATGAGAGATTGCATCTACATACCCTTGTAGATCGCTAAGCGGAAGCGTTAAGAAACGTGGTTGATGTAGTCGAATGTCTTCGCGATCCAATCACGACCCGTCCCGCGAACTCCGATCTAGTGCCGAACGGACGGCACCTCCGCGTTCAACACAAGTAAGGCTTGATGACGCCTTCACCTCCTCGATCCAACGAGCGATGGTGAAGTAATAGCTCGAGTCGTCCGACAGCACGACGACGTGGTGGCGGTGGTGGTGGAGAAATCTCAGCAGAGCTTCTCTAAGCACTACGGAGAAGAAGATGGCTATGAGAAAGAGGAGGAGCAGTGCCGTGGCACATATAGATGCGTATGGGTGCGGCTGCCCTCTCTCCCCTCCTCTATATATAGGGGGAAGGGTCGAGGGAGGGGCGCCCCTAGATCCCATCTAGGGGTGGCGGCCACCAAGGGGAAACCCTAGATGGGTTTGGGCGCCTCCTCCTAGGTGCCTTGGCCCCCAAGGCAAGTGGAGGAAACCCTAGGGAGGCGCCCTGATGACCCACAAGTATAGGGGATCTATCGTAGTCCTTTCGATAAGTAAGAGTGTCGAACCCAACGAGGAACAGAAGGAAATGATAAGCGGTTTTTAGCAAGGTATTCTCTGCAAGCACTGAAATTATAGGTAACAGATAGTTTTGTGATAAGATAATTTGTAACGAGTAACAAGTAACAAAAGTAAATAAAGTGCAGCAAGATGGCCCAATCCTTTATGTAGCAAAGGACAAGCCTGGACAAACTCTTATATAGAGAAAAGCTCTCCCGAGGACACATGGGAATTGTCCTCAAGCTAGTTTTCATCACGTTCATATGATTCATGTTTGGTACTTTGATAATTTGATATGTGAGTGGACCGGTGCTTGGGGTGCTGTCCTTAATTGGACAAGCATTCTACTTATGATTAACCCCTATTGCAAGCACCCACAACTACAAAATAAGTATTAAGGTAAACCTAACCATAGCATGAAACATATGGATCCAAATCAGCCCCTTACGAAGCAATGCATAAACTAGGGTTTAAGCTTCTGTCACTCTAGCAACCCATCATCTACTTATTACTTCCCAATGCCTTCCTCTAGGCCCAAATAATGGTGAAGTGTCATGTAGTCGACGTTCACATAACACCACTAAAGGAGAGACAACATACATCTCATCAAAATACCGAACGAATACCAAATTCACATGACTACTAATAGCAAGACTTCTCCCATGTCCTCAGGAACAAACATAACTACTCACAAAGCATATTCATGTTCATAATCAGAGGAGTATTAATATGCATATAGGATCTGAACATATGATCTTCCACCAAATAAACCAACTAGCATCAACTACAAGGAGTAATCAACACTACTAGCAACCTACAGGTACCAATCCCAGACTTATAGACAAGAATTGGATACAAGAGATGAACTAGGGTTTGAGAGGAGATGGTGCTGGTGAAGATGTTGATGGAGATTGGCCCCCTCCCGATGAGAGGAGCGCTGGTGATGATAATGGCGATGATTTCCCCCTCCCGGAGGGAAGTGTCCATGACAGAACAGCTCTGCCGGAGCCCTAGATTGGTTCTGCCAAGGTTCTGCCCCGTGGCGGCGGAGTCTCGTCCCGAAAGCTTGCTTATGATTTTTTCTCGGACAAAAGACTTCATATAGCAGAAGATGGGCACCGGAGGGCCACCAGGGGGCCCACGAGGCAGGGGGCGCGCCCAGGGGGGTGGGGCGCACCCCTACCCTCGTGCCCAGGGTGTGGGTCCCCTCTGGTATTTTCTTTGCTTGGTATTTTTTATTATTTCCAAAAGTAACTTCTGTGGAGTTTCAAGACTTTTGGAGTTGTGCAGAATAGGTCTCTAATATTTGCTCCTTTTCCAGCCCAGAATTCTAGCTGACGGCATTCTCCCTCTTTATGTAAACCTTGTAAAATAAGAGAGAATAGGCATAAGTATTGTGACATAATGTGTAATAACAGCCCATAATGCAGTAAATATCGATATAAAAGCATGATGCAAAATGGACGTATCACACCCCACCTCCTCAAGCAACGTGGGAAGGGGGCTTGGGGCGCAAAACCCCTTAGTGGGCTGCTGTGCCCCCTCCTCTAGGCCCATGAGCGCCCCCAGCACTTGCCAGGGCCTCCCGAAACCCCTTTCGGTCATGCTGGTCATCACCCGGTACCCCCGAAACACTTCCGGACTCCAATACCCTTCGTCCAATATATCAATCTTCACCTACGGACCATTCCGGAGTTCCTCGTCATTTCTGGGATCTCATACGGAACTCCGAACAACCTTCGGTAACCACCATAATAACTCAACTATACTTATATCGTCACCAAACGTTAAGTGTGTAGACCCTGCGGGTTCGAGAACTATGCAAACATGACCGAAACACCTCTATGGTCAATAACCTATAGCTGGAACTGGATGCCCATATTGGTTCCCACATATTCTACGAAGATCTTATTGGTCGAACCTCGATGTCAAGGATTCAATTACTCCCTTATGCAGTTCCCTTTGTCTATCGGTATGTTACTTGCCCGAGAATCGATCGCCGATATCTCCATACCTAGATCAATCTCGTTACCGGGAAGTCTCTTTACTCGTTCCGTAATACAAGATCCCGTGGCTAACTCATTAGTCACATTGCTTGCAAGCTCATTGTGATATTGTATTACCAAGTGGGCCCTGAGATACCTCTCTGTCATACGGAGTGACAAATCCCAGTCTTGATCCATGCCATCACAATAGACACCCTCGGAGATACGTGTAGAGCACCTTTATAGTCACCCAGTTACGTTGCAACGTTTGGTACACATAAGGTACTCCTCCGGTGTCAGTGAGTTGCATGATCTCATGGTCATAGGAACATATACTTTACATGCAGAAAACGATAGCAATAAACTTGACATGATCATATGCTACGTTCATAGTTTGGGTCTTGTCCATCACATCATTCTCCTAATGATGTGATCCCGTTACCAAATGACAACTCATATCCATGACTAGGAAACCATGGCCATCTTTGGTCAACGAGCTAGTCCGGTAGAGGCTCACTAGGGACACATTGTTGTCTATGTATCCACACATGTATTTGAGTTTTCGATCAATATAATTATAGCATGGATAATAAACGATTATCATGAACAAGGAAATATGATAATAACCAATTTATTATTGCCTCTAGGGCATATTTCCAACGCTCGACACCTTTGAGATGGTAGAGATGGCCGCACGTGCCTATGACATCCGCGTGTGGAGGCTCAGCCGACCGTGACATGAGCTCAACTTCCTAGAGATTGAGACACAAGCGGATGCGGAGTTCATTGGGCCGCCGGTGACCATTGAGTCCCGCCTTATGAGGGAGACCCACATATTCCTAGAGCAGCGGGACGCCTGGGAAAGCGATGAGGCGGCGATGGCGAGGTTCGCAAAGGAGAATCTGCACCTAGTGCAAGCGGAGGTGGAGTGGTTCTAGAAGCGTCACCATGAGAAGAAGAAGGCAGAGGACGAGGTAGGGAATCAAGAAGGGGGAGGGGGCATGCCTATGGGTGATCGATGGTGAGGACATCGATGATAACTTCGACACATACTACAATAGTGGCGACGAGGGTGCCGACATTGACTGGGATGGCCTTGCGCATGAGAGTGATAGCGAGTAGTTGTCTAGTGTGTGTTTATGAAAGGATCGAGAAGAGGTGTCTAGAGGGGGGGGGGGTGATTAGACACTAAGTACCAAAAATTGCAGTTTTTAATTTCTTTAAGTTGAAGTGGAGTTTTGGCACAAGTTTAGCAAACACAATACATATCAAGCAACCATGCAAAGAGTATATGAGCAGCGGAAAGTAAAGCATGCAACTTGCAAGAATGTAAAGAGACGGGTTTGGAGAATTCAAACGCAATTGGAGACACGGATGTTTTTGTCGTGGTTCCGGTAGGTGGTGCTATCGTACATCCACATTGATGGAGACTTCAACCCACGGAGGGTAACGGTTGCGCGAGTCCACGAAGGGCTCCACCCACGAAGGGTCCACGAAGAAGCAACCTTGTCTATTCCATCATGGCCATCGCCCACGAAGGACTTGCCTCGCTAGCGGTAGATCTTCACGAAGTAGGCGATCTCCTTGCCCTTACAAACTCCTTGGTTCAACTCCACAATCTTGTCGGAGGCTCCCAAATGACACCTAGCCAATCTAGTAGACACCACTCTCCAAGAAGTAACAAATGGTGTGTTGATGATGAACTCCTTGCTCTTGTGCTTCAAATGATAGTATCCCCAACACTCAACTCTCTCTCACAAGATATGGATTTGGTGGAAAGAAGATTTGAGTGGAAAGCAACTTGGGGAAGGCTAGAGATCAAGATTCATATGGTGGGAATTGATATCTTGGCCTCAACACATGAGTAGGTGGTTCTCTCTCAGAAAATGTATATTGGAAGTGTAGGTATGTTATGATGGCTCTCTCCACAAATGAAGAGTGGGTGGAGGGGTATATATAGCTTCCACACAAAAACTAACTGTTACACACAATTTACCAATCTCGGTGAGACGGAATTGAAAAACTCGGTCGGACCGATTTAGTAAACCTAGTGACCGTTAGGATTTTCGGTGGGACTGAGATGCAACTCGGTAGGACCGATATGGTTAGGGTTAGGGCATAACGTAATCTCGGTGAGACCGATTACACAAACTCGGTGGGACCGATTTTGGTAATAGTCAAACAGAGAGTTGGTCAGGCAAACTCGGTGAGACCGATTACACAAACTCGATGGAACCGATTTTGGTAATAAGCTATCCAGAGAGTTTGCATTGTAATCTCGGTAGTACCGATTGCTCAAACTCGGTGAGACCGATTTTGGTAATGGACATACACAGAGAGATTACAATCCCATCTCGGTGAGATCGAGATCCCTATCGGTGAAACCGATTTGCCTAGGGTTTGTGGCAGTGGCTATGACATCTGAACTCGGTGGCGCCGGATAGAAAGAATCGGTGGGGCCGAGTTAGACTTTTGGTTTAGGTCAAATGTGGATGTGGGAAGATGGTTGAGGGTTTTGGAGCATATCACTAAGCACTTTGAAGCAAGAACCTCATTAAGCAACACCTCATCCCTTCTTGATAGTATTGACTTTTCCTATGGACTCAATGTGATCTTGGATCACTAAAATAGAAAATGTAGAGTCTTGTACTTGAAGCTTGAGCCAATCCTTTGTCCTTAGCATCTTGAAGGGGTTCCACATACTTTAGTCCATGCCACTTAATTTGTTGAACTTGTCTGAAACATACTAGATAAAAGTGTTAGTCCAACAAGAGATATGTTGACATTAATTACCAAAATCACCCAGGGAGCACTTGTGCTTTCAATCTCCCCCTTTTTGGTAATTGATGACAACATACATCAAAGCTTTAGATAAAGATATAGAGAATAGCAAGTAAAGCTTTGGAAAGACATGTAACATGCATAGACTGCCCCTACATGTATGCAATCATGTGAATATGGAATAGAGTGGTATGTGAGAGCATAACCATGACAGAGTAGACAATGTGTTACATGTATCTTGGCTATATGCATCAGAGCGAAGGATATGAATATGGGAAATGTACTTTCATGCCCATGAGTCCTTCTTGCAAACAATATGTACATTAGCAAGAATTTCTCATACACATGACTATGATGCATATACTTACCTTGTGGTCTTGAGTTGGCTAGGATGAGATGAGCCTGCGTAAACAAGGTTAGATAACACAGATGCACCTACTAGCCAGAGCAAACAAAAGAAACCACAAGAGTACCAAGACTGGGATGACATGTAGAACGGGTATAGAGTACCACAATGGATATTGACATGTCCCCAAAGGTAAAGATGTGCAATGAATTTGAGAATTTCCTTTCCCTTGGAAGTCTTGCTCCCCCTAAATCTAGCATGGGATATTTGGAGAAGATAGGGAACAGAAAATCAGAGCTCAAAGAAACAAATGAACAGAGCTAATGCAAATAAGCACATATGAACATGTCTTTCCCCTAAGAAGACATGTGGCATCTCTCCTCTTGAACATCAAGCATCTGGGATCCTTGAAGATTACTCTTTCCTGGAGTATTCCCTCCCCCTAGAGATCTCTCCCCCTAGAGATAAGATTAAGCTTTGATGTGATCTCTCTCTCCCCCTTTGACATCAATTTCCAAGAAGGGTCTTCTGAAATTTGTTGTGAATGGGTTCGGTCCTTGAATCACAGTACAAAGCATTAAGGAAAATGTGATGCTTGCAGAGGACAAGATTCATTGAGTGGAGCTCGATCAAGAATAAAGCAGGAATAAATGGCAAAATGTTTTTCCTGTTGAGAAATCGGTGGCACCGAGTTGGATGTTTCGGTTGCACTGAAAGGCTTCGGCTAGACCGGAGACATGAAACCGGTGGAACCGAGTTCATCACAGAGAAAAACACTTGTCACCTCAGCTCACTAGACAAATAAGATCTCACAAAGATTTGTAATGAATTAACTGAAAGATTTGCAATGAATTGGATGCAGAAAATGCAGAACAAAAAGCAAAGAAAAGAAAAGAAACCAAAAAGGTCTAAATGAAGTTGCATGAGACAAATGCAAAAGCACAGAAAAGAACACAAGAGAACTTCATCTTGAGTTGGGCGGTGACAAAGTCACCTATGTTAGAGTACATTGACTTAGGAGTCAAGTGGGATCACTTGATCATAGGTCGTACTCATCGTTTAAGCTCAAAATGGGGTTACCATTTTTCGTTTAAGCATCTTGATGTATTCACATCTTGTCGAGTTGCTTTGACTCATGACATGGAGTAAAGCTTCTCTAAGATGGAATAACATACCTTGGGTGGTGGTGTTGATCGTGATCATGTAGTTGAACTTGTGTGGGTTGCTCAAGGTTGATGTAGCTAATCAAGAGTTGGGAGCACCACTTGGAATTTGAGGTCATCTACCTACATGGGTTAGTTTTTGCAAGGAAGAGCACTTGTGTATCCAAAATGACAATAATGAAACTCAACATAGAATTTGTCAAAGGATATGTTTGAATGGTTTCGTGCTTCCTTGTCTTCAACCACCATTGTGTAGAGACTTGGTGATGTAGAGATCGCTCAAGATGTAGTGAGTTGCAATCTATGTGAGTGAGTTGCAATCTCATAGATTTAGATTCATCCAAGTACCTACAAGGGTTAGATAACATGCAAGATGCAAATTTTCAAGACATAAGATAATCATCATAGGAGAAATATCAAGGATTAGTCGTAAGCTCAAGTCTTGCATGTATCCAATGGAGTTCCTACTCCAAGTTTGAAGCATCAATGATGTTCAATTCACCTCTTAACCTGCAAAACATTTTCTCATCAAGTGGTTTAGTGAATATATCCGCTAATTGCTTATCGGTGCGAACATGCTTAAGGTTTATGTCACCCTTAGCAACGTGATCTCGAATGAAAGGATGACGAACTTCAATATGCTTAGTACGAGAGTGTTGCACGGGATTGTGAGCAATCTTGATAGCACTTTCATTGTCACAAAGTAATGGAACATGTTTCACATATATCCCATAATCTTTAAGAGTTTGGGTCATCCAAAGTAATTGAGCACAACATGAACCAGCGGCAATGTATTCCGCTTCGGCAGTGGATAAGGATACCGAGTTTTGTTTCTTGAAAGACCAAGACACAAGAGATCTACCAAGGAATTGACAAGTACCCGAAGTGGACTTTCTATCAACCTTGTCACCGGCATAGTCCGAGTCGGAGTAGCCAACAAGATCAAAGGAAGCCCTCTTTGGATACCAAATGCCAAAATTTGGTGTATGTATTAAGTATCTCACTATCCTTTTCACGGCCTTAAGATGACATTCCTTAGGAGCAGCTTGATATCGTGCACACATGCACACACTTAGCATGATATCGGGACGTGAATCACATAGATATAATAATAAACCAATCATAGAGCAATAAACCTTTTGATCAACCGGTTCACCATCTTTGGTCAAATTAAGATGTCCACTAGTAGGCATGGGTGTGGTCATACCTTTGCATTCTTGCATATTGAAATTCTTGAATAAGTCCTTGGTGTAGTTCGTTTGAGAGACAAAGGTACCTTCCTTAGTTTGCTTGATTTGCAACCCAAGAAAGAATTTGAGTTCACTCATCATAGACATCTCAAACTTCTCCGACATTAGCTTCCCTAACTTTTCACTAAAATGAGGGTTAGTTGATCCAGATATAATATCATCGACATAAATTTGGCATACAAATAGTTCTCCATTAACCCTTTTAGTAAAAAGAGTAGAATCTATTTTTCCAATTTCAAAGCCTTTTTCAATAAGGAACTTGGTCAAGCATTTATACCATGCTCTAGGAGCTTGTTTAAGACCATAAAGGGCTTTGTGAAGTTTGTAGACATGATTAGGTTTCTTAGGATTGACAAAGCCGGGAGGTTGCTTAACATAAACTTCCTCCTCAATTTCACCATTTAGAAAAGCACTTTTAATGTCCATTTGGTACAAAGTGATATCATGGTGATTAGCATAAGCAAGTAAGATGCGAATGGACTCAAGTCTAGCAACGGGAGCATATGTCTCACCATAGTCCATACCTTCGACTTGTGTGTAGCCTTGGGCGACGGGACGTGCTTTGTTGCGAACTACTTGTCCATCTTCATCTTGCTTGTTGCGAAACACCCATTTGGTACCGATGATGTTATGGTTGTTGTCGGGCTTCTCGACCAATGTCCATACTTGATTTCTCTCAAAGTTGTGTAGCTCTTCATGCATAGTGTTTATCCAGTCTGGATCCTCCAATGCTTCTTCAACCTTCATAGGTTCAATGCTAGAGATGAATGAGTAATGTTCACAAAAGTTAGCCAAACGAGTTTTAGAGCGAGTGATTCTCCCGGTTTGGATATCATTGTAGATTTGCTCCACGGGATGATCTTTAGCAATTCTTGCTCGAACTCGTGAAAGCTTTTGCTTGGGTCTTGGTTGAACATCTTCTTCATCTTGTTCTTCTTCTTGGCCTTCTTCATTGTTAGCGTTGTCGTTCTCTTGTCGTGGTGGAGAAGGAGGTTGTTGACGTTCATCTTGGTGCACTTCCTTGTTTTCTTCATCTTGGTGTGTCCCACTTGTGGATGCTTCCGTATCAACTCTTGGTTCACCTTGTCGTGAGGTAGAAGCTTCCACTTGGACGGACTAGGTGCTTTCCTTCATCTCCGTTAGACGAATCTTGCCAATAGACAAGTCTTGGATTGCTTCCGAGGGATCTTTGTCTCCTACATCAATTGGCAATTGCTCTACTTGCGAGCCATTAGATTCATCAAACTTCACATCTACCGTTTCTTCAACCTTTCGGGTGAAATTGTTGTAGACACGGTATGTGTGAGAGTTTGAGCCATAACCAAGTAGGAAACCTTCATGAGACTTAGGAGAAAATTTAGAACGACGATGCTTATCAAGAATGTAGCACTTTGAGCCGAATACTCGAAAGTATCCAACTTGGGGTTTGTTACCGATGAGGAGCTCGTATGCCGTCTTGCCGAGTAGCTTGTGAAGATACAAGCGATTTGTTGCATGACAAGCTGTCTCAACCGCTTCCGCCCAAAAGTGTTTTGGCGTCTTGTACTCATCAAGCATCGTTCTTGCCATCTCGATAAGAGTTCGGTTCTTTCTCTCAACGACTCCATTTTGTTGAGGTGTGTACGTAGCCGAGAACTCGTGTGAAATCCCTTCTTCTTCAAGAAAGGTGTCCACATTTGCGTTCTTGAACTCCGTTCCGTTGTCGCTCCGAACCTTCTTGATCTTCACGTCAAATTGATTTTGGGCCTTCCTACCAAAGTTTTTGAAGATCTTTTGGACCTGCGATTTGTCATCAAGAAAGAACACCCACGTAAATCTTGAAAAATCATCAACTATGACTAGACCAAATGAGTTACCACCGAGACTCTTGTAGGCATTTGGACCAAAGAGATCCATGTGAAGTAGCTCGAGTGGTCTTCTTGTGGTCATGATGTTCTTAGCGCGATGACTTCCTCCAACTTGTTTCCCTGCTTGACAAGCACTACAAAGTCTATCCTTGTCAAATATGACATCGTTAACGCCAAGGATATGATTTCCTTTAATGAGTTTGTCAAGGTTTCGCATGCCCACATGGCCTAGCCTTCTATGCCACAACCAGCCTTTAGAAGATTTAGCAATTAAGCAAGTTCTAGGTTGAGCCTTTTTAGTGAAATCAAAAATGTAATGATCTCCTCTACGTATACCGGTAAATACTGTTTTATGATTATCTCTACGAAACACTTGGCAGTCTACTTCAGTAAATAGGACATTGAAACCGAAATCAGCAAGTCTAGATACTGAAAGTAAGTTGTAGCCAAGAGATTCAACGAGCATGACATTTTGTATGGAGCTATCATGTGAGATGGCCACCTTACCAAGGCCAACCACCTTACCCTTTGAATTATCACCAAAAGTGACATACTTTCGAGGGCCGTTGTTTCCAGCAAGCTCACGGAACATGTCTTTATCTCCGGTCATATGATCAGTACATCCACTATCAAGGACCCATTCCTTTCCTCCAGCCATGTAGCTGCGAAGATTTGCCATAAGACCAAAGTGTCTCATCGTATCATCAAGATCATGGTCACTATCATCATCCTCATCATAGTATCCATGTTCAACATCATTCATCTTTATCTCCGGTCATATGATCAGTACATCCACTATCAAGGACCCATTCCTTTCCTCCAGCCATGTAGCCGCGAAGATTTGCCATAAGACCAAAGTGTCTCATCGCATCATCAAGATCATGGTCACTATCATCATCCTCATCATAGTATCCATGTTCAACATCATTTTGTGATTGATCGATTCCTAGAGAGGGTAATTCATTAGACAAAAGATCATCACAATGGTCACCTTTGTGAATTCTAGTAGCTTCGGATATGATATCACTAATGATCCCAACATTTCCTATGGCACACATGAGATTGGTAAGCTCAACTAGACAATCACCAAAGCTAGGATCACTAGAATTCATCTAACTCAAAGCAATAGACTTATGGAGAATTTCGTCTAAATTTTTCAAGGAATAATCTGGAAATCATTCCTCAAGAAATTTCCAAATAGTATAGGCACAATCAAGAGTAGGCAAACTAGCAATCAAATTTTTGGGCAATCCTCTTATGATAAGATTGATGGTTCTAAGATTGCGAATCATGTCAAGATCCTCTTCGGGTGTGGGATGCAATGGATCAATATGAGGTGCACAAGGGCTCGCAATGTACTTGTTCAAGTGATATTCATTGAAAATCTCAAGCATTTCATTTTTCCACTCATGAAAATATTCTCCATCAAGAATAGGCACTTTATGTCTAAGACTCCCCAAAGTAGACACATCCATCTTCCTACAAAGGTGTTTAAACCAAAGCAATGGAGACCAAAGTTCTGATTCCAATTGAAAGGATCGAGAAGAGGTGTCTAGAGGGGGGGGGCTGATTAGACACTAAGTACCAAAAGTTGCAGTTTTTAATTTCTTTAAGTTGAAGTGGAGATTTGGCACAAGTTTAACAAACACAATACATATCAAGCAAGCATGCAAAGAGTATATGAGAAGCGGAAAGTAAAGCATGCAACTTGCAAGAATGTAAAGAGAAGGTTTTGGAGAACTCAAACGCAATTGGAGACACAAATGTTTTTGTCGTGGTTCCGATAGGTGGTGCTATCGTACAACCACGTTGATGGAGACTTCAACCCATGGAGGGTAACGGTTACGCGAGTCCACGGAGGACTCCACCCACGAAGGGTCCACGAAGAAGCGACCTTGTCTATTCCATCATGGCCATCACCCACGAAGGACTTGCCTCACTAGCGGTAGATCTTCACGAAGTAGGCGATCTCCTTGCCCTTAAAAACTCCTTGGTTCAACTCCACAATCTTGTCGGAGGCTCCCAAATGACACCTAGCCAATCTAGGAGACACCACTCTCCAAGAAATAACAAATGATGTGTTGATGATGAACTCCTTGCTCTTGTGCTTCAAATGATAGTCTCCCCAACACTCAACTCTCTCTCACAAGATATGGATTTGGTGGAAAGAAGATTTGAGTGGAAAGCAACTTGGGGAAGGCTAGAGATCAAGATTCATATGGTGGGAATGGAATATCTTGGCCTCAACACATGAGTAGGTGGTTCTCTCTCAGAAAATGTGTATTGGAAGTGTAGGTATGTTCTGATGGCTCTCTCCACGAATGAAGAGTGGGTGGGGGGGTATATATAGCCTCCACACAAAAACTAACTGTTACACACAATTTACCAATCTCGGTGAGACCGAATTGAAAAACTCGGTCGAACCGATTTAGTAAACCTAGTGATCGTTAGGATTTTCGGTGGGACTGAGATGCAACTCGGTAGGACCGATATGGTTAGGGTTAAGGCATAGCGTAATCTCGGTGAGACCGATTACACAAACTCGGTGGGACCGATTTTGGTAATAGTCAAACAGAGAGTTGGTCAGGCAAACTCGGCGAGACCGATTACACAAACTCGGTGGACCCGATTTTGGTAATAAGCTATCCAGAGAGTTTGCATTGTAATCTCGGTAGTACCGATTGCTCAAACTCGGTGAGACCGATTTTGGTAATGGACATACACAGAGAGATTACAATCCCATCTCGGTGAGACCGAGATCCCTATCGGTGAAACCGATTTGCCTAGGGTTTGTGGCAGTGGCTATGCCATCTGAACTCGGTGGCGCCGGATAGAAAGAATCGGTGGGGCCGAGTTAGACTTTTGGTTTAGGACAAATGTGGATGTGGAAAGATAGTTGAGGGTTTTGGAGCATATCACTAAGCACTTTGAAGCAAGAACCTCATTAAGCAACACCTCATCCCTTCTTGATAGTATTGGCTTTTCCTATGGACTCAATGTGATCTTGGATCACTAAAATAGAAAATGTAGAGTCTTGTACTTGAAGCTTGAGCCAATCCTTTGTCCTTAGCATCTTGAAGGGGTTCCACATCCTTTAGTCCATGCCACTTAATTTTTTGAACTTGTCTGAAACATAATAGGTAAAAGTGTTAGTCCAACAAGAGATATGTTGACATTAATTACCAAAATCACCCAGGGAGCACTTGTGCTTTCAGTTTACTTGAAGTTTGCATGTTTAAAATGATTTGAATGTTCGACTGTTTGGATGTGTTTGAATGTTTGAATGAGATCAACTAGTTTGGCCAGCATGTCTGAGTGCTCTAAAATAGGGGCACTGCTACGCGTTGGCCGACGGATCGATCTTTTAAAAGATCCGCCGCCTCGCGAGACGTCAGATATAATAGATTGAGCGGCGAGCATCACCCTCTATCACTGCAACAAAGGTCGTGTTGCGGTAATTTTCTGCAACACGGGTCACGTTGATTTTTTTTCAAAAGAGTAAAATGCACTGGCGGTACTTGAACTTGAGAAGAAAGCACACTTTGGTCACTGTACTTCAAAATACGACCAATACGGTCACTCAATACGCATACACGTGATTGTACGGTCACTGTTCACCGTACGCCACTCGTCGCCGCTCCATTTGACCACTTGTTGACCATTCCGAGGCGACAACTGGCGTTTGCGGGGGTTCTCCTGGGCTTTTTACAAGGAAACCCTTGGCTGGCTCTGTAATTCCTCCAGCTCCTTGTCCATTCGGCTTCGATCATAACAAAAGGGGAGGAGGTGAAAGGGGAGGAGGGAAGGGCGATCATCGGTGGCACCGCACCGCACCACCACCACTTTGGAAATATGCCCTAGAGGCAATAATAAAAGCATTATTATTATATTTCCTTGTTCATGATAATTGTCTTTATTCGTGCTATAATTGTGTTATCCGGAAATCGTAATACATGTGTGAATAACAGACAACAACATGTCCCTAGTAAGCCTCTAGTTGACTAGCTCGTTGATAAATAGATAGTCATGGTTTCCTGACTATGGGCATTGGATGTCAATGATAACGAGATCACATCATTAGGAGAATGATGTGATGGACGAGACCCAATCCTAAACATAGCATAAGATCGCATAGTTCATTTGCTAGAGTTTTCCAATGTCAAGTATCCTTTCCTTAGACCATGAGATTGTGTAACTCCCGGATACCGTAGGAGTGCTTTGGGTGTGCCAAACGTCACAACGTAACTGGGTGACTATAAAGGTATACTACGGGTATCTTCGAAAGTGTCTGTTGGGTTGACACGGATCGAGACTGGGATTTGTCACTCCGCTTGACGGAGAGGTATCACCGGGCCCACTCAGTAATGCATCATCATAATGAGCTCAATGTGATCAAAGTGTTTTGATCACGGGATCATGCATTACGGTACGAGTAAAGTGACTTGCCGGTAACGAGATTGAACGAGGTATTGGGATACCGACGATCGAATCTCGGGCAAGTAAAATACCGATTGACAAAGGGAATCGTATACGGGATTAATTGAATCCTCGGCATCGTGGTTCATCCGATGAGATCATCGTGGAGCATGTGGGAGCCAACATGGGTATCCAGATCCCGCTGTTGGTTATTGCACGAGAGCCGTCTCGGTCATGTCTGCATGTCTCTCGAACCCGTAGGGTCTACACACTTAAGGTTCGGTGACGCTAGGGTTGTAGGGATATGTATATGCAGTAACCCGAATGTTGTTTGGAGTCCCGGATGAGATTCCGGACGTCACGAGGAGTTTCGGAATGGTCCGGAGGTGAAGAATTATATATAGGAAGTGCAGTTTCGGCCATCGGGAGTGATCTGGGGGTCACCGGTATTGTACCGGGACCACCAGAAGGGTCCCGGGGGTCCACCGGGTGGGGCCACCCATCCCGGAGGGCCCCATGGGCTGAAGTGGGAGGGGGACCAGCCCTTAGTGGGCTGGTGCGCCCCCCAAGGCCCACCCCCTGCGCCTAGGGTTGGAACCCTAGGGTGGGGGGGGGCGCCCACTTGCCTTGGGGGGCACTCCACCCCCTTGGCCGCCGCCCCCCTTGGGAGATTCAATCTCCCAGGGCCGGCGCCCCCCCAGGGGCCTATATAAGGGGGGGGGGGGGCAGCAACACCCCTGGCCTTGGTGCCTCCCTCTCCCTCTCCAACACCTCCTCCTCCTCCATAGAGCTCGGCGAAGCCCTGCCGGAGTACTGCAGCTCCATCACCACCACGCCGTCGTGCTGCTGCTGGAGCCATCTTCCTCAACCTCTCCTCTCCCCTTGCTGGATCAAGAAGGAGGAGACGTTACCCTGACCGTACGTGTGTTGAACGCGGAGGTGCCGTCCGTTCGGTGCTAGGATCTCCGGTGATTTGGATCACGTCGTGTACGATTACTTCATCCCCGTTCTTTTGAACGCTTCCGCTCGCGATATACAAAGGTATGTAGATGCATCCGATCACTCATTGCTAGATGAACTCATAGATGGATCTTGGTGAAACCGTAGGAAAATTTTTGTTTTCTGCAACGTTCCCCAACGACCACCACTGGAGTCACCGCACAAGGGCGAGAGGCGCCGCGCAGGCACGGCGCATCTCATCGCTGGAGCTGTTTTGCCGCGATGTCGCCTGTTCGTCGCCCCGATGGCGGTCCGCCGCCCAACTACAGTAAGCCCTCACATCGCCCCGCCATGGTTCTTGCGTTGTAAGCTACAGGGTCGAAATTTAGAGATGGGCATTGTGCATGGTGTGTTTGTTAGTTAGATATGCCCATGTGTATTTTGGAGATTTGGCTAGGGTTTTGGGTTTGGAGAAGGTGGCTGTTTGTAGGTTATTTGGTGCTGTAAGGTGCTATATTTTTGTGCATGTTGAAGATGTTGGTTGTATAGGTGAATTACATACTGAAAGTTGGTATCTTGCATCTATTTCTTGGAGTTTATGTGGAACAGAAATTCTGAAACTCTGTTTTGCTCTGTTTTCATGTATGCAGACAAGCGCAGCAGGAAGTTTTCAGTGCAGTTTAACCATGGTGGTTATTTCCTTGAGCAAGGTACCAATCGTTCATATGTCAATGGTCATCAACTGTGGTACGATGAAGTAGATGCAGATACTTGGTCTCCAATCATGGTTGAAAACCTAGTTGAAGAGATAGGATATGAGATGGCAGGCAGGCTGAAGGTATATTACTGCATTCCCATTCTGTCAATCAATAGGAATGGGTTGAGAGAAATCAGAGGAGATGGTGACACAGATCAAATGCTCACATTTGTATCAATTGGGCATTACTCATTTAGTTTGTATCTTAACCATGAGGATAGTTTGAATGCTAACCTGACAGAAGATGATGTGGTCAATTTCCCAATAAGGCAGCTACCTCAAGTGTTTAGTCCCTCCAAGAGTAAACTAAATGAGCCAGAAATTGCAGATATTGATGTTGATACTGAAGATGCAAATGTGACACACCCAATTCCTATACAGGTAGTGTATCCTCCAGAGCATGCACCATATGATGGTGTAAGAAAGTATGTGTTTGCAAAAAGGAAAGCATCTGATGGCAGTGAAGATGTTAGTGTGGAGGATCCAGCTGTGATTCAGACATCAAGAAATGGTGTTGAAGATGCTGTTGAAGGTCAAGGTGAAGGTGTTAGTGTGGAGGAGCCAGCTGTGACACAGACAACAAGAAATGGTGATGATGATGATGATGTTGAAGGTGTTAGAGGAAGATACTTAAAAAGGAAAAACAAACAATGCAACTCATCTGGAGCAGCTAGTTATGAAATGGAAACAAATGAGAGTGATTCAGATGACTCTGACTTTGATCCTTGGGCCATAGTGGACAGTGATTATGATATTAGTAATGGTGATGATGATCTGTATGCTGATAATGTGGATATGGATGAGCCTGAAGACAGAAAGTTGAAAGAGAAGTAGAAGGAACAAAAAAAGAAAGTGCCTGTAAAAGGAAATGAGAAAGAAGCACATGAGCCAGTAGCAAATGATCCTGAAGATGAGTTGTATGAGTCAGAAGGAGATGACTTGTGGGCCCCTGACTCAGATGATGAAGAAATCTACATGAAGTTCAAGGCATTTAGGAATGAGGACCTACACTGCCCCAAGTTTCATGTTGGGCAAGTCTTCCAGACTGTTGAGTTACTAAGGAAAGCAATCAAGGAATACAGTTGCAAGAACAGAGTAGATGTGAAGCTCCCTGTAAATGACAAGAAAAGGGTGAAGGCAACTTGTGATGAGGATTGTACTTGGTACCTTTGGGCCTCTTATGATAGTAGGACAAAGTGTTTCATGGTCAAGAAATATGTACATGAACACACATGTACCAAGAAGTGGAAGATCAAGGCTTTCACTGCTCCTTTCTTATCACACAAGTACCTTGAGAGCTTTAGAGCTGACCAAGATATGATCTGAGGAACTTTTCAAGAGTAGTTCAGAAGGAATGGCATATGACACCATCTAGGATCAAGTTGCAAAGAGCTAGAAGGATATCAATGAAGATTATATATGGTGATGAAGAGGCCCAGTACAATATGCTATGGGACTATGGAAATGAACTTAGGAGAAGTAACCCAGGCACCTCCTTTTTTATCCAACTTGATGATAAAGCAAGGTTCTGCAAAGCATATATGTGCCTGGATGCTTGCAAAAGAGGTTTTCTTCTGGGGTGTAGACCAATGATATTCCTTGATGGATGTCATATTAAGACTAGGTATAGAGGACAGCTTCTAACTGCTGTGGGAATTGACTCAAATGATTGTATTTTCCCTATTGCTGTTGCTGTGGTTGAAGTGGAGGACAAGCCCAACTGGTGTTGGTTCCTTGAGAGGCTTAAGAATGATCTAGACATCATCAACACCAACCCATGGACTATTATGTCTGATAAACAAAAGGTAAATGATGTTGATCTTCATAACTTGCTGTACATGACCTTATTTCATTTAGTTCAGCACCATATGAAGTAGTTTTTACTTATTTTGCAGGGCCTAATAAATGCTGTAGATGAGTTGTTTCCACAGTCAGAACATAGGTTCTGTGTGAGGCACATGTGGCAAAACTTCCAGCAGCAATTCAAAGGTGATGTGCTAAAGAATCAACTTTGGAAGATAGCAAGAAGCAACACTACTGTGAAGTATGAGCAGTACATGATTGAGATGAAGGAAATTAACTTGGATGCCTACAAATGGTTGCATGAGCTTGAACCTAACACTTGGGTTAGGGCATTTCAAAGTGATCTACCCAAGTGTGATATCTTGCTCAACAACAATTGTGAAGTATTTAACAAGTAAGAACCAACTGCTCTCATGTTCTCATATGCTATCTGGTACTCTATTCAAATATTTATTGATGTGTCATTTACATGGACAGGTACATATTAGATGCTAGGGAGCTACCAATATTATCAATGCTTGAAAGAATTAAACAACAATTGATGCAGAGGCACTACAACAAGAAGATAGAAGAAGATAAGATGAAAGGAGACATATGCCCTAAGATCAAGAAAAAGGTTGATAAGCTAACTGAATGGGCAAACACCTGCTATGTTGATGGGGCTGGTGATGGAGTCTTTCAGGTTGGTGATAGAGGGACTGACTACATTGTTGACTGGCACAGTAATGAGTGTAGCTGCAAGAGGTGGCAGAAGAGTGGCACACCATGTGTACATGCTATAGCATGTGCTAGATATGAGAGAGTTGATCCCCTCCTACTGGTGAACCAATGCTATTCCGTTGGGATGTTCAAGAAAGCATACAAGTACATCATCTATCCCTGCAGAGATAAGACAGAATGGGAGAGGATGAATGGACCCCCAATCAAGCCTCCATTGTACACCAAGTAGGTAGGCAGGCCATGCAAGAGCAGAAGAAAGGCCCCACATGAAGTTTCTTGCAGCAATGGTGGCAAAAAAATGTCAAGGCATGGTGTGATCATGCATTGCAACTATTGTGGAGAGCCAGACCACAACATCAAAGGCTGTAAGTACCTCATGGATGGTCTGCCCCCTCCAAATGTGCAAGCTACACCACAACCACATGAAGAAGGTGCTCCAAATGTGGAAGTTGATCCAAATGTGGAAGCTAGTAATGCAGAAGGTGCTCCAAATGTAGGAGATGATGAGCAAGTTATTACTCAGGTATTTCTTTCATCATTTGTACTGTAGGTTTTCTAGCACTGTTGCCTAATCATTCAAAATTACTTGCACTTCAACAGGAGCACAACTGTCCAGAAAATCATGTCACAGAAGATCTTATGGTTGATCATATGGTTCAAAATGTAAGTTAATGTGCTTCTTTCCTATAATTGATGTTAAGTTCATAGATAAAACATGTTATTAATCAACTTTCATATGTACTTTTGCCATCCAGAGGCCTCTGCCAAGAGTGGTTGCATCAGGGCCTACACCAGAATCAACTTTCATATGTGCTGCAAGGGCCATGCTCAATCAAAACATGGGAGCTACAACACAATCCAGCAACAATGGGAGCTCAAGCACAATCCAGCAAGGTGACTTGGCCAAAAAATTGCTTCTCCTCAAGAGGCAGAGAGACAAAGAACTGGAAGATAAGAAGGAAGCACTTCTTGCAGCAAGAAGGGAGGAACAACAAAAGAAAGCAGAGGAAGCTGCCAGGAAGAGACATCAGCAAGAGGAGAAGAAAGCATTGGAAGCAGAGAGGAAGAGGAAGTCACAAGCTGAGAAGAGAGAGAAGAGAAAATAAGAAGCTGCAATAGCAAAGAAGGCTAAGGAAGAAACAAGGCAGATCATTATGGAGACCAAGAAAGCTGTGGCTGCTGAGAATAAAGCAAGGCAGCAAGCTCAGAAGAAGGCTGAAAAGGAGGAAGCTGCAGCCAAGAAGAGAGCAGAGAAAGAAGCTGCAGCAGCAAGAAAAAGAGCAGACAGGGTAGCTGCTGCTGAGGCTAGGAAGGAGGAAATGAGGCTAATAGGTATTGCTCTTGGCAAGAGGCCTGCAGGTCTAGAGCCTAATTCAGATGATGATGTTGTGCTTCCCAGTAATACCAGAGGCACTTCAATGTTTGACATCTTCAGATGATGTACTTTTTAAGCTCCAAGGCATGAGAAATGTTATAATTGATCCATACTGATGTGTACACATGAGTATGGATCAATTGTTGATCATTTTGTAACTGAATGCTGGATATGTTCTGAATTTTGGTACTTCCCAGATCATTTTGTAAGTGAATGCTGCTATGTTATGAATTGTTGGTACTTCCCAGATATGTTATGTTCTGAATTGTTGGTTATTTCCTTGACTTTGATGCTGCTTCCTATCTTCATATGACAACAATACTGGTTATGCATATGTTCATATATGTCAATAATAACTTCAACAACTTCAACCATTATCTTCATATGACAACATCAACAGGTTCAACCATTCACTTCATATGACAGCAAGATGATAACTTGCAGCACATTAACTTCATATGACAGCAAAATGTACACATAATCAACTTCATGTGCCAAATTAACTTCCATTTATAGCAAAAGATAGGCACTTGCTTACATGGTGGCAAAAGCATCTCTTAGAATGCTGGATAACTACATCAACTACAGCTGCAAACTGGAAACTACATCAACTTCGGACTTACAACGCAAAAGCATCACATAACAGACTAGGCATCAACTACCAGTTCATCTCCAAACAAACTACATCAACTACCAGTTCATCTCCTACCAAACTAGGCAGCATGCTACTGGAAACACTTCATCAACTCCATCACTTCTTCAGCATAGAAATGCCTAGCAGCACTGCAACTACAATGAGTGCTGCCACCAGTGCCTTCATCATCACCAATATTTGATTGCCTAACCCTATGAGTGCCTCTGCTTGCTGATTGGAGATTTGAGCTGCACCTCCACCTGCATATCTTCTTCCATCTTGAAAGCCTGGAAGATCTACTGCACCTCCACCTGCATATCTTCGATTCCTTGCTCGCATCAGCTCTTCCCTCTTATCCTCTGCAGCTCCTAATGCATCTACGACTTCATTGCCAATGAGAAAGTAATTATCCAGCAAGTAGCCAGCATACTCCAACTCCCAATGCCAGAAATGGTCCTGAAGATCAAAAGAAAAGAACAGACGCCAGAAATCACCATCACACCTTCCACAAAAGATCCACCAAAGTTAGCAAAACGGCAACGGCAAAAATGACTTACACCAACAGGACACCTGTAGAAGACCCAACCCTCGTGCTTCTCCGTGTTTGACACGTAGAACTTCACACGAGCAGGGCAAAGAGGGCATCTTATGAGCGGCACCACCACCGAACGGCCGCCGAACGATGACCTAACCGAGCTTGTCGACATGGCGGAGTGGTGAAGAGGGAAACGGCGACGGCGGCAAGCTGCTGGAAGAGGGCGGCGGCAAGCAGCAGGGAGATGGGGGCGGCGGTGGCAAGCAACAGGGAGATGGGGGCGGCGGCGGCAAGCAGCAGGGGAAGGGCGTCGGTCTCGGTGCAAAGCAGCAGGGGGAGTGGGGAATTAGGGATTCAACACTCCTATTACAGGGTGGTGGATGAAATTATATGCGCCGGGCTAATTTACATACCCCCCCCCCCGCGCAAACGCCAGCTGTCGCCTCGGATTGGTCAACAAGTGGTCAAATGGAGCGGCGACGAGTGGCGTACGGTGAACAGTGACCGTACAATCAAGTGTATGCGTATTGAGTGACCGTATTGGTCGTATTTTGAAGTACAGTGACCAAAGTGTGCTTTCTTCTCAAGTTCAAGTACCGCCAGTGCATTTTACTCTTTTCAAAATATAGGTTAGGTTGCAAATTTATTTTTGCAATAGAGCTCTTGTTACATTTCTTTGCAAGGGAGGTCATGTTACAGTTTTTTTTTTTGCAATAGAGGTCTTATTATGGTTTTTTTTGCAATAGAGGACTTGTTTCGATTGTTTTTGTAATAGAGGTCTTGCTGCAGGTTTTTTTATTTTTTGCAACAGAGGCGTTGTTACATAAACGAGAAATCATAGGGTCCGGCTCACCACGTCACGTGGGACACATGGTGTGCAATCAAGGCGGTAGACACAAGCTTGTTAATCCGCCGGCTGAACCATAGTGTTTCCCCTAAAATAGGGCTGTCTTTGGAGATGGACTTGTTTTTTGTGCCCAAGAAAGCATTTTTCGATGCCCTAAACTTTCCTTCATCTACTTCTTTTTGCCCTAAAATAGGGCTGTTGTTGGGATACTCTAATTGCGATTGTTTCTATGTAGTGCACTAATTGTGATTGTTCTCCGCCAACTACTCTCTGGGATGACGGACCGACGCGGTGGCCATAGCTGGGTAGAGTGTAGAAATCATAGGGGAAGGCCATTAGTTGAAGAACTTTTACTGCTGTGGAATGGAAATGGTGTACGTTCGTGGGATGAGCACAATAAAGAGGAATTTAACCTAAAGGCGTTGCTGTTCGTGACCATCAACGATTGGCCCGCTCTCAGTAACCTTTCAGGACAGACAAACAAAGGATACCACGCATGCACACACTGTTTAGATGACACTGAAAGTATATACCTGGACAAATGCAGGAAGAATGTGTACATGGGCCATCGTCGATTTCTTCCGACCAACCATCAATGTCGAAAGAAAGGCAAGCATTTTAAAGGCGAGGCAGATCACCGGAGGAAGCCCGCCATGCGTACCGGTGATCACGTACTTGCTATGGTCAATGATTTACACGTAATCTTTGGAAAGGGTCCCGGTGCACTAGCTGTTCCGAATGACGCTGAGGGACACACACCCATGTGGAAGAAGAAATCTATATTTGGGACCTACCCTACTGGAAAGACCTAGAGGTCCGCTCTTCAATCGACGTGATGCACGTGACGAAGAACCTTTGCGTGAACCTGCTAGGCTTCTTGGGCGTGTATGGAAAGACAAAAGATACACCCGAGGCACGGGAGGAGCTGCAACGTTTGCACGAAAAAGACGGCATGCCTCCGAAGCAGTATGAAGGTCCTGCCAGCTACGCTCTTACGAAAGAAGAGAAAGAAATCTTTTTTGAATGCCTGCTCAGTATGAAGGTCCCGACTGGCTTCTCGTCGAATATAAAGGGAATAATAAATATCCCAGAGAAAAAGTTCCAGAACCTAAAGTCTCATGACTGCCACGTGATTATGACGCAACTGCTTCCGGTTGCATTGAGGGGGCTTCTACCGGAAAACGTCCGATTAGCCATTGTGAAGCTATGTGCATTCCTCAATGCAATCTCTCAGAAGGTGATCGATCCAGAAATCATACCAAGGCTAAGGAGTGATGTGGCGCAATGTCTTGTCAGTTTCGAGCTGGTGTTCCCACCATCCTTCTTCAATATCATGACGCATGTCCTAGTTCATCTAGTCGACGAGATTGTCATTCTGGGGCCCGTATTTTTACACAATATGTTCCCCTTTGAGAGGTTCATGGGAGTCCTAAAGAAATATGTCCGTAATCGTGCAAGGCCATAAGGAAGCATCTCCATGGGCCATCAAACAGAGGATGTCATCGGGTTTTGTGTTGACTTCATTCCTGGCCTTAAGAAGATAGGTCTCCCTAAATCGCGGTATGAGGGGAGACTGACTGGAAAAGGCACGCTAGGAGCGGACTCAATAATATGTAGGGACGGGCATTCTTGGTCTCAAGCACACTACATAGTTCTACAGAACTCTACCTTGGTGACCCCGTATGTCGATGAACACAAGAACAGTCTGCGCTCCAAACACTCGGAGCAGTGCGACGACTGGATTACATGTGAACACATCAGGACTTTCAGCAGTTGGTTGGAAGCACGTATCAGAGGTGACAACACTGTTTGTGATGAGTTGTACTTGTTGTCCAGGGGACCATCTTTGACTGTATTGATTTGGAAAGGATACGAGATAAATGGGAATACATTTTACACGATTGACCAAGATCAGAAGAGCACCAACCAAAACAGCGGTGTACGCTTTGATGCAACAACCGATAAGGGAAAGGACACATATTATGGTTACATAGTGGACATATGGGAACTTGACTACGGACAAGATTTTAAGGTCCCTTTGTTTAAGTGCAAATGGGTCAATCTATCAGGAGGCGGGGTACATGTAGACCCACAGTACGGAATGACAACAGTCGATCTGAAAAATCTTGGGTACACTGATGAACCGTTCGTCCTAGCCAATGATGTGGCACAGGTTATCTATGTGAAGGACATGTCTACGAGATCGAGAAAAAGAAAAGATAAGGAAACGAATACATCATACGATGAGCCAAAGCGCCACATAGTTCTTTCAGGAAAAAGGGACATCCTAGGAGTGGAGGGCAAGACAGACATGTCTGAAGATTATGAAAGGTTTCATGAAATTCCTCCCTTCAATGTCAAGGCTGACCCAAGCATCATGATAAACGATGAAGATTATCCATGGTTACGGCGCAATAAGCAAATGACACAAGCAAAGAAAAAGTGAAGACTTTCTCCCGCAACTATTATGATGATACCATGCCAAATTTGTAACAGATGAGTATGTTATGCCAAGTATTTTAGAGTTCATTTGAAAACAGACGAGTAGGTGCATCTATGTTAATTTTTTTATTAAAGTTAATCACAAACTTGTGATTCACACAAATTTCAAAGAATTCAAATTTGAAAACTAATGGCACTAACAGAAAGTTATAATATTGCTGACCTAAAAGCAAAAAGAATTAAAAAATATAGCAAAAAGACAAAAGAAAATAAATAATGCAGAAAACAAAACAAAAAAACTGGAAAAAAATAAAAATAGCAACAATAAGTATTTTGTTGTAAGTAGAAAAAAATAAAAATAAATAAAGCAACAAAGAAAAAAAAGTGTTTTCAAATTTGAAAACTAATGGCACTAACAGAAAGCTTATATTTTTCTAAAACTAAAAGCAAAAAGAATTAAAAAATAAAGTAAAAAAACAAAAGAAAATAAATAATGCAGAAAACAAAACTAAAAAACTAGAAAAAAATAAAAATAGCAACAATAAGTATTTTGTTGTAAGTAGAAACAAAATAAAATAAATAAAGCAACAAAGAAAACAAAAAAACAAAAAAGTTCCACCTACTGGGCCCACACGGTCTGAATACGACTAGAAACCCTACCATGGGCCAGGATTCAGGCCTGCAGGAGGCCCAGTAGGCCCATAGGCAGATAAAATGACTTTAGGCCCGTAAGCCTGCATTTGAGAGGAGCTCGAAGTGGTCAGCGCAACAGCGCTTATAAACCACTGCTGAAGCCTCTCGGCTAGCGAGGTGGGACTAAACATTCCACCGCACCGCGCCAGTTCCAGCACAAGGCCATTGGTCCCGGTTGGTGGGACGAACTGGACCAAAGGGGTGCATTGGTCCCGGTTCGTCCCACCAACCGGGACCAATGCGCCCCCTTTAGTCCCGGTTGGTGCCACCACCCGAGACCAAAGGCCGCCGCTTCCCGCCCTTTGGGCTGCTGAAAAAGGCCTTTGGTCCCGGTTGGTGGCACAAACCGGGACTAAAGGGTGGCATTAGTCCCGGTTTAAGCCACCAACCGGGACTAAAGCCTTTTCTATATATATATAATGTATGTGTATGTATATGGCTATATGTTTCTGTTCATATGTTGCAATATGTTTTTTTTATTTTTATTAGTTTATTTTTTTCATATGTGATGTATATGTGTATGTGGCTATAATGTATATGTGTATGTGATGTTAAAAATATATATGTTAAAAATGTTTTATATATAGAAAGTTACAATTTTAGAAAAGTTTTATATATGCAAAAGTTACAATTTTAGAAAAAGAAGGATAAGAAAGAAGAAAATAAGAAGAGGAAAGAAAGAAGAAGAGGAGAGGAAAAGAAGAGGAAAGAAAGAAGAAAATAAGAAGAGGAAAGAAAGAAGAAGAGGAGAGGAAAAGAAGAGGA
This sequence comes from Aegilops umbellulata, assembly GCA_032464435.1. Lineage (NCBI taxonomy): Eukaryota > Viridiplantae > Streptophyta > Magnoliopsida > Poales > Poaceae > Aegilops > Aegilops umbellulata. Next base: position 482,421,686 of record CP136059.1, on the reverse strand, counting down.
GAAATAAATAAGAAGAAGAAAAAAGAAGAAAAAGAAGAGGAGAAGAAGAAAGGAATAGTGGAGAGGAAGAGAAAGTAGAATATTCTATTTTCTCTTCTTCTCCACTATTCCTTTCTTCTTCTCCTCTTTTTTTTTCTTCTTATTTTTCTTCTTCGATCTTCTCCGCTAGCTATTCCTTTCTTCTTCTTCTTCTTCTTCTTCTTCTTCTTCTTCTTCTTCTTCTTCTTCTTCTTTCTTCTTCTTCTTCTTCTTCTTCTTCTTCTTCTTCTTCTTCTTCTTCTTTCTTCTTCTTCTTCTTCTTCTTCTTCTTCTTCTTCTTCTTCTTCTTCTTCTTCTTCTTCTTCTTCTTCTTCTTCTTCTTCTTCTTCTTCTTCTTCTTCTTCTTCTTCTTCTTCTTCTTCTTCTTCTTCTTCTTCTTCTTCTTCTCTTCTTCTTCTTCTTTCTTCTTCTTCTTCTTCTTCTTCTTCTTCTTCTTCTTCTTCTTCTTCTTCTTCTTCTTCTTCTTCTTCTTCTTCTTCTTCTTCTTCTTCTTCTTCTTCTTCTTCTTCTTTCTCTTCTTCTTCTTCTTCTTCCTTCTTCTTCTTCTCTTCTTCTTCTTCTTCTTCTTCTTCTTCTTCTTCTTCTTCTTCTTCTTCTTCTTCTTCTTCTTCTTCTTCTTCTTCTTCTTCTTCTTCTTCTTCTTTCTTCTTTCTTCTTCTTCTTCTTCTTCTTCTTCTTCTTCTTCTTCTTCTTCTTCTCTTCTTCTTCTTCTTCTTCTTCTTCTTCTTCTTCTTCTTCTTCTTCTTCTTCTTCTTCTTCTTCTTCTTCTTCTTCTTCTTCTTCTTCTTCTCTTCTTCTTCTTCTTCTTCTTCTTCTTCTTCTTCTTCTTCTTCTTCTTCTTCTTCTTTCTTCTTTCTTCTTCTTCTTCTTCTTCTTTCTTCTTCTTCTTCTTCTTCTTCTTCTTCTTCTTCTTCTTCTTCTTCTTCTTTTCTTCTTCTTCTTCTTCTCTTCTTCTTCTTCTTCTTCTTCTTCTTCTTCTTCTTCTTCTTCTTCTTCTTCTTCTTCTTCTTTCTCTTCTTCTTCTTCTTCTTCTTCTTCTTCTTCTTCTTCTTCTTCTTCTTCTTCTTCTTCTTCTTCTTCTTCTTCTTCTTCTTCTTCTTCTTCTTCTTCTTCTTCTTCTTCTTCTTCTTCTTCTTCTTCTTCTTCTTCTTAATTTTTATCGGGAACGAGGGTGTCGAGGATCGCCGAGGGGTCGAGGGTCGGGAACTAGGGTAGAGGGTCGAGGGTCGTTAAGGGGTCAAGGGTCGAGGGTTTCAGGGTCGAGGGTTCGAGGGTTCTAGGGTCAAGGGTTCCAGCAGGGTCGTCTAGGGGTCGAGGGTTCCAGGGTCGTCGAGGGTTCCAGGGGTCGAGGATCGTCGAGGGTTCTACGTTTGCCACTAATATATCCATTTGTCATGTTTGAATAATAATTGCCATGTTGTAAATATTTGTAGAAACTATGGACACTATCGCCCGAGACGAAGCAAGAGAAGCGTTGTTGAGGGACATAATCCCAGAAGGAAGTGATGCCGTCTCGTTGTATCTCAACGACACTGATGGTACTCTGGAAGGAGAGGGTGAAGAAGCTGGCTCTGTTGACCTAATGCCGGTGCAAGAAGAAGAACGTGACACGGGTCCGTGGTGACCGAAACGAGTCCGGCGACCGAGCCGAGTCCGGCCAGGTATATATATTAGTTAAGCCTGTGCTGACTAGCTAATTGATGCATTCATTGTTTTGGTATGTACACATATTAATTAAGTCTTTGTTCTTTTTTCTAGCCCTCCGGATCGAGCACAACTGAGGTAAAGAGACGAGGCCCGAAGAGAAAGTTGAGCTCGGATGAAAGGTTTGAGATCATAGAAATCGCGCCCGACGGCCAACCTATTGAACCCATCCGAACAAAGAAGGCATTTGTTGCTCAGTGCGGGTTTCTGGTTAGGGACAAGATCCCGATCAGCATCCAGCAATGGAATAAGCCTAAGAACGAAGACCCTGAGGTGTCTTATGTCAATGATCTGCAGAAAAATGATCTTTGGACTGAGCTGAAGTCAAATTTCACCCTACCGCCAGAGGATGATCCGGAGAAGCGAGTTAAAGAGCAATTAATCAAGTCTTTTGCTCTTAAGAGGATGGCAGACCTATTCAGGAGGTGGAAGAAAGACCTGAATAGGTTTGTCGAGAAAAAAGAGACACCAGAATTCAAGGGCATATATGAGAAGATCAGAGATGACTGGCCTGCATTTGTGGCCCACAAGACATCGGAAAAGAGTAAGAAGATGTCGGAGACAAACAAGAAAAATGCTGCGAAGAAGAAGCTTCACCATCGCACGGGGTCAGGTGGCTACCTGGTAGCCCGGCCTAAGTGGGCCAAGGCTGAGAATGATCTGGTTGAAAAAGGGATTGAACCAGAGACAATGAGCTGGCCAGACCGTTGCCGGACTTGGTTCTTCGGGGCTGGTGGAACCTTGGACCCTGTAACAGGGAAGTGCATTTGGACGGATGAGCAAGCTGACATACCCTTGAAAAAGCTTCGGTACTATATCGCTGCAGCGCAGGAAGGGACGTTCCTTCCAGACAGAGAGAACGACGAGCTCACAAAGGCCCTTGGGAATCCTGAGCACCCTGTACGGACACGAGGCACGCCAGGCTCCATTCCGTGGAAGGCTGGGTTTCCGGACGCAGGCGGTTACAAAAGCCAGGAGAGGAGGAAGAAAGTGCAGCAGTCCGAACTGCAGGCGCTTAAAGAAAGGGTACTCGGGATAGAGGAACGAGAAGCAGACCGGGAGAAACGAACTGCCGAAGCTTCCCCTGAAGCTACCCCGCCATCTCAGCGGAGAAGCAGCGTGGCTTCCACCGAGCTGCTTTAGCCAGAGCTTGTCTTGACGGCTCCTGCCAGCTATCCCGTGGATGCTATCACGGAGGCTCAAAATTTCCACCTTATAACGCAGTGGATGAATATGAAGGTCAAGGCGGCTGTTGGCTTTGTTTATCCTAATGAACCCGGCGCAACTTTTCACTGCCGGCCGATTCCAGAAGGATATGCTAAGGTGATGGTGGATGAACTAACAGAGGGATTTGAGGACCTCCCGCTTCACCACCCTACCGGAGAAGGGGAGACTCGGCTGGGTTCTGCTCTGAAGACTCCATGCCTATGGCGGAAGGAGCTCATCAACCTTCCAAACTGGACACCTCTGCCGCCTCCTCCTCCTCCGGTGAGTCAGGGGACTCCACCTCCTCCACCGCCTCCTCCTCCGGCGAGTGACGATCAGGACCCTCGGCCGGCTCCTTCTCCTGCGCGTGGCGGCACTCCGCCTGCGCCGGCGCGCCCGAGCAGCCAACCTACTCCTTCTCCGCCTCGTCAGCAAGGGCGGAAGAGACCCGCTGCCGCTCCGGCAGCTGCTCCGGCGCGTCGTAGTCCTTCTCCTCCGCCTCACAAAAAGCAAGCAGTAAAGAAGACTGCCGCTCCGTCTGCTCTGCCGGCGTCTAGCAGTACAGCCAGAGGCGGGAGAAAAAACAAATTTGGTCCTTCTCTGAAATCTCCAGAGAAGTTACCATACGAGATGAGCCCGGAGGAGAACGTGAGGATCGCGCGAACCGAGAAGGATGACTGGTTTCAAGGGTTGAAAGCACAGAGACATCCACCTCCGAAGGAGAAGGTAGATTCGGTGAAAGTGAAGTGCACTCTGGCTACCCTGGCAAAACCACCCAAGTCTCCGCCGAAAGGCAACTATGAGCGCATTATTGCAAAGACATGGGTCGAAGCGTCGCGGTCGGGAAGTACAGTCAGTGATCAAAGGCTAAAAGAACGACGAGTAGCTGGGAAACAAATTGCCCAGCTCGGCGAACAAGCAAAGCAATCATGCCCCCCGCTCAAGGTGCCTAGCGTTGATCCGAGGATAGCGCCCGGTTATACCAATCTTGACGATTATCTGCCCGACGATGTAGATTATGGTTTCCTGGACGTGCAGATACACAGATACGAGTACGGGAAGCCTCTCGTCAAAGATGAAAGATCTCTAACAACGATGATGCGAAGATTGCATGATTGGTACATGAAAACTTGCAGAGAGTCTGGGGGGAGGAATACTTTGTATATGAGAGTTAAACCGGAGCATGACCTCGTTGGAATTGAACTGTTGCATGTTCCGTTTGAGGAGTTCTATTAGTTTTTCAATCAATTGACCCTCGATAAAGCAACGGTCACCTGCTACTGTCTGTAAGTACTACTACTTCTGTCATTAAGTCTCTCTACATAGCTCAGCTCTTTCATTGCATGTATTTATAATTATCCTCACTATATTATGCAGACTGAAGATCGCCGAATTGAAGAAAAGACAAATCGGTGATATTGGGTTCATTAACACAAATCTCATAGATGCAGTTCAGGTTAAAGATCATGCCGCAGAAACCGAGGCCAGCTTGCTACGATCATTCAAAATAAATGAACACAAAAATATAATACTCTTTCCTTACAACTTCAAGTGAGTGTTGTCTTGTGCATATTCGGTTTCCCTTATATATTAGTCCAGGTTATAGTAATGTAATTGATGAGTTATGCATGCGTGCGCAGTTTCCACTATATTCTCCTGGAGATTAGGCTTGAGAAGGGAGTAGTAACTGTCTTGGACTCGAGACGAAAAGATCCCCAGGAGTATGCGGACATGACTGAAATCCTCAATAAGTAAGTTAAATCGATCATTATCCACCATATCAGCAAATTTGTTCATTTCCTGATATCAAGTAATTGTTTTCTTTTGTCTGGCAGTGTTTGGAGAAAATTCAGCACAAATTCCCCGGGACTCCCGAAGGAGCTGGAATTTAGATACCCGAAAGTAAGTACTATAGTACCATGTTCCGCGCGTCTCCTAGATATTGATTCAAGCGCTAGTTTCATCAATACCATTTGGCATTCTTGCTTATCTGTTTAATTGACCTCTATTTCTTGTAAAGTGGTTGTGGCAGGAACAAGGGAATGATTTCTGTGGATACTACGTCTGCGAGTCCATCCGCCACACGACCTGTGAGCGGGGCGGGTACTCTGAGAAACAATATGAAGTGCGTAAGAAATAATATTCACAATTTTTGTTTATTACCATCATTTGTGTTGAGTTTCATTCATTCATATATATATATATATATATATATATATATATATATATATATATATATGTATTGACCCCCTTCTTCAAATTAGATGTTTCGGCAGCGGGATGAACTCCTAGAACCAAATTGCATGCGAGCAATTCAAGAGGAATTGGCGGCATTCTTTCTTGACCACGTGATCGCTGAAGACGGAGAATACTATGTGGACCATGCGTCCATAATTTAAGAGATTATATTTGTAAAAGATAATTATTGTATATATGTAGTCGGTAGTGTCGGACGATAGATATACGAGAACTTGTTGTTCGACCAATCTCTCGGAGAAGGAGATGTGGTCGATATCACTTCTCTCTGTATGCATATATGTTCATGACGATCTTCTGTTTCCTTCGTTTGCTTACTAGCTAGCATATGCCTAGTCTTCTCTATACGTATGTTTAGTACGTAACGTCGACCAAGCATGGACATAAGAGAGGACACTTCTCTCTATTAATTAGCTATCTAGCTAACACAATATATGAAATACCTAAATTAACCCCCAAAATCCCCAAACCCCCTTCCCCCCCTTTCAAAAAAAAAACCAAAAACCCCAGCCACAGAAATGCTGACGCGTGGATGCCTATTGGTCCCGGTTGGTGCTACCAACCGGGACCAAAGGCCCTCCTGCCTGGGCTCGGCGCACAGGCCACGTGGAGGCCCATCTGTCCCGGTTCTGGTTTGAACCGGGACTACAGGGTGAGGGTATTAGTAACGACCCTTTAGTCCCGGTTCAGGAACCGGGACTAAAGGCCCTTACGAACCGGGACAATAGGCCGGTTTTCTACTAGTGATAGTACATAGTATCATAAAGTAGTATCATAGATTACCATATTTATTGTCATGCATGACACAAAGTAGCATAACATCTAACATGATACAGTATCTACTCCCTCCGTCTAGGTGTGTAAGTCACCTTACGAAAACCAAATAATCCCAAAACACTTAGGCACGGTACATTGACTCCCTCCTCGTTTTTTGTTTTGTGACATATCAACCAATAAGAGATGTGGGTCGTGCATGCTTTCAATGACTTGAGACTACCAAACATGACATGCAGTGGTTAGTTCATTGCATGCAATGCTATTAATTAGCAAAAAGACATTAAGTTTTCTCATTTTTCTCTTCGCCTTGGTCGCGGTGCACAATGTAAGATGACTTACACACCTAGATGGTTGAAGTACCTATGTTACTATAACCCTCTCTCTCTTATTTAATTGTGTGCCACATAAGCATGTTTGCTAGTCCCAAGTGCATGTTACCGGTTATGTTACCCCACTATGGCTAGCCTAATATAGCCAACTGTTGGCTATAGCATGTTGACATGCATTTATAGCCAACGTAATAGTCAACATGTACTACTCCCTCCGTTTCTTTTCACTCCGCATTTAAGATTTGGTTAAAGTCAAACTACACAAAGTTTGACCAAATTTATATAAAAATATATGAACATCTACAATACTAAAACTATATAGTATGAAAATATGTTTCATGGTGCATTTGATAATATTGATTGTATATTGTGAATGTTTATATTTTTTAATATAAAGTTAGTCAAACTCTACAACGCTTGACTTTGACCAAACCTTATATGCGGACTAAAAAGAAACGGAGGGAGTACAATAGTTAGCTATATGGAAGTACTTGGGACTCGCGAACATGCTTATGTGGCAGGCAATTAAAGAAGAGAGAGATGGTTATAGTAACATAGGTAGATACTGTAACATAATAAATGTGGTGTTACTATGTGTCATGCATGGCAATAAATGAGACCACCTATGATACTAATCTATGACAATAGAGGTAGTAACATAGGCTAGTAACATATGCATGTTACCAGTCTAAGTTACTCCCCACTATGACTAGCCTGACCCATCTTTCACTCTCATAAAACTTTTTGGAACTTGTGCTACAGCCCGCGGCTCCGAATGGGCGAGGGAGGAGGCGGTTACACCTATCTTGGTGTCATTCTAGAGATAGCATCGACATCCACACCCCGAGGGAGCGTCTCTCTCTCTCTCTCACTCACTAGTAGAAAAGGGGGCAAAGGTCCAGGCCGGGTCAGCCCATTAGTCCCGGTTCAGTCTAGAACCGGGACCAATGGGGGCATTGGACCCGGTTCGTGAGCCCAGGGGGCCGGCCGGGCCACGTGGGCCGTTGGTCCCGGTTCGTTTGGACCTTTGGTCCCGATTGGTGGGACGAACCGGGACCAATGGGCCTCACTCCTGGCCCACCATCATTGGTCCCGGTTGGTGGCATGAACCGGGACCAAAGGCTCCCCTTTAGTCCCGGTTCATGCCACCAACCGGGACCAGTGGTGGTGCCTATATATACCCCCCTCGCGCCAGAGCAGAGCACACTGCTCTGTTTTTCCTGGCCAAGGGGCAGAGGGCTTGGTGGTGCTCTAGCTCACCTCCTATGCACACAAGGTGTTCGGTGGAATGCCCGAGCCACACTACTTAAGCTTTCTCCTCTCCAAGCTCGACCTCCAAGCTCCATTTTCCTCAATATTTGTCTAGGTTTAGCAGTCCGTCACGCCCTGTCCCCGTCTTCACCGCCGTCGATCACCCGCGTCGAGCTCATCGCCGGTACCACCGTGGTGAGCCTCTTGTTCTTATCTTCTTTCTGAAAGGAAAAAATATTCTTACTTGTATGTTTACATATATACCTCTATTATTTTCTTACTTTTATTATTGCATCTTATATAGTGCGATGGTTTTGGTATCCGCCCCCGTCGGCCCTCTCCTGTCTATGATTCGGATGTGGTATATATATTATCTTTATAACTATTGGTTCATTTATTGTTTATGAAAATTATGCCGACCAACGTGACATAGATTTTATTTATCTAGGATGTATGTGAACCGGAAATTCCAACCGAACCCAATTGTCGAGAGGTTAAATTTAGTTGAAGAAGAAAACAATTTCTTGAAGGAAAAAATAAAAAAAATTGAGGAGGAGAAGATGATATTGGAGTTGCATGTTGCGGATGTCGTCGATGATCACAAGATCAAGATGGATGCAATGCGCTTGAAGATTAGAAATATTAGAAAATATGACATTCATACCGAGGCTTGGTATCATTATGCCGTTGGATCAATTGTTACCTTGGTTGCGATTATGATTGCCTTTGTTTTCGCATTTAAATGTTTTACATAGTTTCAATGTATGGTTTAATTAATTAGATGCTCTGGAGAGCTATATGTTGTTAGATGAGAACTATGTATGTACTTTGGTTTTAATGTGATGATGAACTTCTATTAATTTGGACACTTAATTATATATAATGCACGCAGATGAACCGGCAATGGATGTACGGTGACAGACACAGCTCCGAGTACATTAAGGGCGTGCATGAGTTTCTCGATGCGGCTGAGGCAAACAAGCAGAATGGTTTTATTTGTTGTCCATGCACTAAATGTGGGAATACGATGTCTTACTCTAACCGGAAAATCCTTCACACCCACCTGCTTTACAAGGGTTTCATGCCACACTATAATGTTTGGACGAGGCACGAAGAAATAGGGGTTATGATGGAAGACGATGAAGAAGAAGAGTACGATGACAACTATGTGCCCCCTGAATACCGTGATGCTGCAACAAAGGGAGCTGGTGAAGATCAAGAGGAACCAGACGATGTGCCCAATGATGCTGCAACGGGTGAAGCTACTGAAGATCAAGAGGAACCAGACGATGTGCCCGATGATGATGATCTCCGCCGGGTCATTGTCGATGCAAGGACGCAATGCGAAAGTCAAAAGGAGAAGCTGAAGTTCGATCGCATGTTAGAGGATCACAAAAAAGGGTTGTATCCCAATTGTGAAGATGGCAACACAAAGCTCGGTACCGTACTGGAATTGCTGGAGTGGAAGGCAGAGAATGTTGTGACTGACAAAGGATTTGAGAAGCTACTGAAAATATTGAAGAAGAAGCTTCCAAAGGATAACGAATTGCCCGACAATACATACGCTGCAAAGAAGGTCATATGCCCTCTAGGATTGGAGGCGGATAAGATACATGCATGCCCTAATGACTGCATCCTATACCGTGGTGCATACAAGGATCTGAACGCATGCCCGGTATGCGGTGCATTGCGGTATAAGATCAGACGAGATGACCTTGGTGATGTTCACGGCGAGCCCCACAGGAAGAGGTTTCCTGCGAAGGTGATGTGGTATGCTCCTATAATACCACGGTTGAAACGTCTGTTCAGAAACGGAAAGCATGCCAAGTCGATGCGATGGCATAGTGAGGACCGTAAGAAAGACGGGAAGTTGAGAGCACCCGCTGACGGGTCGCAGTGGAGAACAATCGAGAGAAAGTACTGGGATGAGTTTGCAAAGGACCGAAGGAACGTATGGTTTGCTTTAAGCGCGGATGGCATTAATCCTTTCGGGGAGCAGAGCAGCAATCACAGCACCTGGCCAGTGACTCTATGTATGTATAACCTTCCTCCTTGGATGTGCATGAAGAGGAAGTTCATTATGATGCCAGTTCTCATCCAAGGCCCTAAGCAACCCGGCAACGACATTCATGTGTACCTAAGGCCATTAGTTGAAGAACTTTTACAGCTGTGGAATGGAAACGGTGTGCGTACGTGGGATGAGCACAGACAAGAGGAATTTAACCTAAAGGCGTTGCTGTTCGTGACCATCAACGATTGGCCCGCTCTCAGTAACCTTTCAGGACAGACAAACAAAGGATACCACACATGCACACACTGTTTATATGACACTGAAAGTATATACCTGGACAAATGCAGGAAGAATGTGTACCTGGGCCATCGTCGATTTCTTCCGACCAACCATCAATGTCGAAAGAAAGGCAAGCATTTCAAATGCGAGGCAGATCACCGGAAGAAGCCCGCCATGCGTACCGGTGATCACGTACTTGCTATGGTCAATGATTTACACGTAATCTTTGGAAAGGGTCCCGGCGCACTAGCTGTTTCGAATGACGCTGAGGGACACGCACCCATGTGGAAGAAGAAATCTATATTTTGGGACCTACCCTACTGGAAAGACCTAGAGGTCCGCTCTTCAATCGACGTGATGCACGTGACGAAGAACCTTTGCGTGAACCTACTAGGCTTCTTGGGCGTGTATGGAAAGACAAAAGATACACCTGAGGCACGGGAGGACCTGCAACGTTTGCACGAAAAAGACGGCATGCCTCCGAAGCAGTATGAAGTGTTGGGAATATGCCCTAGAGGCAATAATAAATAGGTTATTATTGTATTTCCTTGTTCATGATAATCGTTTATTATCCATGCTAGAATTGTATTGATAGGAAACTCAGATACATGTGTGGATACATAGACAACACCATGTCCCTAGTAAGCCTCTAGTTGACTAGCTTGTTGATCAATAGATGGTTACGGTTTCCTAACCATGGACATTGGATGTCATTGATAACGGGATTACATCATTAGAAGAATGATGTGATGGACAAGACCCAATCCTAAGCACAACACAAGATCGTGTACTTCGTATGCTAAAGCTTTTATAATGTCAAGTATCATTTCCGTAGACCATGAGATTGTGCAACTCCCGGATACCGTAGGAATACTTTGGGTGTGCCAAACGTCACAACGTAACTGGGTGGCTATAAAGGTGCACTACGGGTATCTCCGAAAGTGTCTGTTGGGTTGGCACGAATCGAGACTGGGATTTGTCACTTCGTGTGACGGAGAGGTATCTCTGGGCCCACTCGGTAGGACATCATCATAATGTGCACAATGTGATCAAGGAGTTGATCACGGGATGATGTATTACGGAACGAGTAAAGAGACTTGCCGGTAACGAGATTGAACAAGGTATCGGGATACCGACGATTGAATCTCGGGCAAGTACAATACCGCTAGACAAAGGGAATTGCATACGGGATTGATCGAATCCTCGACATCGTGGTTCATCCGATGAGATTATCGTGGAACATGTGGGAACCAACATGGGTATCCAGGTCCCGCTGTTGGTTATTGACTGGAGAACGTCTCGGTCATGTCTGCATGGTTCCCGAACCCGTAGGGTCTACACACTTAAGGTTCGATGACGCTAGGGTCATAAAGGAAGTTTGTATGTGGTTACCGAATGTTGTTCGGAGTCCCGGATGAGATCCCGGACGTCACGAGGAGTTCCGGAATGGTTCGGAGGTAAAGATTTGTATATGGGAAGTCATCATACGGTCACCGGAATAATTCGAGGGGTTGCCGGTATTGTACCGGGACCACCGAAGGGGTTCCGGGGGTCCACCGGGAGGGTCCACCTGCCCCGGAGGGCCCTATGAGCTGTATGTGGAGAGGGACCAGCTCCTTAGTGGTCTGGGCGCCTCCCCCCTAGGGCCCATGCGCCTAGGGTTTGGGGGGAACCCTAAAGGGGGGTGCCCCCTTGCCTTGGGGGGCAAGGCACCCCCCCTGGGCCGCCGCCCCCTCCTCAGATGGGATCTGAGGGGGCCGGCCCCCCCTCTCCCTTGCCCCTATATATATGTAAGGGGTGGGAGGGCAACTGTACCAATGTGCTGGCGCAGCCCTCCCCCTCTCCCAAGTCCTTCTCCTCTCCCGCGGTGCTTGGCGAAGCCCTGCAGGATTGCCACGCTCCTCCACCACCACCGCGCCGTTGTGCTGCTGCTGGAAGGAGTGTTCCTCAACCTCTCCCTCTATCCTTGCTGGATCAAGGCATGGGAGATGTCACCGGGCTGTACGTGTGTTGAACGCGGAGGTGCCGTCCGTTCGGCACTTGGTCATCGGTGATTTGGATCACGGCGAGTACGACTCCATCAACCCCGTTCACTTGAACGCTTCTGCTTAGCGATCTACAAGGGTATGTAGATGCACTCTTCTTCCCCTCGTTGCTGGTTTCTCCATAGATAGATCTTGGTGACACGTAGGAAAATTTTGAATTTCTGCTACATTCCCCAACAGTGGCATCATGAGCTCGGTCTATTGCGTAGATTCTTTGCACGAGTAGAACACAAAGTAGTTGTGGGCGTTGATTTTGTTCAATATGCTTACCGTTACTAGTCCAATCTTGATTCGGCGGCATTGTGGGATGAAGCGGCCCGAACCGACCTTACATGTACACTTACGTGAGATAGGTTCCACCGACTGACATGCACTAGTTGCATAAGGTGGCTAGCGGGTGCCAGTCTCTCCCACTTTAGTCGGGTCGGATTCGATGAAAAGGGTCCTTATGAAGGGTAAATAGCAATTGGTATATCACGTTGTGGTTTTGCGTAGGTAAGAAACGTTCTTGCTAGAAACCCATAGCAGCCACGTAAAACAAGCAAACAACAATTAGAGGACGTCTAACTTGTTTTTGCAGGGTATGCCATGTGATGTGATATGGCCAAAAGGATGTGATGAATGATATATGTGATGTATGAGATTGATCATGTTCTTGTAATAGGAATCACGACTTGCATGTCGATGAATATGACAACTGGCAGGAGCCATAGGAGTTGTCTTAATTTATTTATGACCTGCGTGTCAACATAAACGTCATGTAATTACTTCTTCATTGCTAACCGTTAGCCGTAGTAGTAGAAGTAATAGTTGGCGAGACAACTTCATGAAGACGCGATGATGGAGATCATGATGATGGAGATCATGGTGTCATGCCGGTGACGACGATGATCATGGAGCCCCGAAGATGGAGATCAAAAGGAGCAAAGTGATGATGGCCATATCATGTCACTATTTGATTGCATGTGATGTTTATCATGTTTTTGCATCTTATTTTCTTAGAACGACGGTAGTAAATAAGATGATCCCTCACTAAAATTTCAAGAAAGTGTTCTCCCTAACTGTGCACCGTTGCAAAGGTTCGTCGTTTCGAAGCACCACGTGATGATCGGGTGTGATAGATTCTAACGTTCACATACAACGGGTGTAAGACAGATTTACACACGCGAAACACTTAGGTTGACTTGACAATCCTAGCATGTACAGACATGGCCTCGGAACACAAGAGACCGAAAGGTCGAGCATGAGTCGTATGGTAGATACGATCAATGTGAAGATGTTCACCGATGATGACTAGTCCGTCTCACGTGATGATTGGACACGGCCTAGTTGACTCGGATCATGTAATCACTTAGATGACTAGAGGGATGTCTATCTGAGTGGGAGTTCATAAGATGAACTTAATTATCCTCAACATAGTCAAAAGAACTTTGCAAATTATGTCATAGCTTATGCTTTAGTTCTACTGTGTTAGATACGTTCCTAGAGAAAATATAGTTGAAAGTTGATAGTAGCAATTATGCGGACAGTAGAAGGCTTATGTCGTTAATGCAACGCTCGGTGTGCTGGACCTCGAACGTGGTCTGTGGATGTTGCGAACATCGGACATACACATTTTGATGACTACATGATAGTTCGGTAATGTTAAATGGTTTAGAATAGAGGCACCGAAGACATTTTTTGAAATGTCGCGGAACATATGAGATGTTTCGAGGGCTGAAATTGGGTTTTCAGGCTCGTGCCCACGTCAAGAGGTATAAGACCTCCGACAATTTTCTTTGCCTGCAGACTAAGGGAGAAAAGCTCAATCGTTGAGCTTGTGCTCAGATTGTCTGAGTACAACAATCACTTGAATCGAGTGGGAGTTGTTCTTCCAGGTAAGATAGTGATGTTTTTCCAAAGTCATTGCCACCAAGCTGCTAGAGCTTCGTGATGAACTATAACACATCAGGGATAGATATGATGATCCTTGAAATATTCGCGATGCTTGACACCGCGAAAGTAGAAATCAAGAAGGAGCATCAATTATTGATGGTTAGTGAAACCACTAGTTTCAAGAAGGGCAAGGGCAAGAAGGGATACTTCATGAAACGGCAAATCAGCTGCTGCTCTAGTGGAGAAACCCAAGGTTGAACCCAAACCCGAGACTGAGTGCTTCTGTAATAAGGGAAACAACCACTGGAGCAGAATTACCCTAGATACTTGGTAGATAAGAAGGCTGTCGATAGAAGTATATTGGATATACATTATGTGAATGTGTACTTTACTAGTACTCCTAATAGCATCAGGGTATTAGATACCGGTTCGGTTGCTAAGTGTTAGTAACTCGAAATAAAAGCTACGGAATAAACGGAGACTAGCTAAAGGTGAGCTGACGAGATGTGTTGGAAGTGTTTGCAAGGTTGATATGGTCAAGCATCGCACGCTCCCTCTACCATCGAGATTGGTGTTAAACCTAAATAATTGTTATTTGGTGTTTGCGTTGAGCATAGACATAATTGGATTATGTCTATCGCAATACGGTTATTCATTTAAGGAGAATAATGGTTACTCAATTTATTTGAATAATACCTTCAATGGTCTTGCACCTAAAATGAATGGTTTATTGAATCTCGATCATAGTGATACACATGTTCATGCCAAAAGATATAAGATAGTAATGATAGTACCACCTACTTGTGGCACTGCCATGTAAGTCATATTGGTATAAAACGCATGAAGAAGCTCCATGTTGATGGATCTTTGGACTCACTCATTTTTGAAAAGGATTGAGAGATGTGAACCATGTCTATTGGTATATACGCATGAAGAAACTCCATGCAGATGGACCGTTTGGACTCACTTGATTTTGAATCGCTTGAGACATGAAAATCATACCACATGGGCAAGATGACTGAAAGCTTCGATTTCAGTAAAATGGAACAAGAAAGCAACTTGTTGGAAGTAACACATTTTGATGTGTGCAGTCCAATGAGTGCTGAGGCACGCAGTGGATATCGTTATGCTCTTACTTCACAGATGATTTGAGTAGATACTGAGCATATTTACTTGATGAAACACAAGTCTGAATTATTTAATGGTTCAAGTAATTTCAGAATGAAGTTGAAGATCGTCGTGACAAGAGGATAAAATATCTATGATATGATCATAGAGATGAATATCTGAGTTGCGAGTTTGGTACACAATTGAGACATTGTGGAAATTGTTTCACGACTAGTACCGCCTGGAACACCATAGTGTGATGGTGTGTCCGAACATCATAACTGCACCCTATTGGATATGATGCATACCATGATGTCTCTTATCGAATTACCACTATCGTTCATGGGTTAGGCATTAGAGACAACCGCACTCACTTTAAATAGGGCACCACGTAATTCCGATGAGATGACACCGTATGAACTAT
This sequence comes from Aegilops umbellulata, assembly GCA_032464435.1. NCBI lineage: Eukaryota > Viridiplantae > Streptophyta > Magnoliopsida > Poales > Poaceae > Aegilops > Aegilops umbellulata. Next base: position 482,406,383 of record CP136059.1, on the reverse strand, counting down.
GGTTTAGAGAAACCTAAGCTGTCATTTCTTAAAAGTTTGGGGCTGCGACGCTTATGTGAAAAAGTTTCAGGCTGATAAGCTCGAACCCAAAGCGGATAAATGCATCTTCATAGGACACCCAAAACAGTTGGGTATACCTCCTGTCTCAGATCCGAAAGCAATGGGGATTGTTTCTCAAATCGGGTCCTTTCTCGAGGAAAAGTTTCTCTCGAAAGAATTGAGTGGGAGGATGGTGGAGACTTGATGAGGTTATTGAACCGTCACTTCAACTAGTGTATAGCAGGGCACAAAGAGTTGTTCCTGTGGCACCTACACCAATTGAAGTGGAAGCTTATGATATTGATCATGAGACTTCGGATCAAGTCACTCCCAAACCTCGTAGGACGACAAGGATGCGTACTACTTCAGAGTGGTACGTAATCCTGTCTTGGAAGTCATGTTGCTAGACAACAATGAACCTACGAGCTATGGAGAAGCGATGGTGGGCCTGGATTCCGATGAATGGCTCGAGGCCATAAAATCCGAGAGAGGATCCATGTATGAAAACAAAGTGTAGACTTTGGCAGAACGGCTCGATGGTCGTGAGGCTGTTGAGTATAGATGGATTTTAAAAGGAAGACGGACAATGATGGTAAATGTCACCATTAAGAAAGCTCGACTTGTCGTTAAGATGTTTCCCGAGAAGTTCAAGGAGTTGACTACGATGAGACTTTCTCACTCGTAGCGATGCTAAGAGTCTGTTGGAATTAGCAGGTACTGCATTATTTATGAAATCTTGCAGATAGGATATCAAAATATTGTTTCCTTGTTCTTGAGAAAAGGTTGTATGTGATACAACCAGAAGATTTTGTCGATCTTGAAAGATGCTAACAAGTATGCAAAGCTCCAGCAATCCTTCTAAGGACTGGAGTAAGCATCTCGGAGTTGGAATGTACACTTTGATGAGATGATCAAAGATTTTGGGTTTATACAAAGTTTATGAGAAACTTGTATTTCCAAAGAAGTGAGTGGCAGCACTATAGAATTTCTGATGAGTATATGTTGTTGACATATTGTTGATCAGAAATGATGTAGAATTTCTGGAAAGCATATAGGGTTATTTGAAAAGTGTTTTTCAATGGAAAACCTGGATTAAGCTACTTAAACATTGAGCATCAAGATCTATAAGGATAGATCAAAACGCTTAATGGTACTTTTCAAATGAGCACATACCTTAACATGATCTTGAAGGTGTTCAAGATGGATCAGTCAAAGAAGGAGTTCTTGCCTGAGTTGTAAGGTATGAAGTTAAGACTTAAAAGCTCGACCACGGCAGAAGAAAGAGGAAGGATGAAGGTCATCCCCTATGCTTTTGTCATAGGCTCTATACAGTATGCCATGCCGAGTACCGCACCTGATGTGTGCCTTGCTACATGTCTGGCAAGAGGGTACAAAGGTGATCTAGAGTAGGTCACCAGATAGCGGTCAAAATTATCCTTAGAGGAATAAGGATATGTTTCTCGGTTATGGAGGTGATAAAGAGTTCGACGTAAAGAGTTACATCGATGCAAGCTTAACACCTATCCGGATAGCTCTGAGTAGAGAAAACCGGATTCGTATAGTAGAACAGTTGTTTGAAATATAGCGTAGTAGCGACATCTACAAGATGACACAGAGATTTGCAAAGTACATACGGATCTGAATGTTGCAGACCCGTTGACTAAAACCTCTCTCACAGACATAACATGATCAAACCAAGAACTAGATTATTGACTATAGTAAACTCTTTGGATGTTGGTCACATGGCGATGTGACCTCTAAATGTTAATCACATGGCGATGTGAACTAGATTATTGACTCTAGTGCAAGTGGGAGACTGTTGGGAATATGCCCTAGAGGCAATAATAAATAGGTTATTATTGTATTTCCTTGTTCATGATAATCATTTATTATCCATGCTAGAATTGTATTGATAGGAAACTCAGATACATGTGTGGATACATAGACAACACCATGTCCCTAGTAAGCCTCTAGTTGACTAGCTCGTTGATCAATAGATGGTTACGGTTTCCTAACCATGGACATTGGATGTCATTGATAACGGGATCACATCATTAGAAGAATGACGTGATGGACAAGACCCAATCCTAAGCACAACACAAGATCGTGTACTTCGTATGCTAAAGCTTTTCTAATGTCAAGTATCATTTCCTTAGACCATGAGATTGTTGGGAAACGTAGTAATTTCAAAAAATTTCCTACGCACACGCAAGATCATGGTGATGCATAGCAACGAGAGGGGAGAGTGTTGTCTACGTACCCTCGTAGACCGAAACGGAAGAGTTGACACAACGTAGAGGAAGTAGTCGTACGTTCTCCTCGCGATCAACCGATCACAGCACCGTTACTCCGGCACCTCCGAGTTCTTGGCACACGTTCAGCTCGATGACGATCCCCGGGCTCCGATCCAGCAAAGCGTCGGGGAAGAGTTCCGTCAGCACGACGGCGTGGTGACGATCTTGATGTGTTACCGGCGCAGGGCTTCGCCTAAGCACTGCAACGATATGATCGAGGTGGAATTTGGTGGAAGGGGGCAACGCACACGGCTAAGGAACGATCCGTAGATCAACTTGTGTGTCTATGGGGTGCCCCCTGCCCCTGTATATAAAGGAGCCAAGGGGGAGGGGCTGGCCGGCCAAGCCTGGCGCGCCAGGAGAGTCCTACTCCCTCTGGGAGTAGGATTTCCCCCCCCCCCAATCCTAGTTGGACTAGGATTCTCCAAGGGGGAGAGAGAGAGGGGGGGGGGCGGCCACCTCTCCTAGTCCTAATAGGACTAGGGAAAGGGGGGGAGGCGCGCAGCCCATGAGGGCAGCCCTCTCTCCTCTCCACCAAGGCCCATGTTGGCCCATCATGCTCCCGGGGGGTTCCGGTAACCCTCTCGGTATTCCGGTAAAATCCTGATTTCACCTGGAACTCATCCGATGTCCAAACATAGGCTTCCAATATATCATTCTTTACGTCTCGACCATTTCGAGACTCCTCGTCACGTCCGTGATCACATCCGGGACTCCGAACTCCTTCGGTACAACAAAATGCATAAACTCATAATAACTGTCATCGTAACGTTAAGCGTGCGGACCCTACGGTTCGAGAACAATGTAGACATGACCGAGACACGTCTCCGGTCAATAACCAATAGCGGGACCTGGATGCCCATATTGGCTCCTACATATTCTACGAAGATCTTTATCGGTCAGACCGCATAACAACATACGTCGTTCCCTTTGTCATCGGTATGTTACTTGCCCGAGATTCGATCGTCGGTATCCAATACCTAGTTCAATCTCGTTACCGGCAAGTCTCTTTACTCATTCCGTAATACATCATATCGCAACTAACTCATTGGTTGCAATGCTTGCAAGGCTTTATGTGATGTGCATTACCGAGAAGGCCCTGAGATACCTCTCCGACATTCGGAGTGACAAATCCTAATCTCGAAATATGCCAACCCAACAAATACTTTCGGAGACACATGTAGAGCACCTTTATAATCACTCAGTTACGTTGTGACGTTTGGTAGCACACAAAGTGTTCCTACGGTAAATGGGAGTTGCATAATCTCATAGTTAAAGGAACATGTATAAGTCATGGATAAAAGCAATAGCAACATACTAAACGATCGGGTGCTATGCTAATGGAATGGGTCATGTCAATCAGATCATTCAACTAATGATGTGATCTCGTTAATCAAATAACAACTCTTTGTTCATGGTTAGGAAACATAACCATCTTTGATTAATGAGCTAGTCAAGTAGAGGCATACTAGTGACACTCTGTTTGTCTATGTATTCACACATGTATTATGTTTCCAGTTAATACAATTCTAGCATGAATAATAAACATTTATCATGATATAAGGAAATAAATAATAACTTTATTATTGCCTCTAGGGCATATTTCCTTCAGTCTCCCACTTGCACTAGAGTCAATAATCTAGATTACAAAGTAATGATTCTAACACCCATGGAGTCTTGGTGCTGATCATGTTTTGCTCGTGGAAGAGGCTTAGTCAACGGGTCTGCAACATTCAGATCCGTATGTATCTTGCATATCTCTATGTCTCCCACCTGGACCAAATCCCGGATGGAGTTGAAGCGTCTTTTGATGTGTTTGGTTCTTTTGTGAAATCTGGATTCCTTTGCCAAGGCAATTGCTCCAGTATTGTCACAAAAGATTTTCATTGGACCCGATACACTAGGTACAACACCTAGATCGGATATGAACTCCTTCATCCAGACTCCTTCATTAGCTGCTTCCGAAGCGGCTATGTACTCAGCTTCACATGTAGATCCCGCCACGACGCTTTGTTTAGAACTGCACCAACTGACAGCTCCACCGTTTAATGTAAATACGTATCCGGTTTGCGATTTCGAATCGTCCGGATCAGTGTCAAAGCTTGCATCGACGTAACCGTTTACGACGAGCTCTTTGTCACCTCCATAAATGAGAAACATATCCTTAGTCCTTCTTAAGTACTTAAGGATGTTCTTGACCGCTGTCCAGTGATCCACTCCTGGATTACTTTGGTACCTGCCTGCTAAACTTACAGCAAGGCACACATCAGGTCTGGTACACAGCATTGCATACATGATAGAGCCTATGGCTGAAGCATAGGGAACCTTTTTCATTTTCTCTCTATCTTCTGCGGTGGTCGGGCATTGAGTCTTACTCAACTTCATACCTTGTACCACAGGCAAGAACCCTTTCTTTGCCTGATCCATTTTGAACTTCTTCAAAACTTTGTCAAGGTATGTGCTTTGTGAAAGTCCTATTAAGCGTCTTGATCTATCTCTATAGATCTTAATGCCCAATATGTAAGCAGCTTCACCGAGGTCTTTCATTGAAAAACTCTTATTCAAGTATCCCTTTATGCTATCCAGAAATTCAAGTATCCACATACAATATCAGAAATGCTACAGAGCTCCCACTCACTTTCTTGTAAATACAGGCTTCTCCAAAAGTCTGTATAAAACCAAATGCTTTGATCACACTATCAAAGCGTTTATTCCAACTCCGAGAGGCTTGCACCAGTCCACAAATGGATCGCTGGAGCTTGCACACTTTGTTAGCTTCCTTTGGATCGACAAAACCTTCTGGTTGCATCATATACAACTCTTCTTCCAGAAATCCATTCAGGAATGCAGTTTTGACATCCATTTGCCAAATTTCATAATCATAAAATGCGGCAACTGCTAACATGATTCGGACAGACTTAAGCATCGCTACGGGTGAGAAAGTCTCATCGTAGTCAATCCCTTGAACTTGTCGAAAACCTTTTGCAACAAGTCGAGCTTTATAGACAGTAACATTACCATCAGCGTCAGTCTTCTTCTTAAAAATCCATTTATTCTCAATTGCTTGCCGATCATCGGGCAAGTCAACCAAAGTCCACACTTTGTTCTCATACATGGATCCCATCTCAGATTTCATGGCCTCAAGCCACTTTGCGGAATCTGGGCTTACCATCGCTTCTTCATAGTTCGTAGGTTCATCATGGTCTAGTAACATGACTTCCAAAATAGGATTACCATACCACTCTGGTGCGGATCTTACTCTGGTTGATCTACGAAGTTCAGTAGAATCTTGATCTGAAGTTTCATGATCATTATCATTAGCTTCCTCCCTATTTGGTGTAGGTGTCACAGAAACTGATTTCTGTGACGTACTACTTCTCAATAAGGGAGTAGATACAGTTATCTCATCAAGTTCTACTTTCCTCCCATTCACTTTTCTCGAGAGAAACTCCTTCTCTAGAAAGTTTCCGAATTTAGCAACAAAAATCTTGCCTTCGGATCTGTGATAGAAGGTGTACCCAACAGTCTCCTTTGGGTATCCTATGAAAACACATTTTTCCGATTTGGGTTCGAGCTTATCAGGTTGAAGCTTTTTCACATAAGCATCGCAGCCCCAAAATTTAAGAAACGACAACTTTGGTTTCTTGCCAAACCACAGTTCATAAGGCGTCATCTCAACGGATTTTGATGGTGCCCTATTTAACGTGAATGCGGCCGTCTCTAAAGCATAACCCCAAAACGATAGCGGTAAATTGGTAAGAGACATCATAGATCGCACCATATCCAGTAAAGTACGATTACGACGTTCGGACACACCATTACGTTGTGGTGTTCCGGGTGGCGTGAGTTGCGAAACTATTCCGCATTGTTTCAAATGTAGACCAAACTCGTAACTCAAATATTCTCCTCCACGATCAGATCGTAGAAACTTTATTTTCTTGTTACGATGATTTTCCACTTCACTCTGAAATTCTTTGAACTTTTCAAATGTTTCAGACTTGTGTTTCATTAAGTAGATATACCCATATCTGCTTAAATCATCAGTGAAGGTGAGAAAATAACGATATCCGCCACGAGCCTCAACATTCATTGGACCACATACATCAGTATGTATGATTTCCAATAAATCTGTTGCTCTCTCCATAGTACCGGAGAACGGTGTTTTAGTCATCTTGCCCATAAGGCACGGTTCGCAAGTGCCAAGTGATTCATAATCAAGTGACTCCAAAAGTCCATCAGTATGGAGTTTCTTCATGTGTTTTACACCGATATGACCTAAACGGCAGTGCCACAAATAAGTTGCACTATCATTATCAACTCTGCATCTTTTGGCTTCGACATTATGAATATGTGTATCACTACTCTCGAGATTAAGTAAGAACAAACCATTCTTTACTGGTGCATGACCATAAAAGATATTATTCATATAAATAGAACAACCATTATTCTCTGATTTAAATGAATAACCGTCTCGCATTAAACAAGATCCAGATACAATGTTCATGCTCAATGCTGGTACTAAATAACAATTATTTAGATCTAATATTAATCCCAAAGGTAGATGTAGAGGTAGCGTGCCGACCGCGATCACATCGACTTTGGAACCATTTCCCACGCGCATCGTCACCTCATCCTTAGCCAATCTTCGCTTAATCAGTAGCCCCTGTTTTGAGTTGCAAATATTAGCAACAGAACCAGTATCAAATACCCAGGTGCTACTGCGAGAATTAGTAAGGTATACATCAATAACATGTATATCATATATACCTTTGTTAACCTTGCCATCCTTCTTATCCGCCAAATACTTGGGGCAGTTCCGCTTCCAGTGACCAGTCTGCTTGCAATAGAAGCACTCAGTTTTAGGCTTAGGTCCAGACTTGGGTTTCTTCTCTTGATTAGCAACTTGCTTGCTGTTCTTTTTGAAGTTCCCCTTTTTCTTCCCTTTGCCCTTTTTCTTGAAACTAGTGGTTTTATTAACCATCAACACTTGATGCTCCTTTTTGATTTCTACCTCCGCGGCTTTCAGCATCGCGAAGAGCTCGGGCATAGTTTTGGTCATCCCTTGCATATTATAGTTCATCACGAAGCTCTTGTAGCTTGGTGGCAGTGATTGGAGAATTCTGTCAATGACGCAATCATCCGGAAGATTAACTCCCAGTTGAATCAAGTGATTGTTATACCCAGACATTCTAAGTATATGCTCACTGACAGAACCGTTCTCCTCCATCTTACAGCTATAGAACTTATTGGAGACTTCATATCTCTCAATCCGGGCATTTGCTTGAAATATTAACTTCAACTCCTGGAACATCTCATATGCTCCATGGTGTTCAAAACGTCGTTGAAGTCCCGGTTCTAAGCCGTAAAGCATGGCACACTGAACTATAGAGTAGTCATCAGCTTTGCTTTGCCAGACGTTCACAACATCTGGCGTAGCTCTTGCACCAGGCCTGGCACCTAGCGGTGCTTCCAGGACGTAATTCTTCTGTGCAGCAATGAGGATAATCCTCAAGTTACGGACCCAGTCCGTGTAATTGCTACCATCATCTTTCAACTTTGCTTTCTCAAGGAACGCATTAAAATTCAACGGAACAACAGCACGAGCCATCTATCTACACAACATAGACAAGCAAGATACTATCAGGTACTAAGTTCATGATAAATTTAAGTTCAATTAATCATATTACTTAAGAACTCCCACTTAGATAGACATCCCTCTAATCTTATAAGTGATCACGTGATCCAAATCAACTAAACCATGTCCGATCATCACGTGAGATGGAGTAGTTTCAATGGTGAACATCACTATGTTGATCATATCTACTATATGATTCACGCTCGACCTTTCGGTCTCCGTGTTCCGAGGCCATATCTGTTATATGCTAGGCTCGCCAAGTTAAACCTGAGTATTCCGCGTGCGCAACTGTTTTGCACCCGTTGTATTGAACGTAGAGCCTATCACACCCGATCATCACGTGGTGTCTCAGCACGAAGAACTTTCGCAACGGTGCATACTCAGGGAGAACACTTCTTGATAATTTAGTGAGAGATCATCTTATAATGCTACCGTCAATCAAAGCAAGATAAGATGCATAAAAGATAAACATCACATGCAATCAATATAAGCGATATGATATGGCCATCATCATCTCGTGCTTGTGATCTCCATCTTCGAAGCACCGTCATGATCACCATCGTCACCGGCGCGACACCTTGATCTCCATCGTAGCATCGTTGTCGTCTCGCCAATCTTATGCTTCCACGACTATCACTACCGCTTAGTAATAAAGTAAAGCATTACATCGCGATTGCATTGCATACAATAAAGCGACAACCATATGGCTCCTGCCAGTTGCCGATAACTTGGTTACAAAACATGATCATCTCATACAATAAAATTTAGCATCATGTCTTGACCATATCACATCACAACATGCCCTGCAAAAACAAGTTAGACGTCCTCTACTTTGTTGTTGCAAGTTTTACGTGGCTGCTACGGGCTTAAGCAAGAACTCATCTTACCTACGCATCAAAACCACAACGATAGTTTGTCAAATAGACTCCGTTTTAACCTTCTCAAGGACCGGGCGTAGCCACACTTGGTTCAACTAAAGTTGGAGAGACAGTCTTCCGCAAGCCATCTATGTGCAAAGCACGTCGAGGGAACCGGTCTCGCGTAAGCGTACGCGTAAGGTTGGTCCGGATCGTCTCGTCCAACAATACCGCTGAACCAAAGTATGACATGCTGGTAGGCAGTATGACTTGTATCGTCCACAACTCACTTGTGTTCTACTCGTGCAAATAACATCAAACCATAAAAACCTAGGCTCGGATGCCACTGTTGGGAAACATAGTAATTTCAAAAAATTTCCTACGCACACGCAAGATCATGGTGATGCATAGCAACGAGAGGGGAGAGTGTTGTCTACGTACCCTCGTAGACTGAAACGGAAGCGTTGACACAACGTAGAGGAAGTAGTCGTACGTTCTCCTCGCGATCAACCGATCACAGCACCGTTACTCCGGCACCTCCGAGTTCTTGGCACACGTTCAGCTCGATGACGATCCCCGGGCTCCGATCCAGCAAAGCATCGGGGAAGAGTTCCGTCAGCACGACGGCGTGGTGACGATCTTGATGTGTTACCGGCGCAGGGCTTCGCCTAAGCATTGCAACGATATGATCGAGGTGGAATTTGGTGGAAGGGGGCACCGCACACGGCTAAGGAACGATCCGTAGATCAACTTGTGTGTCTATGGGGTGCCCCCTGCCCCTGTATATAAAGGAGCCAAGGGGGAGGGGCTGGCCGGCCAAGCCTGGCGCGCCAGGAGAGTCCTACTCCCTCTGGGAGTAGGATTCCCCCCCCCCAATCCTAGTTGGACTAGGATTCTCCAAGGGGGAGAGAGAGGGGGCCGGCCACCTCTCCTAGTACTAATAGGACTAGGGAAAGGGGGGGAGGCGCGCAGACCATGAGGGCAGCCCTCTCTCCTCTCCACCAAGGCCCATGTTGGCCCATCATGCTCCCGGGGGGTTCCGGTAACCCTCCCGGTATTCCGGTAAAATCCTGATTTCACCTGGAACTCATCCGATGTCCAAACATAGGCTTCCAATATATCATTCTTTACGTCTCGACCATTTCGAGACTCCTCGTCACGTCCGTGAGCACATCCGGGACTCCGAACTCCTTCGGTACATCAAAATGCATAAACTCATAATAACTGTCATCGTAACGTTAAGCGTGCGGACCCTACGGTTCGAGAACAATGTAGACATGACCGAGACACGTCTCCGGTCAATAACCAATAGCGGGACCTGGATGCCCATATTGGCTCCTACATATTCTACGAAGATCTTTATCGGTCAGACCGCATAACAACATACGTCGTTCCCTTTGTCATCGGTATGTTACTTGCCCGAGATTCGATCGTCGGTATCCAATACCTAGTTCAATCTCGTTACCGGCAAGTCTCTTTACTCATTCCGTAATACATCATATCGCAACTAACTCATTGGTTGCAATGCTTGCAAGGCTTTATGTGATGTGCATTACCGAGAAGGCCCTGAGATACCTCTCCGACATTCGGAGTGACAAATCCTAATCTCGAAATATGCCAACCCAACAAATACTTTCGGAGACACCTGTAGAGCACCTTTATAATCACTCAGTTACGTTGTGACGTTTGGTAGCACACAAAGTGTTCCTACGGTAAATGGGAGTTGCATAATCTCATAGTTAAAGGAACATGTATAAGTCATGGATAAAAGCAATAGCAACATACTAAACGATCGGGTGCTATGCTAATGGAATGGGTCATGTCAATCAGATCATTCAACTAATGATGTGATCTCGTTAATCAAATAACAACTCTTTGTTCATGGTTAGGAAACATAACCATCTTTGATTAATGAGCTAGTCAAGTAGAGGCATACTAGTGACACTTTGTTTGTCTATGTATTCACACATGTATTATGTTTCCAGTTAATACAATTCTAGCATGAATAATAAACATTTATCATGATATAAGGAAATAAATAATAACTTTATTATTGCCTCTAGGGCATATTTCCTTCAGAGATTGTGCAACTCCCGGATACCGTAGGAATAGTTTGGGTGTGCCAAATGTCACAACGTAACTGGGTGGCTATAAAGGTGCACTACGGGTATCTCCGAAAGTGTCTGTTGGGTTGGCACGAATCGAGACTGGGATTTGTCACTCCGTGTGACGGAGAGGTATCTCTGGGCCCACTCGATAGGACATCATCATAATGTGCACAATGTGATCAAGGAGTTGATCACGGGATGATGTATTACCACCGTCAACAAGATTCGAGATGTTAAAGCCCAAGGAGGAGTAGAAAGGCCCAAGATCTATAAACGGTTTAAAGGTTTATGGTGTAAACCGGCCTGGGGCCAACTTGTACTGTAAGATAGGAATAGAGAGACCGACCCGGGCACGTTTATAAGCCGGAGGTCGAGACTTTGCAGACCGACGGGCGTCACCCGTGTATATAAGGGGACGACCCGACGGCGGTTTGAGGACAGAGAAGAAGAACTCGAGGTTTAGGCGAATCATATCGCTCCCTAAGCCCTCGAAACCCATCAATCCCATCACAACTAGACGTAGGCTTTTACCTTCATCGAAGGGGCCGAACTAGTATAAAAACCGTGTCCTTGTGTCCACTTTAACCCCTTCAAGCTAACCCGTTGCGATGGCTCTACGACTAAGTCCTCTTACTAGGACATCTGACGTGACAATTCCACGACAGTTGGCGCCCACCGTGGGGCTATCGCGAGATGGTTTCAGGTTCTTGGAGGGCCGCTTTGAAGGACTCGAGGGTTACACTGTGGGACGGATGACCAAGAGCCGCCGCGGAAAACTCTACATCGACAGCACAGGCTGGGGCCCCGACGCCGGTTCGATCGAGTACGGGTACCGGGTCCCCTTTGGCGGCATCCATGTTTTCATCGGCAAGATCGGAGAACCGGGCCCCGAGTTAGGCGACTGCGCCGACCTCATTGAGACAGCTCAGTGCACGAGATCGACCCTGGCTAAACCGACCAGGAAGCACGCCTTCGTGGGAGTCATCCACGGGGGAAGCTACGAGGAAGGATCCGAATCTGGTGACGAAACCGCCATCTACTCTGGCGATGAAACGTCAACCGGGGAGACTGAATCTCTTTACCAGCTACAAGATGATCGGGTTGGGGGCGGCTCCGATGGCAACAGTATTCCGGACCCCTCTGATCTGCCCTATCGGGTTGGGATCTTCATGGCTGGGACACAGGCGACGCCACGATCATCAACTGCAGCAGCAGCGATCTCCGGATCGGCAGCAGCAACGGCTGCGCGGGCAGGAGGCCCTGCCGGTTCACCAGCCCAAGTTTTGTCAGACCTGTTCGACGCACTAGCAGCGCTCATGGCGGAGGCTAACCCGGTGGATCAGGAGGTTCACAACGCTGAGATTGCCAAAGTGAGAGAGCAGATCACTCGGGCTAAAGCGGAGCTGGCAGCAGAAGAGATCAGGATGACGGCGGAGCGCGCCGCTTTAGAAGCACAGGCTTACAGGCTCATGATGGACCAGAAGGCATCTCAGGAGGTCCTGAAGAGAAAATCCCGGTCTCGGTTGCCCGCCGCCCTCGACGCTCGAAATCTCTTCAACACCCCGGGGGTAAACCGTGCGGAAGCGACGGCCGGCGCCCCGGTTCAGCACCGGATTATAAACTTGCCTCGTCATAACACTGATACGCCACCGGCCATGCCAACGCCGTCAGGTCATTATTCCAACCCGATGGATAACCTCGTCGCGGCGGCGGCTCGGTTGGAAGCCATTCCGATCGAAGGAGATTCACCGCAGGATGAAGAGACACGCCGGGTCAAGGAGCTCCTTAGGACCGCGTTGGCCCAGCAAGAAGCGTATTCGCAAAGCCGTGATCGGATTCACTCCACCCCTCGCCCCAGCAGGAGCTATAGTAGGCGCATGGAGGAGCCGGCCGTCTCTTCTAACGACAGGCGTGAAGCGCTCCGCGGCAACAATCCGGCGGGCGTCGACAATGCTCACGAGAATGTGGATCGCACCCGTGCACGGGAGGCCGGATTAGCAGCGCAGCATCAGACTCGTCAGCTTACACCTATCTTCCCGGCGGCTACGGTTGAACCGGGGTTGGTTTCCAGCTCTTTGGGAGTACCGTGCCTTGTTCCCGCTTTACGCAATGTACGCCTGCCCAAAGACTTCAAAGGCCCCCGCAAGGTACCAAACTACACGGCAGATCAGCCTCCGGAGACATGGGTGGAGAGTTATGAAATGGCTATGGAGATGCTGGATGTGGACGAGACGACATGTGCCAAGTATTTCACTATGATGTTAGAAGGAACGGCCCGGACTTGGCTAAAAAGCTTACCGCCTAATTCAATTAGTTCATGGGCCCAATTACGCGCCCGGTTTATCAAGAACTTCAAGGACACGTGCAAGCAGCCAATGTCAATAGTTGACCTAGCAGCCTGCGTTCAGCAAGAAGGGGAATCAACTACCCATTGGGTACGGCGGGTATCAGAAGTTTTGCACTCGTCAGATCGCATCAACGCAGACACCGCCGTGGTGCTGTTGGAGAGCAACTGTCGGTTTGGCCCTTTGAAGCTAAAGCTGGGCCGGATGAAGCGTGATTGTACAGATATAGGAACGCTCATGACCGCTTTAGTGAAGTATGCGGATTCTGACAGTACCAAGGATCCTGACTCTGGTGATGACAAAGCAGGGAAGGGAAAGAAGAATGGCAACACCAAAGGCCAGCAGCATCGGCCGACAGGTAATGGAGGCGGAGGAAAGCGTAAACCGGACGGGAGCATGGACTTGGTGGCCAGCACAAGTGCACAGGTTAAAGGCCAGCGGCGTAAGGGGAAACAGCCGAGTTTTCGCGAGCATCCCGGTCCTAATCCGGAGCGTTTGAACTTTTTCTTAAACCAGCCCTGTCCGAAGCACGGAACAAAGGAGGAACCAGCAGCCCATCTTTGGAAGGATTGTTATATCATGAAGGAGTTCAAAAGCTCAAACACTTTCCAATATGATCACAGCTCCGGTGGCGGTTCCGGTTCCGGATCAGGGTACGGTGGCGGGAATTCCGGTCCAGGGTTCCAGGGTAACCCGGGCGGACAGGTCAGCCAAAACAATCAGAATAATCAAGGGAATCAAAGCGGTTATCAGAGCAACCCGAAGCAGTTGAGTGGTGGACAGTATCATGTCTTTACTACGAGCTTGGATAAACGAGATAGGAAGCTTCAGAGGCGGGCAGTCAGTACTGTCGAACCGGCCACGCCTCACTATCTGCGTTGGTCGGAGCAGCCTATCATATGGAGCCGAGAAGATCATCCTCCCAGGGTGTATAATCCGGGTCAGTTAGCACTGGTGGTAGCGCCACAGGTGGGAGGTTATAAGCTCACCAAGGTGCTCATGGACGGAGGGAGCAGCATTAACATCTTGTATTATGAGACCTTCCGTCGTATGGGACTGGTAGATAAGGATCTCAGACCGACCAACACAGTGTTCCATGGGGTGGTGCCTGGCAAGTCTGCATATCCGGTTGGTAAGATAGCCCTTGAAGTGGTATTTGGCGATAGCCATGATTCCAGATCAGAGACGCTGACGTTCGAGGTGGTTAAAATCCAAAGTCCGTACCACGCTTTGTTCGGGCGGCCAGCTTATGCAAAATTTATGGCACGGCCCTGCTACGTATATCTGCAACTTAAGATGCCAGGGTACAAAGGTACTATAACGGTTCACGGGAGCCGCCGAATCGCTTTGGAATGCGAGGAAGGAGATGCGACTTATGCTGAATCGGTTTGTGCTACGGAGGAGCTAAGGCAGTACAAAGACAGTGTTGATCCGGAGGATATGACTTCATTAAAAAAGCCAACTACTGACCACGATCTGGCCTTGAAGTTCAAGTCAGCGGCCGAAACTAAGCTTGTTGACTTTGTACCTGGCGATTCATCCAAGCAGTTCAGCATCAGTGCAAACTTGGATCCAAAATAGGAAAGCGCGCTCATCGAGTTCATCCGTGAGAATCGGGACATCTTTGCATGGAAGCCATCTGACATGCCTGGTGTACCGAGGCAACTCGCTGAGCACACCCTTAATGTGGATCCTAAGTACAAGCCGGTAAAGCAGTTCTTACGGCGGTTAAACGAAGAAAGACGTAAAGCGATTGGTGAGGAAGTGGCCAGGCTCCTAGCAGCTGGGTTTATCATTGAGGTTTTTCATCCCGAATGGCTCGCTAATCCGGTGCTAGTTCTTAAGAAAAACGGTACCTGGCGCATGTGTGTGGACTACACAGACTTGAATAAAGCTTGCCCAACAGATCCTTTTGCTCTCCCCCGGATTGATCAGATCATTGATGCTACGGCAGGTTGCGAGCGTTTAAGTTTTTTGGATGCCTATTCGGGCTATCATCAGATCAAGATGGCAGTTAAGGACCAGGAGAAGACAGCGTTCATTACTCCCTTTGGAGCCTTCTGCTATGTGTCTATGCCCTTTGGGCTTAAGAGTGCGCAGGCTACTTATCAACGATGTGTGCAAAATTGCCTCCACGAGCAGATTGGTCGTAATGTGCATGCTTATGTGGATGATATTGTGGTCAAGTCACGAAAGAAGGAGACCCTGGTTGACGATTTGAAGGAGACTTTCGATAACTTGAGAGTGTACCAAATGATGCTCAACCCGGCTAAATGTGTTTTTGGTGTACCTGCAGGCAAGCTGTTGGGATTTTTAGTGTCCCATAGAGGAATTGAGGCCAATCCAGAAAAGATCACAGCCATCACCTCCCTGGCCAAACCGAAATGCATCAATGATGTTCAGCGCATGGCCGGGCGGATTGCAGCGTTAAGCCGGTTTATCAGTCGCCTTGGTGAGAAGGCGATCCCTTTGTATCAAATGCTCAAGAAGACGGATCAGTTTGTCTGGAGTCCGGAGGCTGATAAAGCGTTTGAGGACTTGAAGCGACAACTAGTCAATCCGCCAGTGTTGGCAGCCCCTATGGATAAAGAGCCACTTCTGTTATATGTTGCAGCGAATGCCAGAGCAGTCAGTGTGGCGATGGTGGTAGAACGAAAAGAGGCTGGAAAGGAACATCCGGTTCAGCGACCGGTTTACTATATCAGTGAAGTACTTATCGAGTCCAAACAAAGGTATCCGCATTGGCAGAAGCTGGTATATGGAGTTTTTATGGCAAGCCGGAAGCTGAGACAATATTTCCAAGGGCACCCAATCACGGTGGTCAGTTCTGCTCCTTTGGGTGACATTATACAGAACCGGGAGGCGACTGGTCGGATTGCCAAGTGGGCTATCGAGCTCGGGCCGCACGATTTAAGGTACGTACCCCGAACAGCCATAAAGTCACAGGCACTTGTCGATTTCATAAACGATTGGACGGAGTTACAAGCGCCTGAGGAGAAGCCAGATAACACCTATTGGACCGTTCATTTTGACGGATCAAGACAATTGGAAGGCTCGGGGGCTGGAGTCGTTTTAACTTCCCCACGAGGAGATAAGTTTTGTTATGTCCTCCGTTTAATGTTCCCCTGTACAAATAATGCGGCGGAGTATGAAGCTTTGCTTCATGGTCTTCGGGTGGCTAAAGAGATGAATCTGAGCAGAGTTAGGTGCTTTGGTGATTCGGATCTGGTGGCTCAACAAGTATCTGGCACCTGGGACTCTAAGGATCCGCTTATGGCTGCATACCGACGTGAAGTAGATATGGTGGCTGGGCATTTCAAAGGCTATCAAGTGGATCATGTGGACCGCAGAAAAAATGAGGCAGCAGACGCTTTAAGTCGCTTGGGCTCTCAGCGTAAACCGGTCCCACCCAATGTTTTCTTGGATGTATTATACCACCCATCGGTACAGCTGCCCGGTGAGCTGGAGTTGGCTGTTCCTGATCCGGAGGCTCAGTTAGTGGCGGCTCTTCACGCCACCCCGGATTGGACGCTCCCTTACCTGGCATATATGAACCGGGGTGAGTTGCCAGAAGATGAAAGCTTGGCTCGACAGATAGTACGACGGTCCAAGTCTATGACCATTTTCCAAGGAGAGTTACATCATCGCAGCGTATCAGGAGCGCTGCAACGGTGCATATCCCCTAAGGAGGGGTGCGAGATATTACGAGAAATACATGAAGGGGATTGCGGCCACCACGCCGGTTCAAAATCATTGGTGGCTAAAGCGTTCCGCCACGGTTTCTACTGGTTAACTGCTCATGCTGATGCGGAAGACCTAGTCAGGTTATGTGATGGGTGCCAGAAATTTTCTAGACGAGCACACATACCGGCTCAAGAATTGAGGATGATTCCAATCACTTGGCCGTTTGCGACTTGGGGGCTTGATATGGTTGGGCCTTTTAAGCGTTCCAAAGATAAGAAGACCCACCTACTGGTGGCGGTTGACAAATTTACAAAGTGGGTGGAGGCAGAACCTGTCAGTAAATGTGATGCTGCCACGGCGGTTCGGTTTATAAAGAAGGTGATCTTCCGGTTTGGCTTTCCACACAGCATCATCACAGATAATGGTACCAATTTATCCAAGGGAGCCATGAAAGAGTTCTGTGCACGGGAGCATATACGGCTTGATGTTTCTTCGGTAGCGCACCCACAATCTAATGGTCAGGCAGAACGAGCGAATCAAGAGATCTTGCGAGGTATCAAACCCCGGCTTCTGGTCCCTTTGCAAAGGACGCCGGGTTGTTGGGTGGAGGAACTACCGTCTGTGTTATGGAGCATCAACACCACGCCTAACAGATCCACGGGGTTTACGCCGTTTTTTATGGTCTATGGAGCAGAGGCGGTTCTCCCAAGTGATATACGACATGACTCGCCTCGAGTGGCAGCATATGTTGAAGCGGACAATGAGCAGGCACGGCAGGACGCTCTTGACTTGTTGGATGAGGAGCGTGACTTGGCAGCTGCCCGTTCAGCGATTTACCAGCAAGATCTCCGCCGTTACCACAGCCGTCGGGTTAGGACCAGAACCTTTCAGGAGGGGGATTTGGTGCTTCGGCTCATCCAGGATCAATCTGATCAGCATAAATTATCCCCGCCTTGGGAGGGACCTTTTGTGGTCAGCAAGAATCTGAATAATGGGTCATATTACTTGATTGATATTAGAGAGCGCAAGGATTCACGCACGTCAGAGGAGGAGACCAGCAGGCCGTGGAACATAGCTCATCTTCGACCTTATTATACATGAGCCCTGGGCTCTGTTTATGTACATATCATGACCATGTATATATTATGATTGAATACAATAAACCAGAGCCTCAAGTAAAGCGGGGTCTCTACTGTTCTTCACATCATGTGTACTTACCCCTGGAGGTCGCTTCACAGAAGTTCAAATTCTGGTTTAAAAGCTGGTTCAAGGGAAGATGTCTCCTACAGGGTTGTGAAACTCTTAATATCCGGTTCAATATCCCGGTTCAAGCATGAGGCTTCCTGTTCAAACATAGGTCGTATTCGAACCAAAGAGAACATAGCTATTCAAACATGGGGCTTTCTGTTCAAACATAGGTCGTATTCGAACCAAAGAGAACACAGCTGTTCAAACATAGGTCGTATTCGAACCAAAGAGAACATAGCTATCCCTATAAAGTCAGTTGGGGACCTAGTCGGCCTGAACCGTAGCTACACCTCCGGGGGGCTTGGTCAGGCCTTGACGACGGTAATGCTTTCTGGCTGGCATATTTGCCACAGAATCAGTTGGGGACCTAATCGACTTGAACCGTAGATTACGCCTTATGGGAACTCGGTCATGTCTTGATGATGGTAATGCCTTCTGGTCGGCTTTTTAGCCATTGAGTCACTTGGGGGCTTGGTTGACAAACCAATGCAATGCCATTTGGCCGGCATATTTGCCACGATTCAGTAAGGAACCTAGTCGACTTAAACCGTAGCTACACCTCTTGGGGGCTCGGTTTGTCTTGACGATGGTCACGCCTTCTGAACGGTTCATAGTAACCACTATTCGCATGCGTTTTACTATCGCGTTGCCTTTTCATATTTGGTTTTGTTTTCTGCCTTTATTGTGGTGTTTTTTTGGTTCTTCGGAACGTCAAGTATCCTTAAACCGATTCAGCTGGCATAGCCTGGTCCGTTTTAAACCCGGAGGCAAATTGGCCGGTTTGGCAGAGGCGCAGCACGGTTCAGGTGGTCGAAAAATCATATTGTGCACTCAGTAAAGATGGGAAACATAAGTTGGAAATGTCGCTGGAAAGAGCATCAGTACCCGTGCGCGAAGGCACGTTCAAAGGCAGAAGTATTAAACTATCTTATTACAAGGCAACGTAGTGCCTGAATATATTGTTCGTTGACGGATTAAGACGTCACCAAGTAAACCGGAGCGTTGATTACGCCTGTTCGACGCCTCGGTTTGAAGGCTGGGGGTCACCTCGTGCCGCTTCAGCTCCATCTTGGTTACCCATTGGCTGGAAATCAGCAGTGGTCCAGTCGATTCCCATTAGTGCTTGGAAGACGGCTTCTTCGTGAATCAGCGAAGACGGTTCAATGTCTGGGGCGTAAGTATGCTTACGGATTGGAGGAACAAGGTTTCCCGCTTCAGGGACCGGGGCAGATACTCGTTTGTTCTGGTTGTCATATTGGGCTTGGTAACGTGACAGATCTGCCTCCTCAGCCAATTGACAAGCTAGAGGGCGCACCGCCCGGTTTATCGCCCTCAAATCATCTTCACCAAAGTCTGAACCGTCTTCCTTCAAGCTGGGGTATCCTTGGGCCGCTTCGACAGGATCGAAATCTGGTACCCACGCTTTGGCCCGGATCAAGGCAGTGATAGCTCCAGTTCGAGCAACTGATCTTTTCAACTCTTCAATCCGGGCCGGAAGCATGGACAGTCTCTTTAATGTGTCTTGAATCAGAGCCGGCGCAGGGTTGTTGTGCGATGCAGTGGTGATAGCTCTTTGGGCTCCGGTGTATAACTGTTCAATCAGAGTATAAGCAGCTTTGAGTTTCATCCGCACATCAGAACCCAAGTGTCCAATACGTGAGCCTGCAGTGTTTCAAGGTGGATTACAAACCGGACATAGGGTGTAGCAAACAAGGTACAAATTGGAAGAAGGGCATTGAAAGGTTTACCAAAGAAGGCAGATGCCATGGAGTGTATTTGTCGCTTCACGGTGGATAACTCATCAACTACCGGTTTAAGAGCAGCTTCGGCATTTTCAGCCCTCTTCGTCAAAAGAGCTCTTTCAGTAGCCCAATCGGCTTGCTCCTTTTTGCGGCTTGCTTTCAGCTGCTCCATAACAGTTAAGGCTTTGGTCAATTCCTCCTTTGCTTTTTCAGTTTCAATCTGCTGGGCTTTTAAAGCTTCCTGAAGGTCCGAGACTTGGTTCTCTTTGGTCTTCAAATCCCCCTGCAGCAGGTCATCAACAGTGTTCAGAAAATATTGCACGGTTTGGAAGTATCAACCACACAAGCAAGTTATGTGCTCGATACTTGGGGGCTAATGCATACTTGATTTTAACGCAAGTTTTCCATTACAAAGAGTCCCAAGATTAATACAAGTATTTAAACTTGGCACTTGGGGACTAATGGTTATCTGATGATGTTTTCTGATTATGACCGATGTTGAAACCTGGGGTTTTCTAAACCAGACCTTAGTTGTCAAAAGCAGCCTGGTTCGGTTTACTACCTCAGTTTGGAAATATTGATAAGCTAAGTTGCAATAGAATGAAGCACAAGGAAGTTACCTCAAGTTTCTCCTTCATCATCTTGATCATGGCAGGCTCATAATCCCGACTGGTGTACAGCCGGTTCAGATACCCAGAATAAAGATCCGGGGCGCTTAAAGAGGCGAACGCAGACAAGTCAAGGTCCCATTTGCCCTTTGTGGCCGAGATTTCGTCTTTGGCAGTATGCTTGGTCAAAGTAGCAGTGTTCCCCGGTTCAGAGCGGCCAATACCGGTAATAACGACATCATCATCCTTGGAGTCGCTGCTCTGCAGTGGCCCTGTCGGTTTATCAGCAGTTGCAGAAGGGGGGATGGATCCTTCAACCCGAACAGGACTGGCAGGCGGATCAGTACGGTTAGCAGGTTCGGTAGTCCTTTCTTCAGCGCAGATGTCATCTTGCGGAGATGGATAGTTCTGAGTATCTTCACAACCCAGAGCGTCAGCACCAGGAGTTTTCTCCGGTTCAGGAGCGGCAGTTCCTTCAGCCGGATTATCCAGACGAGCCTTCTTGCTCGGTCTAGGCTTAGCCCTGAAAAAAGCACAAAGATTGAAAAAACGGTATAAAATGGATTAAGAGACCCATACAGAGATATGTTGTGATCGGTCCAACTTACCCAATAACTGTCTTCAACGGGGGCAGTTGAGTGGCTGAAGATTCACCGGAAGAGGAATGGGAAGTGACCTGATAATCGGAGTCAGATGGATTTAGAGGCTGACGGGTTAAACCTGCTTTAGGAGGAAAGCTAGCGCGTAAATCGGAGACCTCTGAGCGGCGTTTCCGAACCGGGCTGTTCGGTAAACCGGCGGAGGTGACTACCTGGCCGCTATGTCGGGTGGTGCGTCGAGCTTCATGTTGCTGGGTCTTCACAAGAAATTCGGGATCCAAGTAAGCAAGAGGGTGAGAAAATTTAATTCTCCGGTTTGCTTGGCGAGGCTTTTTCAAAGGCAAAAGAACGGCATCAGAAGAAAGAATAGTTACCTCTGGGCCTTCGGCATGGCTCACTTCAGCGTCGTCCTGACAAATATCATCGTCAATAAGACGTATAAAAAGCAAACCAACTGAATCGAGGTCTACCCCGAGGTCCGGATTACCCACATCATCCTCCTCTAAATCCGGAGTATTGGAAGCAGTGTTCCTCTTCCTCTGAGCAGGCTTCTTCACCCTCGTCTTGGGTCGGGTTACCTTTTCGGTCGGCTCTTGCAACTTCTTGCTCCAAAATGGATCATCTCCCTGTTTCAGGAAGGACTGGAGTTAACAACATATATATAAGGAGATCAAGGATTCTATAAACAGAGGAGTTACTTACAGCAGGTGGTTTATTTGTGGCACAAAATGGAAGCAGGCCGGCTTGAGCGCAGACATGTTCCGGTTCGTTCAGCATCTTCTTCACAGCTTCAGCGACTTCGTCCTCCGTCAGCTGAATGTTGCAGTGCCTTAAAGGATCATCAACCCGACCCGTGTATTGGCACATTAAACCGGAGCGAATGCTAAGGGGCAGGATGCTCCACGAAATCCAGCAACGAGCAAGATCTACCCCCGTTAAACCATTGGCCATGAAGGCTCTGAGCTTGGACAACTGAGGGGCATACTTACTCCTCTCTTTGGCAGTTAGCCGTGGGGGGAAGGGGTGAGTATTGCTAAGTCTCTCTGGGCGGAAACCGGGCAGTGGATTTTCTTCAGCAGGGGAAGTATCCTTGCAATAGAACCAAGTGAAGTTCCATTCTTGCGGATGACTATGCAACTTGGCGTGAGGATAAGTCACCTCTTTCCTCTTCTGAATCGCCATACCGCCCAGTTCCATATTAGGACCATCGGTGAATTCAGTACGTCGGTTCAGATGGAAAAAGTCCCGGAACAGCTCTACGGTGGGTTCCTCTTGAAAGTACGCCTCGCAAAGTACTTGAAAGTGGCAGATGTTCGTGACTGAATTTGGACCAACATCTTGTGGGCGCAACTTAAAATTAGCCAAAACGTCCCGATAAAATTTTGAACCGGGTGGGTTAAACCCTCGGGCCAGGTGATCCGCAAACACCACCACTTCTCCCTCCTGCGGGGTAGGAGGACATTCGTCTCCTGGAACCCTCCAATGGATGGTATTTTTGCTACTCAAAGCACCAGTCAGAACTAAGTTGTTTAGTTGGGTCTCAGTTATGCAAGAGGGAACCCAGTTGCATTCATACACCTGTTTTGCCATGAGGAAATCTACAAGACAAAGGTATTCCGGTTTGAGAGCAAGTATGATTGTAAACCGAAGATGCTCTTATATAGAGTCAGGTTATCTACAATAATATCAACCGGCGGTTCATCAAGGGGACTAATGGATGTGTAGATCGGTTTATTCGCTTTGCTAAGAGTTAAACCGACCAGATCTAAGCAGTTGTGAGTATGAAAGCAGAAACAGATCCCGTACGGATTCGTTCAAAGCAATGGATCTACAGCTAGGGTGAAAAAGAAATAAAAACAGGTAATATGAAGTCGGGCTCACAGCAGAACAACATAAGTTCGACAAGCAGGAACAAGAGTGAGATCTAAGGAAATGAATGCAGATTTATGGCGACTGCTAAGAGAAACTACAAATCCAGGTACAGGTATCGTCATCTGTTCGTAAAGGCTGCTATGGGGATGAGCAAGAAACAGTAGCAGGACGATGAACCCTAGAACAGATCTAAAGCAACAAGAACAGGGGCCTTACCGGGGTCCAAACAGATGCGGAAGGTCGCCGCGGTGCTCTGAACCGATCAGGTTGATGCAGCGGCCGGAGTTGATGCAGCAGTTGACGGCGGCGGCGGAGCTCTGAGGTCTGGGTCACGAGGAAGACGAAGAAGGGGAGGAAAGGAAGATGGCCTTCAAGTCCTATTTATAAGGCGCGGCGCGTGTATCAGGCGCGCGAATCCAGGGGCCGGAGATTTCGGAAGCCCAGCCGTCGCCTTGATTCTTGCGGGTTAGCGAAAGGAGACGGTAGCCTGTGTTGACGTCACATCGGTTTACCACAGCAGAGGAGACGGAGAAACGACGGTTTAACAAGTCACTGGAAGACATTTGAAGACAGAAATTCTTATTAAGGATTGACATGAACCTGTTCAAATCAATCTGGGGCCTAATGTTGGGGATGTTGCTATCTGGGGTAAACCGGCCTGCAGGGCCCGGGTTACCACCGTCAACAAGACTCGAGATGTTAAAGCCCAAGGAGGAGTAGAAAGGCCCAAGATCTATAAACGGTTTAAAGGTTTATGGTGTAAACCGGCCTAGGGCCAACTTGTACTGTAAGATAGGAATAGAGAGACCGACCCGGGCACGTTTATAAGCCGGAGGTCGAGACTTTGCAGACCGACGGGCGTCACCCGTGTATATAAGGGGACGACCCGACGGCGGTTTGAGGACAGAGAAGAAGAACTCGAGGTTTAGGCGAATCATATCGCTCCCTAAGCCCTCGAAACCCATCAATCCCATCACAACTAGACGTAGGCTTTTACCTTCATCGAAGGGGCCGAACTAGTATAAAAACCGTGTCCTTGTGTCCACTTTAACCCCTTCAAGCTAACCCGTTGCGATGGCTCTACGACTAAGTCCTCTTACTAGGACATCTGACGTGACAATTCCACGACAGAACGAGTAAAGAGACTTGCCGGTAACGAGATTGAACAAAGTATCGGGATACCGACGATCGAATCTCGGGCAAGTACAATACCGCTAGACAAAGGGAATTGCATACGGGATTGATCGAATCCTCGACATCGTGGTTCATCCGATGAGATTATCGTGGAACATGTGGGAACCAACATGGGTATCCAGATCCCGCTGTTGGTTATTGACTAGAGAACGTCTCGGTCATGTCTGCATGGTTCCCGAACCCGTAGGGTCTACACACTTAAGGTTCGATGACGCTAGGGTTATAAAGGAAGTTTGTATGTGGTTACCGAATGTTGTTCGGAGTCCCGGATGAGATCCCGGACGTCACGAGGAGTTCCGGAATGGTTCGGAGGTAAAGATTTGTATATGGGAAGTCATCATACGGTCACCGGAATAATTCGAGGGGTTGCCGGTATTGTACTGGGACCACCGAAGGGGTTCCGGGGGTCCACCGGGAGGGTCCACCTGCCCCGGAGGGCCCTATGAGCTGTATGTGGAGAGAGACCAGCCCCTTAGTGGGCTGGGCGCCTCCCCCCTAGGGCCCATGCGCCTAGGGTTTGGGGGGGAACCCTAAAGGGGGGCGCCCCCTTGCCTTGGGGGGCAAGGCACCCCCCCTGGGCCGCCGCCCCCTCCTCAGATGGGATCTGAGGGGGCCGGCCCCCCCTCTCCCTTACCCCTATATATATGTAAGGGGTGGGAGGGCAACCGTACCAATGTGCTGGCGCAGCCCTCCCCCTCTCCCAAGTCCTTCTCCTCTCCCACGGTGCTTGGCGAAGCCCTGCAGGATTGCCACGCTCCTCCACCACCACCACGCCGTTGTGCTGCTGCTGGAAGGAGTCTTACTCAACCTCTCCCTCTCTCCTTGCTGGATCAAGGCATGGGAGACGTCACCGGGCTGTACGTGTGTTGAACACGGAGGTGCCGTCCGTTCGGCACTTGGTCATCGGTGATTTGGATCACGGCGAGTACGACTCCATCAACCTCGTTCACTTGAACGCTTCCGCTTGGTCATCGGTGATTTGGTCATCGGTGGTTTGGTCATCGGTGATTTGGATCACGGTGAACAAGGGTATGTAGATGCACTCTTCTTCCCCTCGTTGCTGATTTCTCCATAGATAGATCTTGGTGACACGTAGGAAAATTTTGAATTTCTGCTACGTTCCCCAACATGAAGGTTGTGCCAGCTACGCTCTTACGAAAGAAGAGAAAGAAATCTTCTTTGAATGCCTGCTCAGTATGAAGGTCCCGACTGGCTTCTCGTTGAATATAAAGGGAATAATAAATATGCCAGAGAAAAAGTTCCAGAACCTAAAGTCTCATGACTGCCACGTGATTATGACGCAACTGCTTCCGGTTGCATTGAGGGGGCTTCTACCGGAAAACGTCCGATTAGCCATTGTGAAGCTATGTGCATTCCTCAATGCAATCTCTCAGAAGGTGATCGATCCAGAAATCGTACCAAGGCTAAGGAGTGATGTGGCGCAATGTCTTGTCAGTTTCGAGCTGGTGTTCCCACCATCCTTCTTCAATATCATGACGCATGTCCTAGTTCATCTAGTCGACGAGATTGTCATTCTGGGGCCCGTATTTCTACACAATATGTTCCGCTTTGAGAGGTTCATGGGAGTCCTAAAGAAATATGTCCGTAACCGCGCTAGGCCAGAAGGAAGCATCTCCATGGGCCATCAAACAGAGGATGTCATCGGGTTTTGTGTTGACTTCATTCCTGGCTGTCACATCCCTAGTTCTGGTGATGCTTAGTGCTTGCATTAGAGTGTTGCATCATGTTTAAATTCTATTAAATTTGAAATGGGAAATGTTTCAAACCCTAGCACTAAAGCAAATTCAAATAGATGCAAATTAAAAATGGAATTTCAACTAACCCAAAATGCTTTTCAAAAATGTTCATGGCCTTTGGAAAATGTTGCAAACAACAACCAGAGGTGATGCACATTTTTGCTATACATTTTGGATTTTTGAATGAACCCATATGTATTTGAATTGGAGCTGTTTAAAATAATATAATTATTTTGAAGGCTCCAAAAATGTTGGAAA
Organism: Aegilops umbellulata; assembly: GCA_032464435.1. NCBI lineage: Eukaryota > Viridiplantae > Streptophyta > Magnoliopsida > Poales > Poaceae > Aegilops > Aegilops umbellulata. Next base: position 482,380,143 of record CP136059.1, on the reverse strand, counting down.
TTGGTGAGGGCCTCTGGTTTATTATAACCAGTGGTCACAAGGAATCTCAACATTTCTATAACTGTGATAGTATTTATTTTAAGTCAAAAACAAATGTCAGAAATAGAAAAGAAAACAAAAATATGGAAACCCTTACCTGGGCCACTTGCTGGCCTAGCTCTAGGCCGGCCCACCTGGCCCATGCCAGTCACCTCCTACCTCTGCCAGTAGGCAGGGGAGGGAGACAGCGCACGCGCGCCCGCGGCGCCACGCACCTCCCTGCTCGCCTGCGTCATCGAGGCCACCGCGACGCCTCGCGTCTTCTCCTCGGCGCCGCCTCGACCCCTGGACGCCACTCTCCCCTCCTCTGCTCTCTCCCTCACCTCTGCCCCTCTCTCTCACTCGCGCCCGAGCGCGCTCATCGCCGCCGCTCGCTGCTGCCACGGCCACCGGCCACCGCACGCCTCACCGATGCGCCTAGGAGCTCCTCCTCGCCGTCCTCTTCCTCATCGCCGAGCCACGAGACGTCGGGTGCCCTGCTTCACCGCCATCGTTGCCTTCTTCAACCTCGGGACCGCCGGCCATCTCCGTCGATTCGGCCACTCCGGCGCGCCCCCGAGCCCGCTAACCATCCCTCCAGCTCCGCGGTGAGCCGTTGACCCGATTCCCCCTTGCCCCGTCGTCCCTCGCGTGCTCTAGCCCCGATCCCCAACCATGCCGAAGCTCCTCGCCGCCGGGCATGGCGCCGCCGCGGACACCGGCCCTGCCGCTCGTGTCCGAGCTCGTCAGCATGCTCAGTGAACCCCCAGGAGCACGTAGCACCCTCCGGTTTCTCCTCTGGTGCACCGTAGCATCACCACCGCCTGCACCCGAACTCCGGCCGCCGCGAAAGCGGACACCGCCGTCGATTTAGGTCGTCTCCGGCGACCCCTCCAGCACCAGCCGACGCGGACGAGGCTCAGGGTTCCAACGGTCCAATCCGCGGCCAAAACCGAGGCCTGTGGGCATTTTCCGAAGCCCTCCGCCGCGCCTGTCGTCGCCGGCGTCGAGTCGCCGGTGGGTTTGACCCCGCCGGCCTGGGGTTGACCCCGCTGACCGGGTTTGACCCCGGCTGGGCCCAGTTGACCCCTCTGGCTCAATGACAGGTGGGCCCGGCCCTGCTAATTAATTAGGATTAGTATTAACTGTTTTAGTTAAACTAATTACACTGACACACGGGACCCACAGGTCAGATTTGACCTGGACCGTGCCCCGTTGACCTGCTGACGTCGTGATGATGTCAGGCTGACGCAGTAATCCTTTTCTGAATTTAAATAAATCTTAAATGATTTGTTTGATTCAGAAAATATCCAAAACTTTGAAAAATCATAGAAATTAATCTATAGCTCCAAATGAAAAGATTTATATATGAAAAATTATCAGAAAAATTCAAGGAATCCATCTGTACCATTTTCATGCATGTTTGAACAATGTTTGTCCTCTGTTTTGGACAAAACAAATAAAGGACATTTAAATAATCATATATGGAGTTGGATTTTGAATCATGTATTCAAACCAACTTCATTTAAATCATAGCTAGATGCATTAGCTCAAATCACAGCATATTGCCATGTCATGATCATGCATCATATTGTGGCATTGCATTGATTGTGTTCTTTCTCAGTTGCCGGTGTTTGTCCCCTCTCGATAGACGATGTGCCGACGATGAGATCGATGACACTGATGAAGAACTATATTATCTTCAGAAGTGCCAGGCAAGCAGAACCCCCTTGTTCATTCCGATAAAGTCCCACTCTCTCGCTCCTGCTCTCTTTTATTGCATTAGGACAACAACGATTCATGTGTTACTTGCTGCGGTAGCTGAACCCCTTTATCCTTTGCATGACCTGTCATTCCACAGTAAATAGATGAAACCCACTAGCATGAGTAGGAGTTGTTTGAGCCCTGATGTGCCTACTCATACATGTTCGTTTGTCATGCCTGCTACTGCTTAGAGTTGAGTCGGGTCTGATTCATCGGGAATGAATTGGAATGGTGATGAACATGTCCTACTGTGTGTGAACTAGGTGTGTGAATACGATTTGGTAAAGGTATTGGTGAGAGGCCATGTAGGAGTACATGGTGGGTTGTCTCATTGAAGCCGTCCTCAGGAACTGAGTTCTGTGTTTGTGATCCATGAAACAGCTACTACCATACATTGGGCCCTGAAATATGACCCCGCTCGACTTACCGACCCTCTCGTTCTCTGTCCAGGAGTTGCAAGTAGTTTCTGGTGTTTGTAGTATGCTGGGGGCCGCACGCAGCGCTGACCGTAGGGGTGGGCTGTGTTGCGGTAGGCACGTGGCACGGTGTACCGGGCGCCCGTTTGGTGTCCCGGGAACCCTGCACACATCGTTTGGGGCTGTGAGCGAAACTCCGGCCGGATCTCCTCATGGATGGAACCCGAATAGGCGATAAACCTGGACTAGAGACTTGTGTGGTTGGTTAGGTCGTGGTCTACACCCACGTCGGCTTTCGCTTGAAGTCTGCCGAGCACATGTCGTGTGCAGACGCTAAGTGGTGGAAACATGTATGAAGAAGTACACCCCTGCAGGGTTAACATCATCTATTCGAATAGCCGTGTCCGCGGTAATGGACTTCTGGGTTGCCTATAACAGTTCATAGACAAGTGAAAGTGGATACTCTAAAATACGCAAGATAAGCGTGAGTGCTATGGATGGCCTTCTCGTAGGGAGACGGAAGTGGATCCATAGTGGTGTATTGGATGGTGAATATGTGGACTCGTGTGCGCCACCTCAAAGAGTTACTTGTAGTCGTAGTTCAGGATAGCCACCGAGTCAAAGCTGGCTTGCTGCAGTTAAACTCCACCACCCCCTTTTGACACTGATGCATATGTAGTTAGATCTGATGTAAGTCTTGCTGGGTACATTTGTACTCACGTTTGCCTATTTTATGTTTTTGCAGAGAGACGTCAGTCTCGCTAGTAGTTCCGTGTGGACTTCGACGTTTAGCTTGTTACCTCAGCTACGATCTTGTGCCCTTGGCAGGATCTGGTAGATAGTCAGGCTTCTTAGCCCTTTTCATTTGTAGATGTCTGTATTCAGACGTGATAAGCTTCCGCATGTGCTTGTTGTTTGTATGCTCTGAATGTTGGGTCTTGAGACCCATGTTTGTAATATCTGGCTCTTCCGAGCCTAATGAATAAATACCTTGAGTCATAGAGTCTTGTTGTGATGCCATGTTATATCTACTCATATCGGGCATATTGTGTGTATGATTGAAATGCTTGGTATGTGTGGGATCCGACTATCTAGTTGTTTATCCTTGGCAGCCTATCATATGGGGAAATGTAGTCTAGTGCTTTGGAGCGATAGTAGTCCGCTACAGCCCGGTTCACCGGAGTCCTGCTAGCCCAGCACTACTGCTCGGAACACTTGACTGGCCGGCATGTGATTCACTTCGTTCCTGTGTCTGTCCCTTCGGGGAAATGTCACGCGGTGACATCCGGAGTCCTGTTAGCCCAGTGCTACAGCCCGGATTCACACGTTGATGACCGACATGCTCGATGTGATTCATGTATGCCTGTCCTCATAGGTTAGCGCCGCTTTGGGTTCACGACTAGCCATGTCGGCCCGGGTTCTCTGTCATATGGATGCTAGCGACACTATCTTATACGTGAGCCAAAAGACGCAAACGGTCCCGGGCCAGGTAAGGTGGCACCCGTGGGAGTACCGTGCGTGAGGCCGCAAAGTGATATGAGGTGTTACATGATGGATCGATGTGGCTTAGGATCGGGGTCCTGACAGCGTTGGTATCAGAGCCTGACTGCCTGTAGGATTACCAAGCCAAACTGGTCGAAGTTGTGTCTAGAAATGCTTTAGTTATGTAAGGGAATTGATTGTGGAAGGGAACGTAAGGCTCTTTTTACTCCTTATACCTCATGGCCTTCTGATCTGAGTCATCCTCTTCTCTTCTACGGGGTTTAAGAACTAGGCTTCTCTTCTATCTCTCAGGATGACGTGTTACTAAACCATAGTTGCCTAGGATTGTTGAGTTCAAGCCTCAGTTCAGTTCCTACTACCTCCATATGTTCATAGCTGGCCTCAGAACCTTGATATTGTGATGTTGAGTGGCTATGCCACCATTTATGCAGGATGTCTCAAATATTTTTGAGCATTTACAGCCGTTATGCTGTCCGAGTCATCCCAGGCTTCCAACTAGTCTGATGCATTTGCAAATCCTTTCCTTCCATTCCCGATGTCCTTTTGGTCGGAATAAGCACACTAATCGGTCTGTTGAGGTACCCCGTTGCCTTGACATATATGTTGGAGCTATTATTATGACCCTAGGTGTCTTAGGGAGTCACCTAGTAATCTAGCAATGCTATGTGTTCTCGGTGTGATGATTCTGGCCACCATTCTCGAAAGCATCCCGTGATGCCATTTAGTAGTAGGTATTCTTCTCCTGGGTTCTCGAACCCGAGATTCACTCTACTCACTTCTTGTTGATAGTGTTTGCTAGTTCCTTTAGGATATTAGTAACCTTTGCATTAGCCCTCGAGGTCCGTGGTACTTCCTTCTTCCAAATACTATGAACCGCTTATGGCAGAAGTTCTTTGAACCAAAAGATCACAACCAGGGTGCTCTTGAGGAGTACCCCATTCATATTGTGACTCTGCCAGTTCTATCATTCTGCATGGGTTATCCGGAAGAAATTTGTTGAACTCGTTTAACATACTAACCCATGAATCCACAACTCAGAAAGTTATATGTTCCTTGAGTTGACCCTCCTCAGTTGTATTCCGACCCTAGTCTATCAATTGATAGTCAGGAATAGTTGTGCATTCGTGTTCATCGATGCCTATTATTCTTGTGGTCCATCAAGCCATTCTATTTCGAAATGACTAGGAGAAACAAACTCCAGCACCTTATCCATTTCTAGGATTGGGTCAAAGCAATTGTATCCCGCAGATCAAAATGCCAATCCAGCCTCTGCTCTGCTCTACTTTGGAGTGTTACCATCTTTATGTCAAGAGAGTCATGAGAATTGCACCACCTCTTATGAGTTCTTGACGCAGTAATATTTCTCGCCATCATTATCCATTCCTCGGTTCCGTGTTATTGTAACCGGAATGCCGACAAGTGGATCGTGTTGTGAGAAATCTATACTCCTAGCAACTGTGTTGCTTGGTAGTTAATGGACACTATTCTCATTCTTAGCGTGTTGGTTATCAAATCATCATCCTAAGATTGATCGTGCTACCTAGTCCTTATCACCGGTGCACTCTTCGATCAATGAGTAAGGATTGTTCAATCCCTTGTTTATTTGATTATATCGTCTTGCCCTGAAAAGCAAGATTGATCTCAAGCCTAGAGACATATCGGTGGTTCGTGATTTTCCGAATATCTTCTCGGAAGTATTACCAGGTTGTCCCCAGACTGTTATGTTGAGCTCGTGATCAAGTTGGTTCCTTGTGAACCACCCTTTCTCCAAGAATCTGTGTTAGATATCCCTGAGCTAGTTGGTTGAGCTAGACAACAACTTGGAGAGTTGGAAGATAAAGCTTGTCTGACTTAGTTCATGCTAAGGGATATCTTTTGTGGTGTGTGTTGAAGAAAGATGATATCTTCACCAATTGGTCCTCGTGATCAGTTGTTGGATGTATTGTCTTGTCAAAACTTTAAATTGAGTATGGGCTATCGTCAAGTCAAATCAGAACCAACGATGTTCGTAATGTTGTCTTACTCGTGGTTGATCCCTCGAGCATACACCATTACATCTTTTGGTCTGACCAATGCTATCACCGTGTTCACATGATGGTGGAAGTCCAGTGATATGGAAATTCCGATGAGTTGTTGTTGAGCCCATCAGGAGCATTTTGTCTCCCCCATGATTCATGCTGAACATCTAAGTTAGTGTTAGAAACTTTGTAAGCATTGCTTTCGTGTTCCGTTCATGAAGCTTATGCGTGGATGGAAGAAGTGACTTCCTCGAATTCACATGCATTAGGTGTAAGTTGCCGCCATGAATTCGAGAAAGATTGTTTTTGTTTCCCCTGGTACCATCCCAGGTCAGTCATGCACGTGCGAAGTGCTCTGTGGTTTGATAGGTTGGCCGCCTCCACTCCATATGTGTTCCTAGCACACCAAGCTACTGACTGATTTGCTCAAGGAGAAGGAGTCCCTTCATAAGAGCTAATCCGGACTTATGAAAAGACTTCGATATCCTCGATGATGGTTCCCAACCAGAACTCGGTAGTGTTTTATTATAAGACTACCATGTGGTCATGCTTGTCTAAGATAGTGTGTTCACAGGTTTGTAGCAGAACCAGCTCATGTTTTGGAGCTTGCTATCGTAGTTCATTTCCTGAGAATCTCGCAACGTCATCTCGTCGGTTTGTGTTGCAAATTTCCTTTTCCGGACATGCTGTCTGAAATATCCTGTTACCAACCAGATCTGAATCTCAGGCAGATGTGATGGTTGGAACTTTTCCAAGATCTATTACGTAGGTCCCGACAAGGTTGATGTCTGGCCGACACACCTAGCTGGAAGAGCTATCATGGTAGTATCTTGATTGAACTAGTTGACCATCTTCTCCATGAGGATCTCGTGCGACTTATTTTAGAAGTTGTTCCTTAGGGATCCTTGTGCTGTTAATATTCCTCGATTACGCTATAACCATTCCAACAATGGAATTGCTCTCGACTGTTGAGTTATCTCCCAGTTACCAGAATCATTCCCAGCATTTGCATTTTGTTCCCAGCTTGCACCTCAATAGTTGTTGTCCAGGATCATATTCAAGAGTGGACTTGTCATGGTCCCATCCATTTCCGGTGATAAGCAAGAGTCATCCATTGCGTTGTCTTCAACAAGGTAGTCCACTTCATCCATTCTGGTATGGGTATGCCATCCCTTCGAATTCGTTCACATGATCGTTTGTGATTGCCTTAAGCTGGTATAGAAAGTTGCAATGATTCTTGAATCAAAAGTAATTCTTTTTGCCACTTAAGGGAAAAGTTCTACGAGTCACCTTCCTTGAGGTGCCCCGTTATGGAATCATGGCAATTTTTCCTCGCTATTTTGAAACCCTCGTCAAATTGTTTCTTCCATCACACTCTATGTGTGTTTTGTGTCTCAACTCGAGAGATGTTCTTACGTCTCATTCCATGAGTTGATCGTGAGTTGCTCAATCTTTAAGAAGATCGGTTTCTAGTAGAGCTCCTTTCCGTCGTCACCGTGTCGATGAAACTCTCTAAAGCAAAGACGTCAAGATCAATATGATGCAATGAAGCTACTTCTTCGAGAAGGGCAGTTGGATCGAGGAGACCGTGATAGTTGTGACCTCCTTTCTTCTAACCTCACGACTTGAATCTCGGGACGAGATTCTTGTTTAGTGGGGGTGAGTTGTCACATCCCTAGTTCTGGTGATGCTTAGTGCTTGCATTAGAGTGTTGCATCATGTTTAAATTCTATTAAATTTGAAATGGGAAATGTTTCAAACCCTAGCACTAAAGCAAATTCAAATAGATGCAAATTAAAAATGGAATTTCAACTAACCCAAAATGCTTTTCAAAAAAGTTCATGGCCTTTGGAAAATGTTGCAAACAACAACCAGAGGTGATGCACATTTTTGCTATACATTTTGGATTTTTGAATGAACCCATATGTATTTGAATTGGAGCTGTTTAAAATAATATAATTATTTTGAAGGCTCCAAAAATGTTGGAAATTGGTGAGGGCCTCTGGTTTATTATAACCAGTGGTCACAAGGAATCTCAACATTTCTATAACTGTGATAGTATTTATTTTAAGTCAAAAACAAATGTCAGAAATAGAAAAGAAAACAAAAATATGGAAACCCTTACCTGGGCCACTTGCTGGCCTGGCACTAGGCCGGCCCACCTGGCCCATGCCAGTCACCTCCTACCTCTGCCAGTAGGCAGGGGAGGGAGACAGCGCACGCGCGCCCGCGGCGCCACGCACCTCCCTGCTCGCCTGCGTCATCGAGGCCACCGCGACGCCTCGCGTCTTCTCCTCGGCGCCGCCTCGACCCCTAGACGCCACTCTCCCCTCCTCTGCTCTCTCCCTCACCTCTGCCCCTCTCTCTCACTCGCGCCCGAGCGCGCTCATCGCCGCCGCTCGCTGCTGCCACGGCCACCGGCCACCGCACGCCTCACCGATGCGCCTAGGAGCTCCGCCTCGCCGTCCTCTTCCTCATCGCCGAGCCACGAGACGTCGGGTGCCCTGCTTCACCGCCATCGTTGCCTTCTTCAACCTCGGGACCGCCGGCCATCTCCGTCGATTCGGCCACTCCGGCGCGCCCCCGAGCCCGCTAACCATCCCTGCAGCTCCGCGGTGAGCCGTTGACCCGATTCCCCCTTGCCCCGTCGTCCCTCGCGTGCTCTAGCCCCGATCCCCAACCATGCCGAAGCTCCTCGCCGCCGGGCATGGCGCCGCCGCGGACACCGGCCCTGCCGCTCGTGTCCGAGCTCGTCAGCGTGCTCAGTGAACCCCCAGGAGCACGTAGCACCCTCCGGTTTCTCCTCTGGTGCACCGTAGCATCACCACCGCCTGCACCCGAACTCCGGCCGCCGCGAAAGCGGACACCACCGTCGATTTAGGTCGTCTCCGGCGACCCCTCCAGCACCAGCCGACGCGGACGAGGCTCAGGGTTCCAACGGTCCAATCCGCGGCCAAAACCGAGGCCTGTGGGCATTTTCCGAAGCCCTCCGCCGCGCCTGTCGTCGCCGGCGTCGAGTCGCCGGTGGGTTTGACCCCGCCGGCCTGGGGTTGACCCCGCTGACCGGGTTTGACCCCGGCTGGGCCCAGTTGACCCCTCTGGCTCAATGACAGGTGGGCCCGGCCCTGCTAATTAATTAGGATTAGTATTAACTGTTTTAGTTAAACTAATTACACTGACACACGGGACCCACAGGTCAGATTTGACCTGGACCGCGCCCCGTTGACCTGCTGACGTCGTGATGATGTCAGGCTGACGCAGTAATCCTTTTCTGAATTTAAATAAATCTTAAATGATTTGTTTAATTCAGAAAATATCCAAAACTTTGAAAAATCATAGAAATTAATCTATAGCTCCAAATGAAAAGATTTATATATGAAAAATTATCAGAAAAATTCAAGGAATCCATCTGTACCATTTTCATGCATGTTTGAACAATGTTTGTCCTCTGTTTTGGACAAAACAAATAAAGGACATTTAAATAATCATATATGGAGTTGGATTTTGAATCATGTATTCAAACCAACTTCATTTAAATCATAGCTAGATGCATTAGCTCAAATCACAGCATATTGCCATGTCATGATCATGCATCATATTGTGGCATTGCATTGATTGTGTTCTTTCTCAGTTGCCGGTGTTTGTCCCCTCTCGATAGACGATGTGCCGACGATGAGATCGATGACACTGATGAAGAACTATATTATCTTCAGAAGTGCCAGGCAAGCAGAACCCCCTTGTTCATTCCGATAAAGTCCCACTCTCTCGCTCCTGCTCTCTTTTATTGCATTAGGACAACAACGATTCATGTGTTACTTGCTGCGGTAGCTGAACCCCTTTATCCTTTGCATGACCTGTCATTCCACAGTAAATAGATGAAACCCACTAGCATGAGTAGGAGTTGTTTGAGCCCTGATGTGCCTACTCATACATGTTCGTTTGTCATGCCTGCTACTGCTTAGAGTTGAGTCGGGTCTGATTCATCGGGAATGAATTGGAATGGTGATGAACATGTCCTACTGTGTGTGAACTAGGTGTGTGAATACGATTTGGTAAAGGTATTGGTGAGAGGCCATGTAGGAGTACATGGTGGGTTGTCTCATTGAAGCCGTCCTCAGGAACTGAGTTCTGTGTTTGTGATCCATGAAACAGCTACTACCATACATTGGGCCCTGAAATATGACCCCGCTCGACTTACCGACCCTCTCGTTCTCTGTCCAGGAGTTGCAAGTAGTTTCTGGTGTTTGTAGTATGCTGGGGGCCGCACGCAGCGCTGACCGTAGGGGTGGGCTGTGTTGCGGTAGGCACGTGGCACGGTGTACCGGGCGCCCGTTTGGTGTCCCGGGAACCCTGCACACATCGTTTGGGGCTGTGAGCGAAACTCCGGCCGGATCTCCTCATGGATGGAACCCGAATAGGCGATAAACCTGGACTAGAGACTTGTGTGGTTGGTTAGGTCGTGGTCTACACCCACGTCGGCTTTCGCTTGAAGTCTGCCGAGCACATGTCGTGTGTAGACGCTAAGTGGTGGAAACATGTATGAAGAAGTACACCCCTGCAGGGTTAACATCATCTATTCGAATAGCCGTGTCCGCGGTAATGGACTTCTGGGTTGCCTATAACAGTTCATAGACAAGTGAAAGTGGATACTCTAAAATACGCAAGATAAGCGTGAGTGCTATGGATGGCCTTCTCGTAGGGAGACGGAAGTGGATCCATAGTGGTGTATTGGATGGTGAATATGTGGACTCGTGTGCGCCACCTCAAAGAGTTACTTGTAGTCGTAGTTCAGGATAGCCACCGAGTCAAAGCTGGCTTGCTGCAGTTAAACTCCACCACCCCCTTTTGACACTGATGCATATGTAGTTAGATCTGATGTAAGTCTTGCTGGGTACATTTGTACTCACGTTTGCCTATTTTATGTTTTTGCAGAGAGACGTCAGTCTCGCTAGTAGTTCCGTGTGGACTTCGACGTTTAGCTTGTTACCTCAGCTACGATCTTGTGCCCTTGGCAGGATCTGGTAGATAGTCAGGCTTCTTAGCCCTTTTCATTTGTAGATGTCTGTATTCAGACGTGATAAGCTTCCGCATGTGCTTGTTGTTTGTATGCTCTGAATGTTGGGTCTTGAGACCCATGTTTGTAATATCTGGCTCTTCCGAGCCTAATGAATAAATACCTTGAGTCATAGAGTCTTGTTGTGATGCCATGTTGTATCTACTCATATCGGGCATATTGTGTGTATGATTGAAATGCTTGGTATGGGTGGGATCCGACTATCTAGTTGTTTATCCTTGGCAGCCTATCATATGGGGAAATGTAGTCTAGTGCTTCGGAGCGATAGTAGTCCGCTACAGCCCGGTTCACCGGAGTCCTGCTAGCCCAGCACTACTGCTCGGAACACTTGACTGGCCGGCATGTGATTCACTTCGTTCCTGTGTCTGTCCCTTCGGGGAAATGTCACGCGGTGACATCCGGAGTCCTGTTAGCCCAGTGCTACAGCCCGGATTCACACGTTGATGACCGACATGCTCGATGTGATTCATGTATGCCTGTCCTCATAGGTTAGCGCCGCTTTGGGTTCACGACTAGCCATGTTGGCCCGGGTTCTCTGTCATATGGATGCTAGCGACACTATCTTATACGTGAGCCAAAAGACGCAAACGGTCCCGGGCCAGGTAAGGTGGCACCCGTGGGAGTACCGTGCGTGAGGCCGCAAAGTGATATGAGGTGTTACATGCTGGATCGATGTGGCTTAGGATCGGGGTCCTGACACTGGCCTTAAGAAGATAGGTCTCCCTAAATCGCGGTATGAGGGGAGACTGACTGGAAAAGGCACGCTAGGAGCAGACTCAATAATATGTAGGGACGGGCATTCTTGGTCTCAAGCACACTACACAGTTCTACAGAACTCTACCTTGGTGACCCCGTATGTCGATGAACACAAGAACAGTCTGCGCTCCAAACACCCGGAGCAGTGCGACGACTGGATTACATGTGAACACATTAGGGCTTTCAGCAGTTGGTTGGAAGCACGTCTTAGAGGTGACAACACTGTTTGTGATGAGTTGTACTTGTTGTCCAGGGGACCATCTTTGATTGTATTGATTTACAAAGGATACGAGATAAATGGGAATACATTTTACACGATTGACCAAAATCAAAAGAGCACCAACCAAAACAGTGGTGTCCGCTTTGATGCAACAACCGAGAAGGGAAAGGACACATATTATGGTTACATAATGGACATATGGGAACTTGACTACGGACAAGATTTTAAGGTCCCTTTGTTTAAGTGCAAATGGGTCAATCTGTCAGGAGGCGGGGTACATGTAGACCCACAATACAGAATGACAACAGTGGATCTCAAAAATCTTCGGTACATTGATGAACCGTTCGTCCTAGCCAATGATGTGGCACAGGTTATCTATGTGAAGGACATGTCTACCAGACCGAGAAAAAGAAAAGATAAGGAAACGAATACATCATACGATGAGCCAAAGCGCCACATAGTTGTTTCAGGAAAAAGGGACATCCTGGGAGTGGAGGGCAAGACAGATATGTCTGAAGATTATGAAAAGTTTCATGAAATTCCTCCCTTCAATGTCAAGGCTGACCCAAGCATCCTGATAAACGATGAAGATTATCCATGGTTACGGCGCAATAAGCAAATGACACAAGCGAAAAAAAAGTGAAGACTTTCTCCCGCAACTATTATGATGATACCATGCCAAATTTGGAACATACGAGTATGCTATGCCAACTTTTTCAGAGTTCATTTGAAAACTATGAATTTAGGTCGAATTTTCTCTATAGGTGCATCTATGTTCAAATTTTAACTATTCAAGTTTGAAAACTAATGGCACTAACAGAAAGTTTATAATTTTTCTAAAACTAATGGCACTAATAGAAAGTTTATAGTTTTGCTGACCTAAAAGCAAAAAAGAATTAAAAAATAAAGCAAAAAAACAAAAGCAAATAAATAATACAGAAAACAAGACAAAAAAACTGGAAAAAAATAAAAATAGCAACAATAAGTATTTTGTTGTAAGTAGAAACAAAATAAAATAAATAAAGCAACAAAGAAAACAAAAAAACAAAAAAAGTGTTTTCAAATTTGAAAACTAATGGCACTAACAGAAAGTTTATAATTTTTCTAATACTAAAAGCAAAAAGAGTTAAAAAATAAAGCAAAAAAGAAAATAAAATAAATAATGCAGAAACAAAACAAAAAAACTGGAAAAAAATAGGGCTCGCCCCTGGCCCATGACCATTAGTCCCGGTTTGTGCCACAAACCGAGACTAAAGGGTTGGCCCTCGTTGCACCCAGAGTTTAGTCCCACCTCGCCAACCGAAGGGCGCCCACACCGGTTTATAAGCCCGTCCCTCTCTGCCTTGTTGAGCTCCTCTCAAAGTGAAAATAGATGCCCCTATACAGGAAATTTGACCTAAATTCATAATGAATTTCTCTGAAATTCATAGAAATTGATTATGAATTTAGGTCGAATTTTCTCTACAGGTGCACCTATGTTCATTTTTTTAGTAGAGTTAATCACAAACTTGTGAGTCACACAAATTTTAAAAAATTCAAATTTGAACTATTCAAATTTTAAAACTAATGGCACTAACAGAAAGTCTATAATTTTTGTGACCTAAAAGAAAAAAGAAATCATTAAAAAACTATAAGTATTTAGTTCTAAGTAGAAATGAAAAAATAAATAGCAAAAAAGAAAAAAATGCCTATAATATTTGTTATGACTAACTAAAATTACCAAATTGAGTATAGTGATAAAACACAGTAACATTAAATAGTAGGAAAAAGAATGACTCAAAAATCAATTTTTATAGTAAAGTTATTCATAAACTAGTGATTCACACAAATTTTAAAAAATTCAAATTTAAGCTATTCAAATTTTAAAACTAATGGAACTAAAAGAAAGTTTATAATTTTTGTGACCTAAGATAAAAAAATCACTACAAAACTATAAGATTTTAGTTCTAAGTAGAAATGAAAAAATAAATAGCAAAAAAGAAAAAAAATGCCACATACTAGGCCACCACGGCCTGAATACGACTAGAAACCCAACCATGGGCCAGGATTCAGGCCCACAGTAGGCCCAGTAGGCCCACAGGCATTGCAGTGACAGATTAGGCCCGAAAGCCTGCAGTTGAGAGGAGCTCGAGAGGGTGGGCGCAACAGCGCTTATAAACCACTCCCGATCCCTCTCAACTAGCGAGGTGGGACTAAACTTTTGGGCGCGGGGCAGCACAAGGCCATTGGTCCCGGTTGGTCGCACCAACCGGGACTAAAGGTGGGCATTGGTCTCGGTTCGTGGCACCAACCGGGACCAATGGCCCCCTTTAGTCCCGGTTGGTGCCACCAACTGGGACCAAAGGCCGCCGCTTCCCGCCCTTTCGGCTGCTGAAAAGAGACCTTTGGTCCCGGTTGGTGGCACCCACCGGGACTAAAGGGTGCATTGGTCCCGGTTTGTGCGACGAACCGGGACCAAAGACCTGGGTATATAAGTAGCACTTAGGAAATTTTGACGAACTCATCGCCAGTTGCCCCCCCCGGCCCGCCCGATGAAGCCAAGCTCATCGACGCCGCCAGGCTGCCCAGATCGACGCGTCCGCTGCCCCGACGCCGCCCGCCGCCCCGGCGCCGTCCGCGCGCCGCCCCGACACCGTTCGCGCGCCCCCGTCGTCGCCCCTGCCCCGTCGCCGCCAGGCTGCCCCGAAGCCGCCCGCCACCCCCGCCGACGCCGTCATCATCGCCCGCGCCCATCGTCGCCGTCGCAGTCGCCCGCGCTCGTCGTCGCCGTCGCTGCGGGGAAGCACCACGCCGGCTCCCGCGACCCGTCCCCGAGGCCGTTCGTCCGCCGCCGCACCGATTCCAGCCGGCGACCTCGACCCCTCCCCGCGTTGTGAGCCCCTGCCTCCTCCCCTTTCCTTCTCATTGTCGTCCCCGCACGTCATCCGTAAGCGCGCGCCACCGTCAACCATCGTCGCCGTCGCCGTATAATGCTCTGTATATGCTCACTGTATGTATGTATGTATGTTCACTGTATAATGCTCTGTATATGTTGTATAATGCTCGTTTTTGCATTTTTTTTGTTACCAAGAGAAAGGTCTATTCTTTGGTGATATGTATGTTCATATGCTCATTAATATTTAAAAAAATGTTCATATGCAAAGAATTATTTTTGGATGAAATGAGATGAGATGAGATGTGTTTTGTGTTGGAGAAGAAAAGAGGAAGAAGGAAGAAGGAAGGAGAAGGAAAAGGAAAAGAGGGTCGGGGGGGGGGTCGATATATACCCCCTCCCCGATAACATTTTTTTCCATGTATATATGCAAAAGTTACATTTTTAGAAAAGTTTTATATATCTACCTAGGAAAGGAAGAACAAGAAAAAGAATGAGAGGAAAAAGGAAATAAGAAGAGGAAGAAAGGAGAAGAAGAGGAGAAATAAATAAGAAGAAGAAAAAAGAAGAAAAAGAAGAGGAGAAGAAGAAAGGAATAGAGGAGAAGAAGAGAAAATAGAATATATTCTATTTTTTCTTCTTCTCCTCTATTCCTTTCTTCTTCTCCTCTTTTTTCTTCTTCTTTTTTTCTTCGATCTTCTCCTCTATTCCTTTCTTCTTCTCCTCTATTCCCTCTCTCGATAACTTCAACATGAGGGGGGGGTCGATATACCCCTCGGATAACTTCGACATAAGGGGCGGTCAATATATATACCCCCTCTCGACTGTGATAACTTATACCGCGGGAGCACCCCCCGACCCTCTCGCTCGACCAAAACTCTCGAGGACACCCAAAGCCTATAAAAAAACGATGTCGGTCTCCTACCCCCTCCCGCCGCGCCCCTACCCGACAAACTCTCTCGAGGCCACCCCAAACCCTTGAAGTGTTGTCGAGGCCACCCCAAACCCTAGAGAAGCAGCGTCGAGGCTACTAATTAATATATATGATTCCTTACTATGATTAGCTAGCTAGTTCTACGTTTGCCACTAATATATCCATATGTCATGTTTGAATAATAATTGCCATGTTGTAAATATTTGTAGAAACTATGGACACCGCCCGAGACGAAGCAAAAGAAGCGATGTTGAGGGACATAATCGCACAAGGAAGTGATGCCGTCTCGTTGTTTCTCAACGACACCGATGGTCTGGAAGGAGAGGGTGAAGAAGCTGGCTCCGGTGACCTAATGCCGGTGCAAGAAGGAGAATGTGAGGACGGCTCCGGTGACCCAATGCCGGTGCAAGAAGGAGACCGTGATGACGGCTCCGGTGACCGAACCGAGTCCGGCTAGGTATATATATCGTTAAGCCTATGCTGACTAGCTAATTGATGCATTCGTTGTTTTGGTATGTACACATATTAATTAAGTCTTTGTTCTTTTTTCTAGGCCTCCGGATCGAGCACAACTGAGGTAAAGAGACGAGGCCCAAAGAAAAAGTTGAGCTCGGATGAAAGGTTTGAGATCATAGCAATCGCGCCCGACGGCCAACCGATTGAACCCATCCGAACAAAGAACGCATTTGTTGCTCAGTGCGGGGTTCTGGTTAGGGACAAGATCCCGATCAGCATCCAGCAATGGTTAAAGCCGGCTACAGAAGACCCTGAGGTGTCTTACGTCAATGATATGCAGAAAAATGATCTTTGGACTGAGTTGAAGTCAAATTTCACCCTACCGCCTGAGGATGATCCGGAGAAGCCAGTTAAAGAGCAATTAATCAAGTCTTTTGCTCTTGAGAGGATGGCAGACCTACTCAAGAGGATGAACTCCTAGAACCAGATCGCATGCGAGCAATTCAAGAGGAATTGGCGGCATTCTTTCTTGACCACGTGATCGCTGAAGACGGATAATACTATGTGGACCATGCGTCCGTAATTTAGGAGATTATATTTGTAAGAGATAATTATTGTATATATGTAGCCGGTAGTGTCGGATAGATATACGAGAACTTGTTGTTCGACCAATCTCTCGGAGAAGGAGAGGTGGTCGATATCACATCTCTTTGTATGCATATATGTTCATGACGATCTTGTGTTTCCTTCGTTTGCTTACTAGCTAGCTATAGCGCGTGTCTAGTCCTCTCTATACGTATGTATAGTATGTAGCGTCGACCAAGCACAGACATAAGAGAGGACACTTCTCTCTATTAATTAGCTATCTAACACAATATATGAAATACCTAAATTAACCCCCAAAACCCCCAAACCCCCCCCCCTTTCAAAAAAAAACAAAAACCCCAGCCACAAAAATGCTGACGCGTGGAGGTCTATTGGTCCCGGTTGGTGCCACCAACCGGGACCAAAGGCCCTCCTAACTGGGCTCGGCGCACAGGCCACGTGGAGGCCCATCTGTCCCGGTTCTGGTTTGAACCGGGACTAAAGGGTCAGGGCATTAGTAACGACCCTTTAGTCCCGGTTCAGGAACCGGGACAAAAGGCCCTTACAAACCGGGACAAAAGGCCCGTTTTCTACTAGTCTCTCTCTCTCTCTCTCTCTCACGCACACACACACACACACACACACACATTTTTTCTTTTCTTTTCTTTTAAGGGGATGCTATCTTGTACACTATTTTGTGGTATGGTATATCTTGGGTATGACTAGTGTGCCCATACATGTGACAAAAAATCAAAGGAAAACTTTCCACCGAAAATAGAGTGGAGCTAAGTCTATTCTTTTGTTAAAGGGAATATATTAATACCAACATCATATCTGTTCACCTAGACTCTCCAACAAGATGATATCAAGAGTTTTTTTTGCAGAGATATCAAGAGTTTTTCAAGAATGCACACAACCAAAATATTAAACAAAAAAGGTTTAACAACGGCAAGAAGCACACTGACCATCTCTTCACAAACACTTGTACCGCGAGAATGGTTTTCCAAAAGCAATGCCTCAAGAAATGAACGATGCGCCAGCGCCGCCCTTGCCAAATCCAACCACTAAAAGCCGGATCATGAGTTTTCATCATGAAGATCATGTCCGAGAAAGCAAACACCGTCCTCAACAACAAAAAAACAGTGCAAAAAAGAAAACCTCCATTGCCAGGTACATTTATTAAGGTCGGACCTAAGTTTTACACTCCGAAGCTTGAGATCCGGTACTCAAGGAAGAACCCGCAAACGAAGTCCACATGCGTTGCCTCCACCACTTGATAACTCAATAAAGATGATGCAAAAACACGCATGATAATGACCACCTAGTCGCAAGACTTGCCCCGCTAAGCCATGGACACCCGTTGTTGCATAAGGGACACATATCGTGGATTAATTTACAAGAGTGGGAAGTCATCGATACCGTCAAAATCTCACATTGGGACACTCGAGAAGCCACAATCCATCGTTGCATATATGCGTGTTTAGTTGGTATGTCTGGCACAGGTCCTGGCCTCGAGGTGAAACACCAGGTACTGCTACTTGCACCGCCATTGCCACGACATCATATGTTGCAACCGCAACATATGGCATCATGGATCCTCCCCAAACCCCACCATGATTGAGATCGAGGAGGAGTACACCGTGAGTGGAGGAATCAAGGCCTCCACCCGTACCTTGAGCACCAGATGGCATCGCGGTTCCTCCGCATGCATGCTTCGCCGTCGTCGTCGGCCACGCGGGTGCCTAGCGACGTCGAGGAAGATCAATGAGGAGCAGGTGCGGAGAATGGGAATTCCCCACCACACAAAAGTGGAGCAAAATCCTTGGGAGTCAAATCCTCCAAAAATTATATGAAATTCCTTTCAATCAAAGTAGCCTAACACTGTAGCACTCCATATAGGAACGGTATCGTAACATGACTTGAGAGATCACAGTTGTGGCCTTGTGGGCAGACTATCATGCCAGGTTCTTCCTACTATGGCCGTCGGGCACACATCCAAGAGGAACAAGTTTGATAAAAATAAATAAATAGACAAAACGACATATTGGCAGTCTAATGAGACTAACACTATGGCTATGTGCAGACTAAGGCATAGCCTAGTGGTGGGAAGGGGCTGATGCCTTCCGGCCCACCCAGGTTCAAGGCATGGTACTTGCAATTTGGGTTTGTTGCACCAATTATACCGTAGGGGGTTCCCTTACAGTCTTTCTGTCAAAAAAAACACTATGCCTATGTCGAAAGAAGTGATGAACCGATTCGGAGATTATGTTGCCACTCAAGTTGGCTAAAAACCTTCCTGACCACTCGCTTCAACCGCATACACATCATATTGAACATCCTGGCATGACTTGAGAGATCACACTTGTGGGCAGAAAATCTTGACAAGCTTATCCAAGTTCTTCCTACTACCGCCGTCCGGCGCGAACGCGTTGGCAGCTATACCCCGCATCTCTTGCATCCTGATCCCATGATCAGCAGCGAGCAGTGATGACACCGCCGCCTTCACAATCCCGCGCGTCATGGGCTCCTCAAAGACCATGCCGAAACACCACACGTATGCTACCAGCCGCGCATTCATCCTCTGGTCGCTGAAGAAGGGACAGCACGCCATGGGCACGCCGCCGGACACGCCCTCCAGCACCGACGCCCAGCCGGCGTGCGTGACGAAGGCGTCCACCGATGCATGCCGCAACAGGGCCGCCTGCGGCGCCCACGGCACCACCTTGGCGCGCTCAAGGTCCAATAACCCCGGCGGGAGCTGCGGCCAGCACTCCTTCGATAGTGACCAGAGGAACGGCGCGCCGGACGCCTCCATCCCAGCCGCTAGCTCGCGTAGCTCCTCCTGCCCTCCTGCCACAGCGGTGACGACCGTTGTCGGTGTCAAAACCGGCGGATCTCGGGTAAGGGGTCCCAAACTGTGCGTCTAGGCGGATGGTGACAGGAGACAAGGGACACAATGTTTTTACCCAGGTTCGAGCCCTCTCGATGGAGGTAAAACCCTACTCCTGCTTGAGTAGTACAAGAGTGGATCTACCACGAGATCAGAGAGGCTAAACCCTAGGAGCTAGCGTATGGTATGATTGTTGTTCGTCCTACGGACTAAAACCCTCCGGTTTATATAGACACCGGAGAAGGCTAGGGTTACATCGAGTCGGTTACAATGGGAGGAGATCTACATATCCGTATTGCCAAGCTTGCCTTCCACGCCACGGAAAGTCCCATCCGGACACGAGACGAAGTCTTCAATCTTGTATCTTCATAGTCCAAGAGTCCGGTCAAAGGTTATAGTCCGGCTATCCGGACACCCCCTAATCCAGGACTCCCTCAGTAGCCCCCGAACCAGGCTTCAATGGAAACGAGTTCGGCGCGCAGATTGTCTTCGGCATTGCAAGGCGGGTTCTTCTCCAAATTCCGTGTACCTGTTGAATAGTGTCCGGCTTCTCGTGAATATTGCGCTCCTTGGCTTCCACGCCCAATAATGGCCATCTTCCACGTGCCAAACGAATGCGAAAAGCCAGGGTGTTTTTACATTTACCCCCCTAGCTGCGTAAACGAGCTGCCTATTAAAGAGACGAGGATTTAGATCCAAACCACACCATCTTACCTTCGCGAGCATTCATCGGAGCGCATCCGACAGAGATCCATTCCATCATGGCCGGTCGTCGCAGCTCCTCCTCTCGCCTTCCCCGCCCCCAGCCTGGAGATTGGGAGAGATGTTCCGTCCCGCGCAGCAAGCTAGTGATGCTTCAGACCAAGGGATTTCTTCCCCCAGCATACATGGTCCCGGTTCGAGTCGGGCTCACCACCTATAATGGCGGAGAGCCTTCCCAATACCTCCAAAGGAGAGCGGGTATGCCTTGTCCCTTATTTGGTAAGAGGGCTCGGATTTCCGATTCATCCGTTTCTCCGGGGGCTCCTGAAGTTCTATGGCCTCCAGCTGCACAACCTTACGCCAGCCTCCATATTGCATATCGCAGGCTTCGTAGCCCTTCGCGAGCTGTTTTTAGGCTGCAAGGCTCATTTTGCGCTGTGGAAGAAGCTGTTCTGCCTCGTGCCCCGTTCTTAGAAGGGGTCAGAATATCAAGTGGGCGGAGCCGAAGTATGGCGCATCGCCGGGACCGGATATCTATCCTGAACCCCAAAGAAGGCGTCCGAAGACTGGCCTTCAGAATGGTTTTATATAGAAGAGGTCCCTCTGCCGGATCCTATTCGGATCGGCCTCCCTGAGTTCGATCATGCTCCCTTGAAGAAGCGCTTGAGCTGGCGTCCATGGAGCCCCCAGAAGGAAAATGACAACGCCTTGGTGGCCATTACGGCCGATTATCCTGGACTGCTTCCAGCCTCACAGGTAACTGAGACCGAAGTCCCAATACTTTGAAAATGATCCGTCCGTCCTTATTTTTTATCACCGTATACCAATGGTGTTTTGCAGGGGAGGATCTCAAGGCGGAATGCCGAGCCTGCGGCGACTAGCCAACAAGGGGCCGCGAAGGCGGGCAGGCTAGAAAGACACGCGGTCCGGATGGAGACACCGGCGCAGCGGTATGGCGTGTTGGAAATATGCCCTAGAGGCAATAATAAATTGATTATTATTATATTTTCTTGTTCATGATAATCGTTTATTATCCATGCTAGAATTGTATTGATAGGAAACTCAGATACATGTGTGGATACATAGACAACACCATGTCCCTAGTAAGCCTCTAGTTGACTAGCTCGTTGATCAATAGATGGTTACGGTTTCCTGTGAAGGAAATATGCCCTAGAGGCAATAATAAAGTTATTATTTATTTCCTTATATCATGATAAAGGTTTATTATTCATGCTAGAATTGTATTAACCGGAAACATAATACATGTGTGAATACATAGACAAACAGAGTGTCACTAGTATGCCTCTACTAGACTAGCTCGTTAATCAAAGATGGTTAAGTTTCCTAACCATGAACAAAGAGTTGTTATTTGATTAACGAGGTCACATCATTAGTTGAATGATCTGATTGACATGACCCATTATATTAGCTTAGCACCCGATCGTTTAGTATGTTGCTATTGCTTTATCCATGACTTATACATGTTCCTATGACTATGAGATTATGCAACTCCCGTTTGCCAGAGGAACACTTTGGGTACTACCAAACGTCACAACGTAACTGGGTGATTATAAAGGAGTACTACAGGTGTCTCCAATGGTAGATGTTGGGTTGGCGTATTTCGAGATTAGGATTTGTCACTCCGATCGTCGGAGAGGTATCTCTGGGCCCTCTCGGTAATGCACATCACTTAAGCCTTGCAAGCATTGCAACTAATGAGTTAGTTGCAGGATGATGTATTACGGAACGAGTAAAGAGACTTGCCGGTAACGAGATTGAACTAAGTATTGGATATTGACGATCGAATCTCGGGCAAGTAACATACCGATGACAAAGGGAACAACGTATGTTGTTATGCGGTCTGACCGATAAAGATCTTCGTAGAATATGTAGGAGCCAATATGGGCATCCAGGTCCCGCTATTGGTTATTGACCGGAGATGTGTCTCGATCATGTCTACATTGTTCTCGAACCGTAGGGTCCGCACGCTTAACGTTACGATGACAGTTATTATGAGTTTATGCATTTTGATGTACCGAAGGTTGTTCGGAGTCCCGGATGTGATCACGGACATGACGAGGAGTCTCGAAATGGTCGAGACATAAAGATTGATATATTGGAAGCCTATGTTTGGACATCGGAAGTGTTCCAGGTGAAATCAGGATTTTACCGGAATACCGGTAGGGTTACCGGAACCCCCCGGGAATCATATGGGCCATAGTGGGCCTTAGTGGAAAGGAGAAAGGGGCTGCCCTAGGTGGCCGCACGCCTCCCCCCTTCCCCTAGTCCTATTAGGACTAGGAGAGGTGGCCGGCCCCCTCTCTCCCTCTCCCCCTTGAGGAGTCCTAGTCCAACTAGGATTAGGGGGGGAATCCTACTACCGGAGGGAGTAGGACTCTCCTGGCGCGCCAAGGGCTTGGCCGGCCAGCCCCTCCCCCTGGATCCTTTATATACGGAGGCAGGGGGCACCCCATAGACACACAAGTTGATCCTTGAGATCGTTCCTTAGCCGTGTGCGGTGCCCCCTTCCACCAAATTCCACCTCGGTCATATTGTCGCAGTGCTTAGGCGAAGCCCTGCGTCAGTAGTACATCAAGATCATCACCACGCCGTCGTGCTGACGGAACTCTTCCCCGACGCTTTGCTGGATCGGAGCCCGGGGATCGTCATCGAGCTGAACGTGTGCTAAGAACTCGGAGGTGCCGGAGTAACGGTGCTTGGATCGGTCGGACCGGAAAGAAGACGTACGACTACTTCCTCTACGTTGTGTCAAATGCTTCCGTTGCGATCTACAAGGGTACGTAGATCATACTCTCCTCTCGTTGCTATGCATCACCATGGTCTTGTGTGTACGTAGGAAATTTTTTGAAATTACTACGTTCCCCAACAGTGGCATCCGAGCCAGGTTTTTATGGTTTGATGTTATTTGCACGAGTAGAACACAAGTGAGTTGTGGACGATACAAGTCATACTGCCTACCAGCATGTCATACTTTGGTTCAGCGGTATTGTTGGATGAGACGATCCGGACCAACATTACGCGTACTCTTACGCGAGACCGGTTCCCTCGACGTGCTTTGCACAGAGATGGCTTGCGGAAGACTGTCTCTCCAACTTTAGTTGAACCGAGTGTGGCTACGCCCGGTCCTTGAGAAGGTTAAAACGGAGTCTATTTGACAAACTATCGTTGTGGTTTTGATGCGTAGGTAAGATGAGTTCTTGCTTAAGCCCGTAGCAGCCACGTAAAACTTGCAACAACAAAGTAGAGGACGTCTAACTTGTTTTTGCAGGGCATGTTGTGATGTGATATGGTCAAGACATGATGCTAAATTTTATTGTATGAGATGATCATGTTTTGTAACTGAGTTATCGGCAACTGGCAGGAGCCATATGGTTGTCGCTTTATTGTATGCAATGCAATCGCGATGTAATGCTTTACTTTATTACTAAGCGGTAGTGATAGTCGTGGAAGCATAAGATTGGCGAGACGACAACGATGCTACGATGGAGATCAAGGTGTCGCGCCGGTGACGATGGTGATCATGACGGTGCTTCAGAGATGGAGATCACAAGCACAAGATGATGATGACCATATCATATCACTTATATTGATTGCATGTGATGTTTATATTTTTATGCATCTTATCTTGCTTTGATTGACGGTAGCATTATAAGATGATCTCTCACTGAATTATCAAGAAGTGTTCTCCCTGAGTATGCACCGTTGCAAAAGTTCTTCGTGCTGAGACACCACGTGATGATCGGGTGTGATAGGCTCTACGTTCAAATACAACGGGTGCAAAACAGTTACACACGTGGAATACTCAGGTTATACTTGACGAGCTATGCATATAAGATATGACCTCGGAACACAGAGACCGAAAGGTCGAGCGTGAATCATATAGTAGATATGATCAACATAACGATGTTCACCATTGAAAACTACTCCATATCACGTGATGACCGGTTATGGTTTAGTTGATTTGGATCACGTGATCACTTAGAGGATTAGAGGGATGTCTATCTAAGTGGGAGTTCTTAATTAATTTGATTAACTGAACATAAACTTATCATGAACTTAGTATCTGATAGTATCTTGCTTGTTTATGTTGATTGTAGATAGATGGCTCGTGTTGTTGTTCCGTTAAATTTTAATGCGTTCCTTGAGAAAGCAAAGTTGAAAGATGATGGTAGCAATTACACGGACTGGGTCCATAACTTGAGGATTATCCTCATTGCTGCATAGAAGAATTACGTCCTGGAAGCACCGCTAGGTGCCAGGCCTGCTGCTAGAGCAACACCAGAAGTTATGAACGTCTGGCAGAGCAAAGCTGATGACTACTCGATAGTTCAGTGTGCCATGCTTTACGGCTTAGAACCGGGACTTCAACGACGTTTTGAACGTCATGGAGCATATGAGATGTTCCAGGAGTTGAAGTTAATATTTCAAGCAAATGCCCGGATTGAGAGATATGAAGTCTCCAATAAGTTCTATAGCTGCGAAATGGAGGAGAACAGTTCTGTCAGTGAGCATATACTCAAAATGTCTGGGTATAGTAATAACTTGATGCAATTGGGAGTTACTCTTCCAGATGATTGAGTCATTGATAGAATTATCCAATCACTGCCACCAAGCTACAAGAGCTTTGTGATGAACTATAATATGCAAGGGATGACCAAGACTATTCCCGAGCTCTTCGCAATGCTAAAAGCTGCGGAGGTAGAAATCAAGAAGGAGCATCAAGTGTTGATGGTTAACAAAACCACTAGTTTCAAGAAAAAGGGCAAAGGGAAGAAAAAGGGGAACTTCAAGAAGAACGGCAAGCGAGTTACTGCTCAAGAGAAGAAACCCAAGTCTGGACCTAAGCCTGAAACTGAGTGCTTCTACTGCAAGCAGACTGGTCACTGGAAGCGGAACTGCCCCAAGTATTTGGCGGATAAGAAGGATGGCAAGGTGAACAAAGGTATATGTGATATACATGTTATTTATGTGTACCTTACTAATGTTCGCAGTAGCACCTGGGTATTTGATACTGGTTCTGTTGCTAATATTTGCAACTCAAAACAGGGACTACAGAATAAGCGGACACTAGCAAAGGACGAGGTGACGATGCGCGTGGGAAACGGTTCCAAAGTAGATGTGATCGCGGTCGGCACGCTACCTCTACATCTACCTTCGGGATTAATATTAGACCTAAATAATTGTTATTTGGTGCCAGCGTTGAGCATGAACATTATATCTGGATCTTGTTTAATGCGAGACGGTTATTCATTTAAATCAGAGAATAATGGTTGTTCTATTTATATGAGTAATATCTTTTATGGTCATGCACCTTTGAAGAGTGGTCTTTTCTTGATGAATCTCGATAGTAGTGATACACATATTCATAATGTTGAAACCAAAAGATGCAGAGTTGATAATGAAAGTGCAACTTATTTGTGGCACCGTCGTTTAGGTCATATCGGTGTAAAGCGCATGAAGAAACTCCATACTGATGGACTTTTGGAACCACTTGATTATGAATCACTTGGTACTTGTGAACCGTGCCTCATGGGCAAGATGACTAAAACACCGTTCTCCGGTACGATGGAGAGAGCAACAGATTTGTTGGAAATCGTACATACCGATGTATGTGGACCGATGAATATTGAGGCTCGTGGCGGATATCGTTATTTTCTCACCTTCACAGATGACTTAAGCAGATATGGGTATATCTACTTAATGAAACACAAGTCTGAAACATTTGAAAAGTTCAAAGAATTTCAGAGTGAAGTTGAAAATCATCGTAACAAGAAAATAAAGTTTCTACGATCTGATCGTGGAGGAGAATATTTGAGTTACGAGTTTGGTGTACATTTGAAAAATTGTGGAATAGTTTCGCAACTCACGCCACCCGGAACACCACAGCGTAATGGTGTGTCCGAACGTCGTAACCGTACTTTACTAGATATGGTGCGATCTATGATGTCTCTTACTGATTTACCGCTATCATTTTGGGGATACGCTCTAGAGACGGCCGCATTCACGTTAAATAGGGCACCATCTAAATCCGTTGAGACGACGCCTTATGAACTATGGTTTGGCAAGAAACCAAAGTTGTCGTTTCTTAAAGTTTGGGGCTGCGATGCTTATGTGAAAAAGCTTCAACCTGATAAGCTTGAACCCAAATCGGAGAAATGTGTCTTCATAGGATATCCAAAGGAAACCGTTGGATACACCTTCTATCACAGATCCGAAGGCAAGTTTTTTGTTGCTAAGTTCGGAAACTTTCTAGAGAAGGAGTTTCTTTCGAAAGGAGTGAGTGGGAGGAAAGCAGAACTTGACGAGGTAACTGTACCTACTCCTTTATTGAGAAGTAGTACATCACAGAAAACTGTTTCTGCGACACCTACACCAATAAGTGAGGAAGCTAATGATGATGATCATGAAACTTTAGATCAAGATACTACTGAACCTCGTAGATCAACCAGAGTGAGATCCACACCAGAGTGGTACGGTAATCCTGTTCTGGAGATCATGATATTAGATCATGATGAACCTACGAACTATGAAGAAGCGATGGTGGGCCCAGATTCCGCAAAGTGGCTTGAAGCCATGAAATCTGAGATGGGATCCATGTATGAGAACAAAGTATGGACTTTGGTTGACTTGCCCAATGATCGGCAAGCAATTGAGAACAAATGGATCTTTAAGAAGAAGACTGACGCTGATGGTAATGTTACTGTCTACAAAGCTCGACTTGTCGCGAAAGGTTTTCGACAAGTTCAAGGGATTGACTACGATGAGACTTTCTCACCCGTAGCGATGCTTAAGTCTGTCCGAATCATGTTAGCAATTGCCGCATTTTATGATTATGAAATTTGGCAGATGGATGTCAAAACTGCATTCCTGAATGGATTTCTGGAAGAAGAGTTGTATATGATGCAACCGGAAGGTTTTGTCGATCCAAAGGGAGCTGACAAAGTGTGCAAGCTCCAGCGATCCATTTATGGACTGGTGCAAGCCTCTCGGAGTTGGAATAAACGCTTTGATAGTGTGATCAAAGCATTTGGTTTTATACAGACTTTCGGAGAAGCCTGTATTTACAAGAAAGTGAGTGGGAGCTCTGTAGCATTTCTAATATTATATGTGGATGACATATTACTGATTGGAAATGATATAGAATTTCTGGATAGCATAAAGGGATACTTGAATAAAAGTTTTTCAATGAAAGACCTCGGAGAAGCTGCTTACATATTAGGCATAAAGATCTATAGAGATAGATCAAAACGCTTAATTGGACTTTCACAAAGCACATACCTTGACAAGATTTTGAAGAAGTTCAAAATGGATCAAGCAAAGAAAGGGTTCTTGCCTGTGTTACAAGGTGTGAGATTGAGTAAGACTCAAAGCCCGACCACTACAGAAGATAGAGGGAAAATGAAAGATGTTCCCTATGCTTCAGCCATAGGCTCTATCATGTATGCAATGCTGTGTACCAGACCTGATGTGTGCCTTGCTATAAGTTTAGCAGGGAGGTACCAAAGTAATCCAGGAGTGGATCACTGGACAGCGGTCAAGAACATCCTGAAATACCTGAAAAGGACTAAGGATATGTTTCTCATATATGGAGGTGACAAAGAGCTCACCGTAAGAGGTTACGTTGATGCAAGCTTTGACACTGATCCGGACGATTCTAAATCGCAAACCGGATACGTGTTTACATTAAACGGTGGAGCTGTCAGTTGGTGCAGTTCTAAACAAAGCGTCGTAGCGGGATCTACATGTGAAGCGGAATACATAGCTGCTTCGGAAGCAGCAAACGAAGGAGTCTGGATGAAGGAGTTCATATCCGATCTAGGTGTCATACCTAGTGCATCGGGTCCAATGAAAATCTTTTGTGACAATACTGGTGCAATTGCCCTGGCAAAGGAATCCAGATTTCACAAAAGGACCAAACACATCAAGAGACGCTTCAACTCCATCCGGGATCTAGTCCAGGTGGGAGACATAGAGATTTGCAAGATACATACGGATCTGAGTGTTGCAGACCCGTTGACTAAGCCTCTTCCACGAGAAAAACATGATCAGCACCAAGACTCCATGGGTGTTAGGATCATTACAGTGTAATCTAGATTATTGACTCTAGTGCAAGTGGGAGACTGAAGGAAATATGCCCTAGAGGCAATAACAAAGTTATTATTTATTTCCTTATATCATGATAAAGGTTTATTATTCATGCTAGAATTGTATTAACCAGAAACATAATACATGTGTGAATACATAGACAAACAGAGTGTCACTAGTATGCCTCTACTAGACTAGCTCGTTAATCAAAGATGGTTAAGTTTCCTAACCATGAACAAAGAGTTGTTATTTGATTAACGAGGTCACATCATTAGTTGAATGATCTGATTGACATGACCCATTATATTAGCTTAGCACCCGATCGTTTAGTATGTTGCTATTGCTTTATCCATGACTTATACATGTTCCTATGACTATGAGATTATGCAACTCCCGTTTGCCAGAGGAACACTTTGGGTACTACCAAACGTCACAACGTAACTGGGTGATTATAAAGGAGTACTACAGGTGTCTCCAATGGTAGATGTTGGGTTGGCGTATTTCGAGATTAGGATTTGTCACTCCGATCGTCGGAGAGGTATCTCTGGGCCCTCTCGATAATGCACATCACTTAAGCCTTGCAAGCATTGCAACTAATGAGTTAGTTGCGGGATGATATATTATGGAACGAGTAAAGAGACTTGCCGGTAACGAGATTGAACTAAGTATTGGATACTGACGATCGAATCTCGGGCAAGTAACATACCGATGACAAAGGGAACAACGTATGTTGTTATGCGGTCTGACCGATAAAGATCTTCGTAGAATATGTAGGAGCCAATATGGGCATCCAGGTCCCGCTATTGGTTATTGACCGGAGATGTGTCTCGATCATGTCTACATTGTTCTCGAACCGTAGGGTCCGCACGCTTAACGTTACGATGACAGTTATTATGAGTTTATGCATTTTGATGTACCGAAGGTTGTTCGGAGTCCCGGATGTGATCACGGACATGACGAGGAGTCTCGAAATGGTCGAGACGTAAAGATTGATATATTGGAAGCCTATGTTTGGACATCGGAAGTGTTCCAGGTGAAATCAGGATTTTACCGGAATACCGGTAGGGTTACCGGAACCCCCCGGGAATCATATGGGCCATAGTGGGCCTTAGTGGAAAGGAGAAAGGGGCTGCCCTAGGTGGCCGCGTGCCTCCCCCCTTCCCCTAGTTCTATTAGGACTAGGAGAGGTGGCCGGCCCCCTCTCTCCCTCTCCCCCTTGAGGAGTCCTAGTCCAACTAGGATTAGGGGGGAGATCCTACTCCCGGAGGGACTAGGACTCTCCTGGCGCGCCAAGGGATTGGTCGGCCAGCCCCTCCCCCTGGATCCTTTATATACGGAGGCAGGGGGCACCCCATAGACACACAAGTTGATCCTTGAGATCGTTCCTTAGCCGTGTGCGGTGCCCCCTTCCACCAAATTCCACCTCGGTTATATTGTCGCAGTGCTTAGGCGAAGCCCTGCGTCAGTAGTACATCAAGATCCTCACCACGCCGTCGTGCTGACAGAACTCTTCCCCGACGCTTTGCTGGATCGGAGCCCGGGGATCGTCATCGAGCTGAACGTGTGCTAAGAACTCGGAGGTGCCGGAGTAACGGTGCTTGGATCGGTCGGACCGGAAAGAAGACGTACGACTACTTCCTCTACATTGTGTCAAACGCTTCCGTTGCGATCTACAAGGGTACGTAGATCATACTCTCCTCTCGTTGCTATGCATCACCATGGTCTTGCGTGTACGTAGGAATTTTTTTGAAATTACTACGTTCCCCAACATCCTGACCATGGACATTGGATGTCATTGATAACGGGATCACATCATTAGAAGAATGATGTGATGGACAAGACCCAATCCTAAGCCTAGCACAAAGATCGTGTAGTTCGTATGCTAAAGCTTTTCTAATGTCAAGTATCATTTCCTTAGACCATGAGATTGTGCAACTCCCGGATACCGTAGGAATACTTTGGGTGTGCCAAACGTCACAACGTAACTGGGTGGCTATAAAGGTGCACTACGGGTATCTCCGAAAGTATCTGTTGGGTTGGCACGAATCGAGACTGGGATTTGTCACTCCGTGTAAATGGAGAGGTATCTCTGGGCCCACTCGGTAAGACATCATCATAATGTGCACAATGTGATCAAGGAGTTGATTACGGGATGATGTGTTACGGAACGAGTAAAGAGACTTGCAGGTAACGAGATTGAACAAGGTATCGTGATACCGACGATCGAATCCCGGGCAAGTATCATACCGATAGACAAAGGGAATTGTATACGGGATTGATTAAGTCCTTGACATCGTGGTTCATCCGATGAGATCATCGTGGAACATGTGGGAGCCAACATGGGTATCCAGATCCCGCTGTTGGTTATTGACCGGAGAACGTCTCGGTCATGTCTACATGTCTCCCGAACCCGTAGGGTCTACACACTGAAGGTTCGATGACGCTAGGGTTATAAAGGAAGTTTGTATGTGGTTACCGAATGTTGTTCGGAGTCCCGGATGAGATCCCGGACGTCACGAGGAGTTCCGGAATGGTCCGGAGGTAAAGATTTATATATGGGAAGTCTTATTTTGGTCGCCAGAAAAGTTTCGCACTTTATCGGTATTGTACCGGGAGTGCCGAAAGGGGTCCGGGGGTCCACCTGCCCCGGGGGGCCACATGGGCTGTAGGGGGTGCGCCTTGGCCTATATGGGCCAAGGGCACCAGTCCCAAGAGGCCCATGCGCCAAGATATAAGAAAAAGGGGAGAGTCCTCAAAGGGGAAGGCACCTCCGAGGTGCCTTGGGGAGGATGGACTCCTCCCCCCCTTGGCCGCACCCCTTCCTTGGAGGAAGGGGCAAGGCTGCGCCTCCCCCCTCTCCCTTGCCCCTATATATAGTGGAGGGGAGGGAGGGCAGCCACACCTGAAGCCCTGGCGCCTCCCTCCCTCCCGTGACACCTCCTCCTCTCCCGCAGGTGCTTGGCGAAGCCCTGCAGGATTGCCACGCTCCTCCACCACCACCACGCCGTTGTGCTGCTGCTGGATGGAGTCTTCCTCAACCTCTCCCTCTCCCCTTGCTGGATCAAGGCATGGGAGACGTCACCGGGCTGTACGTGTGTTGAACGCGGAGGTGCCGTCCGTTCGGCACTTGGTCATCGGTGATTTGGATCACGACGAGTACGACTCCATCAACCCCGTTCACTTGAACGCTTCCGCTTAGCGATCTACAAGGGTATGTAGATGCACTCTCTTTCCCCTCGTTGCTGGTTTCTCCATAGATAGATCTTGGTGACACGTAGGAAAATTTTAAATTTCTGCTACGTTCCCCAACAGTGGCATCATGAGCTAGATCTATTGCGTAGATTCTTTGCACGAGTAGAACACAAAGTAGTTGTGGTCTTTGATTTTGTTCAATATGCTTACCGTTACTAGTCAATCTTGATTCGGCGGCATTGTGGGATGAAGCGGCCCATACCGACCTTACACGTACACTTACGTGAGACAGGTTCCACCGACTGACATGCACTAGTTGCATAAGGTGGCTAGCGGGTGCCAGTCTCTCCCACTTTAGTTAGATCGGATTCGATGAAAAGGGTCCTTATGAAGGGTAAATAGCAATTGACATATCACGTTGTGGTTTTGCGTAGGTAAGAAACGTTCTTGCTAGAAACCCATAGCAGCCACGTAAAACATGCAAACAACAATTAGAGGACGTCTAACTTGTTTTTGCAGGGTATGCCATGTGATGTGATATGGCCAAAGGATGTGATGTATGATATATGTGATGTATGAGATGATCATGTTTTTGTAATAGGAATCACGACTTGCATGTCGATGAGTATGACAACCGGCAGGAGCCATAGGAGTTGTCTTTAATTTATTTATGACCTGCGTGTCAACATAAACGTCATGTAATTACTTTACTTTATTGCTAACCGTTAGCCATAGTAGTAGAAGTAATAGTTGACGAGACAACTTCATGGAGATCATGATGATGAAGATCATGGTGTCATGCCGGTGACGATGATGATCATGGAGCCCCGAAGATGGAGATCGAAAGGAGCAAAGTGATGATGGCCATATCATGTCACTATTTGATTGCATGTGATGTTTATCATGTTTTTGCATCTTATTTGCTTAGAACGACGGTAGTAAATAAGATGATCCCTCATTAAAATTTCAAGAAAGTGTTCCCCCTAACTGTGCACCGTTGCGAAAGTTCGTCGTTTCGAAGCACCACGTGATGATCGGGTGTGATAGATCCTTACGTTCACATACAACGGGTGTTGACGAGCCTAGCATGTACAGACATGGCCTCGGAACACATGCAAACACTTAGGTTGACTTGACGAGCCTAGCATGTACAGACATGGCCTCGGAACACAGAAGACCGAAAGGTCGAGCATGAGTCGTATGGAAGATACGATCAACATGAAGATGTTCACCGATGATGACTAGTTCGTCTCACGTGATGATCGGACACGGCCTAGTTGACTCGGATCATGTAATCACTTAGATGACTAGAGGGATGTCTATCTGAGTGGGAGTTCATAAGATGAACTTAATTATCCTGAACATAGTCAAAAGATCTTTGCAAAATATGTCGTAAGCTCGCGCTTTAGTTCTACTGTTTTTAGATATGTTCCTAGAGAAAATATAGTTGAAAGTTGATAGTAGCAATTATGCGGACAGTACAAGGCTTATGTCCTTAATGCACCGCTCAGTGTGCTGAACCTCGAACGTCGTCTGTGGATGTTGCGAACATCTGACATACACGTTTTGATAACTACGTGATAGTTCAGTTAAACGGTTTAGAGTTGAGGCACAATAGACGTTTTCGAAACGTCGCGGAACATATGAGATGTTTCGAGGGCTGAAATTGGGATTTCAAGCTCGTGCCCACGTCAAGAGGTATAAGACCTCCGACGATTTTCTTAACCTGCAGACTAAGGGAGAAAAGCTCAATCGTCGAGCTTGTGCTCAGATTGTCTGAGTACAACAATCACTTGAATCGAGTGGGAGTTGATCTTCCAGGTAAGATAGTGATGTTTTTCCAAAGTCATTGCCACCAAGCTGCTAGAGCTTCGTGATGAACTATATCAGCGATGGATATGATGATCCTTGGAATATTCGCGATGTTCGACACCGCGAAAATAGAAATCAAGAAGGAGCATCAATTGTTGATGGTCAGTGAAACCACTAGTTTCAAGAAGGGCAAGGGCAAGAAGGGATACTTCATGAAACGGCAAATCAGCTGCTGCTCTAGTGGAGAAACCCAAGGTTGAACCCAAACCCGAGACTGAGTGCTTATGTAATAAGGGCACAACCACTGGAGCAGAATTACCCTAGATATTTGGTAGATGAGAAGGCTGTCGATAGAAGTATATTGGATATACATTATGTGAATGTGTACTTTACTAGTACTCCTAGTAGCATCAGGGTATTAGATACCGGTTCGATTGCTAAGTGTTAGTAACTCGAAATAAAAGCTACGGAATAAACGGAGACTAGCTAAAGGTGAGCTGACGAGATGTGTTGGAAGTGCTTCCAAGGTTGATATGATCAAGCATCACACGCTCCCTCTACCATCGAGATTGGTGTTAAACCTAAAAATTGTTATTTGGTGTTTGCATTGAGCATAGACATGATTGGATTATGTCTATCGCAATACGGTTATTCATTTAAGGAGAATAACGGTTACTCTATTTATTTGAATAATATCTTCAATGGTCTTGCACCTAAAATGAATGGTTTATTGAATCTCGATCATAGTGATACACATGTTCATGCCAAAAGATATAAGATAGTAATGATAGTACCACCTACTTGTGGCACTGCCATGTAAGTCATATTGGTATAAAACGCATGAAGAAGCTCCATGTTGATGGATCTTTGGACTCACTCATTTTTGAAAAGGATTGAGACATGTGAACCATGTCTATTGGTATATACGCATGAAGAAACTCCATACAGATGGACCGTTTGGACTCGCTTGATTTTGAATCGCTTGAGACATGCAAATCATACCACATGGGCAAGATGACTGAAAGCTTCGGTTTCAGTAAAATGGAACAAGAAAGCAACTTGTTGGAAGTAACACATTTTGATTTGTGCAGTCCAATGAGTGCTGAGGCAAGCAGTGGATATCGTATGCTCTTACTTCACAGATGGTTGAGTAGATACTGAGCATATTTACTTGATGAAACACAAGTCTGAATTATTGAATGGTTCAAGTAATTTCAGAATGAAGTTGAAGATCTTCGTGACAAGAGGATAAAATGTCTATGATATGATCACAGAAATGAATATCTGAGTTACGAGTTTGGCACTGTGAAAATTGTTTCACGACTAGTACCGCCTGGAACACCATAGAGTGATGGTGTGTCCGAACATCATAACTGCACCCTATTGGATATGATGCATACCATGATGTCTCTTATCAAATTACCGCTATCGTTCATGGGTTAGGCATTAGAGACAACCACATTCACTTTAAATAGGGAACCACACAAATCCGTTGAGACGACACCGTATGAACTATGGTTTAGAGAAACCTAAGCTGTTGTTTCTTAAAAGTTTGGGGTCACGACGCTTATGTGAAAAAGTTTCAGGCTGATAAGCTCGAACCCAAAGCGGATAAATGCATCTTCATAGGACACCCAAAACAGTTGGGTATACCTCCTGTCTCAGATCCGAAAGCAATAGGGATTGTTTCTCGAATCGGGTCCTTTCTCGAGGAAAATTTTCTCTCGAAAGAATTGAGTGGGAGGATGGTGGAGACTTGACGAGGTTATTGAACCATCACTTCAACTAGTGTGTAGCAGGGCACATGAAGTTGTTCCTATGGCACCTGCATCAATTGAAGTAGAAGCTTATGATAGTGATCATGAAACTTTGGATCAAGTCACTACCAAACCTCATAGGACGACAAGGATGCGTGCTGTTTCAAAGTGGCGCGTAATCCTGTCTTGGAAGTCATGTTGCTAGACAACAATGAACCTACGAGCTATGGAGAAGCGATGGTGGGCCCGGATTCCGATGAATGGCTCGAGGCCATAAAATCCGAGAGAGGATCCATATATGAAAACAAAGTGTAGACTTTGGAAGAACTGCTTGATGGTCGTAAGGCTGTTAGGTACATATGGATTTTAAAAGGAAGACGGACATTGATGGTAAATGTCACCATTAAGAAAGCTCGACTTGTCATTAAGATGTTTTCTGACAAGTTCAAGGAGTTGACTACGATGAGACTTTCTCACTCGTAGCGATGCTAAGAGTCTGTTGGAATTATGTTAGCGATTACTGCATTGTTTATGAAATCGTGCAGATAGGATGTCAAAACATTGTTTCCTCGATGATTTTCTTGAGGAAAGGTTGTATGTGATACAACCAGAAGATTTTTGTCAATCCTGAAAGATGCTAACAAGTATGCAAAGCTCCAGCAATCCTTCTAAGGACTGGAGTAAGCATCTCGGAGTTGGAATGTACGCTTTGATGAGATGATCAAAGATTTGGGTTTATACAAAGTTTATGAGAAACTTGTATTTCCAAAGAAGTGAGTGGGAGCACTATAGAATTTCTGATGAGTATATGTTGTTGACATATTGTTGATCAGAAATGATGTAGAATTTCTGGAAAGCATATAGGGTTATTTGAAAAGTGTTTTTCAATGGAAAACCTGGATTAAGCTACTTGAACATTGAGCATCAAGATCTATAAGGATAGATCAAAATCGCTTAATAGTACTTTCAAACGAACGCATACCATGACAAGATTTTGAAGGAGTTCAGAATAGATCAGCAAAGAAGGAGTTCTCGGCTGTGTTACAAGGTGTGAGTATTGAGCAAGACTCAAGACATGACCATGGCAGAATAGAGAGAAAGGACGAAGGTCGTCCCCTATGCTTTAGTCGTAGGCTCTAAAGTATGCTATGTTGTGTGCCGCACCTGAAGTGTGCCAAACCATGAGTCGGTTAAGGGGTATAAGTGTGATCTAGAAATGTATCACAAGACGGCGGTCAAAGTTATCCTTAGTAACTAGTGGACTAAGGAATTTTCTCGATTATGGAGGTGGTAAAAGAGTTCGTCGTAAAGGGTTACGCCGATGCAAACTTTGACACTAATCCAGATTATTCTGAGTAGTAAACTGGATTCGTATAGTAGAACAGTTATTTGGAATAGCTCCAAATAGAGCGTGGTAACTGCATCTAGGAGATGACATAGAGATTTGAAAAGCACACACGGATCTGAAAGGTTCAGACCCGTTGACTATAACATCTCTCACAAGCATAACATGATCAAACCCAGAACTCATTGAGTGTTAATAATATGGTAATATGAACTAGATTATTGACTCTAGTGAACTCTTTGGGTGTTAGTCACATAGGGATGTGACCTTGAGTGTTAATCACATATCGATGTGAACTAGATTATTGGCTCTAGTGCAAGTGGGAGACTGTTGGAAATATGCCCTAGAGGCAATAATAAATTGATTATTATTATATTTCCTTGTTCATGATAATCGTTTATTATCCATGCTAGAATTGTATTGATAGGAAACTCAGATACATGTGTGGATACATAGACAACACCATGTCCCTAGTAAGCCTCTAGTTGACTAGCTCGTTGATCAATAGATGGTTACGGTTTCCTGACCATGGACATTGGATGTCATTGATAACGGGATCACATCATTAGAAGAATGATGTGATGGACAAGACCCAATCCTAAGCCTAGCACAAAGATCGTGTAGTTCGTATGCTAAAGCTTTTCTAATGTCAAGTATAATTTCCTCAGACCATGAGATTGTGCAACTCCCGGATACCGTAGGAATACTTTGGGTGTGCCAAACGTCACAACGTAACTGGGAGGCTATAAAGGTGCACTACGGGTATCTCCGAAAGTGTCTGTTGGGTTGGCACGAATCGAGACTGGGATTTGTCGCTCCGTGTAAATGGAGAGGTATCTCTGGGCCCACTCGGTAGGACATCATCATAATGTGCACAATGTTATCAAGGAGTTGATTACGGGATGATGAGTTACGGAACGAGTAAAGTGACTTGCCGGTAACGAGATTGAACAAGGTATCGTGATACCGACGATCGAATCCCGGGCAAGTATCATACCGATAGACAAAGGGAATTGTATACGGGATTGATTAAGTACTTGACATCGTGGTTCATCCGATGAGATCATCGTGGAACATGTGGGAGCCAACATGGGTATCCAGATCCCGCTGTTGGTTATTGACCGGAGAACGTCTCGGTCATGTCTACATGTCTCCCGAACCCGTAGGGTCTACACACTTAAGGTTCGATGACGCTAGGGTTATAAAGGAAGTTTGTATGTGGTTACCGAATGTTGTTCGGAGTCCCGGATGAGATCCCGGACGTCACGAGGAGTTCCGGAATGGTCCGGAGGTAAAGATTTATATATGGGAAGTCTTATTTTGGTCGCCAGAAAAGTTTCGCACTTTATCGGTATTGTACCGGGAGTGCCGAAAGGGGTCTGGGGGTCCACCTACCCCGGGGGGGCACATGGGCTGTAGGGGTTGCGCCTTGGCCTATATGGGCCAAGGGCACCAGCCCCAAGAGGCGCATGCGCCAAGATATAAGAAAAAGGGGAGAGTCCTCAAAGGGGAAGGCACCTCCGAGGTGCCTTGGGGAGGATGGACTCCTCCCCCCCTTGGCCGCACCCCTTCCTTGGAGGAAGGGGCAAGGCTGCGCCTCCCCCCTCTCCCTTGCCCCTATATATAGTGGAGGGGAGGGAGGGCAGCCACACCTGAAGCCCTGGCGCCTCCCTCCCTCCCGTGACACCTCCTCCTCTCCCGCAGGTGCTTGGCGAAGCCCTGCAGGATTGCCACGCTCCTCCACCACCACCACGCCGTTGTGCTGCTGCTGGATGGAGTCTTCCTCAACCTCTCCCTCTCCCCTTGCTGGATCAAGGCATGGGAGACGTCACCGGGCTGTACGTGTGTTGAACGCGGAGGTGCCGTCCGTTCGGCACTTGGTCATCGGTGATTTGGATCACGACGAGTACGACTCCATCAACCCCGTTCACTTGAACGCTTCCGCTTAGCGATCTACAAGGGTATGTAGATGCACTCTCTTTCCCCTCGTTGCTGGTTTCTCCATAGATAGATCTTGGTGACACGTAGGAAAATTTTAAATTTCTGCTACGTTCCCCAACATGGCGCGCCGTCTTATTCCAAGGTATTATTCTCCCGAGGCATACTAACGCCCGTGCTCTCTTCAGGAAAAAGAGCGCTCGCCGGACTATATCCGGAGAGGTTGCCAATCGCGCCTCCACCAGCCAGGCTCCAAGGCCAGGTCCAGAAGCAGAGGCGAACACGAGGCGCGCGCCGGACGCTCCTCCGATAGAGGATGCAGACAGACTGTCGGCCACCAATTCCGAGGTGGAGAGTGCCATGAACCACAGGCGCCGCTGGACAGTTCTTCGCGACGCTTGTTTCTCCCAAGAGGCATTGGATGCCTTCAACTTGCACTACTAGAAAAAGGGCTATAGATGAAGTTGACACTAATGGCGCACCAGATAAGAGGTGCGCCATTAGTATATACTAATGGCGCACCACCTTCTGATACGCCATTAGTGTTGAAACTACTAATGGCGCACCTGGCCTAGGGTGCGCCATTAGTATCAATTTTTTTTTGAACTAGTGCGTCTGTCCAAACATACTAATGGCGCATCCAGACACAGTGCGCCATTACTAGTTGTAACTAGTAATGGCCCACCAGTCCAAGCGTGCGCCACTAATGTTCTTTTTTTAATTATATTTTTTATTCCTTTTGTTGCAAAACTACTAATGGCGCACTCTTCCACCATGCGCCATTACTAGTTCAAACTAGTAATGGCGCACTGTGGAGTAATGCGCCATTAGTAGGTTTTTTTTTTACAAAACTACTAATGGCGCATCGGATGTCATGCATATCACGAAGAATGTGTGCGAGAGTCTGCTTGGTACCCTGCTCAACATGCCAGAGAGGACCAAAGTTGGGCCGAAAGCAAGGGCAGACTTGAAATCAATGGGCATCAGGCAGGAGCTTCACGCTATATATGATGATGATGATGATGAGGCGAAGCAG
Organism: Aegilops umbellulata; assembly: GCA_032464435.1. NCBI lineage: Eukaryota > Viridiplantae > Streptophyta > Magnoliopsida > Poales > Poaceae > Aegilops > Aegilops umbellulata. The sequence goes on along the minus strand of CP136059.1, from coordinate 482,340,749 downwards.
GACACAGAAAGTCGTCGCAAAGGCAAAAAGGCCAAGAAGACCGGAAATGACTACCCTACCGCGTGCTTCACTCTAAGTCAGGAGGAGATCGAGCAGTTTTTCACCTGCCTCCTAGGAGTAAAACTTCCATACAGTTACGGGGGGAAGATAAGCAGATACTTAGACCCAGCGAAGCAGAAGTTCAGCGGGATGAAGTCTCACGACTGTCACGTGCTGATGACGCAGACACTTCCAGTTGCAATCCGTGGGATCATGGACGCGCACGTCCGTGAAACGCTATTTGGCCTATGCAACTTCTTCGACGTCATCTCTCGGAAGTCGATTGGCGTGAGGCAACTCAGAAGGCTACAGGAAGAGATCGTGGTGATACTATGCGAGCTTGAGATGTACTTCCCGCCCGCATTCTTCGATGTTATGGTGCATCTGCTGGTACATATAGTGGAGGATATCATCCAACTCGGGCCGACGTTCCTGCACAGCATGATGCCGTTCGAAAGGATGAATGGTGTCATCAAAGGATACGTTCGCAACATGTCATGTCCAGAGGGAAGCATAGCCAGGGGCTTTCTGACCGAAGAGTGCATCTCCTACTGCACGAATTATCTAGGCATCGAGAACCCCGTTGGTCTGCCCGTCAACAGGCACCTCGGCAGGCTCGCTGGATGGGGTCACCGTGAGGGTCGCCGCGAAATGCATGTCGACTTCGAGGGTCGACTCGCCGACTTTGAAAGAGCAAACCTAGTCGCGCTACAACACATAGACGTGGTCGATCCTTGGGTGGTAGAGCACAAAACCTTTATTAAGAAGACGTACATGACCGAGGCCAACAGAGGATGAACGGAGATATACTCAAAGAGCACAACTCATGTTTCACGCGTTGGTTCAAGCAGAAGCTTCTGTCGTACCCTTTACATGAGGATTCTTCCGTGGAAGAACAACTCATATTCGCCTTGTCACAGGGCGCCGAGCACAACCTGATGACCTATGAGGCGTACGATATCAACGGCTACACATTCTACACCGAGGCCAAGGACATGAAGAGCGATGGTTATCAGAACTCCGGGGTAACGATGGAATCCTACACCGGTAACGACAAGGACAGATACTACGGAAGGATCGAGGAGATCTGGGAGCTGAGCTACGCTGGAGAGAAGGTCCCGATGTTCCGTGTCAGATGGGCCAAGAACGTCATAAAAGAAGACCGGTATTTCACCACCATGGTTATACCCGAAGCCAAATCCAAGACCGCGGGCGCAAACGTCACCGCGAAAAATGAGCCATGGGTACTGGCTTCCCAAGTGGACCAATGCTTCTTCATTACCGACCCGCCAAAGCCCAGTCGTGTTGTCGTGAGGAGAGGCAAAAGGAAGATCATCGGAATGGACGGAGTAGCCAATGAGCAAGACTTCGACAAGTACGGCGACCCGAGGATCGAACATGAAGACGATGATGAAGTAGCAGCATACACCACAAGAAGAAGCAGGACCACCCTACCTAAAGGACGTCCGTTCCACAGAAGAACTCCATTTGCGAAAAATAAGGGCAAGAAGATTGTGAACAGATAGCTAGCTAAGATCGATTGTATTTAAATCATAGCCTTCATTTCTCGATTGTATTTCATGGGCACTTTTTGAACTATCATGAATATTTTTAAATTTCATGGACACTCGATCTCGATCCCCCTCCATCTCGATCGCTATCCCACCTCGCCAGATCCGGTCCCACTAACAGCCAGCACCCCCCGGTCCCCTCCCCTACTCAACCGCCGCTGCTGACCCCCCGCACCCTCCCCCGCTCCACCGGCATTACTGTTTGATGATATTTTTTAAAAAATATTACTGTCTTATAAAAAAAATATTACTGTTATGATTTAAACAAGTTTGAACATATTTAAACACAAGTAAGTATCAAACAGCATTTTAAATGCATAAAAAAAATTGTGGAGCCTGGGAATCGAACCCAGGACCTCCTGGTGTGAGAACTGGCTGCTGACTAGTCGAGCTAGTAGAGGAAAGTTGATGTGGATCAGGTTAGGTGGGAGATAAACCTGTTGGCTTGAGCAGAAATAAAAAAATACTAATGGCGCACCAGGGTGAGGTGCGCCATTAGTATGGATGTACTTATGGCGCACCGAGGGGTGGTGCGCCATTAGTATTGTTAGGCCCCCATCCATACTTCCTCCCGGGCCCCCTCTCTCTCCCTCGCCCTCGCCCTCAATCCCCTTCCCCTCTCCTCTCCCGACGCCGCTGCCCCGCCGCTGCCCCGCCGCTGCCCCGACGCCCCGACGCCCCGCCGCCCCGACGCCCCGACGCCGCCTCGACGCCCCGCCTCCCTCCTCCGCTCCTTCTCCTCCCAGGTAACCCCCGCTTCCCCGCCCCTCTCTCACGCGCCGTTCCTCTGCCTCGCCGCGCCGTTTCTCTGATCGGTGCTGTTGGGTGTAATGAGCAGGGGAGGCTGAGGAGGTCCAAGAACGGCCGCTCGACCAGAAGTCCCGCGCCGCGCTCCAGGCCAGCGTCGAGAAGCTCGCCAACGCCGTCGGCGTCACCCCCGCCTTCGCCCCCATCCGCCCCTGTAAGCTAACCCCCTACCTGATCCCCTTCTGTTGCTTTCTCCTGCAGTCGGAGTAGATCTCATTCTGTTGGTACACGCATCTCCTGATCTGTCTGAATGATCTTGTTAAGTTCGATTGTGCCCTCCAAGCTTGGCATCGTTGGTGATTTACCTGAAATTTTAGTGCAGCGATTACCAATTTACTCTGCAGACCACGCTGCGATAATCCGTTATTTGGTCACGGCTTAGTCAGATTAAACTATGTGTGTAGTCCTACTGTTGCAATGTTTGGAGATTTGGGCAGTCTCTCTATAAGTTGTGTGGGCTTGTTTAACCCGGAGGCCGCTGTTAGAGGTTGATCCTTGGCTGTTAGTTGTGGTGGATTGCTGAATTTCGGTTCAGTCTTATGGACTCCGATTATTGTCTGGTTGCTTCGAGGCGCATCTATGGACTGATATGTTAGTTGGGTTTAAGGAGATGGCTAGTTTTTGCGTGAATGTTGAATGTCTTTAGCCGAATCTATCTAGTTAATTGGTCTTTCATCTCATAATGCTGAGTTGTCGTCGAGAGAAACATACAGGTTCTGTCTTTGGCCTTCTTTCAGACGTACTATTCTTCAGTGAGGCTTACTTGTCTTCTAGGTTCTGTGACCCATAAGGGCATGCTATTCTGCTTGTAATAGTGGACAAGATTCACAGTACAAACTCTGTTTTATTCAATAGTGGACAAGATTCTGTTTTATTCCTAGCATGTCATTTGGTGTCTGCCAAACTTGCGTAAATATGTAATTGGCTATTAGCCACTATTATAATTTGGCAGCTCAAAACTATACGTAGTATGCTTTGTGTGGAGTTTTTCTTCAGTTTTGGCCACTATTGATGTTTAATACTTCATACAAAACACATGATAAAAAATGACTCGATTTACTATAAAAACTACCTTTCCTGAATAATGCCATTTTTTTTATTTTTACTAGCATGTTACCATTAAAATAGTGGTGAAAGTATTGCTTGTTACTTATAGAGTAGTATAAAAGACATTTTGGACCAAAACAAGTTTCTGGTATAGTTAGAAGACGCCTGACCCATTGCTTGAGCCTTGTATTGCAAGTTGATGAAATTCAAATTGTTAGTGACTAGCTAGCTCATCCATTTTTTTCTGCAGATATCTCTTTGCTGAACGACAGACAGCCAATGTACCATGTACTGGTGACTGGATTTATTCTGGGTGTTCCCCAATCATGTGGTGTCAGTTTGTCACTTGGTTCGAATCATTATATGCCATCTTCTGAACATCATTACCTTACAGTTATCTAGCTATACATTTTATCACTTGTTCTTTTCTCTCAGAATATGGAACCTATTTGTGTAATCTGACCTATCTCTCCTTGATTTTGATGTTGTAGCTAGAACTACCATGAATGCTCAGTATATATAAATTTAGATGTTTATATGGTCGCTGGGTTTTCATAGTATACTATTTGAGGGGTTCATCGTGCTGCAGTAGCTCTAGGCAGAGCATGGCATGTTAGTACCATAGAGGTACCAAAATATGTAGGTGTAGTTTGTGTTTTTATTTGTTCACATTGTCGCTGTATTGCTCAATTAGACAATTAGTGTTTATGAAGAAGAAGAATAAACCTGATGATGCTGTTGTTATACCTGTATTCACTGCTGCTGCTGTATTTGTGATGATGCTACTTGTGATCTTCTGAAATGACCCATTCGCAACTTCATTACGTGGGGATAATGATTTTGCAGGTACCCCGAGAGGCCCTTGAGTTTGCCGGAATGTCGATTAACTTCCGTTCCGGCAAATTCGGGTACTCCATATGTCCTATTTTCAGCAAAGGTCATGCTGAAATTTTCCGTGAATTTTAGCATGACTTTGCTAAAAATAGGACATATGGGGTACTTGTGACTAATGCATGGGCCGGGGTATCTTAGTAGTTAATTAAGTAGGATCAAGTGCCCCGGCGTACTTGTGACTAATGCATGGCTTTTAGGGTGCCTCGGTGTCGATAAAAACCGAAATGATGAAAGCTTAGGCTTTTAGGGTGCCTCGGCGTTGAAAAACCCTCAATGATAAAAGCTTAGATTTTAGGATGCCTCGGTGTCGACAAACCCTAAATGATGAGACCATGATCTTGTTCCTTGACAATAACCAACTTTTTGACCAAACTTTGTTTCTATTTAGAGAGAAACATGGCCCACAACGATGAGGCCGGGGGTTCGGGCGGCAAGGCATTCTGGGAGCTGTCCCAGGAGATGGAGGAACAACCTCACTTGTATGAGGACGCCGCCTTCCCCACCGATCCTGAGACCATTGATGGTGCCGCCGAGGATGACCCCACTGATGCCACCACTGATGGTGCCGCCGAGGATGCCACCACTGATGATGGCGGCACACGCACAGATGGCAGCCAGAAGAGGCAACGGAAGGACCGGCGCCCGACCGTGCTCCGCACCCTCAAGGAGGAAGTTACTTAAGTGGACTCCGACGGGAATCCAACGGCGCCTGAACGAATAGTCAAGGGGTACTCGCTTCAGCTCGGGTGCATTCTCCGGAGCACCGTCTCGATCAACACCGAGAACCTGAGGCATCCTGACCGAGGGAATTTGCGCAACCTCCTCTTCACGAAGCTGCACGAACGATACAAGTTCCCCGCTGAATTTGAAAACACAAGCCTCAAAGGGAATAAAGTGAACAATGCTGCCCTCACGAAGATGAGGAAGGCCCTGTCTACTTGGAAAAGCAATGTGAAGAGAATGATCGAGAAAGGTGAGAGTTATGAGAAGATCAAGGAGAAAAATCCTTCGATCACCGAAGATGACTACAACGACTTCAAGATCAATTGCTCGAGCACCGCACACTCCGAATCAGGTCGGTGGGGGAAAGAAATGCGGGAGCTGAACTTAGGGGAACACACACTCGGTCCCGACGGTTACAGAGTGGCGGAGCCTATATGGGACAAGGAGGAGGCGGACCGTGCCGAGCAAGGCCTACCGCCCCTCTTCGATAAATACGGTGACAAGCAAACCAGGAACTATGTCAGGGCCCGGTACAAGAAGGACCCGAAAACAAAGGAGCTTACCACGGATCCGAAGACCAGGGCGCTTGAGCTTGTTCTGTTAAGGAATACACCCCCGCGTAATTAGCTCCATATGGTTGCATTCTAATTAATGAAGCCAAATTTCTAAATGGTTCACATTCCTTCCACAGGTGACTGAAAGCAGTAGCGCGGGGTCGACTAAGAGCAACCCTTGGGACACCACTCTAAATAGGGCGTTGAATGTAATGAAGAACAAGGATAAGCTCAGTAAGCCGACGTCAGCTGGTCATGTGGCCGGCAAAGGCTTGTCGACAAAATGGGGGTCATACTATAACACTGGTGGGCGAAAGGAGAAAAAGACCAGCTTGGAAAGCCAGGCGCGCGAGGTTCAAGAACTCAAGGCACAGGTGGCGCGGATTCCGGAGATTGTCCAAGAGCAAGTGCAACAAGAACTCGGAGCGACGATCACCGCCATTGTGCCTACCTTGATCCAGGGGTTGAGTGCGTGGATTGCGGGCGGCCAACAGGGGCCGCCCCCGATTCCTAGCTTCACGGACAGCAACTCGTAGAACGCGATGGCGGGGCCATTGGTGTCTCCGGCGGAGGCGGCATTGGTGTCTCCGATGCCGGCACGGGAGCTTAATGCACCCGGGTGTACGCCGGCCGGCACCTCTGCAGCAAGCGGCCCCTCCGTCAACTGCACGCCCGCCGTTGGCGGTGCCTCGACATTAGCCGAGCTCGACGCCATCATCACGGTAACTAATTAAGCCTCTCTCGGCTGAGGACTTCATCTCCTTGCCTTTGACTGGGCATCCCTGACGCCCTACATGTTTTCGCAGGGCGCCGCCGACGTTCCGTGCACTCGCCTGCACTTCGTGAACAACGAGTTGGTCGATGTCGCCAAGGGCAAAATCGTTCAACCGGGCAACCCCTTGTTCCACGGTACCCAGATGCCACCCAACTTATTTAGGGTTCAACTGGTTCGGGTGCTGCCAGGCTGCGACGAGTTGTTACCTCCGATTCGACCCGTCGGGGCCGACGATGATGACGTGATGACCCTCAGCGCCTGCCTGAGCTGGCCCCTGCTTTGGCCGAAGAGCCAGATTCGTTTGGGGGCGGGGGACACCACCCCAAAGACAACACCGCCAGTCATGCCGGCGCCAAGTCGGCCCCATGGCAAGACCGCCGCAACGGTGCCGGACATCCCTATGCCACTGGATCCAAACATGCATATGGCACAGGATCAGAACGACGATGATGACGATACGTTTGCCAACGTCGATTGGTACTTTGCCGATCATGGGTACGATGGCGACTTCATGGGGCCTCCTTCTCAATAATCCAACCCAACAAAAGACGTGCGCGATCTAGCTGGTATCGCGGAGAAGCCAAGTTGTAACGGGCGTCGTCTGCCGTTCAGCTCTCAGGAGACGCCTCCAGCTGCCGACTTCACCGAGCCTCAGATAGGCGAGGTGCGAAATATTCTCAGCCCCAACACACTCAAGAAGGCGGTCTGTGAGCAGAACTCGGTCCCATTACAGGAGAAGAAGAAGGCACGCAAAAGAAAGACTAACAAGGGTGCGGGCCAGCCGGCACCGAGTACGATCCGTGCTCAGGACAGCCACCTTCACCTGAGGATTTAATGAGGAGGGTGCATGTGGCGGGTAGGCCGATGCTACCGAGAAATATGCTCGATGTTGCAGCCGGTGCTATGCGGAGTCTGCATGACAGTGTTCTTTCTTTGGAGAAGCGGCGTCTCAGAGAGAAGGATGTGGCATACCCGGTTTTCGTGGCCAAGGTGCCAGAGGGCAAGGGCTTTATGGATAACTCCATCGGGGGTACGATCGTCCTGCGGTTTGATGACATCCATGCTATGTTGAACCTTCATCCGCTGCACTACACCTTCGTTCGGCTATTTTCGCTGAGTATGGAGATGCGGATCATTCGCGACAAGACCCCGGACATCATGATAGTCGACCCCTTCTACATGTGTGCCAAGATCTTGGGCAGCGCTGGGGACCGGCAAGTCGCGAGTTCTTACCTCGAAGGCGTCATTCTGGCAAACTCAGATAAGGATAACTTCCTCGTGCCTTACTTTCCCGAGTAAGTCCTCCCCTCAACCTCCCCGTAACATACGAATTCTTAGATTTCGATCGTTTTTCTTTTAACATTCCGTGTTTTCTGCAGTGACACACATTGCACGCTCATCCTCCTAAGCCCCAAATATTCCATGGCCACGTATTTCGACCCGGACCGTCAGTCGAACGTAGACTATACAAATGTCAAGAAGGTTCTTGATGATGTTCTCCCCGGCTACGCCATATCTGGAGGCACCTTCAACAGGCCTATTCGTAAGTATGGCAAGCACGTGTTCTCCCACAATACGACGTTCTGCTGCGTCAAGCAGCCGCCTGGCGGTCAGAAGGGTGCCTACTACGCCATCCATCACATGCGGGCGATCGTACGGGACCATCATCAACTTATGCTACCGAGTAAACTCAAAGATTGGGCCGCAAGCGTGTCGGCAATCTAGGACGCGGACATCAGACAAGAATTCTTTCGCATCCAGTCAGAATTTGCGGAAATCATCCATCAAGATGTCCTTCGTACCTCGGGGCAGTTCTACCTCAGAAATCAACCGTCCAACAGTGAGATAGACGGAATGCTACAAATGCAGGCTGACAACGCCCGTAATTTCATGACTCCCACGATAGACGGCGGCTTCATCCACGCTCCGGTCCCTTGAGTCGAGTCGAAAGCAGTGATGCTGTGTCTAGTTCTGAAACATCGATTGGCTCATGTTGTAATTAAACTTTAATGAACTTGTAGTATGTCTCTTTGGTTTCGAGAGTCGTTCAACTTAGATGTAATCGATGCTATTAATGTCTTGCTTTTCTCTTCCGATCGTTCTGTTGCATACTTATATATTGCTTATGTATTGTCTGTGAATTGGTATTAACGTTTCGTTTGGCTAGTGCATAGCGATGCCGTCGTATGTTGTGTACAAGGGTAAGGTTCCCGGAGTCTACGACGACTGGGAGGAGTGTCGGAGACAGGTTCACCGATTCAGCGGTAACAGTTACAAAGGGTACACCACTAGGGTCGAGGCCGAATCTAGATACGCCCGCTATCTAGTGGGAGAGGGGAGGGAGCGTTGGAGGAACCGGATGAAGACGAGTTTCATCGTGATGATGCTCATCGTGATGACCGCAGCTCTCTTCTATGTGATGGTAATTTAGATGATCGATATCGACTTGTAATGTGAAGACAAACTCGCTACTCGCGGTCTCGAGACTTGTAATATAATGTTCTATCTTTGTTCTGTCTTTTCAATTCGGAGACTAATATGATGAATTGTATTCGGAGACTAATATGATGAATTGTATTCAGAGACTAATCTTCTATTGTATTCGATGAATCTGTTGTTGATGTGTGTTGTCTATATTTTGTCCAATTATACATTTTGTAACCTATGCAAAAAAACAGAAAAATAAAAATAAAAAAAAACTAATATTCATACTAATGGCGCATCACATCACAGTGCGCCATTAGTATGCCAGAGGATACTAATGGCGCATCATTAAGCAGTGCGCCATTAGTATGCCGAAGTTACTAATGGCGCATCCTGCTGTCATGCGCCATTAGTATGCCAAAGCACCTGGGTATACATGGCCCCTGGGAGGCATACTAATGGCGCACCGTGGCCTACACTAAAGGCGCACCAGCGGTGCGCCATCAGTATACCAGATACTAATGGTGCACCAGTGGTGCGCCATTAGTAAAAATTACTAATGGCGTGCTAGTAATGGCGCACCACTAATGCGCCATTAATGGCCAAATTAGGTGCGCCATTAGTAGCCCTTTTTCTAGTAGTGTTGGGAGATGCGTACCTTCGTGCCGCTCAAAATGGTCTAACCAGAGCCACGAAGGAGTATGTAAAAGACATACGGGTGAGAAAATTTGATGATTATATATATCAGTAGCCCCTGAGACTTGAAACAGTTAGAATAGCTGATTTAAGGATCATTTGTTTATGCAGGTTCTTACAGAAAAGAATACCCAACTGTCCCAGGAGCTGAAAGAGTGCAAAGCCCAACTTCAGGCCGCACTAGCTGCAGCAGGGGAGCCCAAAGAGACCCCTCTGGTAATATATCCTTCAAATGATAAGTATCATATAAAGTGCGGCATATATGCCGATCTGACGATAAAATTGCAGATGATGCTGAAGTAAATTCAGATAAGCAACAGCTCCTACGCCAGCTAAAGGCCAGTGAGAGCGTGCTTACGAGGGTGAGGTAGGAGAAGAATGATCTCCTAGATGCCAACACCAAGCTGGGCGTGGAACTAAAGGATGTTCGTGCCCAACTGTCGGACTCCGTGAAGGAGAATCGGCGGCTTCGACGCGGCATATTTAGTAAGTGCTCGAACGAACTTTTAAAAAGAGTTCGGCGAGGAAGTTGGCTGACAGAGTTATGTCTGTAGGTATGCTAACAGGTCGTCCTGCAGAGGAAATGCCCGGTTCTATGGGTGACCTTCTTCCCGAGCTCTCACAACTGCACGAACGAGTTCGGCAGGTGATGCAAGGCGTCGCCCAGGCCTTGTGGCCATCCGTCTCCATGCCCGAAGGCCTTTGAGAGCCTGTAGAGAAGCTAAAGGGAGCGCGGCGGCGCTTCTGATTATGGAAGATATCGGCCTGCCGTCAAGGCGCCAGGGAGGCCTGGGCCATGGTGAAGACGCGGTACACGAAGGCTGACCCAAACCACATGGCTGAGGTCGGACCTGTGGGGCCTGATGGGAAGGAGATCCCTGTGAGCTTAGTGTACGGCCAAGTAGAATTGGCCGCAAAGTATTCCCAACAGGACTGTAAACTAGACAGCCTGTTGGATGGTATTGAAGAGGAATTTAACCAGTCAAATTGACTATGTAATTTAAGATGACATGTATAATGCCTTCTAGCCGGATTGTAGATCGTTTGTCATGGCGGACCTTTTCGCTTCAACCTCGGGATCCGACGGTCCGGAGTGTGTCCGAATACCCTCTTGGTTATGTAAGAACCGGGGCATGCATGGAGACCAGGCGTAGGGGTCATTAGTGCTTGAACAGACAACTGCCCAACTAGTTATGTTATATTACATGGTTAGTAAGAAACATCTTCCAGGGAGAATAGTTCCGTTAGGGGTTCCTTTCCCTGGGAGGCATGCCCTAAAGTGCATGTCCAGACTGCGAAAAGAGACTCAGAAAAACATCTGGGGGCGCATAAATAAATAAGTGAGGAATCATCTTCAGTTCACCGACCGAATATTCCCATAAGAACGCTAGCTTTCAGCTTCACCCAGTCTGAGGTACACATCCGGCTGACCCGGCAGTAACAATCGCAGGGGTGCTCCCCTTATGCCCTAGCCGAATTAACGGGAACGTAGGGCATAAATACAAGAGCCAGGCAACCCAGCTTGGCCAAAACTTAAGTCATATCGATGCATATAATGGTGAATAAAAGGTACATGCGGAAGTATGAGACATGTGTTGGGCATGAAGCGCGTATAAATAAGCTTCTATTAAAGAAGCCCCTAGGTATAATGAACGTGGATAGCGCGTCCGTTGTGTGCAAACAAGACACAAATGGGCCCCTAAAGGCTGTGAGAAAAAAGAAAAGGAGAAAAATCTAGGACAGATAGTGTATATAAAATGGATAGAGGAAGGAGACGAACACAGAGTCCGGCGTTAGGCATAAAATCTTCGGAGCCGTGCTGCGTTCCATGGGTTCGGCTCGAGTCGATTATCCGATGCATCCCGCAGACGGTACGCTCCACCAGTCAGGACTTGGCCAATAATGGAGGGACCTTCCCATTTGGGCTTCAGTTTGTCCTTTTTCTTATCCGGTAGGCGTAGAACTAACTCGCCAACATTGTAAGTTTTGGCCCGTACTTCCCTGCTTTGGTATCTTCGAGCCTGTTGTTGATAGAATGCGGAACGGGCTTTTGCCACGTCATGCTCCTCCTCCAAGGCGTCCAAACTGTCCTGCCGATCGAGCTCGGCTTCTCTTTCCTCATACATGCGCACTCGAGGTGAGTCATGAATGATGTCGCAGGGCAGAACCGCCTCTACGCCGTATACCATAAAGAATGGTGTGTATCCGGTAGTGCGATTCGGAGTGGTCCGCAGCCCCCAGAGTACGGAGTCGAGCTCCTCTACCCAGTGCGTGTTAGATTCCTTGAGGGACCGCACTAATCTGGGTTTAATGCCGCTCATGATAAGACCATTTGCTCGCTCGACCTGACCGCTAGTTTGTGGGTGATAGACTGAAGCATAATCGAGCTTGATGCCCATGTTTTTGCACCAGAGTTTTACCTCGTCGGCCGTAAAATTCATGCCATTATCAGTGATGATGCTGTGGGGGACGCCGTAACGGTGTACGACCCGAATATGAAGGCTATCACCGGTCCAGATTTGGCCGTCTTAACAGGCTTGGCTTCTATCCATTTGGTGAACTTATCCACCATGACCAGTAAGTATTTTTGCTTGTGGGTTCCTCCTTTAAGGGGTCCAACCATGTCAAGCCCCCAGACCGCGAAGGGTCAGGTGATGGGGATAGTATGGAGGGCGGTGGGTGGCATATGGCTTTGGTTTGCGAAAAGCTGGCAACCAACGCATCGCTGGACTAAGTCCTGAGCGTCTGCCCGGGCCGTCGGCCAATAAAAGCCTGTACGGAAGGCCTTGCTTACAAGGGCCCGAGCTGCAGCGTGGTGACCGCCGAGTCCGGCATGAATTTCGGCCAGAAGATTCCGCCCTTCCTCTTCGGAGATGCACCTTTGAAGGACTCCAGTGGTGCTTTTCTTATAAAGCTCTCCCTCATGGACTTTAAAGGCTTTAGATCGCCGCACTATGCAGCGTGCCTTGTTTTGGTCCGTAGGAAGTTCCTGCCTAGTTAGGTAGGCTAGGAATGGTTCTGTCCATGGGACGATGACCGCCATTATTACGTGGGCTGAAGATGTTATTTCGTTGGCAGAGCCTCCAATTATGTCAGAGTGTTCGGTGTCGGGCAGTGCGGTTGGGTCCGGGCTGTTATTGCCGAGGTCTCCTTCCCATACTAAGGATGGCTTGAACAACCTCTCCAAGAAGATGTTGGGAGGGACGGCGTCGCGTTTTGCGCCGATGCGTGCCAGGATGTCTGCCGCCTGATTGTTTTCCCAGGATATATGGTGAAATTCGAGCCCCTCGAACCGAGCTGACATTTTTAGGACGGCGTTGCGATAAGCTGCCATTTTCAGATCCTTGGCATCAAAGTCTCCATTTATTTGGGATATCACGAGGTTCGAATCCCCGCGCACCTCTAGGCGTTGAATGCCCATGGATACTGCCATCCGGAGACCATGTAGAAGGGCCTCATATTCGGCTGCGTTGTTGGAGTTCGTATATATTATCTGGAGTACGTATTGAACTGTATCTCCTGTGGGGGACGTCAAAATGACGCCAACCCCGAGACCAACCAACATTTTGAAGCCGTCAAAGTGCATGATCGAGTTGGAATATGTGCCGTACTCTTTAGGGAGTTCGGCTTCCGTCCATTCGGCGACGAAGTCGGCCAAAACTTGCGACTTAATAGCTCGCCGAGGATTGTAAGTTATGTTGAACGGGAGGAGCTCAATGGACCATTTGGCAATCCGGCCCGTCGCTTCGCGGTTGTTTATAATATCGTTAAGTGGTACTTCCGAGGCTACCGTTATCGAACACTCTTGAAAGTAGTGTCGCAGCTTCTGGGATGCCATAAATACTGCGTACGCTATATTTTGATAATGCGGGTACTGTGACTTGCATGGAGTAAGGACAGTGGACACATAGTAAACCGGCTTTTGAAGGGGGAATTTGTGTCCGTCCGTTACTCTTTCGACGCCGAGCACTGCGCTTACAACTTGATGAGTTGCCGCAATATATAATAGCATTGGTTCGCCAATGTTTGGCGCGGCCAGGACTGGGTTTGTTGCCAATATGGCTTTTATTTCGTCGAGTCCGGCCGTGGCGGCATCCGTCCACTCGAAGTGTTCGGTGCGCCGGAGGAGGCGATAAAGGGGTAATGCCTTTTCTCCCAAGCGGGAGATAAAGAGGTTTAGAGCCGCCACGCATCTGGTTAGTTTTTGTATTTGCTTGAGGTCCTTTGGGATATCCAATTGTGACAGAGCTCGAATCTTGGCTAGATTTGCTTCAATTCCTCTACCGGATACAATGAAGCCCAAGAGTTTTCCGGCTGGTACGCCGAAAACGCATTTTTTTGGGTTGAGCTTTGTCGGTGTCAAAACCGGCGGATCTCGGGTAGTGGGTCCCGAACTATGCGTCTAGGCGGATGGTAACAGGAGACGAGGGACACAATGTTTTACCCAGGTTCGGGCCCTCTTGATGGAGGTAAAACCCTACGTCCTACTTGATTAATATTGATGATATGGGTAGTACAAGAGTAGATCTAACACGAGATCAAGGAGGCTAAACCCTAGAAGCTAGCCTATGGTATGATTGTTGTATGTTGAGATTCTTGTCCTACGGACTAAAACCCTCCGGTTTATATAGACATCGGAGAGGGTTAGGGTTACACAAAGTCGGTTACAATGGTAGGAGATCTAAATATCCGCATCGCCAAGCTTGCCTTCCACGCCAAGGAAAGTCCCATCCGGACATGGGACGAAGTCTTCAATCTTGTATCTTCATAGTCCAGGAGTCCGGCTGAAGGTATAGTCCGGCTATCCGGACACCCCCTAATTCAGGACTCCCTCAGTAGCCCCTGAACCAGGCTTCAATGACGACGAGTCCGTCGCGCAGATTGTCTTCGGCATTGCAAGGCGGGTTCCTCCTCCAAGTTCTTCATAAAAGAATGTAAACACTAAGAGTAGTGTCCGGCTCTGCAAAACAAGTATCCACATATTGCCATAGAGAGAATAAAATTAACACAAATCTAATCTGCTGACGTATTCCGTAGCGTGACATTACACTATGGCCAAGCCTTTATTCGAATCATTTTTACTCCTCCACCTCAGCGCATTTTGCGAGGCGGTTTCCTTGGCACGTCGTGTCAAAGTAGAGATCGTGTCCCCTTTATTTACGGGATTCTCATCAATACGGACGTGGGTAACCCAATCGTGCCCGTTTAGCATGTTTTCTCGATTAAAGGCGAGTCCCAAACGGTCACGGGAAGGGCTCTTGGTATTCAACCTCTTATAAAGAGACCAAGGACTTGCTCCTTTTTCCAATCTCAAACGAGTCCGCCCGTCGCCTCGAGTTCCAATACCCTAGGCTCCAGATTCCAGGTGCTTCGGACCTTCGGCAATGTCCGGTTCCGACCTTCAAGGCCGATGGATGCCCTCCTCCGTCACGGAGGAGGACGTGCTAAAGTTGAGAGAGGCTAAGTTCTTGACCGGCGAAGTTTCGCATAGGTTGCCTGCTCAAGGGCAGGCGGTTCCTAGTCCCCAGCCTGGTGAGAGCGTGGTGTTCATATCTCACTTCCTTCGGGGGTTAGGCTTCCCAATGGATCCTTTTGTGAGGGGGCTGTTGTTCTATTATGGGCTGGGATTTCACGACTTAGCTCCGGAGTCCATCCTCCATATTTCCTCATTCATCGTCATGTGTGAAGCGTTCCTCCATGTTACCCCTCACTTCGGATTATGGCTCAAGACCTTTAAAGTGGAGCCGAAGATGATCGAGGGACGGCACGCAGAGTGTAAAGGTGCTGTTATAAGTAAGAATGCTGATGCTCCATGGCCCGAGGGCTCTTTTCAAGAGGAGCTCGGCTTATGGCAATGGGAGTGGTTCTATATCACCGCCCCCAGGGGCACCAAATGGGTGGCGCCGCCTGCCTTTCGCTCGGGTCCCCCACAGCAGCTAGGGTCATGGGTCAATAAAGGCCTAGATTGGGGGGCCATCCCAGGACGTGCCTTTGTTGCAGGGCCGCATCAGGGATCTCTTGGAAAGAGACCTCAACCTGGTCAAAGTGACGCAAGTCATGCTGATCCGCCGAACCCTGCCTGGCAAACGTCGCTCCCTTCACCTGTGGGAGTTTAATCCGGAGGGACCACGAGCTCTCCTGCATTTTATGGGCGCAACGCCCGCGGAGATGTATAAACTGTTCTTCGGATCAGAAGCAATGTGTCCGATTTTGACCGAGGATGCAGGCCTGAGCTGCAATCGCCCAGATACTCAAGTAAGTAGCCTTGTGCCCGGACTCGTTATCCACATATCTGTCATAAACTTGCCCCTAAAAGAGATGTCCCTTTAAACAGGAGTGGATAGCAAAAGCAAAGTTGATAAGGTGTCCGACTCCCCTCCCTGAGATCAGGCCGGATTCCGTCCTGGTCAGGATGTTGAAGATTGTGCCTTTGAAGGAAAGTGAGGGAGGGGACAAGGCAGCTACGGCCTCCTCGAAGGAGGCTGTTCGGAGGGAAGCAACTGAAAATTCCTCTCCTCCGGGGAAGAAAAGGACTGTTGAAACTGCAACTATCCCTAGGTGGTTTTGGTAATTCATAACAACATATAGCTCATTGAGCTAATGCTATTTCAAGACAATTACTTCAGGAAAGCTCAGTGATTGGCATGGCACGGATGGTGAAAGTGGAACCCTCAAAATGCTAAGGACAAAGGATTGGCTCAAGCTCAAAAGCTCAAGACTCTTCATTTTACATTTTAGTGATCCAAGATCACATTGAGTCCATAGGAAAAGCCAATACTATCAAGGAGGGATGAGGTGTTGCTTAATGAGCCTTTTGCTTCATGTGCTTAATGATATGCTCCCAAATCCTCAGCTACTTTCCCATATCCACTAATGACCTAAACCCAAAGCCAAACTCGGTCCTACTGATTCTTTATATCCGGCGCCACCGAGTTTCACATGTCATAAGCCACTGCCAAACCCTAGCAAATCGGTTCTACCGATAGGGATCCCGGTCTTACCGAGATGGGATTGCAATTTCCCTGTTTCCTTTTCGTAATGTTTCGGTCTCACCGAAAGAGTGGATCGGTCCCACCGAGATTGCAATTAAACTCTCTGTTTCCCTTTTGTAACTTTTCGGTCTCACCGAAAGAGCAAATCGGTCCCATCGAGTTTACCTGACCAACTCTCTGGTTAGCTTATTACCAAAATCGGTCTCACCGAGTTTGTGTAATCGGTCTCACCGAGATTACGTTATGCCCTAACCCTAACCATATCGGTCCTACCGAGTTGCATGTCAGTCCCACCGAAAATCTCTAACGGTCACTAGGTTTACTATTTTGGTCCGACCGAGTTTGTTGATTCGGTCCCACCAAGATTGGTAAATTGTGTGTAACGGTTGGATTTTGTGTGGAGGCTATATATACCCCTCCACCTCCTCTTCATTCATGGAGAGAGCCATCAGAACACATCTACACTTCCAATTCATATGTTCTGAGAGAGAACCACCTACCCTTGTGTTGAGGCCAAGATATTCCATTCC
Organism: Aegilops umbellulata; assembly: GCA_032464435.1. Classification (NCBI taxonomy): domain Eukaryota; kingdom Viridiplantae; phylum Streptophyta; class Magnoliopsida; order Poales; family Poaceae; genus Aegilops; species Aegilops umbellulata. Next base: position 482,323,697 of record CP136059.1, on the reverse strand, counting down.
TACCATATGAATCTTGATCTCTAGCCTTCCCCAAGTTGCTTTCCACTCAAATCTTCTTTCTACCAAATCCAAATCCTATGAGAGAGAGTTGAGTGTTGGGGAGACTATCATTTGAAGCACAAGAGCAAGGAGTTCATCATCAACACACCATTTGTTACTTCTTGGAGAGTGGTGTCTCCTAGATTGGCTAGGTGTCACTTGGGAGCCTCCGACAAGATTGTGGAGTTGAACCAATGAGTTTGTAAGGGCAAGGAGATCGCCTACTTCGTGAAGATTTACCGCTAGTGAGGCAAGTCCTTCGTGGGCAATGGCCATGGTGGGATAGACAGGGTTGCTTCTTCGTGGACCCTTCGTGGGTGGAGCCCTCCGTGCACTCGCGCAACCGTTACCCTTCGTGGGTTGAAGTCTCCATCAACGTGGATGTAGGATAGCACCACCTATCCGAACCACGGGAAAAACATCCGTGTCTCCAATAGCATTTGAATTCCCCAAACCCTTCCCTTTACATTCTTGCAAGTTGCATGCTTTACTCTCCGCTGCTCATATACTCTTTGCAAGCTTGCTTGAATTGTGTGATGATTGCTTGACTTGTCCTAAAAGTTGCTAAAATCTGCCAAGAACTAAAATTGGGAAAAGGCATAGCTTTTATTTGGTCAATTAGTCTAATCACCCCTCCCCCCTCTAGACATACTTCCGATCCTACAAGTGGTATCAGAGCTTTGGTCTCCATTTGCTTTGATTTCCATAGCTTTTGGTGGTCATAGCCTTGGTTTCACAACCTAGGAGAGTATGGCGTCTAGCGAGGGAAATTATCACCGTAGAGGTCCTTACTTTGATGGTACTAATTTTGCTAGTTGGAAGCAGAAAATGAAAATGCATATTCTTGGACATAACCCAGCCGTTTGGGCTATTGTGTGTGTTGGTTTGCAAGGTGACTTCTTTGATGGGAAAGAACCAAACCGTGAAGCTACCTCGGATGAGTTGAAGATGCTACAATACAACGCTCAAGCTTGTGATATTCTCTTCAACGGATTGTGCCCCGAAGAATTCAACAAAATCAACCGTCTTGAGAATGCAAAGCAAATTTGGGATACTTTGATTGATATGCACGAAGGTACCGACTCCGTCAAGGAATCCAAATTGGATGTGCTTCAAAGTCAACTTGACAAGTTCAAAATGAAGGATGGTGAAGGTGTCGCTGAAATGTACTCTAGGCTTGCTCTCATCACAAACGAGATTGTCGGCTTAGGGAGTGAAGAGATGGCCGATAGATTCATCATCAAGAAGATCCTAAGAGCCTTGGATGGAAAATATGATACAGTGTGCACATTGATCCAAATGATGCCGAATTACAAAGATCTCAAGCCAACGGAGGTCATTGGAAGAATTGTTGCTCACGAGATGTCGCTCAAGGATAAAGAGGAACTTCACAACAAATCAAGTGGTGCCTACAAAGCCTCATGTGAAGCTCCCACATCATCAAGTGAGAAACAAAAGTTCAATGAAGAATTGAGCTTAATGGTGAAGAACTTCAACAAGTTCTACAAGAGTAGAAGCAAAGATAGAAGCTCCAAGTCAAGGTCCTACAATGACAAAAGATCTTCTAGTCGAGAGCAAAACTGCTACAATTGTGGAAGACCCAGACACTATTCCAATGAGTGTATAGCTCCCTACAAAAGAAGAGAGGATTCTCCAAAAAGAAGAAGCAAAAGAGAAGAATCACCATCAAGAGAGAGAAGGAGTAGAGATGATCGTTATGAACGAAGATACTCACGGAGAAGCAAGGATTCGGAAAGAAAGGAAAAATCATCAAGGAGATACTCAAAACGAAGACATCAAGCTCATGTTGGTGAATGGGTATCCGGCTCCGACTCCGACAACCACTCTGAGAGAAGTTATCACTCCGATTCCGAATATACTCAAGATGAAGTTGTTGCCGGTCTAGCACTTGTGTCAACCAACTCCTACGACATATTTGACTCCCCAAATGAAGGAATTGGAAGATGCTTCATGGCCGAAGGTCCTAAGGTAACTCACCCTGAGTATGTTGATTTTAATAGTGATGAAGATGACTTGTTAGGTGATGATGATTTACTTGTTGACAACTCTAGTGATGAATACTATGATGAAACGTCAATTAATCATGCTAATCAAGATAAAACGAATGACAATGATAAGGAGAAAATTGAGGCCCTAACTAAAGAACTAAACACTCTTAAGTTAGCTCATGAAACTATCTTCGAAGATCATCGAGAACTTTTAAGAGCTCATGAGAAGTTACGCTTTGAAAAGCTCAATCTTGAGCAAGAGCATGAGTTTTTAAAGGCAATCAATGATGATCTCCGCAAGAAAAGTTCTTCTTACATTGCCAAGCGTTTACTCTTATCCACTTACATGCCTCAAGTCAAGTCTAGTAACAAGAACAAGACAGATTCTTCCTCTAGTAGTAACAATGATCATGTTAAATCCAATATTGTTGCTTCTAGTAGTTCTCTTGATTCCACTAATGATTCTCTTAGCCAAGTTACACTTGAGCAATAAAATAGCTTATTGAAGGGAATCATAGGGAAAGGAGTGTACAAAAGCCTTGCCGGTAGTAAGCAATTCGAGGAAATTGTACGCAAGCAAGGAAGGCACCGGAAGAATCAAGGTGTTGGCTTCGAACGAAAGTTCAATGCCAATGGAGTTGAATGGGAAGAAGATCAATACCCCAAGACAAAGTTTGTTCCACAACAAGAGAAGTATGATCCTACTTCTTTCAAGGGGACACAAACTCAAGATGATCTTCCACCACAAGACTACAAGCAAAAAGGCAAGGACAAGCTTCAAGAGGAAATTGATGCATTTGAAGAAGCTCCTAAGACCTTAGTCAAGTGGATTCCCAAGACTACTTCAAGTTCCACTTCATCAAGTACGACTACAACTCCAAGGGTTCCCATCAAGATGGTGTGGATCCAAAAGAAGAAGAACTAGAGAGTTCTTGAGGGTGACTCCGCCAACATACTTCACTCTTATCATTTTGGCAAGGACAAGTGCAATCAACTTCCACATCTTGCACTAGTTTAAGGAGTCACAAACCCTCTTGATGGTAAGTCAAGGGACAAGGTAATCTAAAAGCTTTCATAGACATCATCTTGTGTGTGCATCACTCTATGTCTATGGACATCCTTGCTTGTTCCTTGTGGGACTAACCCATGTAGGTATTGAAAGTGCAATTCACTCAAAAGGATTGCTCCAAGTGATCTACATCAACATTGAGCATCCACATCTTCGACATCTACATGAAGTCATCATCGACAAAACCCAAGGTTAGTTCATCCCTCTTAGGGGGGATATCACATCTAGGGGGAGCTTTACTCTAAGACTTGAGTTAAGGCAACTCTGATGTGAACACAACAATGCTTTATGTAAAAGTGGTAACCCCACTTGAGCTTAAACGATGAGTATGACCTATGATCAAGTGTTCTCATTTGACTCCTAAGTCAATATACTCATATATAGATGACCTAGTCATCGCCAATTGCTTGATAGATGCTAGAATTGGTTGTGCATGCTTTGTCACATATTTCAATTGCTATTTTATTGTGTGAGCATGTTGGTTGCATATTTTATTCATCGAGGACATCCACTTGTTGTTTTGATTGTTTGGCTTTATTTTTCTTTTGCCAAGTGGATGGACAAGAATGCCTAAGAACCTTCTCTAGCTATCTATGCTTTTCTCGTCTCAAACTCTATTCATGCTACATCACAAAATTAATCAAGTCAGATTCGAACCACTCTGTGTGAGGAGCACTCGGAGTCCCCGATTCGTCATAGACTTAAACTTCCAAAACCTCTTTGTGATTCTCGGTCTGACCGATACCCCACTTTCGGTCTTACCGAGATCATTAAGTTGATCTATGTTTTCGATCTTGGTGCAACCGATTTGAACCATTCGGTCACACCGAGTTGCAGTAACTGTATACAGTTTTGCATCTCGGTGCCACCGAGTTGTTCAACTCGGTCACACCGACAGGGTCGGGCTATATATAGACACGGGCAAAAATTTAGAAATTTCTCCGAACCCTTTCGCCTGTGCGATAGCTCGCTCTGCCTACGTGGTCTCCGGATCGTCTCCTCGCCGCCAACCGCCCCCAGTCGCTGGTCTCCGTCGCCGTCAACGGGAATCAACCCCGCCGTTGCCGCCGTAGCAAGTCTCGGCCGAACTAGGGTATGGACTCGATCTTTGTGCTATTCCCCAATCCGATTCCTAGCACATTGTGATCATATTGATTCTAGCCACGTTTGATAAACTCCTATCCAGTAAATGAATCCGTAGAATAGGTTTGATTCTTAAATTTTAGGGTTAGGTTTCCGCCGAAACCATCTCGGACTCACCGAGTTGAACAACTCGGTCCCACCGATTTGGCTTATGCCATTGCACAAGTGAGACTCGGTCTGACCGAGTATTGCTAATCGGTCTGACCGAGTATTGCTAATCGGTGTGACCGATTTTGGAACTTTGTGAAACCCTAGCAGTCTCGGTGCCACCGAACTGTGACTCGGTCTGACTGAGTTCACCAGTTTTGGTTCCAAAAACTGCTTCGGTATCACCGAGTTTAAAAATCGGTAGATCCAAAATGATTTCTGTGGGAAACTAAAACTAAGTTTTTGAATCATGCTTTTGCAAAAATCTCTGCATTTTGTGATGCTCATCCACTCTACCTCATCTATAAACTATTCACAGGGTCAGCAGTCAGCTTGTTCATCATGTCAGACCAGAGTGATAGCCAGAACTTGTCAGAACAGCCAGTGCAGAAGAGTGAGGGCACTAGTCCCTCCAGTTCTTCAGATGAAGGCAGCAGGAGCACTCCCAGCAATCTACCAAAAGCTTCCACCAGACATAGGAAGAAGAGAACCTCAGAATCAGAGGATGAGGACTATGTGGCAGAAGAGGAAGCCACTTCCAAGAGATTTGAGCACAAGAAAGAGCATGGCTCAAGACAGAGCACCAAGCCAGGCTTAAAGGTCAAAAGGCCAGCAGGTAGGAAGCCCATGCCGAAGGCCAGAGCCTCAACAAAGATTCCTGAGAAGCCTGCACCCAAAGAGTCAGTTGCTGTTGAAGGGAAGAAGGAAAGGAAAAGAGGAAGATGGTGCAAGAAAGTTGATCCCATGGCTGAATTTGAACAGCATTCTTCTGATGAGGAAGAAGAAGAAGAGGTTGCTGCACCAGCACCTAAGGCACCCAAGCTAATGGGTGATGCTATCAAATCAGGGGCTACTGCATCTAAGCCCAAGGCAGCATCAAAGGCCAAGACAGCTCCAAAGAGAAATACAAGGAGCATCCCAGCAGCTGAGAAGAACAAGGCCCCAGTGCCTAACATTGTAGAAGAAGAGGAAGGCCAAGTTCTCAAAAAATTGAAGCCCAAGATCCCAGACCACAATGATGCTCATCCTGTGGCTGAGGATATGAAGATCAGAAGAGACTCAGGACTGAGAAAGTGGAGAGCAGAGGATCCATATGCTACCAGGAGGAGGACTGCTATTGACTACAGGTTCCACACTAAGGAACAGCAGGACTTCTATGAGACAGTGTTGCTTGATAAGAAGCCCATTGTGTGTGATATGAGATGGGTCAACTGGGAGTACATCAAGGACAATGAAGAGCACTACCCTGGAGTGCAAGACAGCTTCAAGGCATGTGGAGTAGCTGACTTTGTTGGGCAGAAGCTCACAAAGTGGAATGAAGAGCTGATCATGCAGTTCTACTCCACAGCACATTTTTATCCAGAGGGCAGAATTGTATGGATGTCTGAAGGTACGAGGTACCAATCAACAGTTGCTGAGTGGGCACAGCTTATCAATGCCCCAGAGGAGCATGAGGATGACCTGGACATTTATGCCAAGAAGAAGATGGACCACAACTCTATGTCAAATATGTACAAAGAGATCCCAAACAAGGCACTTGACACTTTCAAGTTTGGATCAGTACATTATCTTCTGTCAGGATTGCCTACCATTAATTGGATACTGAGGCACACCTTGTTGCCCAAGTCAGGTGATCACAAGATGATCAGAGGCCATGCAATCAACCTGCTTCATATATTTGATGTGCCACAAAAGTTCAAAGTCATGAGCCTCATGGTAGAAACAATCAAGAGGACTGCAGCAAACCAGAAGAGGAGTTGTGGATATGCCCCTCAGATCCAGGAGCTGATTAACTCCAAGATGGGCACAGGCATATACCTCTTGGACAAGGAACATTTGCCTATTCATCCAGATTTTGAAGATAATGAAGTTGTCATGAACAAGGATGAACCATCTTCAGCCCATGCACAAGCACAGAAGGAGAAGGCAAGGAAGGAGAAAGTTGCAAGGATGCCAACTCAAGAGGAGGCATCTGAATATTTCTTGAAAAAGAAACAAGAGCAGCTCAGTTACTTGATTGCATCCACCCCGAGGATAGAGAAAGGACTGGCCACCCTCAATCAGAATCAGGAGAGCTTAGAGAGGATCGTAGAACAAAAGTTCTATGACTTGGATGTCAAAGTGACAGAGATTCAGTCTGCAGTAGAGAAACTTCAAGATGATATGCAGGAGAGGAAAGGGAAGACTACCACTGATGCATTTGCCAGAGTACCACGAGGTCTGAGGTCGTCTACAGTGCCAGTTCCTGACACAAGAGCCACCGCCTCAGCTCCAACCACAGCACCAGCCCAACCAGCTCCAGCATCTACTTCAGCTCCAACTCCAACCACGTCTACAGAAGCCTTCGTCCTTGGAGTGATCCAGACTCCACCACCACCAGAAGATCAAGCCTGAGTGTCGATTTAGCACTATGCATTTTCTAGGAACTTTTTGGTAACTTGTTGCCAAAGGGGGAGAAAAATGTATAGATCATAGGCTTCGAGAGAGAGAGAGTGTTGTTTTTCTCTCTTGCTTTATTTGGTGGTTTTTCAAACATTGTTTGCTTTTGGTTGAGATACTTTGATATGCTTGTGAGACATTGATGATCATGTGTTTGATCATAAGCTACACTTATGTATGCTTGATATATCTTATCCATCTTATGTGATCATTCACTTTTTCCTTGGTGATGAGTGCATGTATTTCATTATTATCATTTTAAGCGCTCCACCAAGATGTATGTGACATGGAAGAGTAACCCATAATTCTAACTCTTTGTGCATTTGCAGTCCAAAGCAAATTTTAAATATGCACAAATTTACGGGGAGCTCTTACTTATCACATACTTCTCAAAGCGACGATATAATTCATTCTTGTTATCTTTTGTCGAAGCTTTGATCTATATGTTGTCATCAATTACCAAAAAGGGGGAGATTGAAAGTGCAACTATCCCTAGGTGGTTTTGGTAATTCATAACAACATATAGCTCATTGAGCTAATGCTATTTCAAGACAATTATTTCAGGAAAGCTCAATGATTGGCATGGCACGGATGGTGAAAGTGGAACCCTCAAAATGCTAAGGACAAAGGATTGGCTCAAGCTCAAAAGCTCAAGACTCTTCATTTTACATTTTAGTGATCCAAGATCACATTGAGTCCATAGGAAAAGCCAATACTATCAAGGAGGGATGAGGTGTTGCTTAATGAGCCTTTTGCTTCATGTGCTTAATGATATGCTCCTCAGGTACTTTCCCATATCCACTAATGACCTAAACCCAAAGCCAAACTCGGTCCTACCGATTCTTTATATCCGGCGCCACCGAGTTTCACATGTCATAAGCCACTGCCAAACCCTAGCAAATCGGTTCTACCGATAGGGATCCCGGTCTTACCGAAATGGGATTGCAATTTCTCTGTTTCCTTTTAGTAACGTTTCAGTCTCACCGAAAGAGCGGATTGGTCCCACCAAGATTGCAATGTAAACTCTCTGTTTCCCTTTTGTAACTTTTCGGTCTCACCGAAAGAGCAAATCGGTCCCACCGAGTTTACCTGACCAACTCTCTGGTTAGCTTATTACCAAAATCGGTCTCACCGAGTTTGTGTAATCGGTCTCACCGAGATTACGTTATGCCCTAACCCTAACCATATCGGTCCTACCGAGTTGCATGTCAGTCCCATCGAAAATCTCTAACGGTCACTAGGTTTACTATTTCGGTCCGACCGAGTTTGTTGATTCGGTCCCACCGAGATTGGTAAATTGTGTGTAACGGTTGGATTTTGTGTGGAGGCTATATATACCCCTCCACCTCCTCTTCATTCGTGGAGAGAGCCATCAGAACACATCTACACTTCCAATTCATATGTTCTGAGAGAGAACCACCTACCCTTGTGTTGAGGCCAAGATATTCCATTCCTACCATATGAATCTTGATCTCTAGCCTTCCCCAAGTTGCTTTCCACTCAAATCTTCTTTCTACCAAATCCAAATCCTATGAGAGAGAGTTGAGTGTTGGGGAGACTATCATTTGAAGCACAAGAGCAAGGAGTTCATCATCAACACACCATTTGTTACTTCTTGGAGAGTGGTGTCTCCTAGATTGGCTAGGTGTCACTTGGGAGCCTCCGACAAGATTGTGGAGTTGAACCAAGGAGTTTGTAAGGGCAAGGAGATCGCCTACTTCGTGAAGATCTACCGCTAGTGAGGCAAGTCCTTCGTGGGCAATGGCCATGGTGGGATAGACAGGGTTGCTTCTTCGTGGACCCTTCGTGGGTGGAGCCCTCCGTAGACTCGCGCAACCGTTACCCTTCGTGGGTTGAAGTCTCCATCAACGTGGATGTAGGATAGCACCACCTATCCGAACCACGGTAAAAACATCCGTGTCTCCAATAGCGTTTGAATTCTCCAAACCCTTCCCTTTACATTCTTGCAAGTTGCATGCTTTACTCTCCGCTGCTCATATACTCTTTGCAAGCTTGCTTGAATTGTGTGATGATTGCTTGACTTGTCCTAAAAGTTGTTAAAATCTGCCAAGAACTAAAATTGGGAAAAGGCATAGCTTTTATTTGGTCAAGTAGTCTAATCACCCCCCTCTAGACATACTTCCGATCCTACAACTGCCTTTGAAAACCCGGAGGTCATAGCCTTCAAGCGGGGGGGGATCCTCGTCAGAGGGTCCTACACCGGGGGATACCTCGGCCGAACTATGCCCTCAAGGGGGCCAGCCCTCCAGCGAGCCGTAAGTAGAGAAAGATTATAAAATATCCTTGCTTTAAACCTGAGAATGATTAACCGAAATTTTACCTTGTAGTTCGGACCTCAGCCCTTCTCAGCAGAGCTCGTCTTCGGGGGACCTTGTTCCGGAGATGATGGAGAGCGGGACGCCTCCCCTTGCCGTACCACCTAGCGAGGCGGGCGACCCTGAGGTGTCGTCGCGGAGGGTTTCTCCGAATCCGGTAGGGGCGGAAGACCGCTATGAGCCCCCCCAAAGTTCTCTGTGTCCGGCCTTCGAAAGAGGTGTTGGGGAACGTAGCAGAAATTTAAAATTTTCCTACGTGTCACCAAGATCTATCTATGGAGAAACCAGCAACGAGGGGAAAGAGAGTGCATCTACATACCCTTGTAGATCGCTAAGCGGAAGCGTTCAAGTGAACGGGGTTGATGGAGTCGTACTCGTCATGATCCAAATCACCGATGACCAAGTGCCGAACGGATGGCACCTCCGCGTTCAACACACGTACAGCCCGGTGACGTCTCCCATGCCTTGATCCAGCAAGGGGAGAGGGAGAGGTTGAGGAAGACTCCATCCAGCAGCAGCACAACGGCGTGGTGGTGGTGGAGGAGCGTGGCAATCCTGCAGGGCTTCGCCAAGCACCTGCGGGAGAGGAGGAGGTGTCACGGGAGGGAGGGAGGCGCCAGGGCTTCAGGTGTGGCTGCCCTCCCTCCCCTCCACTATATATAGGAGCAAGGGAGAGGGGGGAGGCGCATCCTTGCCCCTTCCTCCAAGGAAGGGGTGCGGCCAAGGGGGGGAGGAGTCCATCCTCCCCAAGGCACCTCGGAGGTGCCTTCCCCTTTGAGGACTCTCCCCTTTTTCTTATATCTTGGCGCATGGGCCTTTTGGGGATGGTGCCCTTGGCCCATATAGGCCAAGGCGCACCCCCTACAGCCCATGTGGCCCCCCGGGGCAGGTGGACCCCCGGACCCCTTTGGGCACTCCCGGTACAATACCAATAAAGTGCGAAACTTTTCTGGCGACCAAAATAAGACTTCCCATATATAAATCTTTACCTCCGGACCATTTCGGAACTCCTCGTGACATCTGGGATCTCATCCGGGACTCCGAACAACATTCGGTAACCACATACAAACTTCCTTTATAACCCTAGCGTCATCGAACCTTAAGTGTGTAGACCCTACGGGTTCGGGAGACATGTAGACATGACCGAGACGTTCTCCGGTCAATAACCAACAGCGGGATCTGGATACCCATGTTGGCTCCCACATGTTCCACGATGATCTCATCGGATGAACCATGATGTCAAGGACTTAATCAATCCCGTATACAATTCCCTTTGTCTATCGGTATGATACTTGCCCGGGATTCGATCGTCGGTATCACGATACCTTGTTCAATCTCGTTACCGGCAAGTCTCTTTACTCGTTCCGTAACACATCATCCCGTAATCAACTCCTTGATCACATTGTGAACATTATGATGATGTCCTACCGAGTGGGCCCAGAGATACCTCTCCATTTACACGGAGCGACAAATCCCAGTCTCGATTCGTGCCAACCCAACAAACACTTTCGGAGATACCCGTAGTGCACCTTTATAGCCACCCAGTTACGTTGTGACGTTTGGCACACCCAAAGTATTCCTATGGTATCCAGGAGTTGCACAATCTCATGGTCTGAGGAAATGATACTTGACATTAGAAAAGCTTTAGCATACGAACTACACGATCTTTGTGCTAGGCTTAGGATTGGGTCTTGTCCATCACATCATTCTTCTAATGATGTGATCCCGTTATCAATGGCATCCAATGTCCATGGTCAGGAAACCGTAACCATCTATTGATCAACGAGCTAGTCAACTAGAGGCTTACTAGGGACATGGTGTTGTCTATGTATCCACACATGTATCTGAGTTTCCTATCAATACAATTCTAGCATGGATAATAAACGATTATCATGAACAAGGAAATATAATAATAATCAATTTATTATTGCCTCTAGGGCATATTTCCAACAGTCTCCCACTTGCACTAGAGTCAATAATCTAGTTCACATCGATATGTGATTAACACTCAAGGTCACATCCCTATGTGACTAACACCCAAAGAGTTCACTAGAGTCAATAATCTAGTTCACATTACCATGTGATTAACACTCAATGAGTTCTGGGTTTGATCATGTTATGCTTGTGAGAGATGTTATAGTCAACGGGTCTGAACCTTTCAGATCCGTGTGTGCTTTTCAAATCTCTATGTCATCTCCTAGATGCAGTTACCACGCTCTATTTGGAGCTATTCCAAATAACTGTTCTACTATACGAATCCAGTTTACTACTCAGAATAATCTGGATTAGTGTCAAAGTTTGCATCGGTGTAACCCTTTACGACGAACTCTTTTACCACCTCCATAATCGAGAAAATTCCTTAGTCCACTAGTTACTAAGGATAACTTTGACCGTCGTCTTGTGATCCATTTCTAGATCACACTTGTACCCCTTGACTGACTCATGGTTTGGCACACGTCAGGTGCGGCACACAACATAGCATACTTTAGAGCCTACGACTAAAGCATAGGGAACGACCTTCGTCCTTTCTCTCTATTCTGCCGTGGTCATGTCTTGAGTCTTGCTCAATACTCACACCTTGTAACACAGCCGAGAACTCCTTCTTTGCTGATCTATTTTGAACTCCTTCAAAATCTTGTCATGGTATGCGTTCGTTTGAAAGTACTATTAAGCGATTTTGATCTATCCTTATAGATCTTGATGCTCAATGTTCAAGTAGCTTAATCCAGGTTTTCCATTGAAAAACACTTTTCAAATAACCCTATATGCTTTCTAGAAATTCTACATCATTTCTGATCAACAATATGTCAACAACATATACTCATCGGAAATTCTATAGTGCTCCCACTCACTTCTTTGGAAATACAAGTTTCTCATAAACTTTGTATAAACCCAAATCTTTGATCATCTCATCAAAGCGTACATTCCAACTCCGAGATGCTTACTCCAGTCCTTAGAAGGATTGCTGGAGCTTTGCATACTTGTTAGCATCTTTCAGGATTGACAAAAATCTTCTGGTTGTATCACATACAACCTTTCCTCAAGAAAATCGTCGAGGAAACAATGTTTTGACATCCTATCTGCATGATTTCATAAACAATGCAGTAATCGCTAACATAATTCCAACAGACTCTTAGCATCGCTACGAGTGAGAAAGTCTCATCGCATTCAACTCCTTGAACTTGTCAGAAAACATCTTAATGACAAGTCGAGCTTTCTTAATGGTGACATTTACCATCATTGTCCGTCTTCCTTTTAAAATCCATATGTACCTAACAGCCTTACGACCATCAAGTAGTTCTTCCAAAGTCTACACTTTGTTTTCATATATGGATCCTCTCTCGGATTTTATGGCCTCGAGCCATTCATCGGAATCCGGGCCCACCATCGCTTCTCCATAGCTCGTAGGTTCATTGTTGTCTAGCAACATGACTTCCAAGACAGGATTACGCGCCACTTTGAAACAACACGCATCCTTGTCGTCCTACGAGGTTTGGTAGTGACTTGATCCAAAGTTTCATGATCACTATCATAAGCTTCTACTTCAATTGATGTAGGTGCCACAGGAACAACTTCATGTGCCCTACTACACACTAGTTGAAGTGACGGTTCAATAACCTCGTCAAGTCTCCACCATCCTCCCACTCAATTCTTTCGAGAGAAACTTTTCCTCGAGAAAGGACCCGATTCTAGAAACAATCCCTATTGCTTTCGGATCTGAGACAGGAGGTATACCCAACTGTTTTGGGTGTCCTATGAAGATGCATTTATCCGCTTTGGGTTCGAGCTTATCAGCCTGAAACTTTTTCACATAAGCGTCGTGACCCCAAACTTTTAAGAAACAACAGCTTAGGTTTCTCTAAACCATAGTTCATACGGTGTCGTCTCAACGGATTTGTGTGGTTCCCTATTTAAAGTGAATGTGGTTGTCTCTAATGCCTAACCCATGAACGATAGCGGTAATTTGATAAGAGACATCATGGTATGCATCATATCCAATAGGGTGCAGTTATGATGTTCGGACACACCATCACTCTATGGTGTTCCAGGCGGTACTAGTCGTGAAACAATTTTCACAGTGCCAAACTCGTAACTCAGATATTCATTTCTGTGATCATATCATAGACATTTTATCCTCTTGTCACGAAGATCTTCAACTTCATTCTGAAATTACTTGAACCATTCAATAATTCAGACTTGTGTTTCATCAAGTAAATATGCTCAGTATCTACTCAATCATCTGTGAAGTAAGAGCATACGATATCCACTGCTTGCCTCAGCACTCATTGGACTGCACACATCAAAATGTGTTACTTCCAACAAGTTGCTTTCTTGTTCCATTTTACTGAAACCGAAGCTTTCAGTCATCTTGCCCATGTGGTATGATTTGCATGTCTCAAGCGATTCAAAATCAAGCGAGTCCAAACGGTCCATCTGTATGGAGTTTCTTCATGCGTATATACCAATAGACATGGTTCACATGTCTCAATCCTTTTCAAAAATGAGTGAGTCCAAAGATCCATCAACATGGAACTTCTTCATGTGTTTTATACCAATATGACTTACATGGCAGTGCCACAAGTAGGTGGTACTATCATTACTATCTTATATCTTTTGGCATGAACATGTGTATCACTATGATCGAGATTCAATAAACCATTCATTTTAGGTGCAAGACCATTGAAGATATTATTCAAATAAATAGAGTAACCATTATTCTCCTTAAATGAATAACCGTATTGCGATAGACATAATCCAATCATGTCTATGCTCAACGCAAACACCAAATAACAATTTTTAGGTTTAACACCAATCTCGATGGTAGAGGGAGCGCGTGATGCTTGATCATATCAACCTTGGAAGCACTTCCAACACATCTCGTTAGCTCACCTTTAGCTAGTCTCCGTTTATTCCGTAGCTTTTATTTCGAGTTACTAACACTTAGCAATCGAACCGGTATCTAATACCCTGATGCTACTAGGAGTACTAGTAAAGTACACATTCACATAATGTATATCCAATATACTTCTATCGACAGCCTTCTCATCTACCAAGTATCTAGGGTAATTCTGCTCCAGTGGTTGTTCCCCTTATTACATAAGCACTCAGTCTCGGGTTTGGGTTCAACCTTGGGTTTCTCCACTAGAGCAGCAGCTGATTTGCCGTTTCATGAAGTATCCCTTCTTGCCCTTGCCCTTCTTGAAACTAGTGGTTTCACTGACCATCAACAATTGATGCTCCTTCTTGATTTCTACTTTCGCGGTGTCGAACATCGCGAATATTCAAACGATCATCATATCCATCCCTGATATAGTTCATCACGAAGCTCTAGCAGCTTGGTGGCAATGACTTTGGAAAAACATCACTATCTTACCTGGAAGATCAACTCCCACTCAATTCAAGTGATTGTTGTACTCAGACAATCTGAGCACAAGCTCGACGATTGAGCTTTTCTCCCTTAGTCTGCAGGTTAAGAAAATCGTCGGAGGTCTTATACCTCTTGACGTGGGCACGAGCTTGAAATCCCAATTTCAGCCCTCGAAACATCTCATATGTTCCGCGACGTTTCCCAAACGTCTATTGTGCCTCAACTCTAAACCGTTTAACTGAACTATCACGTAGTTATCAAAACGTGTATGTCAGATGTTCGCAACATCCACAGACGACGTTCGAGGTTCAGCACACTGAGCGGTGCATTAAGGACATAAGCCTTGTACTGTCGGCATAATTGCTACTATCAACTTTCAACTATATTTTCTCTAGGACCATATCTAAAAACAGTAGAACTAAAGCGCGAGCTTAGGACATAATTTGCAAAGATCTTTTGACTATGTTCAGGATAATTAAGTTCATCTTATGAACTCCCACTCAGATGGACATCCCTCTAGTCATCTAAGTGATTACATGATCCGAGTCAACTAGGCCGTGTCCGATCATGACGTGAGACGGACTAGTCATCATCGGTGAACATCTTCATGTTGATCGTATCTTCCATACGACTCATGCTTGACCTTTTGGTGTTCTGTGTTCCGAGGCCATGTCTGTACATGCTAGGCTCGTCAAGTCAACCTAAGTGTTTGCATGTGTTCTGAGGCCATGTCTGTACATGCTAGGCTCGTCAACACCCGTTGTATGTGAACGTAAGGATCTATCACACCCGATCATCACGTGGTGCTTCGAAACGATGAACTTTCGCAACGGTGCACAGTTAGGGGGAACACTTTCTTGAAATTTTAATGAGGGATCATCTTATTTACTACCATCGTTCTAAGCAAATAAGATGCAAAAACATGATAAACATCACATGCAATCAAATAGTGACATGATATGTCCATCATCACTTTGCTCCTTTCGATCTCCATCTTCGAGGCTCCATGATCATCATCGTCACCGGCATGACACCATGATCTTCATCATCATGATCGCCGTGAAGTTGTCTCGTCAACTATTACTTCTACTACTATGGCTAACGGTTAGCAATAAAGTAAAGTAATTACATGACGTTTATGTTGACACGCAGGTCATAAATAAATTAAAGACAACTCCTATGGCTCCTGCCGGTTGTCATACTCATCGACATGCAAGTCGTGATTCCTATTACAAGAACATGATCATCTCGTACATCACATATATCATACATCACATCCTTTGGCCATATCACATCACATGGAATACCCTGCAAAAACAAGTTAGACGTCCTCTAATTGTTGTTTGCATGTTTTACGTGGCTGCTATGGGTTTCTAGCAAGAACGTTTCTTACCTACGCAAAACCACAACGTGATATGTCAATTGCTATTTACCCTTCATAAGGACCCTTTTCATCGAATCCGATCCGACTAAAGTGGGAGAGACTGGCACCCGCTAGCCACCTTATGCAACTAGTGCATGTCAGTCGGTGGAACCTGTCTCACGTAAGTGTACGTGTAAGGTCGGTCCGGGCCGCTTCATCCCACAATGCCGCCGAATCATGATTGACTAGTAACGGTAAGCATATTGAACAAAATCAACGCCCACAACTACTTTGTGTTCTACTCGTGCAAAGAATCTACGCAATAGACCTAGCTCATGATGCCACTGTTGGGGAACGTAGCAGAAATTTAAAATTTTCCTACGTGTCACCAAGATCTATCTATGGAGAAACCAGCAACGAGGGGAAAGAGAGTGCATCTACATACCCTTGTAGATTGCTAAGCGGAAGCGTTCAAGTGAACGGGGTTGATGGAGTCGTACTCGTCGTGATCCAAATCACCGATGACCAAGTGCCGAACGGACGGCACCTCCGCGTTCAACACACGTACAGCCCGGTGACGTCTCCCATGCCTTGATCCAGCAAGGGGAGAGGGAGAGGTTGAGGAAGACTCCATCCAGCAGCAGCACAACGGCGTGGTGGTGGTGGAGGAGCATGGCAATCCTGCAGGGCTTCGCCAAGCACCTGCGGGAGAGGAGGAGGTGTCACGGGAGGGAGGGAGGCGCCAGGGCTTCAGGTGTGGCTGCCCTCCCTCCCCTCCACTATATATAGGGGCAAGGGAGAGGGGGGAGGCGTAGCCTTGCCCCTTCCTCCAAGGAAGGGGTGCGGCCAAGGGGGGGAGGAGTCCATCCTCCCCAAGGTACCTCGGAGGTGCCTTCCCCTTTGAGGACTCTCCCCTTTTTCTTATATCTTGGCGCATGGGCCTCTTGGGGCTGGTGCCCTTGGCCCATATAGGCCAAGGCGCACCCCCTAAAGCCCATGTGCCCCCCCGGGGCAGGTGGACCCCCCGGTGGACCCCTGGACCCCTTTCGGCACTCCCGGTACAATACCGATAAAGTGCGAAACTTTTCTGGCGACCAAAATAAGACTTCCCATATATAAATCTTTACCTCCGGACCATTCCAGACTCCTCGTGACGTCCGGGATCTCATCCGGGACTCCGAACAACATTCGGTAACCACATACAAACTTCCTTTATAACCCTAGCATCATCCAACCTTAAGTGTGTAGACCCTACGGGTTCGGGAGACATGTAGACATGACCGAGACGTTCTTCGGTCAATAACCAACAGTGGGATCTGGATACCCATGTTGGCTCCCACATGTTCCACGATGATCTCATCGGATGAACCACGATGTCAAGGACTTAATCAATCCCGTATACAATTCCCTTTGTCTATCGGTATGATACTTACCCGGGATTCGATCGTCGGTATCACGATACCTTGTTCAATCTCGTTACAGGCAAGTCTCTTTACTCGTTCCGTGACACATCATCCCGTAATCAACTCCTTGATCACATTGTGCACATTATGATGATGTCCTACCGAGTGGGCCCAGAGATACCTCTCCATTTACACGGAGCGACAAATCCCAGTCTCGATTCGTGCCAACCCAACAGACACTTTCGAAGATACCCATAGTGCACCTTTATAGCCACCCAGTTACGTTGTGACGTTTGGCACACCCAAAGTATTCCTACGGTATCCGGGAGTTGCACAATCTCATGGTCTGAGGAAATGATACTTGACATTAGAAAAGCTTTAGCATACGAACTACACGATCTTTGTGTTAGGCTTAGGATTGGGTCTTGTCCATCACATCATTCTTCTAATGATGTGATCCCGTTATCAATGACATCCAATGTCCATGGTCAGGAAACCGTAACCATCTATTGATCAACGAGCTAGTCAACTAGAGGCTTACTAGGGACATGGTGTTGTCTATGTATCCACACATGTATCTGAGTTTCCTATCAATACAATTCTAGCATGGATAATAAACGATTATCATGAACAAGGAAATATAATAATAATCAATTTATTATTGCCTCTAGGGCATATTTCCAACAAGAGGCCATAGGACAAGTCCGGCACCGTCTGGTGCTCGACCGGAGGAGCTAAAGAATCTGCTGGGGCGAGCTTCTATCTTAGAGGAGCACCGTGCATTGATGGGCACGGTGATTGAAAGGATTTCATCCGCGGGAAGCGGATTGCACGAGGCCGTCAGAAGCTTACTGACGGGTTTTGAGGTACGTTCGATAATGTACACTTTTGTTAGTTGCGCATAAATAAAATGTGCCCTGTGTAGATAGTAGCCCCTGAGACTCTGTGCGTTGTCAGAAGTGACAGCGTGCAGAGGATCATAATCCCAGGTCTAAAATTTCGCCTTTAAATGTAGGTGGCGAGGTGTCCGGAATCGAGCCGAACTGATGATTTTGCCGAACTACAACGGCAACTGGACGTGGCAGATGCCAACATCGCGCTCGTCAACAAGCGGCTTGATGAGGCTCAAGGTATGTAATTCCTTGGGCGGCACCTGGTAAGAGGAGCTTTATGCCGATATCTTACAATGTGTGTGCTTGACGCAGATGGTGCGGCCGCCGTGGAGAGTCTTCGGGCGGAACTTGCCTGGGCTGAGGAACAAGCCAGAGAAAGGGATGCGGCTGCCGAGAAGGCCCTTGAAGAGCTGAGGCCGAACAGGCTGCTCACTGCCGAAGCAAGAAGGAGATGGCCGAGATGGCCGTGAAGTTAAAGAGCGCTGCTGACCGTTGCAAGCTTCTTGAGAAAGAAGACCGGGCGAGGAAGACGGACTTAGAGAAGGCCGTTGCTGATGCCAAGGACGCCCGCTCTGCGATGAGAGCTACGAGGGAGGAGCTGCGTCAGGCCGGACAGATTGCGGCTGGAAAGCCCTTTATGCTGCGGAGGAAGTTTTGCGATCCGAAGTTTGCTCCGTTGGACTGGATGTGGAGTGTGGAGGACACCTATCTGGATTTGGCAGTGAGTGCTGCTGATGCGACCGAACACTTTCGAGATCAAGAAGATCGCGAAGTGGAAAAACTTTTCTGGTCGCAGTTTCACAATCCAGAGCGTCCACTAGCGGTGGACGATCGTCTGGCTCAATGGGCCGAACTGAATAGGTTGTCCGGACTCGCCATGAAGTGCGTCATGGGTCATTTGTGGCCGGGGAGATCGGAGCCGAAGAGTTATTTCAGCTTGGTGTAGCAACTCCTTGATGCGGTGCCACGTATTAATGCAATGAAGAGGTCAGCATGCATAGAGGGCGCACGGATGGCTCTTGCTCGTGTCAAGACATACTGGGCGGAGATGGAGACCACCGTTGTTGTGTCCCGAGATTCCGACAAAAGCCGAGTACCCTCCGAGCACTATTTTTAGGAAGTCCTTGAAGGCGCTCGTGTAATAGAGATGCAGTGCTCGAAGGATGCTATGTTCTGATAGCATATTTAATTATAAAGCAGTATTTTGATGAATTGTAGTAGCCTTTTATACTTGTGCCTTCAAGTATGTGGAACACCTCCTGTGCGGTCGTTTTAATAAATACAAAATCTAAAAGATGGCAGTCGTTGGCTTCAGCCCCCACGCACATTGTGCGGGGGTGCTCGCAGAAGACGCATTTTCACCCTTAATCCAACGTCTTGGTCCTACAAAGGAGGTGATGGCGCAGCGAGCTAGGCAACCGGACTATAATGCTCTAACACTTTCACTTAGCCATAGGAGCTTGACAGTGGGACTCTTTAGATAGCCCTTGGTGGCGACTGCGCTCGCCCGAATTCGGGGCGCGTATGTGCCTGGCCGGGAAACGGCCCTTCGTTAATGCGGAGGAATCCTATAGATTCTGGAGAGTCATCGAGTGGTTGACCAGTCTCACGCTATATCATGACAGTCGGTTTTCGGCTTTCTCTACTGAGGTGCTCGCCTGGCCGAACCGGGGCACAATCGCAGTAGTTCTCCTGGTGCCACCTTAGCCGATAGAGCGGAACGTAAGGCGGCCAAACACAGGAGCCGGGCAACCCAACATTTGACCAAAATCATGATTCGGAGCTGATGCATATAAGGCCAAACTCGCGACGCCGAACACTCCCTAAGGTATTCGGTCTTTATGAGAGCGGGCAAAGTAAAGCTCTTAGGTATAAGCCCCTAGTGTCCAGGTACGCGCATGAATTCTGACGTGGCCACATGCCAAGATGCCAGCCTCCTCCTTGGTTATAGAACCAGGGGATGTGTATCAACAAGAGACAGTAAAAAAGGTTTACGCAGGGTCTTAATCTGAAAAGAATCCTTGGAACGGGTCCCTACTACACGTCTGCGCCTGTGTCTCCGTTGTGCCGTATCCTGGACGGGTGCAGCACGATGTTCATCTGTAAAAGAGAGGAACTAAGTTGAAAAAAGGGGCGTGCCGAACAAAAGTTATATTAAATAAACAAAGTATAAAGTAAAATATGTAAGATTGAGCATTATTGTCTCTTATTTTATATGTGCGGAGCCCCTAGGGCAGGGGTATATGGCCACTAAGCCTTTATCAATGATACTTTTGTGCCGGACTCGTCTATCCATGTCCGTGGTCTTGATGACTTGTTCGGATGTTCTGGCTGGTGAAGCCATTGTATTGTGGGGCTGTTAAAGCGGCCGCACAATCCTCCGCTCGGGGGACGCACACTCAATGCTTCCCCTTCAAGGAGATGATGCCTCGTGGACCAGGCATCTTAAGCGTAAGAGATGCATAATGCGGTATTGCGTTAAAGCGGGCGAAAGCTTCACGTCCCAGCAGAGCTTGATAGCGACTTGAGAATGGGACGATGTGGAAAGTCAGCTTTTCGCGGCGGAAGTTTTCGGTGGAGCCGAATACAACTTCGAGCCGAAGAAAACCCATGCAATGGGTGTCCGGACCAGGCGTTACCCCTTGAAAGGAGGTTTTGCTGTGGCAAATTCTTATTGGGTCTATCCCCATGTGACGGATTGTGTCCTGATATATCAGGTTTAGTCCACTGCCACCGTCCATAAGGACATTTGAAAACTGGAGTCCGCCAATTATTGGATCGAGCACCAAGGCAGTCCAGCCTGCGTTCCTGATACTTCTAGAATAATCCAGATGATTGAAGATGATTGGTTTTGACAACCAGTGGCGGGACCCCTTTGGGATAGGCCGTGTGGCGCGTACCTTTATGGGCGCCGCACGTTTTGTTATATGAAGTAAGTTTACTGTTTTTACTTCTTGTGGGAAATTCTTTTGTTTCCTGGTGCTCTGCTTTTGGGGTCCGTCCTCGTCCTCGCTTGGTGTGTCGAGCCCCTTGTGTTCGGCGTTGAGTCTGCCGGATTGTTTGAAAACCCAACAATCTCTGTGGGTATGGTTAGCAGGCTTTCCGGGAGTACTGTGTATTTGACATATCCTGTCCAGGATTTTGTTTAGGTTGGATAAATCATCTCTGTTATCCTGGAGGGGCGGCTTTTTCTGACTCTGCCGTGAGCTTTTGAATCCGGCGTTGACTGCCGTGCTCTTCGGATTATTTTCCTTAGTCCGGCGACGATCCTTGTTGCGTCGCGGTTTTCCGTTTCCATCCCTAGTTTCGGATGTACTTGGGTCGCTGGTGTTACATCTTGCCAACCAGCTGTCCTCTCCTGCGCAAAAGCGGGTCATGAGGCTTGTTAATGCGGCTATTGCTCTTGGCTTTTCTTGGCCGAGGTGTCTGGCGAGCCACTCGTCTCGGACATTGTGCCTGAAAGCTGCTAGGGCTTCGACGTTCGGACAGTCGACTATCTGATTCTTCTTAGTAAGAAATCTATTCCAGAACTGCCGAGCTGACTCTGCGGGCTGTTGTGTGATGTGACTGAGATCGTCTGCATCCGGAGGGCAGACATAGGTCCCTTGAAAATTTGCTCGGAAAGCGTCCTCGAGCTCCTCCCAACTTCCAATTGTGTTTTCAGGAAGGCTTTTAAGCCAATGTCGGGCTGGTCCTTTAAGCTTGAGGGGTAAATATTTGATGGCGTGGAGGTCATCTCCTCTAATCATATGTATGTGGAGGATGTAATCCTCGATCCAGACTCCAGGGTCTGTTGTTCCATCATATGCCTCTATGTTTACTGGTATGAATCCCGCTGGAAATTCATAATCCAGGACCTCATCGGTGAAACATAGGGGGTGTGCGGTGCCCCTATATTTGGGTGTGCCAGATTCTGATAATGGCTTTATTGCATTGCTTACGAAAGTTTGCTTTCTTCGCCCATAAATGGACCTGGCTGGGTCATCTTTTTGATGCGAATCCTTGAGTGGGTCGCGTGCCGGCTTGAGTGCGGCGCCGCTAGCCGCTTTATGCTGACCATGGGGTCGTCTATCCGACCGGATGGCTTTCTTACTTTTAGACTGCGGGGGCTCTAGGGCCTCCTCGTCGAATTCAGGCAGCAGCTTTCGCTTCGGATAGCTTTTAGTATGGCGGCTGCTGTCGTATTTGTCTGCGGTATTGATTACTTTGCTCCATCTGATTCTGAGTGCATCTTCCGCAGTTTTTAGCTTCCGCTTCTGCTTTTTCAGGCTGCGTGCGGTTGCAACGAGCCTTTTGTGGAGGTTCTTCTGCTCCGTGGGTTTATCCGGCGTAAGGTCGTCCGGAATGTCGTTTTCGCTGGGGACGGGTTGTTCGGTTTCTTTATCCGAGCTGCCCTGTTCGGACGGTTGCTCTAGGGCACGCTCGTCGTCTGCCGGCTCATCCTGCTCTATGGCTACATCTGTATCGAGGCGGGGCTTGGAGCGGCATTTACGCCACCGCTTTGTTTGCTTTTCGAGAGATCGATCCCTCGTAGCATCCCTGTGTTCCTCGTTGTCGCTTCCTTTAGGGGTGTCCACCATGTACACATCATGAGATGAGGTGGCTGTCCAATGCTCTGAAGGCGTTGGTTCAGATGTGTCTCCTGCATCGCCGTCCATGCCGTCGATGTCTTCGGAGTCGAAGTTGAGCACGTTGTATAAATTATCGACGGTGGCTACCAAATGGGTGGTGGGTGGGTTCTGAATTTCTTCATCATCCGTATCCCAACCTTGCTGACCGTAATCTGGCCAGGGCTCTCTCGATAAAGAGAGAGACTTTAGTGACTTCAGGATGTCGCCGAAGGGCGAGTGCTGAAAGACGTCCGCGGCAGTGAACTCCATAATAGGCGCCCAATCAGATCCGATTGGCAGGCGCTCGGAGGGCTCGGAGTCCGGAGAGGAGTCCGGCAACTCAGAGTCATGGGCGATCGCCTTTGGGATCACAGCCCCCGAGGCGGCGTCCAACCGCTCGTCCTCAATCGGCGCAACTGGTTCCGAATTAAAGGTCGGAACCGATGCGTGTGCGGCCTCCAGGGCACTGTTCGGTGGCAGAGTTGGATCGTGCCCATCGAGACAGTGCGGCGCGCTTGGCTGTGGCTCGAATCTGTCGAAGATCAAGTCCCCGCGGATGTCGTTCATGTAGTTGAAACTTCCAAACCTGACCTGATGGCCAGGGGCATAGCTTTCGATCTGCTCCAGATGGTCAAGCGAATTGGCCCGCGGTGCGAAGCCGCCGAAGACGAAGATCTGTCCGGGGAGAAAAGTCTCACCCTGGACTGCATTGTTGTTGATGATCAAAGGAGCCATCGGGCCTAAAAGCAATGACACAGAGGAACTCTCAGTTAAAGCACCAATGTTGGTGTCAAAACCGGCGGATCTCGGGTAGGGGGTCCCGAACTGTGCGTCTAGGCAGATGGTAACTGGAGACGAGGGACACAATGTTTTACCCAGGTTCGGGCCCTCTTGATGGAGGTAAAACCCTACGTCCTGCTTGATTAATATTGATGATATGGGTAGTACAAGAGTAGATCTACCACAAGATCAAGGAGGCTAAACCCTAGAAGCTAGCCTATGGTATGATTGTTGTATGTTGAGATTCTTGTCCTATGGACTAAAACCCTCCGGTTTATATAGACACCGGAGAGGGTTAGGGTTACACAAAGTCGGTTACAATGGTAGGAGATCTAAATATCCGCATCGCCAAGCTTGCCTTCCACGCCAAGGAAAGTCCCATCCGGACACGGGACGAAGTCTTCAATCTTGTATCTTCATAGTCCAGGAGTCCGGTTGAAGGTATAGTCCGGCTATCCGGACACCCCCTAATCCAGGACTCCCTCAAGCTTGATGTCGTATGTTCGGAGGTTATCGAATGTGAGCCTCAAGTCATCTACTAGAGATTCGACATGCTTGGTTTTGACGACCACGTCATCTACGTATGCCTCCACTGTTTTGCCGATCTGGTTTGCCAGACATGTTTTATTTCTCTAATGAACCCGGCCTCCAATAACTTGGCCAGCTCCTCTCCCATGGCTTGTCTCTTAGGTTCGGAGAAACACCGAAGAGCCTGCTTGACGGGCTTGAATCCTTTTAGAATATTTAGGCTATGCTCGGCCAGCCTGCGTGGGATTCCTGGCATATCTGAAGGGTGCCAGGCGAAAATGTCCCAGTTCTCGCGTAGGAACTCTCGCAGTGCGGCGTCTACATCAGGGTTTAATTGTGCCCCGATGGAAGCTGTTTTCGTAGGGTTCGTTGGATGGACTTGGAATTTAACTATTTCGTCCGCCGGTTTAAAGGAGGTGGACTTGGATCTATTGTCGAGTATTACATCGTCCCTATTCACCGTGGAGCGCAGCGCAGTCAGTCCCTCAGCCGCTAGGGCTTCGGATAGTGCCTCGAGGGCCAATGCGGCTGTCTTGTTTTTGGCGCGGAGTGCTATGTTCGGATCACTAGCAAGAGTGATGATTCGGTTGGGCCGGGGCATTTTGAGCTTCATGTACCCGTAATGGGGTATGGCTTGGAAGATTGTAAACGCCTCCCGCCCTAACAGAGCATGGTATCCGCTACTGAACGGGGCCACTTGGAACGTGACCTCTTCGGACCTGTAATTATCCGGTGTGTCGAACACCACATCTAGTGTGATTTTTCCTGTACAGCGCGCTTCCCGACTGGGGATTATTCCTCTAAAGGTTGTGCTGCTTCACTCAATGCGGTTCCAGTCTATTTCCATTTTTCGAAGGGTTTCCTCATAAATGAGGTTCAATCCGCTGCCACCGTCCATGAGTACCTTGGTGCGTCGAAAGCCATCCACTATTGGACTGAGGACCAATGCGGCTGGTGCTCGGGCTGTTCGGAATTTAGGTTCGTCACTGGCATTAAAAGTAATAGCCGTGTTACTCCATGAGTTTATTGTTGCCACGTGGTAGACTTCGGCAAGGCTGCGGAGTGTTCGTTTTCGCATATTATTTGACGCGAAAGTCTCGAAGGTTGTTAATACCGTATTGGTATCCCTGGGCTGGTGCTCTGTGGCTTCTGGGGTTAGAAGATCTTCACCACTTTTGGCCACCTGCCGGAGTATCCAACATGCTCTCGGGCTATGAGTTGGTGTGGCGCCCTCTGCATTGTGAATTTTACAGGGTCCATTGAGCCATCCCTCTAGTACGGTTCCATGCCCTGTAGAGGGTTTTTGCTTTTTGGTGTTCAACCCAGGTGTCTGGCGATAATGCACTCTTTTATTTCCGACTGGGTTTGCATTCAGGGCCGGATTGTCCCAAAATTTATTTCGGTTTTCCAGGCGCTTTCCATCGCACAATACTTTCGTACTATGGACGCCAAGTCGGCGAAGCGTGTAATTTCGCGGCGACTTATGGCGTTGTGGATTCCCTTGTCCGTGCAATTATTGTAGAAGAATGAAATTGCGTCTTCCTCGCGGCAGTCCTTTATCCTGTTCATGACCAGGAGAAATCTGGCCCAGTAATGGTGTACTGTTTCTTCGGGCTCTTGCCTAATTTGGGATAGATCGCTTATGTTCGGGTGGGTGGGTGGAATTGAATCTGAAACCTCGCCCAATCTGAGACTCAGGGGCCAAGGAGTTTCCGAACTCGGAAGTTTGGATTCTTGGATGTTGTCCAATGAATCTAGCCCGCTGCCTGACTCTAGGTTCAGGTCTTGAGTGACGTCCTCCCCTCCGCGGGTATCCGGCTTGGAGGGATCGGGAATCCGGACATAGGTAGTCCTTAAGATAGATGAAGGGTCGCCGCATTGTTCCTCCACCACTACAACGTGATGGGTGACCTGGGGAGAGTTAATCTCTCTCAGATCGGTTTAGGCCTAATCTGATCGTAGTTTGTAGCGACTCCCAGGGCGGCGATGCGATCCAAGAGCTCGTTTAGGGAAGAGAGCTCCATTGGATCTAACTGCTCGGTGAGTTCCAAGTTGATGTGAAGATTGCTTTTGATGACCCGAGAAGTCATCGTTGGTGCAGCGGCCGAACAGGCGGTCATAAGAAAACCACCTAGCCGAAGAGTGTGGCCGACAACCAAAGCTCCCTTAGCAACGGTGTCGTCTTTAAAGACGGGATGAGGCATCCTTCCTGATGGCGACGGCACAGCGGAACTCTCAATGAAAGCACCAATGTCGGTGTCAAAACCAGCGGATCTCGGGTAGTGGGTCCCGAACTGTGCATGGTAACAGGAGACAAGGGACACGATGTTTTTACTCAGGTTCGGGCCCTCTTGATGGAGGTAAAACCCTACTCCTGCTTGATTAATATTGATGATATGGGTAGTACGAGAGTGGATCTACCACGAGATCAGAGAGGCTAAACCCTAGGAGCTAGCCTATGGTATGATTGTTGTTCGTCCTACGGACTAAAACCCTCCGATTTATATAGAAACCGGAGAGGGCTAGGGTTACATAGAGTCGGTTACAATGGGAGGAGATCTACATATCCGTATTGCCAAGCTTGCCTTCCACGCCAAGGAAAGTCCCATCCGGACACGGGACGAAGTCTTCAATCTTGTATCTTCATAGTCAAAGAGTCCGGCCAAAGTTTATAGCCCGGCTATCCGGACACCCCCTAATCCAGGACTCCCTCAACCGTGCCGAAGCTGGTGTAGGCCACGGCACGGGCAGGGTGGCGGTCGAGCCAGGCAAGGCATCCATGGGGGTCGGTGCAGGTCTCGACGGCGTCGCCACTGCCGGGGACAGGGAGAAGGTGGAAGGGGCCGATGGGGAGGCACTCCAGGAACTCTGCGGCGAGAGCGGCGGTGACGTCGTCCGGGAGGAGACCCGGGAAGGTGTTCAAGGCGACGGCGGTGGCGGCGCGGGGAAGGCGCTCGGCTATGCGACAGAACAAGGCGAAGATTGGTGGCAAGTCCATGTTACCGGAGACCAGGCCGTCGGGGAGGTCGCGGACACGGTAGCTATCGAGGCCCGGGTGGGAGGTGAGCAGCTCGTCAGCTCGGCTCGCGGCTGCAAGTTAGTAATTTTTTTCCAGCATTCAGTCAATCAGCGAAGCTTCCTCCATGCATGCATTCATGATCGATCGTGTCGTGTGTACCTCTGTCGCCGATGTCATCGCGCAGCGCTTCACCGTGGAGGTGCGCAAGGAGAGCGCTGGGACCGCCCGTCCAGACCGGAACCCATGGCGCCGCCGCCGCAGCGGCCTCCTCGGTGGCCATCCACGCGAACGCGTCCCCGATCACGCAGGTTACCCTCGTGCCGCCCGCGGAGGCGCGAGCCGTCTCCAGCGCCTCCCTGAAGCTGCCGGCCTCAGCAGCCGCCAAGAAGAGGTTCAGACGCATCATAGGGTGCGGCGGCGTCACCTCCCCTGCGCCACCTGACAAACCGTCCGCGACTTCGACGAAGCGTAGGTTACCCTCGACCTCGAGCGTGTTCTGCTCCTGCGTCTGTAGTTGCGCGAGGGAGCTAGCTGGCGGTGGAGAGGAAGGAGAAGGTCGCCGCCGGCGCCGCCGCCGCTAGGGTGCGCGCTAACCGGAACTCAAGATGGCAATGGGGACGAAACCCATCGGGTTTGGGTTTTGCCTTCCCAAACCCATCCTCACGAAAAATTCAGAAGCCCGTCCCCGTCACCGTCACCGTACGCGGGGATAGGCTTTTGCCCGTCCCCTAGACCCATCGGATTTTCTAAACCCACGGGAAATCTACGGGGAAATCGGCATATTTAAGCAAACATAAGGATTGAAGTTCTACCGCTTAGAACTAGAACTTCTGAGGCAACGGAGTTGCAAAAATATCACATGCTAGCAGCCTCAAAGTTGGATAGCGTGTCCCACCAATCTAACACACTTAATTTATCTTTGGACGATGGAACTAGCTCATCTTTGAAGTAACGGTCTAGCTCAGATTTCATCTTAAAAGATGTCGGCCATTTTGGAGTAACATGTTCATTGAAGAGTGACATAAGGAATGGAGCTTGCAAAGAAGAGAATGAGCAAGATGGTTGTCCATGATCATCATCACTCTCAAGATTTTACTCCTCGGATATGCTTATTGTAGTATTTTGACGGGGATGGCAGGTTTCTGGTTCGGGTATTGTTGAAACGGGTTTGAACCCGTGAAACGTGTCGGGTTTTATAGTTTACCCAACAGCAACCCCGCGGGGGACACCCATTCCCAACCCTAATAGAGTAAAAACCCGCGGGGACGCGGGTTTCGGAGCCCCATTGCCGTCTTGAGCCGGAACAGCTTCACCGCGTGGGAGGCGAAGGGAAAGGCGATCACCACAACGTGCGGCGCCGCCGTCATCGTCTACTGTTAGTGCAAGCTAGCTAGCTACTACTGTACTGCTGGCTATGCCGAGGAAGAGATGCGGGGTATAGCTGTACGCACACAAACTCAAGGTGGAAGAAGATAATGAACACGATTGTCTTTTCTCTTGTTCCTTCTCTTCACACGATGCGATTGCATGGCTTAAATAGCCGGACACACACCGGCTAATATACCTGCATGCCCACGCGCTGGCCAAGCCACACAACGGCTTATTTTTTTTCTCTCCACTAAGAACATGTAGTGCTGGATTTGGCAAATTCGGCCTCCTATACACGTGTCTGTGAGTACCATCCCACATCCCATCATTTGACTCGTCGCACATTCATACACCTCAGATGTGGATTCTCAGTCGTGTAATTCATACACATCAATCATACGACACAAGTTCATCATAATTCGACGGTTCGAAACAAATACACCAAAACAAAACATATCTATACCAATATAAAAATACCCAAAGGCGCAGATCCAATTAATCTCGGCCATCAAATCATGTCAATCCAACGACCTAAACTGCTTCAATGTCGAGCGCTCACACGTTTAGCGTGCAGTTAATTTCATGCCAAATATAGTGCTAATCACACAATAACATGCAAATAATATCCTACTTAATATCCGCATGCACTTAATATACTTTTAAATTAATGTGCATTGTACGTACACATTGACTAGTTATAGTTTAACAATCCAGACATGCCAATCCTCGCAAAAAGAAAAAAACCGAACATGCCAAAATGAAATCAAAGTCCAAGCGTGTCAGACACTCACCGGACGCCATCCATATTGCCTGCTCCGCGACCATCCTAGCCTCATGCTTCGCTTGCTCCGCCTGCATCCTTGCCTCATGTTCCGCTGCTGCCATAGCTGCCCTCGCCGCCTTGTACTCCCTATGTCCGTTGATCCCCTTCTTCATCCTCACAGGCCACTTCTTTGTAGGCTCATCCAAGATTCTTTCATGTGTCAACATTATCTTGGCATCCTCCACGGCTCGTGCAATTTGCAACATCTCCTTCTCATGCTCAATCTCTTCAAATGTCTTAGCCTTCTCGAGCTCCCATTTGATTATCGCCTCTTTCTTCTCCAACTCGATCTTCCCCCTCTTAATTTGCAGCTTATTGTTCGCCCTCTCCTGATCCCAATCCATCTCTCGTTTCTGCGCATCCAACATGATCTTGTACCTCTCCTCTTTCTTGTTCTCCCTAATAGAAAAAATGCATGTCCATGTGGAGGACATTTTTGTAGCCGCGACATCATGGGAGGCCCTCACCTTCTCCCACTTGTTTCCCATAACTTGCCGGTTATCCTTTGGCATGGTGGATCTTCCATTCTCCCCTACAACATCATCCTTTTTTCCGTCTAACCCAATTGATTGGTGGGATCTTGATCCATCATTCCTCTTCTTACCGGCCTTGAGATCGTCCACAAGTTATATCCACTTTAGCTTGCCATTCAATATCACCCAACAATGGCTAAAACCTAAATGACTTCTTCTCCGTTTCATGATACATAGTGGTCGGCGCCACCGTCTAGCAAACAAAATATGTATGACAATGAGAATGCAGCAAAAAAACAAGCATATGCAAATGATAACAAGATGAAGTAATTTAGCTTACGTGAGTTTCCACTCCCATCCCACTTTGAGGGCGGCCAAGCACTTGTGAATAGTAGCCGACGTACTTGTTCACTCCCCTTGAATGGTCCTCCATTGATGTTGGAGAGATGCCACATTGCGGTTGCTGACGATAGGATGCTACTCCACATATTGCTTTGTTTATGATACTCCTTCCAAATCTTCTTCAAATACTTATTCCCTTTTTGCTTCATGCCGCATAAGTGATCCATTGTTGTGGCGATGCCCTGCACCCCCACCCCTAAGATAGATAATGAGGTTGTTGCTTCCCTTAAGGTAGACGGTGCGGCTGCTTCTTCTCTGGCGAGGTCCGACCTCCCCATCTCGTGCGCTCAGGAAGAAGGAAAAAATGACTAACGCAATAAAGAATCTCACTTACCTGAAAAATAGTAAAACTTGTACTACTAGCATCAGTGGCGAATCTACTGGGCAGTCTTTAACAGGCTTGAGCCTACCCTCCAACGATGCGATTTTTTTAGTACTAGTTTCAAAGCCCAGCCGGGTAGTCATTACCTCCTTCAGCCCATTAATTCCAAGAGCAGAGAACCTATGCACGACGGAACGAGCTTCTCGTTCCATCAGCTCTCGTAGTCGCGCCCGAGACCAGACATCACATGCCCGCACATTATTGCACGAGCAGCTCCCTTGTGTTGTTGTGCCCTAGCTGCCGCTGGCTGCCGGATCTCTCTTTCGCGCCGCCAACGATGACCGACCTCCCCAAAGCGGTGCTGGGCTCTCCCCTAATCTAGTGGTTGTCCCTTCCCCAACATGGCGCTCGACTGTATCTCTATCTAATCTGTCCCCTCCCTAGCGCGCCCGTGGATTATGGGGGGGCTTAGCCGATTGCTTTGTCTCTTACTCGCCGTCGCGACCTACATCTGCTCAATGGGTCTGGGCTCTAGGCTCCTGCGCCATCCGGCTTCTGTTGTCGCTGCTCTGCTCGACTGCTCCTGAATGTTGTATTCTATAGTTTTGTAGTATGTACTATGTATCTACAAGCTAGTTGGGTGCCTATTTATATGGTTTGCTATTTATTTGGCTACTAGGTGTTAACAGTGGTTGGTTAAAGTACTAGAGAAGAGAACCGAAGACAAAGAGACATTTTGTTTCCGAACCCAACTCCTCCAATTGATGTTGTTCAACTAGCCCCAATTGAGAACATAATGCATCCTACAATAAATGAGCGCACTAATCCCTCAACCGATGTTGATGAGAGGACTAATCCGCCTACAAATGAGAGTACCAGTCCCCCAACTAACAAGAGCACAAACCAACCACCAAGGCATCATATACTAGAATTCCATCCAGGTCAGAATTTTGGTGATCGGGCTGATCGAGTACAAATAGAAAATTATGCCCTTGAAATTGAAGTGAAGTGAGAAGAGCTTATTTGTTGAAACGAAGAAACAAAGCTACTAGGCATACATTTGAATTGGGATTGGACGGTAAGATCTAGAGATCCTTTCAGCCACAATGACTAGATAGATTTGATTGGCTAGAATATAATGTGAAAAGGAGGCTGCCTTTTTGTTTCCCTTGTTTTCTTTTTAGGAACCATCACAAGCGGCTAGATTTGGCAATTATGCATTTACAATAGATGGTTACAAGCGTTGGAAAACAACTTTGGGAAATTTTAAGAAACATGTTGGTGCTCCATCTAGTTACCACAACATTGTTATTGGCTTGTGTGATTTCAACAATCAAAGGGAAAATGTGGCTACCAAACTCCGAGTCTACAATAAAGAGGCTAAAATAAAATATAAAATCCATTTGACTGCATCATTGGATTGTGCAAGGTATCTCATAGCTCACAGTGAAGCTTTTCATGGACATAATGAATCCTCCAATTCCATCAACAAAGGAAATTTCAGAGTTCTTGGACCGGCATAAGGACAAGAATAAAGATGTGAAATATGCACTTATGATATGTCCAGATATTCAGAAGGAGCTTGCTACATGTTGTTCATTGGAGGTAACCAAAATCAAGGATGAACCTGGAGATAAGAATTTCTCAATTCTTATTGATGAGGCTAGAGATTGCTAAATAAATGAGCAAACGACAATAATTTTGAGATAATGCGTCTGAATTAGCAATATTTTATTTTCAGTTGTTGTTCGTTTATGTTCTTTTTTGTAGCTTCGCTGATGTTCAGACTTTTCAATGATCACGGGGAGCTTTGGGAGAGATTTCTTGCTATTAAGCACATCACAGATTGTACATATGCTGGAATTAAAGAAGCATTGGTTCATGTGATGAAGTACCATGGCTGGCTACGTGGACAAGATTATGACGGGGCTTCAAATATGAGAGGAGAACTGAGGGAGTCCTGGACTAGGGGGTGTCCGGATGGTCGGACTATATCCTTTGGCCGGACTCTTGGACTATGAAGATACAAGATTGAAGACTTCGTCCCATGTCCGGATGGGACTTTCCTTGGTGTGGAAGGCAAGCTTGGCGATACGGATATGTAGATCTCCTCCCATTGTAATGACTCTGTGTAACCCTAGCCCTCTCCAGTGTCTATATAAACCGGAGGGTTTTAGTCCGTAGGACAACAACAATCATACCATAGGCTAGCTTCTAGGGTTTAGCCTCTCTGATCTCGTGGTAGATCTACTCTTGTACTACCCATATCATCAATATTAATCAAGCAGGAGTAGGGTTTTACCTCCATCGAGAGGGCCCGAACCTGAGTAAAAACATCGTGTCCCTTGTCTCCTGTTACCATGCACAGTTCGGGACCCCCTACCCGAGATCCGCCGGTTTTAACACCGACATTGGTGCTTTCATTGAGAGTTCCGTTGTGCCGTCGCCATCAGGAAGGATGCCTCATCCCGTCTTTAAAGACAGCGTTGTTACTAAAGGAGCTTTGGTTGCTGGTCAAACTCTCCGGCTAGGTGGTTTTCTTATGACCGCCTGTTCAGCCGCCGCGCCGACGATGACTTCTCGGGTCATCAAAAGCAATCTTCACGTCAACTCGGAACTCGCTGAGCAATTAGATCCAATGGAGCTCTCTTCCCTAAACGAGCTCTTGGATCGCATCGTCGCCCTGGGAGTCGCTACAGACTACGATTAGATTGGGCCTAAACCCGATCTGAGAGAGATTAACTCTCCCCAAGTCACCCATCACATTGGAGTGGTGGAGGAACAATGCGGCGACCCTTCGTCTATCTTAAGGACTAGCTATGTCCGGATTCCCGAGCCCTCTAGGCCGGATACCCGCGCATGGGAGGACGTCACTCAAGCCCTGAACCTAGAGTCAGGCAGCGAGCCATATTCATTGGAAAACATCCAAGAATCCAAATTTCCGAGATTGGAAACTCCCTGGCCCCTGAGTCTTAGATTGGATGGGGTTTCGGATTCAATTCCACCCACCCACCCAAACATAAGCGATCTATACCAAATTAGGCAAGAGCCCCAAGAAACAGTACACCATTATTGGGCCAGATTCCTCCTGGTAATGAACAGGATCAAGGACTGCCGCGAGGAAGACGCAATCTCATTCTTTTGCAATAATTGCACGGACAAGGGAATCCTCAACGCCATAAGTCGCTGTGAAATTACACGCTTCGCCGACTTGGCGTCCATAGTATGAAAGTACTGTGCGATGGAAAGCGCCTGGAAAACTGAAATAAAATTTTGGGACAATCTGGCTCTAAACACCAACCCAGTTCGAAATAAAAAGGGTGCATTATCACCAGACACCCGGGTTAAACACCAAAAAGCAAAAACCCTCTACAGGGCATGGAACCGTACTGGAGGGATGGCTCAATGGACCCTGTAAAATTCACAGTACAGAGGGTGCCATACCAACTCATAGCCTTAGAGCATGTTGGATACTCCGGCAGGTGGCCAAAAGTAGCGAAGATCTTCTAATTCCAGAAGCCACAAAGCACCATCCGAGGGATACCAGTATGGTATTAGCAGTCTTCGAGACTTTCGCATCCAATAATATGCGAAAACGAACACTCCGCAGCCTTGCCGAAGTCTACCACGTGGCAACAATAAACCCATGGAGTGACACGGCTATTACTTTTAATGCCAGTGATGAACCTAAATTCCGAACAACCCGAGCACCAGCCGCATTGGTCCTCAGTCCAATAGTGGACGGCTTTCGAATCACCAAGGTACTCATGGACGGTGGCAACCCTTCAAAAATGGAAATAGACTGGAACCGCATTGAGCGAAGCAGCACAACCTTTAGAGGAATAATCCCCAGTCGGGAAGCGCGCTGTACAGGAAAAATCACACTAGATGTGGTGTTCGGCACGCCGGATAATTACAGGTCCGAAGAGGTTACGTTCCAAGTGGCCCCGTTCAGTAGAGGATACCACGCTCTATTAGGGCGAGAGGCGTTTACAATCTTCCAAGCCATACCCCATTATGGGTACATGAAGCTCAAAATGCCCGGGCCCAATGGAATCATCACTCTTGCTAGTGATACGGACATAGCACTCCGCGCCGAAAATAAGACAGCCGCACTGGCCCTCGAGGCACTATCCGAAGCCCTAGCGGCTGAGGGAACTGACTGCATTGCGCTCCACGTTGAACAGAGATGATGTGAAACTTGATAAAAGATCCAAGTCCACCTCCTTTAAACCAGCAGACGAAATAGTCAAATTCCAAGTCCATCCAACGGACCCTACAAAAACAGCTTCCATCGGGGCAAAATTAAACCCTGATGTAGACGCCGCACTACAAGAGTTCCTACGCGAGAACTGGGACATTTTTGCCTGGCACCCTTCAGACATGCCAGGAATCCCATGCAGGTTGGCCGAGCACGGCCTAAATATTCTAAAAGGATTCAAGCCAGTCAAGCAGGCTCTTCGGCATTTCTCCGAACCTAAGTGACAAGCCATGGGAGAGGAACTAGCCAAGTTATTGGAGGCCGGATTCATCAGAGAAATAAAACATCCGGACTGGCTAGCAAACCTGGTGATGGTACCAAAGAAGGACAAATCCTGGCGCCTGTGCGTCGATTTTAAGGACCTCAACAAGGCTTGCCCAAAGGATCCCTTCCTCTCCCCCGCATCGATCAAATTATCGACGCTACCGCATGACACAGTTCATTGTGTTTCCTCGACGCATACTCCGGCTACCATCAAATTAAGATGGCAGAGCCAGACCAAGCCGCAACGGCATTCATCACACCATACGGCCCCTTCTGCTTCAACACAATGCCCTTCGGGCTCAAAAACGCCGGCGCAACATATCAGCGCATGATTCAAACATGTCTGGCAAACCAGATCGGCAAAACAGTGGGGGCATACGTAGATGACGTGGTCGTCAAATCCAAACATGTCGAATCTCTAGTAGACGACTTGAGGCTCACATTCAATAAGCTCCGAACATATGACATCAAGCTCAACCCGGAAAAGTGTGTTTTCGGCGTACCAGCCGGAAAGCTCTTGGGCTTCATTGTATCCGGTAGAGGAATTGAAGTAAATCCGGCCAAGATCAGAGCTCTGCCACAATTGGACATCCCAAAGGACCTCAAACAAATACAAAAATTGACTGGATGCATGGAGGCTCTAAGCCGCTTTATCTCCCGCCTGGGAGAAAAGGCATTACCCCTTTATCGCCTCCTTCGGCGCACCGAACACTTCGAGTGGACGGATGCCGCCACAGCCGGACTGGAAGAAATAAAAGACATATTGGCAACCAACACAGTCCTGGCTGCACCAAACATTGGCGAACCAATGCTATTATACATTGCGGCAACTCATCAAGTTGTGAGCGCAGTGCTCGTCGTCGAACGAGAAATGGGCGGACACAAATTCCCCATTCAAAAGCCGGTTTATTATGTATCCACTGTCCTTACTCCATGCAACTCACGGTACCCACATTATCAAAAGATAGCGTACGCGGTATTCATGGCATCCCGGAAACTACGACACTACTTTCAAGAGTGTTCGATAACGGTAGCCTCGGAAGTGCTACTTAATTATATTATAAACAACCGTGACGCGACGGGCCGGATTGCCAAATGGGCCATTGAGCTCCTCCCATTCAACATAACTTACAAGCCACGACGAGCTATTAAGTCGCAATTATTGGCTGACTTCGTCGCCGAATGGACGGAAGCCGAACTCCCTAAAGAGTACGGCACATATTCCAACTGGATCATGCACTTCGACGGCTCCAAAATGTTGGCTGGTCTGGGGGCTGGCATCGTCTTGACGTCCCCAACAGGAGATACAGTTCAATACGTACTCCAGATAATGTATACGAACTCCAACAACGCAGCCGAATATGAGGCCCTTCTACATGGTCTCTGGATGGTAGTGTCCATGGGCATTCAACGCCTAGAGGTGCGCAGGGATTCGAACCTCGCGATATCCCAAATAAATGGAGACTTTGATGCCAAGGATCCGAAAATGGCAGCTTATCGCAACACCGTCCTAAAAATGTCAGCTCAGTTCAAGGGGCTCGAATTTCACCATATAGCCCGGGAAAACAATCAGGCGGCAGACGTCCTGACACGCATCAGCGCAAAACGCGACGCCGTCCCTCCCAACATCTTTTTGGAGAGGCTGTTCAAGCCATCCGTAGTATGGGAAGGGGAACCCGGCAATAACAGCCCGGACCCAACCGCACTGCCCGATACCGAACACTCCGACATAATTGGAGGCTCTGCCAACGAAATAACATCCTCAGCCCACGCGGTAATGGCCGTCATCGCCCCGTGGACAGAACCATTCCTAGCCTACCTAACTAGGCAGGAACTCCCCGAGGACCAAAACGAGGCACGCTGCATAGTGCGGCGATCTAAAGCCTATAAAGTCCATGAGGGAGAGCTTTATAAGAAAAGCACCGCCGGAGTCCTTCAAAGGTGCATCTCCGAAGAGGAAGGGCGGAATCTGCTGGCAGAAATTCATGCCGGACTCGACGGCCACCACGCTGCAGCCCGGGCCCTTGTAAGCAAGGCCTTCCGTACATGCTTTTATTGGCCGACGGCCCGGGCAGACGCTCAGGACATAGTCCAACGATGCGTTGGTTGCCAGCTTTTTGCAAACCAAAGCCATATGCCACCCACCGCCCCCCAAACTATCCCCATCACCTGGCCCTTCGCGGTCTGGGGGCTTGACATGGTTGGACCCCTTAAAGGAGGAACCCACAAGCAAAAATACTTACTGGTCATGGTGGATAAGTTCACCAAATGGATAGAAGCCAAGCCTGTTAAGACGGCCGAATCCGGACCGGTGATAGACTTCATATCCGGGGTCGTACACCGTTACGGCGTCCCCCATAGCATCATCACTGATAACGGCACGAACTTTATGGACGACGAGGTAAAACTCTGGTGCAAAAACATGGGCATCAAGCTCGATTATGCTTCAGTCTATCACCCACAAACTAACGGTCAGGTCGAGCGAGCAAATGGTCTTATCATGAGCGGCATCAAACCCAGATTAGTGCGGTCCCTCAAGGAATCTAACACGCACTGGGTAGAGGAGCTCAACTCCGTACTCTGGGGGCTGCGGACCACGCCGAATCGCACTACCGGATACACACCATTCTTCATGGTATACGGCGCAGAGGCGGTTCTGCCCTGCGACATAATTCATGACTCACCTCGAGTGCGCATGTACGAAGAAAGAGAAGCCGAGCTCGGTCGGCAGGACAGTTTGGACACCTTGGAGGAGGAGCGTGACGTGGCAAAAGCCCGTTCTGCATTCTATCAACAGCAAGCTCGAAGATACCAAAGCAGAGAAGTACGGGCCAAAACTTACAATGTTGGCAAGTTAGTTCTACGCCTGCCGGATAAGAAAAAGGACAAACTCAAGCCCAAGTGGGAAGGTCCCTTCATTATTGACCAAGTCCTGACCGGGGGAGCGTACCGCCTGCGGGATGCATCTGATAATCGACTCGAGCCAAACCCATGGAACGCAGCACGACTCCGAAGATTCTACGCCTAGCGCCGGACTCTGTGTTCGTCTCCTTCCTCTGTTCATTTTTTATACACTATCTGTCTTATATTTCTCTCCTTCTCCCCTTCTTTTCTCTCACAGCCTTTAAGGGCCCATTTGTGCCTTGTTTGCACACAACTGATGCGCTATCCGCGCTCATTATACCTGGGGGCTTCTTTAACAGAAGCTTATTCATACGGGCTTCCTGCCCAACACATGTGTTATACTTTCGCATGTACCCTTTATTCACCATTATATGCATCGATATGACTTAAGTTTTGGCCAAGCTGGGTTGCCTGGCTCTTGTATTTATGCCCTATGTTCCCGTTAATTCGGCTAGGGCATAAGGGGAGCACCTCTGCGATTGTTACTACCGGGTCAGCCGGATGTGTACCTCAGACTGGGTGAAGCCGAAAGCTAGCGTTCTTAAGGGAATATTTGGTCGGTGAACTAAAGATGATTTCTCACTTACTTACTTATGCGCCCCCAGATGTTTTTCCTGCGTCTCTTTTTCGCAATCCGGACATGCACTTTAGGGCATGCGTCCCAGGGAAAGGAACCCTTAACGGAACTATTCTTCCTGGAAGATGTTTCTTACTAACCATGTAATATAACATAACTAGTTGGGCACTTGTCTGTTCAAGCACTAATGACCCCTACACCTGGTCTCCATGCATGCCCCGTTTCTTACATAACCGAGAGGGTATTCAGATACACTCCGGACCGTCGGGTCCCGAGGTTGAAGCGAAAAGGTCCGCCATGACAAACGATCTACAATCCGGCTAGAAGGCATTATACATGTCACTTTAAATTACATAGTCAATTTGACTGGTTAAATTCCTCTTCAATACCATCCAATAGGCTGTCTAGTCTACAGTCCTGTTCGGAATACTTTGCGGCCAATTCTACTTGGCCGTACACTAAGCTCACAGGGATCTCCTTACCATCGGGCCCCACAGGTCTGACCACGGCCATGTGGTTTGGGTCAGCCTTCGTGTACCGCGTCTTCACCAAGGCCCAGGCTTCCCTGGCACCTTGACGGCAGGCCGATATCTTCCATAATCGGAAGCGCCGCCGTGCTCCCTTCAGCTTCTTCGCAAGCTCTCCAAGGCCTTCGGGCACGGAGACGGATGGCTACAAGGCCTGGGCGACGCCTTGCACCACCTGCCGAACTCGTTCCTGCAGTTGTGCGAGCTCGGGAAGAAGGTCACCCGTAGAACCGGGCATTTCCTCTGCAGGACGACCTGTTAGCATACCTACAGACATAACTCTGTTAGCCGACTTCCTCGCCGAACGCTTTTTCAAAAGTTCTTTCAAGCACTAACTAAAAATGCCGCGTCGAAGCCGCAGATTCTCCTTAACGGAGTCCGACAGTTCCGCACGAACATCCTTTAGTTCCACGCCCAGCTGGGTGTTGGCATCTAGGAGGTCATTCTTCTCCTGCCTCACCCTTGTAAGCACGCTCTCACCAGTCTTTAGCTGGCGTAGGAGGTGTTGCTTATCCGGATTTACTCCGGCGCCATCTGCAATTTCATCATCAGATCTGCATATACGTCGCACTTTATATGATACTTATCATTTGAAGCATATATTACCAGAGGGGGTCTCCTTGGGCTCCCCTGCTGCGGCTAGTGCGGCCTGAAATTGGGCTTTGCACTCTTCCAGCTCATGGGACAGTTGGGTATTCTTTTTTGTAAGAACCTGCATAACAAATGATCCTTAAATCAGTTCTTCTAACTGTTTCAAGTCTCAAGGGCTACTGGTATATATAATCACCAAATTTTCTCACCCGTATGTCCTTTACATACTGCTCTGTGGCTCTGGCTAGACCATTTTGAGCAGCACGGAGGTATGCATCTCCCGAGTTGAAGGCATCCAATGCCTCTTGGGAGAAGCAAGCGTCACGAAGGACTGTCCGGCGACGCATGTGATTTATAGCACTCTCCACCTCAGAATTGGTGGCGGACAGTCTATTCGCATCCTCTGTCGGAGGAGCGTCCGGCGCGCGCCTTGTGTTCGCCTCCGCTTCCGGACCCGGCCTTGGAGCCTGGCTGGTGGAGGCGCGATTGGCAACCTCTTCGGATATAGTCTGGTGAGCGCTCTTTTTCCTAAAAGAGAGCATAGGCGTTAGTATGCCTCTAAGAATAATATCTTGGAATTAGACGGCGCGCCATACCACTGTGCCGGCGTCTCAGTCCGGACTGCATGTCTTTTCAGCCTGCCTGGCCTCGCGGCCCCTTGTTGGCTAGTCGCCGCAGGATCGGTATTCCGCCTCGAGGTCCTCCCCTGCAAAACACCGTTGGTATGCGGTAATCAAAAATACACAAGGACAGATCGTTTTTGAAGCACGAGGACTTCGGCCTCAGTTACCTGCGAGGCTGGAAGAAGCCCAGGATAATCGGCCGTAGTAGCCACCAAGGCATTGTTATTGCTCAATTGGTGAAATACCCCATCAATCAGCTCCACAGATATGTCTGGATCCTCTTGGGAGGCCGGGTCGAGGGACCGTTCTGGATCCTCGGGTTGTGGAGGAGGGTTGTTTATCTCCCTTACAGCCTTGCGTAGCTCCTGCGTTGAAATCGCAAGATAAGAATGCTTAACTATGGGAATATGGAACGGATGGGCAAGAAAAAGTGTCAGCTTACCCAGCTTGGAGGATTGTACATAGAAAATCCGCCCTGTGGATTGACGCAGAGGAATTCCTCCTTTTCTCCCTTGTAGAAAGTGGACAAGTGTTGGGGAACGTAGCAGAAATTCAAAATTTTCCTACGCGTCACCAAGATCTATCTATGGAGAAACTAGCAACGAGGGGAAGGAGAGTGCATCTACATACCCTTGTAGATCGCTAAGCGGAAGCGTTCAAGTGAACGGGGTTGATGGAGTCGTACTCGTCGTGATTCAGATCACCGATGATCCTAGTGCCGAACGGACAGCACCTCCGCGTTCAACACACGTACAGCCCGATGACGTCTCCCACGCCTTGATCCAGCAAGGAGAGAGGGAGAGGTTGAGGAAGACTTCATCCAGCAGCAGCACAACGGCGTGGTGGTGGTGGAGGAGCGTGGCAATCCTGCAGGGCTTCGCCAAGCACCTGCGGGAGAGGAGGAGGTGTCACGGGAGGGAGGGAGGCGCCAGGGCTTCAGGTGTGTCTGCCCTCCCTCCCCTCCACTATATATAGGGGCAAGGGAGAGGGGGGAGGCGCAGCCTTGCCCCTTCCTCCAAGGAAGGGGTGCGGCCAAGGGGGGGAGGAGTCCATCCTCCCCAAGGCACCTCGGAGGTCCCTTCCCCCTTGTGGACTCTCCTTTTTTTCTTATATCTTGGCGCATGGGCCTCTTGGGGCTGGTGCCCTTGGCCCATATAGGCCAAGGCGCACCCCCTACAGCCCATGTGGCCCGCCGAGGCAGGTGGACCCCCCCGGTGGACCCCCGGACCCCTTTCGGCACTCCCGGTACAATACCGATAAAGTGCGAAACTTTTCTGGCGACCAAAATAAGACTTCCCATATATAAATCTTTACCTCCGGACCATTCCGGAACTCCTCGTGACGTCCGGGATCTCATCCGGGACTCCGAACAACATTCGGTTACCACATACAAGCTTCCTTTATAACCCTAGCGTCATCGAACCTTAAGTGTGTAGACCCTACGGGTTCGGGAGACATGCAGACATGACCGAGATGTTCTCCAGTCAATAACCAACAGCGGGATCTAGATACCCATGTTGGTTCCCACATGTTCCACGATGATCTCATCGGATGAACCACGATGTCAAGGACTTAATCAATCCCGTATACAATTCCCTTTGTCTATCGGTATGATACTTGCCCGAGATTCGATCGTCGGTATCCCGATACCTTGTTCAATCTCGTTACCGGCAAGTCTCTTTTACTCGTTCCGCAACACATCATCCCGTGATCAACTCCTTGATCACATTGTGCACATTATGATGATGTCCTACCGAGTGGGCCCAGAGATACCTCCCCGTTTACACGGAGTGACAAATCCCAGTCTCGATTCGTGCCAACCCAACAAACACTTTCGGAGATACCCGTAGTGCACCTTTATAGCCACCCAGTTACGTTGTGATGTTTGGCACACCCAAAGCATTCCTACGGTATCCGGGAGTTGCACAATCTCATGGTCTAAGGAAATGATACTTGACATTATAAAAGCTTTAGCATACGAACTACATGATCTTGTGCTAGGCTTAGGATTGGGTCTTGTCCATCACATCATTCTCCTAATGATGTGATCCCGTTATCAATGACATCCAATGTCCATGGTCAGGAAACCGTAACCATCTATTGATCAACGAGCTAGTCAACTAGAGGCTTACTAGGGACATGGTGTTGTCTATGTATCCACACATGTATCTGAGTTTCCTATCAATACAATTCTAGCATGGATAATAAACGATTATCATGAACAAGGAAATATAATAATAATCAATTTATTATTGCCTCTAGGGCATATTTCCAACAGTCTCCCACTTGCACTAGAGTCAATAATCTAGTTCACATCTTCATGTGATTGCAACCAAGGTCACATCCCTATGTGACTAACACCCAAGAGTTCTGGGTTTGATCATGTTATGCTTGTGAGAGAGGTTATAGTCAACGGGTCTGAACCTTTCAGATCCGTGTGTGCTTTACAAATCTCTATGTCATCTTCTAGATGCAGTTACCACGTTCCATTTGGAGCTATTCCAAATAACTGTTCTACTATACGAATCCAATTTACTACTTAGAATAATCTGGATTAGTGTCAAAGTTTGCATCGGCATAACCCTTTACGACGAACTCTTTTACCACCTCCATAATCGAGAAAATTCCTTAGTCCACCGGTTACCAAGGATAACCTTGACCGTTGTCCTATGATCCATTCCTGGATCACTCTTGTACCCCTTGACTGACTCATGGCTAGGCACACTTCAGATGCGGTACACAGCATAGCATATTGTAGAGCCTATGTCTAAGCATAGGGGACGACCTTCGTCCTTTCTCTCTCTTCTGTCGTGGTCAGGTCTTGAGTCTTACTCAATACTCACACGTGTAATACAGCCAAGAACTCCTTCTTTGCTGATCTATTTTGAATTCCTTCAAAATCTTGTCATGGTATGTATTCATTTGAAAGTACTATTTTGATCTATCCTTATAGATCTTGATGCTCAATGTTCAAGTAGCTTAATCCAGGTTTTCCATTGAAAACACTCTTCAAATAACCCTATATGCTTTCCAGAAATTCTACATCATTTCTGATCAACAATATGTTAACAACATATACTCATCAGAAATTCTATAGTGCTCCCACTCACTTCTTTGGAAATACAAGTTTCTCATAAACTTTGTATAAACCCAAATCTTTGATCATCTCATCAAAGCGTACATTCCAACTCCGAGATGCTTACTCCAGTCCTTAGAAGGATTGCTGGAGCTTTGCATACTTGTTAGCATCTTTCAGGATTGACAAAAATCTTCTGGTTGTATCACATACAACCTTTGCTCAAGAAAAACGTCGAGGAAACAATGTTTTGACATCCTATCTGCACAATTTCATAAATAATGCAGTAATCACTAACATAATTCCAACAGACTCTTAGCATCGCTATGAGTGAGAAAGCCTCATCGCAGTCAATTCCTTGAACTTGTCGGGAAACATCTTAACGACAAGTCGAGCTTTCTTAATGGTGACATTTACCATCATTGTCCGTCTTCCTTTTAAAATCCATCTGTACTCAACAGCCTCACGACCATCGAGTCGTTCTGCCAAAGTCTACACTTTGTTTTCATACATGGATCATCTCTCGGATTTTATGGCCTCGAGCCATTCATTGGAATCCGGTCCCACCATCGCTTCTCCATAGCTCGTAGGTTCATTGTTGTCTAGCAACATGACTTCCAAGACAGGATTACGCACCACTCTGAAGTAGTACGCATCCTTGTCATCCTACGAGGTTTGGGAGTGACTTGATCCGAAGTATCATGATCATTATCATAAGCTTCCACTTCAATTGGTGTAGGTGCCACAGGAACAACTCTTTGTGCCCTGCTGTACACTAGTTGAAGTGACGGTTCAATAACCTCATCAAGTCTCCACCATCCTCCCACTCAATTCTTTCGAGA
Organism: Aegilops umbellulata; assembly: GCA_032464435.1. Classification (NCBI taxonomy): domain Eukaryota; kingdom Viridiplantae; phylum Streptophyta; class Magnoliopsida; order Poales; family Poaceae; genus Aegilops; species Aegilops umbellulata. The sequence goes on along the minus strand of CP136059.1, from coordinate 482,279,498 downwards.
GAAACTTTTCCTCGAGAAAGGACCCGATTCTAGAAACAATCCCTATTGCTTTCGGATCTGAGACAGGAGGTATACCCAAATATTTTGGGTATCCTATGAAGATGCATTTATCCGCTTTGGGTTCGAGCTTATCAGCCTGAAACCTTTTCATATAAGCGTCGCAGCCCCAAACTTTTGAGAAATGACAGCTTAGGTTTCTCTAAACCATAGTTCATACGGTGTCATCTTATCGGAATTACGTGGTGCCCTATTTAAAGTGAGTGCGGTTGTCTCTAATGCCTAACCCATGAACGATAGTGGTAATTCGATAAGAGACATCATGGTATGCATCATATCCAATAGGGTGCAGTTATGATGTTCGGACACACCATCACACTATGGTGTTCCAGGCGGTACTAGTCGTGAAACAATTTCCACAATGTCTCAATTGTGCACCAAACTCGCAACTCAGATATTCATTTCTATGATCATATCATAGACATTTTATACTCTTGTCACGAAAATCTTCAACTTCATTCTGAAATTACTTGAACCATTCAATAATTCAGACTTGTGTTTCATCAAGCAAATATACTCAGTATCTACTCAATCATCTGTGAAGTAAGAGCATAACGATATCCACTGCGTGCCTCAGCACTCATTGGACTGCACACATCAAAATGTGTTACTTCCAACAAGTTGCTTTCTTGTTCCATTTTACTAAAACCGAAGCTTTCAGTCATCTTGCCCATGTGGTATGATTTGCATATCTCAAGTGATTCAAAATCAAGTGAGTCCAAACAGTCCATCTGCATGGAGTTTCTTCATGCGTATATACCAATAGACATGGTTCACATTACTCAATCCTTTTTCCAAAAAATGAGTGAGTCCAAAGATCCATCAACATGGAGCTTCTTCATGCGCTTTATACCAATATGACTTACATGGCAGTGCCACAAGTAGGTGGTATTATCATTACTATCTTATATCTTTTGGCATGGACATGTGTATCACTATGATCGAGATTCAATAAACCATTCATTTTAGGTGCAAGACCATTGAAGGTATTATTCAAATAAATAGAGTAACCATTATTCTCCTTAAATGAATAACCGTATTGTGATAGACATGATCCAATCATGTCTATGCTCAACGCAAACACCAAACAACAATTATTCAGGTTTAACACCAATCTCGATGGTAGAGGGAGCATGCGATGCTTGATCAACCTTGGACCTTGGAAACACTTCCAACACATCTCGTCAGCTCACCTTTAGCTAGTCTCCGTTTATTCCGTAGCTTTTATTTCGAGTTACTAACACTTAGCAACCGAACCGGTATCTAATACCTTGATGCTACTAGGAGTACTAGTAAAGTACACATTCACATAATGTATATCCAATATACTTCTATCGACAGCCTTCTCATCTACCAAGTATCTAGGGTAATTCTGCTCCAGTGGCTGTTCCCCTTATTACAGAAGCACTTAGTCTCGGGTTTAGGTTCAACCTTGGGTTTCTTCACTAGAGCAGCAGCTGATTTGCCGTTTCATGAAGTATCCCTTCTTTCCCTTGCCCTTCTTGAAACTAGTGGTTTCACTAACCATCAACAATTGATGCTCCTTCTTGATTTCTACTTTCGCGGTGTCAAACATCGCGAATATTTCAAGGATCATCACATCTATCCCTGATATGTTATAGTTCATCACGAAGCTCTAGCAGCTTGCTGGCAATAACTTTGGAGAAACATCACTATCTTATCTGGAAGATCAACTCCCACTCGATTCAAGTGATTGTTGTACTCAGACAATCTGAGCACAAGCTCAACGATTGAGCTTTTCTCCCTTAGTTTGTAGGCCAAGAAAATCGTCGGAGATCTTATACCTCTTGACGTGGGCACGAGCCTGAAATCCCAATTTCAGCCCTCGAAACATCTCATATGTTCCGCGACATTTCAAAAACGTCTTTGGTGCCTCAACTCTAAACCGTTTAACTGAACTATCACGTAGTTATCAAAATGTGTATGTCAGATGTTCGCAACATCCACAGACCACGTTCGAGGTCCAGCACACCGAGCGGTGCATTAAGGACATAAGCCTTCTACTGTCCGCATAATTGCTACTGTCAACTTTCAACTATATTTTCTCTAGGAACGTATCTAACTCAGTAGAACTAAAGCGCGAGCTTACGACATAATTTGCAAAGATATTTTGACTATGTTCAGGATAATTAAGTTCATCTTATGAACTCCCACTCAGATAGACATCCCTCTAGTCATCTAAGTGATTACATGATCCGAGTCAACTAGGCCGTGTCCGATCATCACGTGAGACGGACTAGTCATCATCGGTGAACATCTTCATGTTGATTGTATCTACCATACGACTCATGCTCGACCTTTCGGTCTCTTGTGTTCCGAGGCCATGTCTGTACATGCTAGGCTCGTCAAGTCAACCTAAGTGCTTCGCGTGTGTAAATCTGGCTTACACCCGTTGTATGTGAACATAAGAATCTATCACACCCGATCATCACGTGGTGCTTCGAAACGACGAACTTTCGCAACGGTGCACAGTTAGGGGGGACACTTTCTTGAAATTTTAATGAGGGATCATCTTATTTACTACCGTCGTTCTAAGCAAATAAGATGCAAAAACATGATAAACATCACATGTAATCAAATAGTGACATGATATGGCCATCATCACTTTGCTCCTTTCGATCTCCATCTTCGGGGCTCCATGATCATCATCGTCACCGGCATGACACCATGATCTCCATCATCATGATCTCCATCATCGTGTCTTCATGAAGTTGTCACGTCAACTATTACTTCTACTACTATGGCTAACGCTTTAGCAATAAAGTAAAGTAATTACATGACGTTTATGTTGACACGCAGGTCATAAATAAATTAAGACAACTCCTATGGCTCCTGCCGGTTGTCATACTCATCGACATGCAAGTCGTGATTCCTATTACAAGAACATGATCATCTCATACATCACATATATCATACATCACATCCTTTGGCCATATCACATCACATAGCATACCCTGCAAAAACAAGTTAGACGTCCTCTAATTGTTGTTTGCATGTTTTACGTGGCTGCTATGGGTTTCTAGCAAGAACGTTTCTTACCTACGCAAAACCACAACGTGATATGTCAATTGCTATTTACCCTTCATAAGGACCCTTTTCATCGAATCCGATCCGACTAAAGTGGGAGAGACTGGCACCCGCTAGCCACCTTATGCAACTAGTGCATGTCAGTCGGTGGAACCTGTCTCACGTAAGTGTACGTGTAAGGTCGGTCCGGGCCGCTTCATCCCACAATGCCGCCGAATCAAGATTGACTAGTAACGGTAAGCATATTGAACAAAATCAACGCCCACAACTACTTTGTGTTCTACTCGTGCATGGAATCTACGCAATAGGCCTAGCTCTGATACCACTGTTGGGGAACGTAGCAGAAATTCAAAATTTTCCTACGCGTCACCAAGATCTATCTATGGAGAAACTAGCAACGAGGGGAAGGAGAGTGCATCTACATACCCTTGTAGATCGCTAAGCGGAAGCGTTCAAGTGATCGGGGTTGATGGATTCATACTCGTCGTGATTCAGATCACCGATGATCCTAGTGCCGAACGGACAGCACCTCCGCGTTCAACACACGTACAGGCCGATGACGTCTCCCACGCCTTGATCCAGCAAGGAGAGAGGAAGAGGTTGAGGAAGACTTCATCCAGCAGCAGCACAATGGCGTGGTGGTGGTGGAGGAGCGTGGCAATCCTGCAGGGCTTCGCCAAGCACCTGCAGGAGAGGAGGAGGTGTCACGGGAGGGAGGGAGGCGCCAGGGCTTCAGGTGTGTCTGCCCTCCCTCCCCTCCACTATATATAGGGGCAAGGGAGAGGGGGGAGGCGCAGCCTTGCCCCTTCCTCCAAGGAAGGGGTGCGGCCAAGGGGGGGAGGAGTCCATCCTCCCCAAGGCACCTCGGAGGTGCCTTCCCCCTTGTGGACTCTCCTTTTTTTCTTATATCTTGGCGCATGGGCCTCTTGGGGCTGGTGACCTTGGACCATATAGGCCAAGGCGCACCCCCTAAAGCCCATGTGGCCCCCCGAGGCAGGTGGACCCCCCCGGTGGACCCCCGGACCCCTTTCGGCACTCCCGGTACAATACCGATAAAGTGCGAAACTTTTCTGGCGACCAAAATAAGACTTCCCATATATAAATCTTTACCTCCGGACCATTCCGGAACTCCTCGTGACGTCCGGGGTCTCATCCGGGACTCCGAACAACATTCGGTAACCACATACAAGCTTCCTTTATAACCCTAGCGTCATCGAACCTTAAGTGTGTAGACCCTACGGGTTCGGGAGACATGCAGACATGACCGAGATGTTCTCCAGTCAATAACCAACAACGGGATCTGGATACCCATGTTGGTTCCCACATGTTCCACGATGATCTCATCGGATGAACCACGATGTCAAGGACTTAATCAATCCCGTATACAATTCCCTTTGTCTATCGGTACGATACTTGCCCGAGATTCGATCGTCGGTATCCCGATACCTTGTTCAATCTCGTTACCGGCAAGTCTCTTTTACTCGTTCCGCAACACATCATCCCGTGATCAACTCCTTGATCACATTGTGCACATTATGATGATGTCCTACCGAGTGGGCCCAGAGATACCTCCCCGTTTACACGGAGTGACAAATCCCAGTCTCGATTCGTGCCAACCCAACAAACACTTTCGGAGATACCCGTAGTGCACCTTTATAGCCACCCAGTTACGTTGTGACGTTTGGCACACCCAAAGCATTCCTACGGTATCCGGGAGTTGCACAATCTCATGGTCTAAGGAAATGATACTTGACATTATAAAAGCTTTAGCATGCGAACTACATGATCTTGTGCTAGGCTTAGGATTGGGTCTTGTCCATCACATCATTCTCCTAATGATGTGATCCCGTTATCAATGACATCCAATGTCCATGGTCAGGAAACCGTAACCATCTATTGATCAACGAGCTAGTCAACTAGAGGCTTACTAGGGACATGGTGTTGTCTATGTATCCACACATGTATCTGAGTTTCCTATCAATACAATTCTAGCATGGATAATAAACGATTATCATGAACAAGGAAATATAATAATAATCAATTTATTATTGCCTCTAGGGCATATTTCCAACAACAAGATCTCTGTTAGAGCAGCAACCGATTCCGACCCCTTATGGCCGCAGCGGGTGGCGTCATCCTCCCCGTTGAAATACCACATGGGGTGGCCTCTATATTGAAGCGGCTGCACCCCCCGCATAATGCATATGGCCATGACCTCGATCATGGTCAATCCGGAATGAGCTAACAACCTTATCTGGCTCATCAGGTAAAGAACGTCCCTGTCCTTTTCCTCCTGGGGGCTCCATGGATGCCAGCTCAGGCGCTTCTTCAAAGGAGCATTATTATCGAACTCAGGGAGGCCGATCCGAATAGGATCCAGGAGGGGGACGTCTTATATATAAAACCATTCTGAAGGCCAGTCTTCGGACGCCTTCTTTGGGGTTCCGGATAAATATCCGGTCCCGGCGATGCGCCATACTTCGGCTCTGCCCACTTGATATATTGACCCCTTCTGAGAACGGGGCACAAGGTAGAATAGCTTCTTCCACGGCGCGAAATGAGCCTCGCAGCCCAAAAACAGCTCGCAAAGGGCTACGAAGCCCGCGATATGCAATATGGAGGCAGGCGTAAGGTTGTGCAACTAGAGGCCGTAGAACTCCAGGAGCCCCCGGAGAAACGGATGAATTGGAAATCCGAGCCCTCTTATCAAATAAGGGACAAGGCATACCCGCTCTCCCTTGGAGGGATTGGGAAGGCTCTCCGCTTGCTCTCCGCCATTATAGGTGGCAAGCCCGGCTCGAACCGGGACCATGTAGGCTGGGGGAAGAAACCCCTTGGTCTGAAGCATCACTAGTTTGCTGTGCGGGAGGGAACATCTCTCCCAATCTCCAGGCTTGGGGCTGGGAGAGCGAGAGGAGGAGCTGCGTCGACCGGCCATGATAGGATGGATCTCTGTCCGATGCGCTCCGATGAATGCTCGCTAAGGGAAGATGGTGTGGTTTGGAGCTGAATCCTCGTCTCTTTAATAGGCAGCTCATTCACATAGCTAGGGGGGTAAATGTAAAAATACCCTGGCCCTTCACATTCGCTTGACACGTGGAAGGTGGCCATTACTGGGCATGGAAGCCAAGGAGCGCAGCATTTACAAGAAGCCGGTCACTATTTAACAGGTACACGGAATTCGGAGGAGAACCCGCCTTGCAATGCCGAAGACAATCTGCGCGCCGGACTCATTGTCATTGAAGCCTGGTTCGGGGGCTACTGAGGGAGTCCTAGATTAGGGGGTGTCCGGATGGCTAGACTATATCCTTTGGCCGGACTCTTAGACTATGAAGATACAAGATTGAAGACTTCGTCCCGTGTCTGGATGGGACTTTCCTTGGCGTGGAAGGCAAGCTTGGCGATACGGATATGTAGATCTCCTCCCATTGTAACCGACTCTGTGTAACCCTAGCCCTCTCCGGTGTCTATATAAACCAGAGGGTTTTAGTCCGTAGGACAACAACAATCATACCATAGGCTAGCTTCTAGGGTTTAGCCTCTCTGATCTCGTGGTAGATCTACTCTTGTACTACCCATATCATCAATATTAATCAAGCAGGAGTAGGGTTTTACCTCCATCGAGAGGGCCCGAACCTGGGTAAAAATATTGTGTCCCTTGTCTCCTATTACCATCCGCCTAGACGCACAGTTTGGGACCCCCTACCCGAGATCCTCCGGTTTTGACACCGACAAGAACTCAATGGTTAGCAAAAGCTAATTCATGATGAGAGTACATATGCTTTCTTTGTTCATTGTTTTGCCCATCAGTTGCAATTAGTGGTTGTCACAGTGGCTCGGTGTTGTCCGGTTATTGTTGATTTTTTCAACTATCTTCCCTTGATAGTGATTCGTGTGGGTTCATCTTGCAAAAGAAAAGATGCATTGCTTGCAAAGCATCAAGAAAACTTGATAGAAATGAAGGAGAATTGTAAGATATCATCTGGACATGGTTACATCAAGAAACTAACCTAGCTAGACTAGGAGCTACTCATTGGAGCTCACATCTTAGAACCTTGCTTTGTGTTTACACAATTTGGAATGTAGTGGTGGATGTGCTTGCAATTGTGCTTGACGATGCCTGGGAACACACTTCTCAAGGTGGAGCTTCAGGTTAGATCATACAGATGGAATCCTTCCAATTTGTGTTCATTATGCTATTCTTAATAAACTTGTTGAGCATCACTTATTTGCTATCACAAGCTTTGCGAAGAAAGAATCAAGATGTTGTTGAAGCCATGCGTTTGATCATGGATTTGAAAGAAGCAGCTCCGCAAGATAGGAGGGGAAATAGGTATGAGTAATTATGCGACCAAGCAAAAAGCTTTTGCGAGGAACATGGCATTGAGGTGCCAAACATGGATGATCTTGTTGTTGCTATGGGGCATTTTGTTCGCACCAAGAATAAGGTGACTCGACATTATTATTTTAAGGTTAGCATATTCAATGGTTCTATCGATGCAATTCTCGCCGAGATGAATCACCGATTCAATGAACTTAAGACCGAGTTAGTGGATCGCATGTCTCCAACAAACAACTTCTCAAACTTTAACATTGACAAACTTATTTGGCTTGCTGGAATTTATGCTGAGGATTTTCCACAAGATGAACGGTTGTTGCTAAGAACTCGACTTTCAACATTCCTTAGAAATATTAGGAGAAGTGATGAATTTAATGGATGCTCGGATGTTTCTACCCTTGCCCGATTGGTGGTTCAAACAACAAAACATAGACTTTTCCAATTGGTATATCACCCCATCGAGTTGACATAGATTCTTCTAGTGGCAACTTCATCGGTCGAGCGAATATTTTCAGCAATGAAGATCATCAAAACCGATTTTGCGCAATAAGATATCAGATGATTGGGTCAATGATATAATGGTGTGCCACTATGAAAAATGGACATTCAATAGTATTCGTGATGATCAAATTATGATACGATTCCATAAAAAGAAAGATCGCAAAGGACATTTGCCTCATGAGTATAATGCGATTTCTTAGAGGTATATCTCGGTTTTACTAGTGTTAATAGTCACTTGTGGATTCCTTATATTGTTGTACTATTATATTGCTAGTAAATATGCCAATTTGGACAGATGGCTTGCGGTTGGACAATTGGACATCGATTTCTATATTTTGGTTACTAGGTGTTCTACAATACCATTAGTAAGCAACATTACTATCATTGTTGTTGCTTCCCTAGTCCTTCTATATTGGTGTGTGATTGTATTGCTTTCGAATATGAATCTTTGCTGGTCAAACATATGTTACTATATTGCTTTGAGATGATGTCTATTTTTCTAGAAAGGTCTAACATTGGATACTTTTAAAAAAAATCCCAAAAAAATACAGTAATTATTATGTGTGCCCAGTAGTATTTTGGGAAATTTTGAGCTAATTTGGCTACAAGATTTTGTGATTTGGCTTTTTTTTACTAAACAGAACCAAATTTTGGTTCGAAATTTCATATTTTCAAAACATTCTGAAACAATTCTAGTAAATAGACATGTTCCCCGTAGTATTCTGGCAAATTTTAACCTTCTTTGGACAAAAGAACTGGGAGTTAGTGTCTTTTTCACATTGTTATCTTTGAGCCCCCCTCAATTTTCTTCCAAGATTCAGCACTGATTAGAATTGAGCATCTAATAACAGATTTGGACAATCTCCATATATGTATATGTCTAAATAATCTAAGAAAATTAACCAATTGTGCATCCAGGAAGAGATTTTAATCATCAGTTCATCACTAATGTGCAGCAGCTAGCAATCTTGCATTATCCATTAAAACCATCCATGAAACAAAGGCCAAATATTGCACTCATCCGAATATTATTAAGCATCCCAAAAAAAATATTTCTTTTTGAATGTTGGCAGCAGAGCAGTCAAATTCATTGATTAGAAAGATGTATTACAAGAAAATTTTGAAAGGAGGAATGCACCTCATAAAGGCGAGTGGCAAAAAGGAATAAAGGAAAGAGGGTTGCTCGGTTTATTTGAGGGATACCGGGTGAAAACCTAAATAGCGCCTACCTAGCTTAGAGCATCTCTAGCAGACCCCTTAAAATAGGGTGACCCGTAAAAATCTAGCCACTATACGAGTTTGGCCCTTTTTTGGGCCAGACCAGAGCCCGTATACTTGCCTGACTCGTAATTTTTTTTACAGTGGCCCGCCAACCGCCCCCCCTCCCCCGACACAGTATATGTAAGGGTTTGGTGATGAAATACGGGTCGAAAACCTATCCGCGCGCCGCCGCAATTCCCAACCCCCCTCGATATTTCGCCGTCAGCGACTTCAATTCCCCCTCTCCCGTCTCGATGTGGAGCGGCATGTGGTCCGCGGGCCACAGCGCCGACGGTGGCGACGACCCCGAGCGGAGGCGGCGTGTCATCGCTGACGCCGCGAGGAAAAGGAGCACCTGTAGGTACACCAACAAAGGGGCTCTCACCGCCGCCGTCGCTCCTCCGCCGAGAGACGAAGGAGTACGACCGCAGGCAGGCGTTCCTCAGAAGCCGGCTATCATCCGGTTCCTCCGCCGGTGCCTCGAGCTCGCGGACGCCGCTCACGCCAGTCAAAAGAGAGCCGAAGGAGCTCCGCCGCTCCGCGCGGCAAAGAGGGAGCCGGAGGCGGAGCCGGAGCGGTGGGCATCATTGGGCTGGAGGATTACCTCCCCTCGACGGAGGCGAACGTCATGGAGGCCGCCATCGTCGCGCTCTCTGCGCGGGACGAGGAGAAGGCGGAGCAGCGCCGTTGACGGGAGGCCGACATCGACAGAATCTTCCTCGAGCAGGGGATCGCGGCGGCGCAGGAGTTCGCGTCCAACATGGAAGAGTGGCGCCTTGTAGCCATGAAGTAGGATGAGGTCTACGTCGACCTCGTCTCCGACGACGAGGACCGAGCTGCTCCGCAGCCGCAGCGTCGCCGCCACTGGTGAGCCCAATTTTGTAATTAGGGTTACAGTGGCCCCTGCTCTTCCAAATATTAGTTGCAAAATTTGTACTTTGTATGAATGTTTAAGATGATCAAGTGCTAGTAGTTCTACTGAACAAGTTCATTTCCTCGCACGAATGTGTGATTTCAAATTTTGCGGGTTCGTATTCGATTCCTGTTCTGCCGCGGTTGTTTTCGGCCCATGTCCGAAGACAGCCGCGAACTGTAAACGCGCTATAAGGGTCCGCGATATAAAGGGTCTGCTAGAGATGCTTTTAGTACTAGAGCATCACAGTACATACACGAAACACGACATACAAGACGCTAGAAGTCCAACACCCCACAACACTGCCGACCGGGCACTCGAACGCCTTTGCCGCTACCAGGGTACACACTAAAAACCTTCGTATCATCCAGGCTACCATAAGCATATTAGCGACTCTCAACAGCATTGGAGAGGAATGATATGTCTGATAGAGCGAACCTATGCCGCTCCCATTCCCCGAGAATGGCCAATGTAACTCGCTTGATGCTCCTTGTATGTGGAGGGAAATCCAAATATTATGCTTTGGAATAGGAATTGAGTTGGCTCCATCACGCATCTCAAGGAGAAAGTAGACAGGGAATGTGGTCACCCTCATTTGACGCCCCTAGCAAAAATGTGCCTAGTGCCCCACCGCCCACAGTGGGCTACATGCCACAACTAATGTGGCCATTAAACATTCGTTTTTCTTTTTGTAATTTTTAAATGTTATGTTTGGGCTAGGAATCTTTGGGTTAGGAATCTTCACTGCCACACACACATAGCAACTATGAGTAGTCGCCATGTTCCTATGCATTTGAACACTCTACGTTGACAGGGATTGTTGCGCGAGTCACCACAGGAAGACCCTTAGTTTAGCTGGAACTTCAGGTTTCCACATCTTTATCCATGTTTTTCTCATTGACGAATTGTTAGAGGAGGTCGAGCCGGGGCACCCGCTTTTTCTCTCAACCCCCCCCCCACCCCCACAAATGTGCTTATCTCTTTATTTTTTTAGGGCTTTTTATCAGCGTGTTTGGTTTGGGGGAATTAGAGATGAAGAATGGGAGTTGAGGGGTGAGGAGATTAAAAGTCCACTATTTTAGTAGAGGGAATGAGAGTTCAAGTGGGAAGGGAAATAGGAGTCGAGGAAGCCAATTCCCACCGATTTCATCCTAGGGGGTATTTTGTTAATTTGTGAGCAGAGTTTTATCCCACGCCAATTCCCATCATATGCCAAACAAGGAATGGGAGTAAAAATCTACTTCCCATGCCATATCCCTCTCACAACGTGTTTGGTTGGGGTAATTAGAGTTAGAGCGTGTTTGGTTCGTGGGAATTAGAGGCGGGGAATGGGAGTTGAGGGGGTAAGGAGATTAAAAGTCCACTGTTTGATTAAAGGGAATTGGAGTTTAAGTGGGAAGGGGATTGGGAGTTGAGGAAGCCAATTTCCACCGATTTCTTCCTAGAGGATACCCTGTTAATTCGTGAGCAGAGCTCTATCCCACGCAAATTCACATCACATGCCAAACACCCTTATGCAAACTCCCTTTCCCCTGTCTGAGTGTTTACCAAACAGGCTATTAGGAAATGGGAATTGAAGAGGTACGGGACTTCAAATCTATTGTTTGGTTGTAGGTATTGGGAATTCACAAGGGAATAGGCATGAGACTTGAGACTCCAACTCCCACCGTTTTATTAATAGGGGAGGGGGTGGGAGTTGGATGGGAATTGTTTTAGTGAGTTAATCTTAACCCTTCATCATAACTTCCCTTGTCTGTCTCATGTCAATTCCCACGAACCAAACAAGGGAGTATAATTTCTGCTCATATTCTCACACATAATTCCTATCACGCACCAAACAAAAGATTAGGAATAAAACAACTCATCTCATGTCTAATCTCAACACAATTCTCTCCTCTAAACTCCATTTCCCTTGTCAAATAGTATTGCCAAACACGCTCTGTACTTGCGGGCGGGCGGCGAGGTGGCCAATTCTTTCGCCGGTGTTCCATGGCAGGATGGATCCTGCACAATTTGGGCCTGGATTACCAAAAACTTTCGACCCATATTAGTCCAGCCCATCTTTCCCCAGTCCACTTGTTTCCAGAGACTTCTACTCGCACTGGATTTGGGTCGGCTTCTTCCCCAGCCCAACTACCCAAAATCCTTCTCCCCCACAGCGACCAAAACCTGCTCCGAGGGTTCGCGCCGCCGCCGCCGCCGCTCACACCCTCCGCCCTGCTCCCCGGACCAGCGAGCTTCCGAAAGCTCCGTCCTATCTCGAGAAGCCCAGCCCGCACCAGCCTCCCCGCGCCACGCCACGCCATGGCGAGCTCTGGCGAGGAACGGGGCGTGGTGGTGGACATCCGCTCCGCGGCGGAGTCGGCGGGCGACGACGGCGCGCGCGACGCGCCGCTCCACGTCGTCGAGTCCCTCTGCATGCGCTGCGGCGAGAACGTGAGAGCCTCCCCACCCTTTTTTCCCCTCGCTCTCCTCTCTGCTTTCTGCACCGTGTTCCTCGTCCGGATTCCTCACGGGCTGGCTGACGTTTGTGAATTGTGATCTGCTTTGGTTATCAGGGCACGACGAGGATACTGCTGACTCTTATCCCGCACTTCCGAGAGGTGAGCCAGAGCTACTACTCTTCTCTCTGTATCTCTGCGGAGAAAACTGGCTGTTCTCATTTGGGATATGTGTTAAATTTGGCTCTGTAAAAATCTGCAGGTTGTTCTGATGGCTTTCGAGTGCCCGCATTGCAGCGAAAGGTAACGCAGCGTCCATGTCGCGGCACACATGTAGAATTGTTGGATTTTTTTTGTACTAGTGTCAACAAATTCTAACTCTGGTGTGCCGATGTGCTAGGAACAACGAGATTCAGTTTGCTGGGCAGCTCCAGCCCAAGGGATGCTGCTACACTTTGAAAGTCCCCAAGGGGCAGCCTGAGGTATCTCTTTCTTCTCTTTTCTTTTTGTTGACTGAGATACCGTAGGGTGTAGATTTCGTAAAGAAATTAGTATCTTACAAACTGTATGTATCCAAGGTGGATAAAAGAGAGCACAAAAGAAAAAGGAACTTGAACAAACAGATTAAGCAACCAGTCAAGTAGAGGTTGACCTAAACTACCAAACACGTCTTCACTCAAACGGCGAAGCTGTAGGTTACTTTGAAAGTGAACTTTCCAGCAAGCAAATGAGGGCGGCTGTCCTTGAAAGATGGACTCGCTCCTTTCCTTCCAAATTTTCCAGGAGGCGCATGGTACGTTGGTACTATGCCCACGAAACAAAGGCCAACAGAGTGCTGAGAAGCAGAACCGAGGCATGGGGCAGTTGGCCTGTGAAGACCCCAATGACTGCTTAGAAACCCCATGCAAATTCACAGCTAGAAAAACGATCAAGAGTTTCTAGGACGTTAGTAGGATATAATCACACTTGCAACTCTGAATCAAGCTGCCACTGTCAATGGAATATCACCCTTCGTGTTCAGGTGGAGTAACCACCTTCACTTTTATTAAACAATTATATTTCCAAATACTTCTCAGGGCTAGGTCTGATGGTACTCTTTCAAACAAAAAAATATAAGTTGTAGCTGCAGAAAGTGGATCCTTGAACTGTGGCATCTTGATTGAGGGCGAAAAAATAGGCAGTTAAACTTGTCAGCCAATATCTCTCGGTTGGAGCAAAAATCTTTCCGAAGCAAGATAGAAGCTCTATCACTTGGGATTTAGTGAGTAATACTGTGGTTGATATCTTAAACGCCAATAACATTCTTCCACCAAGATAAGCATGAGCATCATGGGCACCAGGTCCATAGAGCAACCAGATCAACTTTACCCATGGCACATTTTCAATTTCTCATTTGCAGAAAATTTGTGAAGTTAGTTTAAGAGCATCGCTTCATTTTGATAGATTTCCAACACTTGCATCTCACATACTTGTCTATTCCAACCACAAAACATGATCTTGTTTGATAGATTGTAACATCAGTTTTCTGGTGACTCCTCCAAATGATTGAAATGTTGCATTGTTTTAATGTTACAACTTGCACCTGAAAAGTTGTTTGCTGTTGTATTTCATATGTTCTTCGCTGTTATGTGTCCCAGTTCACCAGTTAATTGCCACCACATTTATGTTAATGGATTATATAGGCTCACTATATTATTCATTATTGCCTGTGTATATCTTGTGCTGGTACTTATTTTTACTTGTGATGTGTTATTATTGCTGTGTTCTCTATTACTGAACCACCTTCTTCCATACCTCACTGCACTAACAGTTGTGAGCCTCAGTTCACATTTAAATCCACATGCATTTGGTTTCTTATCCATATTCATGTCACTGACAAGCTGTTTTGGCACAGGTACTGAACCGCCAAGTTGTGAAATCTGATTCAGCAACTATTAAGGTAATGCTGATCCGTGCACTTGTTAATGTATTTGTGCTATACACATATTCACTGTGTTTTATGTACTTTTACACTTTGACTTATATGCAGATTCCAGAACTAGACTTTGAGATCCCTCCAGAAGCTCAACGTGGAACACTTTCAACAGTACGCTTCATCGTTTTCTGTATATAATTCTGGGGAGATGGTTCCATCTAAATTATATTTTCCTTTATTGTTAGTTACTTAGTTTTTTTTGTCGTGTATTAGGTGGAAGGGAGCATTATGCGAGCTGTTAGTGAGTTGCAAGCACTTCAGGATGAAAGAAAGGTGAAGCTTGTGGCTTGTCTACTGAGTTTTTCAATTACAATTGAGCCACCCAGTGATACACTAATTTCTTTTGGTACCTGCAGAAAGTGGATCCTCAAAAGGCTGAAGCTATTGAACAGTTCTTAGTAAAATTGAGATCTCTTGGATCAGGGGAAGCTGCTTTTACCTTTATTCTTGATGATGCTTCTGGTAACAGCTTCATCGAGAACCCGTAAGTTTTTTGTAGCCTTCAGAGTTCATATTATTTGAGATGAGAATACTTGGAATGTTGAAATTGCTTTGTCATGAAAGAATAGTTTAACTTCTAAGCATATCTGTACTTCAAACTACATTTGTTTCTTCTTTCTCATCAAATAATAGAAACGGTCGTAAAAGTAAAGATAAATACTAAAACAGAAAATTGTGAATGATATCCAAGGAAATATGGGTAAGGCATGTGTGTTTAAAACTGTAAATTTGGATTATTATATATTAATTATGAAATTCAACTAATCTGTAAATAAGTTATGGGATGTAGAAATTATTTATCATTAAATAATTCCTTGATTTTCCCACTGTTATCTACATTTCCCATGTAGGCGCCACATCAACTAAACAAAACATGTGCCACACATGTCAGCCAAAAAATCTGCGTAGTCAACTGAGGGGTGTGGAGTAAATTCCTTTCATATTTGAGGGTTGCAATTCAAATGGTCTTTAGAGTTCAGGGTAGAGAAATGTACTTTGGCAAGAGCACAGAGTTTCAATCTTCATTCAGCAATCTGCACAACCTGTAGTAGTTTGAGTGATGGCTTATGGTGCACATAGCTGATAGCTCCACACACACATTAAGTACTTGCAATTGGACATATATTGATCTATCTGCGTATATCAACAGGAATGCACCTTCATCAGATCCTTTGTTATCTTTGAGATTCTATGAGAGGACATATGAACAACAAGCAGCACTCGGTTTTCTTGCTGAACCAACCAAAGAATCTGGAGACTCTTCTCAGGATGCTTCAACAGTGGAAGGAAACTCTGGTGGGCCGCAAAGGATTCCACATGGTTCAGTTGGAGCTGTTGCAGGTCGCCGTGCTATAGCTCAGGGAAACTCTGATGAAATTACTGCAGCACTGTGTAGATATTCAGCACCAGAAGAGGTACATCTGTTCAGTCGCCTAATAGTCATATCAACAATTAAGATCTCTTATGCCTTACAAAAATTACTTGTGCAGGTTGATACTTTACCATCAACATGTGCGGCCTGTGCTACTGAGTGTGTCACACGATTCTTTTCTACAAGTATCCTTTCTACCTTAAATTCAATCTTAGAAAGACTGTAGTTTTTGGTTCTGGTAGCTTTGTTTATGTGATCAATCCTACTATATGAAGGTGCAATGCTGCAAGTAATCAGTTTACTAGTGTCTGATCCTTGACCTTTGGTAGAAATCCCATATTTTCGAGAGGTGATTGTTATGGCTACATCATGTGATGCGTGTGGCTATCGCAACTCAGAGGTCAGTTCCAGTGTCATATTTGATTTTTTTTTTCATATAAAAAAGAACTGGATTTATCAGTGTTGTACTTGGCCACACTTCTGAACTAAAAAATGCCACTGTCTCGTTAACCAGTTGAAGCCTGGTGGTGAAATCCCAGCTAAAGGAAAGAAAACAACACTGATTGTGCGAAATGTAAAAGATCTTAGTCGTGATGTCATAAAGGTTAGAAATTTACTCTTTCCCATTCTCTCATTCTCTTATGCAATTCTCTTAATTTTCATGTATGTGCATTAGATTAATGATTGTACATATGTCCAGAATGGGGAACATTAGTGTTACTTCTTTGGGTCTTACCCCTTGCAATTTTCTTCTTCAATTGATCTGGTAGTTATTTAGTTATGACTCAGCTATTTTGGACTTAACTCTAGCTACCCTGGAATTTTTAGCAAGTGAATACAGTTTAACTTGGTGATACTTGTGTAATTAAGGAACATGATGTGTGTTAGGTTTCATCTTACTGCAGTTTCTTCATGCCAAAATGGATGAATAGGCTCCACTATCCATTATTTAGCAAAACCAAAAAGAATGTTCAGACTTGTTGCAATATCTCATATGTAACTTAGTTGATTCAGACCTCTTAATTTTTTCAGTCAGATTCAGCAGCAGTTAGTGTACCTGAACTTGAGTTGGAGCTGTCAAGCGGAACACTGGGTGGCATTGTGACAACAGTTGAAGGTTTAATTGTGAAAATATGCGAGGGTATGTTCGCCACACTTATATACTTATGCCTCCTCTGTTTATGGGACCAAAATTGACTGCAAGAGCCATGCTAATTCTAGTCAAAGGTGTGTCGTCCAGTATTTTTTTGGTAGCTTGTATGAGATGGAAGTATCTCGAAGGTAAGTTGCATAGTTGATGTTCCTCTCATAGCTAGACGTAGGCCCATCTCTTTTGCCAACAGCTTAACAGTATATGACTAGGCAGGAATTTATTCGAAATATTGTGGCACATGTATGTTTGTTACTCTCTGCACTTTCAGTTATGCATATACGTTAGATTTAGAGGAAGCTTTAAAAAAAATTGAAGTTTGTGGAAGCTTTTGTGTTCCAACAGAATTTGTGCAACTTATGTCAATGTGAAGTACTCCCTCCGTTCCGAATTACTTGTCGCAAGTATGGATGTATCTAGATGTATTTTAGTTCTAGATACATCCATTTCTGCGACGAGTAATTTGGAACGGAGGGAGTACACCAGAATACAATGTGATCGTTAGAATTGTTATGGGTACAAATTTCCTCCTGAAACTCAAATATATGCATCTTTTTGGGCTTACAGCACTGGAGCGAGTTCATGGATTCCAGTTGGGTGACAGCACATATGAATGGAAGAAGAAGAAATGGGATGGTTTCACAGAGAGATTAGCAAAGGTGGGTATTTTTTCCTTTTGATATGTTGAACATTGTCGCTGTAGCAAGGTTCTATTTCACGTAATCTTCAGAATATTATAAAGCACACATCAGTTCTTGAGCAAAGTTATACTTGTTAAAGTCTTCGCTGTCTGGCAGCGTTGTTTTCTTGGTAAACATGGAGCAAATCGTTTTTTTCAAATTACTGTCCAGAATTGAATGTAATTATTATTAACATGTGGAAAATAACCTGCTGTTTTGGGTGTCCCTTTTCAGCATAGGTGTCGACGGATACGATGATTTAATCACTTAATGTTTTCCTTCAATCTGTTACATACATATTTTAATGTGTATCTGTATATTTCAGCTTCTAAATCTAGAAGAGCCATGGACTTTAATTCTTGATGATGCATTGGCGGCTTCGTTTATTGCTCCAGCGACAGATTCGCTAGAAGATGACAAACAGCTAACAAGTAAGATGACAAACAGCTAACAAGAAATGATACCGCTCGTTGCAAACATTTTTGTTTTGTTTTGCCTACACAATGATTTAGTCATTGTTTTGAATTGCTGAAAATATGTATTAATACTTCAGTACCTGCTTGTCTGTGAATTGAATTGCAGTTGAGGAGTATGAGAGGAGCTGGGAGCAAAACGAGGAGCTGGGCTTGAATGACATGGACACGTCCTCTGCGGACATGGCTTACAACACGACGAGCACGTCATAATCGATATTGGTTTAGTCTTCTTGTTGTGCACAATGTTGTAACCTGTAATTTGAAATTTGGTACTCAATATTTGTTTTCAAAACGAACCAGCAATGTGTTATGGAGATGGAGATGGAGATGGTTTCAACTAAATACTTTACTTGTTCATATTGGCAAGACGTTGGTTCAGTCGTGCAACACTTCTGTGCTTGATGGCTGCAGGTCAACTTTTTTTCAATATAAAAACTGCTGAATTGAAAATATATACCCAGTAGAAGTAGCTGAATGGAGAAACGGTGTGATACTATGGCAGTGGGCGAAATCTGACATGAGAGGAGGATTAGGCAGGTAGCAGATTCTGATGACCTGATTTTCAACAAATATGTCTTCCAAGGCAGCAATTTTATCAGAAGTTCAAATTTTGTTTCTAAAGTCCACATGAGATCATTAATTTTCTTTTTGCCTCCGCTTGCTGTTTAAACTTTGTTTCTGCCGACGAAACTGAAAAAATAAAACTCACGTTACTTTGTTATCCTGATAGAAAAAGAGTTGAACCCAGCCCTTTTATCTAAAAAACTTCCAAGATGTACTGTTTGGAGTTGATCATTATACCATATCAATTAGAGTAAATCATTAGTAGTAATAAGGTCACTCTAATGATGATTTACTCTAAGATGAGTCGAGATGTAGTGTGTTTGGTCCATCTTAAGGTTATCCCATGTCACTTTAGAGCTTGCGGTCATGGCGGAGGTGGTGCAGTGAGGAGGAGCGGAAGCGAAGGTGGTGCAGTGCGAGTCGTGCTGGGCATGGACAATTATAAAATAGTGGGCACCGACTAGGGCAAGCAGGTGTTAGAGTGGGTTTCTCCAACATGCCTGTATTAATGCCTCTGGACAGCCAATGTGAATGCGGTAGATAGCCATCCCGCCGCGGGCTGGCATAAATGCGCGGCAACCGTTTGGTGTGGGAGAGGACGCGGGCGCGGGAGAGGTTTTGGGTGGATCCGGGGTGTCCGTTGCTTATGTGGCTGAGGTTTGAACGCCCACAAAGCCCCACCCCCTAGTTTGGACAGATGGAGTCCTACGTTGGATGGAAAAATGAGTCCGGGCTGTCAAGTCCGAACAACTGCGGGCAGTTTGAGGGCTTGTGTTGGAGATGCCGCAATGAACTGAATCAAGGAACACACCTCTTCTTGCTGTTTAAACTTTATTTGCGGAGACAAAACTAAAAAATATGCTGAACATAATGGTAAAAAGAAAATGTATAGTAAATCACTTTGAAATTTCATGAGCCATAGATTGTAGTTGATCATCAAACCAACGCAATCAGCGTAGATCATCATCATCATCATCAATGTACTAATATCAAGTTTTCTTTCTTCTTTAACCTATGATGATGAGTGGTAGTAATACATCGGATGAGTGAATGAATGTCGTTAATACTACATGAGCTCCAACAAAACTAAAGTACACAGTATCTCTCAGCTCAACTCATCATCTGTCAAAAAATTTGAATTCTTTATCTCCTTCCAGGCCGTCGTCCGCTGGCCGGCGAGGCACCGAGCGCCGGGAACTCGTCGGTGGAGAGGCTGAAAGGGACGCCGCCGCCGGGGCTCTGTGACTGTGTCTGTCCCGCCCTAACAGCAGCAGCAGCCTGGTACAGAGGCGCCGCCGGTTGGTGCTGCTGCTGAGGTGTGGCATTCTTGGCCGCCTCGCCATTGCTCTGCTCCCAGGCCGCTCTGTTCGGGGGCACGCTCGCCGCCGTCATCGCCGGCCGGACCGCAGCAGCGGTGAGGCTCTGCAGCAGCGGGTCAGGGCGGAAGCCGAACGGGACCTTGGAGGCGTCCATCTTCCTGAACGTAATGGAGATCCTCTTGGCCGGCACGGCGGGGACGCAGTGCTTGGCGACGTCGGCGCCGTTGCCGGCGAGCACAAGCACGGACCCCACGGGCAGCGGGATGGAGGCCCCAGCGGAGAACTCCCCGGGGGCGACGACCTTCATGTCCTTGCCGAAGAGGATGGGCGCCTCGGCGAGGAAGGAGGCGGTGCAGAAGGGGCGGAGGAAGTCGTGGTGGTCGACGTGCGGCGGGATGCAGTCGTCGACGTCGTAGACGTTGACGATGCAGCTGTCGGGCACGCAGGAGGGCGGGAGCACGCGCCAGAGCACGAGGCGGCGCGCCATGGCGGCGAGCAGCGGGGGGAGCGGGTCGACGGACTCGTCCCGCACGATGCCCGGCGGGTTGCCGTCCCGGTCGGCGGCGTAGTTGTAGCAGCAGCCGAACTGGATCGTGGCCCGGCCCTTGCCCCGCATCCACTTGCGCGGCTCCGAGTAGGTCCGCTCTGGAAGAAGAATCGAGGTCGTCAGATCAAGATCGGGCATGGAAGAAGGAGCACGGGAGAATTCATCGGAGGGGTGTTGGAGATGAAGAAGAGGGGGAAGGTTGGGTTGGGTACCTCGGAGGCGGCCGCGGCGGCCTTGGTCTTGGAGGTCGAGGACGCAAGCGACGATCTTGGCCTGCTCGTCGGGGGAGAAGACGTTGGCGTGGAGCTCGAGGCCCTGGAGGATGTTGAGCATGCGGCCGTCCACCCGCTCCATGTGGCGGAAGTCCTTCTTGCGGCGCACCCTCGCCATGCCCTCGTCGGAGAGGAGCGTCGACATCGCGGCGGCTCCGGCGGCGGCAGTGGGAACAGAGCAAGGGGGATCTGGGCGGACGAGGGCAGAGGATTTTGACTGGATTGGCGGCTGGGGTAGCTCAGCTTTATACGGAAAGGTGAGGCCACTTCCAAATCGGGGTCGGGTCGGGTGTTTCGTCGAACACGTGGGGCGCGCGCGGGTGGGCGCGAGCGGAGGCGTACTCTAGACTTCCCGCCTTCTCTACTAGCGCGCGCGTTCGTCAGGCGATTTGCATAACCCCTATTCTATCTGCGCCGGCATCGGGTGGGCTGGCCTCCGCGACGGACGGCCTTTACTTTTACACTGCTGAGCCTGCCGAGCTCTCTTGTGGCGCGCGTGGCCTGGCGTGAGCAGACGCATACTCTCGCGGGAGCAATTAATTGGCGAGCGCTCCTTTAAAGACTTCCAACGATCATTTGGGATAGGTTAAGAGCACGTTTGTTTTTTTATTTTTTCACATGTGTTTTCGGCTTTTTAAGCGATTTTTTGAACTTTTTGGTTTCCACCGGTCTTTCTTACCTTCCGCACAAGAAAAAAATTTGAATTTCTTTTCTTGCACGAAAAAACACATTCTTTTCTTTCGCGAGAGTCGCGGTTTTGCTTTCGCGAGAGGCACGCCCATGCCTCTCGAAAACGGAAAAAAATGTGTTTTCTGTTTTCTTTCTTCCGCGATAAGCAAGGTTTTGCTTTCACGAGAGGCATGGTTATGCTTCTGCGAGAGGCACGACCATGCCTCTCAAAAACGAAAACAACGTGTTTCCTATTTTTTTTCTTCCACGAGAGGCAAACACGGCCGTGTCTCTCGGAAACGGAAAAAAAATACGTTTTGTGTTTTTTTCCTTCCGCGAGAGGCATGGTTATGCTTTCACGAGAGGCACAACCGTGTCTCTTTCGTAAAGGAAAAAAACTTGCTCCCACTTCGGGGTTTTCGTCCGTTTTTTTTGAATTTTTTCGTCAAAACCTATCAACATGGAATCCAGTTTTTGAAGATCTCGACGCGGAATCCAACGGTGAAACGGTTCGAGATTTGGATGCATGGTTTAAGAGATAAAAGGTTTTGAATATACGGATATACAAAAAAAGAAAAAACTCTCAGGTTGCGACAAGTGGGCGCATGCAGTGCGTCACTTGTCGCAACCTGAAAGTTTTCCTTTTTTTATAGATCTGTTTATTCAAAATATTTTATCTCTTAAACCGTGCATCCAAATAGGCAAGCGCCTGTATTTTTTTAGAATAGTAAGCATATTTTTCATTACAGCATATTTTTCTTTCAGAGGCAAATAATAAGGGGCACGGAGGTTCTTGGACAGGTCGACGAGTGGAGAAATGGGTCATACTTATGTCGCCAGCCTGTCTGCTGCCGCCGTGGAGATGATAGCTTCTTCTTGGACCAGTCCCTCTTAGTAGACGGAGAGGAGAAACCTGGTTGGATTGAGGTTATTTGGTGGGGAAAGTATAACACATATTAGAAAAGGGGATTGAGGTTATTTGGTTGGATTGAGGTTATTGAGTACCATCTGGAAACTTAGCCTGTCTGTGTTCCTCTGCCATATAATTTTGGTTCTTCATTTTCAGTGTCAATCCCCTTTTGACATTTATAATATGTCGAAGAATAATGTGGGCCGACCGGTGTCATGGGAAATGCACATTGAGAGCCGATCGATCGTTGCCGTGGGAATCATCGCCGGTTCAGTGCATGCTCGTCGTGAACCCACACACCGGTGGCCAGACGATGGCGATGGTAATCGAGGAGTCATGAATGCGTCAATACTCTATTTCACATGTTTCTCACCGCGGAAAAAAGAGAACGAAGTTTGAACAGACATCAATGACAAGCCACTAGAGGTAGCCAGTGATAATAAAGTAGTAGCAGCACTGACGGTACATTTTGACTGTAGTATGTGATGAACAATCGACCTCGCTATGGTTGAGGAGGACAATAACACATACATACCTAATTTTAACTGGTCTGTGTTAACCATCTTGGAAGTCCTGCAGAGGCTTATCACTGACGCGTCCGCGTTGTCCCTCGAGTGATGACCCTCATCACTGACGTGTGGTCATAGGCCAGTTAGTGATGAGTAGTCACTTGTGTTTGGTTTTGTAGCAGTGTTGGGGGCAACAAATCTTATGTAAATTACATGATGATTCAACATGAATATAGAAGAGAAGAGATATTTTTTCTTGTTTTACGAAGTTTGATTTTTGGATAAAGTAGGAAAGCACCTGCATTTTTTTCTTTTCGAGGCAAAAATAAAAATAAAAAAATGAGGGGCACGGATGTTAATAGACGGGCTGGCAAGCGGAGAACTGGGCCATAGTTGGGGAGAAGAATAGGTTCTTCTTGGGCCAGTCCCTCCGAGGAGAGACCGGGCCGGACTGAGCTTGCTTGTTGGGTGGGAGTATATAACCAGTGGCGGAGCCAGGATTGGCTGACGCCCCAGGCGAGAAACTTAAGAGCTAAAAACTATCCCTAAAAAACTCTACTTTTAAGACATGCAAAAGTGAATATATGTTGCATAACTAATAAGAAACTAAACATAATATTTAGTGGCAACATTTATTTCATGATGGGTCAATTAATAAAGTAAGACAAATCAAAGGACAATATGTAGCATACATAACCAAGCATCTATTCCAGGCAAACTTTTCGCTGCGAGAACCAGCCACTTGGATGAAAAAGACACATCATGTACTAGATATGCGCCGCGTGGTATTAATTTGGTATGTGGCGTGGTACAAATGCTTCGTGGATCCACTTATTTTGTTGAAATTTTTTGAACGGGTGTGGCACTCAGTTTGGTTGATTTAGCGTTTTTGGGTGTGTGTGGCGTACTCCCCTTCGGCTGTTTGAACGTGTTTTTTTTTCTTATGTGCTATCGCTTTCGGTTCTTCCATATTGGTTGTTTTTTTAATGTATGTCACTGTTCATGCTAGCTGTCGCGTGTAAGTTACCGAATTCTGGCTTCCTTTGTTTACTTGGTCTCTTTGGACGTAAATTAGGCTTCATCAAAGGCATATGTTTGGAACAGATAGTTCATCAAGCTTGCAAAGCACTGCCATTATCAGGTTTAGTCGTTTCTTTTTTTTAGATAAACTGCGAGAATTAGTAATTTTTTGTGATCAAATAGGTATACAGAGCTTATATGTACGTGTTTGTATTTAGAGTGTTAATTCACCACTGCATGCATGCAGACTAATTGTGTGATGCCGCGTGTTAGCAAGCTCACCAATTGGAACTCGTGTGTTGAATGGTACTTGATTGCAGCTGCTGGATGGCAAAAGGTGTCGGGCGTGGCCGTGCGACCAATCCGAACTGCCCAGTTGATTGACACTTGATTCCAGGTAGAAGACGACAAGGTGTGTCGGGCGGAGCCATGCAGTGGGTTGGGACGTTGGGTGGAGCGACGCGGTCTACCAATTGGAACTGCTTAGGCTGGTCATAGTGGGAGTAACATAGGTAGTAACATAGATGCCACATAAGCAAAAATGATGAGGTGGCAAGTAGTTAATGAGGAGAGAGGCAAATAGAGTAACATAATATGTTACCATCACATAGCGGTTTCCAATGCAAAATGAGTCTACAAAGTAATAAATGAATACACCTATGTTACCACACATATGACACTACCCACTATAGAGGTAGTAACATAGACTAGTAACATATGTATGTTACTACTTTAAGTTACTCTCCACTATGACTAGCCTTAGCAGAGTTGCATTTGCTTCCAGTAGTAAGACGGCAAAATATGTGTGCGGATTTATGCAGCTGTAGCGGTGATGTGTCAGTTGCGGTTGTGCCGCCCGGAAATTTAGCGCGGCGTGCAGCTGTAGCGGTTGTGATGTGACAGTTGCGGTTGCGCCGCCCGGAAATTTAGCGCGGCGTTCGCTCTGTCATTTTCACCGTATAAAATGACGTGCCGTTGCCGCTTTGCTCGGTATTTCTAGAGCATGTGCGTCGCTCTTCGTCGATGTCGATGTACTCGTGGCTTCTAGAGTTGTCTGGTGTGCTGGGCTGCTATATATATGTTGCCTTTCCTCTTCTTGTTCTGCATGCGTGTTCATTTTTCCTCTATTGCTCGATGGTTGCTCCTTCCTGCGGTCGTGATGGTTTGCGGCGTCCTGGGCGTCCTCGTGGCTCCCTTGCTGTTTCGGTTGGTCGTCGCGGTGGCTCGGGGCGTGCTGTTGGTTCTACTGATTCACCGGATAGTGCTACGTTTGCTCATCGTCCTCGGTCTTGTCGGTCTGGTCGTCGTGCGCCTGGGTCGTCTTCTTCATGTGCTTCCTCCGTGCCGTCTTCCGTTTCTATGAATACTAGTAGAATGCCCGTGCGTTGCTACGGGTTATGATGCATGAAGAAATTAAACAAATAATTAAGGTCGTTTTGAAGGTCAAAACTCATTTCTCCCTCATACGTACATTTCTCGCTCAGACCTCCGGACGTGTTTGGACATCCGGACATCAAATGGGCGCCCGTCTCGGTGATTGCCTTCTCACAGTTGGTGCCAACCGCTCGAGGTCACCACCATCACTCACCACTCACCACTCGTAGTCTCCGCCAGCTCCCCGTCGCCTCTTGCGCAACGTGCGCGCTGGTCGACGACTGCCCCTCCCGCTCACTGTCCTTGGACTGGTCAAATAAGGCGTGCCTAGAGCTAATGGCAAAGTGCAGTTATGCAGGAGATCCTTATACAGTAGCAAATTATTCAAAGCTTCAATCAGGCATTTGATCTTTCAGCAATTTTTGTGCTCTAATCTCTAGTTGTGGATATGCTCTGTTGCTACGATGAAAGCAGGATCCATGTATATCAGTGAGAACTTGTTGTAATTCCATATGAACGAATGAAATATTGTGATTTGGAATCATTTTCTTCTATCATTTGGTACAAATCAGCTAGTTAATCTTAGAAAAGGATCAACCGCATGTACAGCCGTCCGATACAGCCGTGCGTGACCCTTTGATTATCTCCATCTTCCCATCCTACTCACGCAACAGGCAACACCCCGTACCCTTCCTCTCACATCACACTCTTCCACTCGGCCCGCACCAGCAAGTGTCCAGCACGTCCGCCACCATTCTAACACAAAATACGCCTTCAAACAAGTCTTCACAGAACAGCGGACGGGCACCTGCCGTCGAAGCATGCATCATCAACTGTCGTCGAAGCACACCTTGTTGCCGTGGCCAGTTGAAACATCACCGTGAAAGCATGCCTCACAGCATCACGGTTGTTGTCAACGATGCCATCATCGTAACACGTCTCATCGTCGTGTTCGTTGAAGCACATGTCACAGCATTGCAGTGTCCATCAATGCCATCGAAGCACGCCTTGTCATCATGGCCGTCAAAGCGTCGATGCGGCCGTTGAAGCATGCGGCCGTTATGTAATAAAACAAAAGAAACAAATTGACACTGTATAGACGCCTAGACTAACGTACATCCGTATATATCCAGCAAATTGTGTATTGATATGTCAAAGGACCATACTGCCCTTTATACGTTTTGTGAGGGGGGGGGGGTGTACCGAAGCGGGTGTCGAGTTAGCAATGTTCCATTCATAATGCACATGTGTAAAGCAAACTAATTGACCTTGATGTTGGCACAATTCCTCCATTTGATTATCTGACTGGTAAAAGAGACAAGAAATTGAGTAATCAGGCCGATGAAGGAAAAAAAGTAGTCCAAAACGTGAGCAACTTGATTATCATCCAATATAGGTTTTTCTACACCACCTTTTCTTTGAATTTCCAGAAGTTTGCTGTACAACTGCACAAAGTTTAGATGCTAAGATCGAGTCTACCGCAAATGATTAACAAAAATTCTTAAAGCATATCTCCATATCCATAAATTTGTTGAATGTGAACAACAAAATATAGCAAGTAAATACAATAGAAAAATGTAAGTCACGACATAACTAACGATGTTTTTAATGTGGATATTTTTTCTAGTTTACGAAGTTTGATTTTTGGATAAAAAAGGAAAGCACCTGCATTTTTTTCAGAACAAAAAAATCATCTTTTTTTTCTTTTCGAGGCAAAATAAATAAAAATAAATAAGGGGCACGGATGTCAACGGACGGGCCGGCAAGCGGAGAACTGGGCCATACTCTTACTTGTGGAGAAGAGACGAAGAACAAGGTTCTTCTTGGGCCAGTCCCTCCGAGCAGAGACCGGGCCGGACTGAGCTTGCTTGGGTGGGACAACACCATATATATACAACCATCCCAGCCCGGCCACATCGTTGTTGAAACCCTCCGAGAAGAGGCGCCAATGGGCGGCAGCGGAGATCAACGGTGGATGCAAGAGACGCCGACGGGCAGCGGGTCGAATCCAGACTCGGGAGAAGCTCTTCGTCGGTACCGTGGTTTCCTGAGGTGGGAGACCGATTTGCTGCGGAGTCAGGTCAGGTCCCGGGGCCTCGATACGATTGCTGGAAAGAAGGCTTATCTTGAGCGGCATTCTGATGGAAGACAACTAGGTTTTGCTTCACCTCAACTGCAATGGCTGTTGTCCACCCCTAATGTCGGGAGTATGCCTCTGGTGTCTTGGCCTTACCTTGTTCCTCATCATGAGGAGGCCGTGGAGCTACTCTTGCACGAGGCACACAGACTGACCTGCCGCATCCAATCTCTGACGGAACTCGGTGTGCCAATCTCATTGGAGAAGCTCGAATTACTGTATCGCTTGTCCAAAATGTGTGCGAGCCTCTCCAGAAGCATAAGGACGCATGCATCGCCAACTTCAACCGAGTCTTCTCAGGATGCTGCAATTTCTCCTTACAAGGAGCGACGTATGAGCTGGGTGTTGACTTGGGGGAGTCCAGTATTAAGATGCGGCGGCTTCCATGACATAAGTAAGTTAGAGTTCGTCCGTGCTCTGGTTATCTCATCTAACTGATTTTTCTAGTCAGCTTTCCTTCTTTGTTCTTCCTTAAAATGCTTCATACGCGTGCAGAATTGACTAGTGGCTGCAGAGAAAGGAAAATGTATTGAGTAGGTTCAGCAACTAGTGCAATGAGTGAACCATATAAGACAAAGACACATGCTTCAGACATTGCTGCTAGGCATCTATCCAGCACAACAGAACAAGAAAAATACTTCAGACTTGGATGATTTCAGCCATTAGAAAATACACGCACAAGTTCTTCAGTTATTAGTTAGCAATACAAATATCAGCTTTCCGTTAGTTAGCAATAGGAATAGCAATTTTCAGTTAGTAGAAATACAAACAGCAGCAATAAATGTTGTACATACTACATTAGAAAAGTTGTTGTTGTATACGCACTGAATAAAACAACATTGCAGAGAACCATATAAACTTCCATTCCACAAACATGACAAGAGATAATGTACAGATTTATGCAAATAAAAGAACCAAGAAATTGCAGACAAGCAGCAAATAATGTTGCCATCCTTCCACAGATCACATTTCTTCAGATTTTTTTAAGAGACAACGAGCCACTTGTCATTGAAATTGAGTACCACTTGTCATTCCAAAATTCCAGTTTTAACTCTGGGGAAATTCATTGTAGTAGTTCCCGGGCAATTAGTGCTCATGTCAGAAATTAGAGAAACCCACACCAAATTCCTAGAATTTAAATGCAACATGTGTGTCAGAGTTACAGACAGATCAATTGATTCTCTAATCCGTTTACCGTAGAGAAAAGGGTACTGCTTGATCATATGTGCATCTCAGAGGACTAGCGAACCGTACCATTCAAACATGGAGACAATAAGTTATCTAGTAGGAGTAGCTGCTGGAAGGTAGTAACTAATGAAGTAAAGTCTGGACAGTGAAGTTGTGGAGGGCCCATTACGCGGTGCATTTGAAAGAAAATACACCAATGATATGGATGATGGGAAAAGCTATATACATACACAAATACACACTAGTTCACAGTTTCCCAAGTGGACGTTCGGCTTTGGAGTTGGTGAATGTGTAGCACCTGTGTGCTCCTATGTATTTCCTGCTTTTGCTTCCTTTTTCTTTCTTATTAATATGCATTTCTCAGTCAATGCAATCATTTCACTTGCTCATTTTCTTCTTGTATAGTAAGAAATTGTACTTCCCTTTGTTTAGTAGTTTCTACATTTATATAACATTATAACACTACACACATTGATGTTGCAGCCACACTGTCTCCTATGTACTTTACCCCTTGCATCCCTGGTATCATCCCATCCTCCGCCTTTGCCACCCAGGCCTTGCAGATCTACTCATTCGAAATCTTTGAGCTGGATGACAGCTTGAAGTGGCCACTCAATGTCTACGGTGTGGTCGCTGCTCGAGATGCTGTGGATGGTAACCGCAACCTTCTCTTCTCTCGCTCCAGGGCTAACTGCCAATTACTCACTAAAGAGGTATGTATACAACATTTCCCCTTCCTCTTGCATGTGATCTTGTGCATAATAAATACATTTATACTAGCAAAGATAGAAACTTAATATGTCGGTTGATATGGCTTTGCTGGTTCTTAAGCTCAGCAGCATTGGTTGATTAGTACAGCAGATAACAAATTCGCTCTATGAGTAACAATCTAGTGGTAATTAGTACAAGGAAATATTACATGAAAAAAATAGTTTCTACTTCTGATCGAAGTCAAGATGTATTCTGGATCAGTGCAAGCATCTTCAATACTGCACCTTCCAGGCACAATGCAGGCCCTTGTTGATATAGTTGCATGGTCAAAGTTGATTGCAATAGTTTAATGCATATCTCAACAGCATCAATATCATAGGCTTGGTTCTGACACTTGCTCCCCTGATGTAGTTCAAGCAAGAAAATTAATTCAGTAAATAGAAATGAAAACATATTAGGAAGTAGAGGGGCTCGGTGTCAAGCAATGGTTTCTTTTAACTATTTGGTCCAACAAGTACTATGCCAATGTGTCTGTCGATCTCTCATTCTCCTTCTAATAACCGTGGAAGATTTAATCGATTGTAGTGTGGTGAGCAGCAAGAGGAACATTCAAACAATCAATGAGACCATTAATTCCTGGTTCATTCCCCGGGTTCTATGCTGCTAACCATTTGACTTTCCAGTGGACAACTGGACATGGCACCTGGTAAGTCTTGAGCGCAAGCTGTATGATGGTGATGATTACAATAATAAGGCTTGCTAGGTGATGATAATAGTTCTCTAATCTGATCTGGTCCTGTCCTCAAGCTAGTGTGGTTCACACTGTTGAGTGTTGAGAGTTGAGTGTGTCACTGCATTGGGTGGTGGGCATTGTAGGTCTGTACGCTGTACGTGTACAGCACGGTAGTTGCATTTGTTATTTGTGTACAAAAATGAAGTGTCAATGATGGTTAAGCAATCATATTCGATTCAAGATCCAGTGGTTTTTCTTCTCTCTCTCTCTCTCTCTCTCTCTCTCTCTCCGTGTGTGTATCTCATGGTAAACCATTTCACATGGCATTAGTAATGATAATGATGATTGTTGTTTGCAGGATCCTTTTTTGCACTTGACTGGCCCTTCTCGTGCTATTCTGTCTGAGTATCCGGTTGATTTTGAAGTTATACTAAAGATAAAAGATGGAAGCAAGTCTCAAGATAAAGCATTGATCAGTTCTACTAACCACCACCATTTTTGTGCTGATACTGCTCTTTTCCTTGGCTGCCTGTGTTCAGCAAAGTTAAACCTCCAGACTGTTGCTAGTGCTGTCCAGGCCACGATATTATCAGTTCGTGTCACTGGAGGGCTGTCTACTTTTGAATTTGGAGGGCAAATTGCGTGTTCATTGTCTACTGCAGGTCGCCAAGTTGTGTTGTTTGATTCTAGTGAAGAATTTTGTGAAGATCTGGAAGGTTACGTTCCATTGGCAAGGAATGTTGTTATGGTGGAATCAAAAGGTTCGCTGAGGATCATCATAAAAAGTTACGCAAAATCTCATGGTGTTGCTCACCAGGCTGAGTTTGAATTCGATGCCAAGCATTGTCAGATAAGCAGTCAGGAACGTGTTATTGGTGATTCTAAGCTGCAGGTTGTCATTGCTTGGTCCCTACTTGTGAGGGACAAGCTTGACAACATGGCAGCGGGGTATGCCTTCACTTATCCCTCTCTCTGTGGCTAGTTCGACAACTTGGTGGGGTGATCAAACTTAGAACTTTGTTGTCTTGTGTAATCTAACTTGAAGTTGACCTATGTTGTGTTGTGTGATTAAACGTGTCATCAAACTAAGTAGACCTATGTTTTCTTTTGTTCCATTCGTACAGAACTGACCATTGTGATGGAATGACCTAGGAAATATTGCTTTAGCTTCCGGCTTGCCATGAAAACCCCGTACACCAACTTCTGCCAATGCGAGTACCTCTGATTGGATTCAATGAGCACCTCACTGATATAGGACGCTGAACCGGATATTCCTTCCCTGCCTCCTTGCGCTCCACCACAATAGCCACGCTTACAGCCCGAGCGTTAGCTGCCACATATAGCAACAATGGCTCCTTGTCAACCGGAGGAGCAAGAACCGGCGGGTTAGCCAGCTGCCGCTTTAAGTCCTCAAACGCTTCATTTGTGCGTCACTCCAGACGAAGTTGTCCGTTTTCTTCACCATCTGATACAAAGGAATGGCCTTCTCGCCAAGCCGGCCGATAAACCGGCTCAACGCGGCAATCCAGCCTGCCAGACGTTGAACATCATTGATACACTTCGGCTTGGCCAAGGAAGTAATGGCTTTGATCTTTTCTGGATTGGCTTCAATGCCCCCGTTAGACACCAAAAAGCCCAATAGTTTTCCTGCTGGTACACCAAAAACACACTTGGCCGGGTTGAACATCATTTTGTAAACCCGCAGGTTATCAAAGCTTTCCCTCAAGTCATCAATCAATGTCTCCTTCTTCCTTGCCTTCACCATGATATCATCCACATAGGCATGTATGAAGACAATTCTGCACACACCGTTGATAAGTCGCCTGGGCACTCTTAAGCCCAAAGGGCATGGACACATAGCAGAAGGCTCCAAAGCGAGTTATGAAGGATGTCTTCTCCTGGTCCTTAACTGCCATTTTGATCTGATGATAACCAGAATATGCATCCAAAAAGCTCAAACGCTAGCAACCCGCCATAGCATCAATAATTTGATCAATACGGGGGATGTAACGCCCGGATAATCAAGCTACAATAATCCCCTACTAATGATGCCAAGTCATCACTGTTACTGTTGCTAATCTCACCTTGATTCAAAACCAATTCAATTCACC
Source organism: Aegilops umbellulata (assembly GCA_032464435.1). NCBI lineage: Eukaryota > Viridiplantae > Streptophyta > Magnoliopsida > Poales > Poaceae > Aegilops > Aegilops umbellulata. The sequence goes on along the minus strand of CP136059.1, from coordinate 482,247,222 downwards.
TTTTAAAATAAAGTCAAATAAATTATTTCTCCAAACAGTAAAACAAAAATGTTCTAAGGGTGACAAATATTCCATAACTAATTATGATGATGACCCAACACTTTTGTAAAATATTTAAATGCCGTTTTGTAAATATAACAGTGGCTAAAAATAATTATTAAAGGCTTTTTAAATTATAAAGGTACTAAACAATTTTATTTTGAACCTCAAACTTAATGTGGCATTGGCATATTTGGTAACATCAAATTAGGTGCCATTTTGGTATTTTTCTAAAACAAAATAAAAGGAAACTAAGCTAAAATAGAAAGAAATAAAATAAATAAAAGAAAAGGCAAAACAGTAAACAAAGAAAAAAAGAGAGCAAGCCCTCTCCCCTCTCCCTGGGCCGAACGGCCCAACCGGCCATCCAGGCCACCAGGAGGCCCACCCCAACCCCCCTTAACTCCCACTACCCCGAACCCTAACCCCAGTGCGCCCCACTTCCACCCCCCACGTCGCCCGCTCCTCTCCTCCCCGATCTGGATCGAGATCGGGGGCATGGACCAGCCGCGCCCGCGCCGCTCGATCCCCGACGCCCGACGCCGTCCATCGCCGACGCACCTCGCCGGACTGCCTCCTCCTCCCCGATGGGCTGCCACCCCTCCTCGCTGGACGCCTCGTCGTCCTCTCCGCCGTGCGCCGCACCCCCGTGCCGCCTCCCCGCCGGACTGCCTCCTCGCTGCCCAGTCGTCCCCGTCCTCCTCCCCAAGGGCCTCCCTCGAGCCTCGCCGCCCCCTGGTCTCTACTCGCCCGTGAGGACCCCAACCTCCATTTTTCTCTCTCCCCTGTCCCGTGCATGCTACGGCGCCGTCGCCCCCCTACAGCTCTCGACCTCACCCCGCGTCCTCCCGTAGCCGCCATCGCGTCCCGACCGCGGTCACCCCACGTTGGCCGCACCCAGCGTGCGCGCCCGGCCCGCGCCTGGCGCCTACTGACCTCGCCGGCCGCCCTCTCGTGCTCACCCCCCCGCGTGCTCGTCAGTGCCCTGCTCCTCTGCTCACGCGCCGCCACGCTCGCCAGCTTCCGCGCGCGCCGCACTGCCGCGCCTCGCCGTGTCCTCCCTGCAGCCGCTGCTGCTCGCCTTAGCCTCACCCCTCCGCCCCCGACCATTGCTCCGCCGCGCGACCCCGCCACCACCTCCACCGCTGTAGCTTGCGCGCGCCGTCGCACGCCTCTCCTTCGACGACTCACCCGGCCGGCGCCTTGCCGCCGTCCCCCAGCCGCCCCGTTGGCCACGCCCGGGCCAACGCCCGCACGCCCGCATCCTCACAGGGCTCCACCCGCAGCGCCCTGGCGCCCGCACGCCCGTGCGCCCGTTAGCCCCGCTGGGCCTATGACATTGGGGCCCACCCCCTGGAACGGATTATAAAAAAAAGGAATTACAAATATATATAATAAATAAATAATTATTAATATAATTAATTAATTAATTAACTAAATAATTACCTTAATGAATCCTGTTTAGTTAAACTAATTAAAATTGATTAACCTAAATATCTAATTAACCTAACTAATCTGTTAGTTAGGATGATGTGTCAATGGCAGGTGGGTCCCACTGGACCCACATGTCAGTTCGACCCAGTCAACTCTGTTGACTGCTGACGTCAGCATGACATCATGCTGATGTCATAAATCTAATTTCGAATTAAATTAATTAAATAAATTCTAAAAATGATTTAAAACTTTAGAAAATCATATCTTTTAATCCGTAACTCGGATTAAAATACTTTCTACATGAAAGTTGCTCAAAACGACGAGACGAACCCGGATACGCAGCCCGTTCATCCGCCGCACACCCCTAACATATCAAACTCGCAACTTTCCCCCTCCGGCTCCTCTGCCCGAAAACGCGAAACACCGGGGATACTTTCCCGGATGTTTCCCCCCTTCACCGGTATCATCCCATACCGCGTTAGGGCACCTCTAACGCCGTTATTTGTCATGTCATGCATCACTATGCATCTGCTTGCTTAAATATTTATTGTTTCTCCCCCCTCTTGTCTCGATAGACACCGAGCCCGACGTTGCTGCTGCCCCGTTCGACTACGGAGTTGATGACCCATCTCTCTTGCCAGAGCAACCAGGCAAGCCCCCCCTTGATCACCAGATATTGCCTACACTCCTCTATACTGCTTGCATTAGAGTAGTGTAGCATGTTACTGCTTTCGTTATTCCTATCCTGATGCATAGCCTGTCTTTGATACTTCTGTTGATACCTTTACCTGCAATCCTACTGCTTAGTATAGGATGCTAGTGTTCCATCAGTGGCCCTAAACTCTTGTCCGTCTGCCATGCTATACTACTGGGCCGTGATCACTTCGGGAAGTGATCGCGGGCATATACTATATACTTTACACTGTTACATTACCCGTGACACTGTTCGGAGATGGGGGCTGAAGGGGCAGGTGGTTCCACCCAGGTAGTGGTGGGCCTGGGTTCCCGACGGCCCCTGACTGTTACTTTGTGACGGAGCGACAGGGCAGGTTTGAGACCACCTAGGAGAGAGGTGGGCCTGGCCCTGGTCGGCGTTCGCGGATACTTAACACGTTTAACGAGATCTGGGTATTTGATCTGAGTCTGGCCATTTGGTCGATACGCACTAACCATCTACGCGGGAGTAGTTATGGGTATCCCGATGTCGTGGTATCAGCCGAAGCCTTCGTGACGTCAGCAACTGAGCGGCGCGCGCCGCATTGGATCGTAAGCTCGCTCTTGTATTAAGGGGGCTAGATCTGCTTCCGGCCGCGTTCGCAACGTGCAGGTGTGCTAAGGGCGATGGGCCCAGACCCCTGGGCGCTTAGGTTTAGACCGGCGTGCTGACCTCTCTGTTGGTCTAGGTGGGGCTGCGACGTGTTGATCTTCCGCGGCCAGGCATGACCCCGGAAAGTGTTTCCGGCCAAATGGGATCAAGCGTGTTGGGTTATGTGGTGCACCCCTGAAGGGAAGTTAAACTATTCGAATAGCCGTGATCTTCGGTAACAGGACGGCTTGGAGTTGTACCTTGACCTTATGACAACTAGAACCGGATACTTAATAAAACACACCCTTCCATGTGCCAGATACAACCCGGTGATCGCTCTCTAACAGGGCATCGAGGAGGGGATCGCCGGGTAGGATTATGCTATGCGATGCTACTTGGAGGACTTCAGTCTACTCTCTTCTATATGCTGCAAGACGGAGGCTGCCAGAAGCGTAGTCTTCGACAGGATTAGATACCCCCCTCTTATTCTGGCATTCTGCAGTTCAGTCCACTGATATGGCCCCTTACACATATATCCATGCATATGTAGTGTAGCTCCTTGCTTGCGAGTACTTTGGATGAGTACTCACAGTTGCCTTGTTCCCCCTTTTCTCCTTTTCTCTACCCGATTGCTGCAATCAGACGATGGAGCCCAGGATCCAGGCGCCACCGTCGACGACGACTCCTACTACACTGGAGGTGCCTACTACTACGTGCAGCCCGCTGTCGACGACCAGGAGTAGTTAGGAGGATCCCAGGCAGGAGGCCTGCGCCTCGTTCGATCTGTATCCCAGTTTGTGCTAGCCTTCTTAAGGCAAACTTGTTTAACATATATCTGTACTCAGATATTGTTGCTTCCGCTGGCTCGTCTATGATCGAGCACTTGTATTCGAGCCCTCGAGGCCCCTGGCTTGTATTATGATGCTTGTATGACTTATTTTATTTGTAGAATTGTGTTGTGATATCTTCCCGTGAGTCCCTGATCTTGATCGTACACATTTGCATGCATGATTAGTGTACGATTGAATCGGGGGCGTCACAAGTTGGTATCAGAGCCGACTGCCTGTAGGAATCCCCCTTCCACACTCCTTGGCCGAAGTCTGAGTCTAGACATTGAAAACTGTTTTACTAACATGGCTGTGCGGCCCATGGGCCCACGTCGCCATTTGGGTGGTATTAGGATCTTTTACTCCTCGTCTATACTCTGGGACTCTGAGCTCTTTTCTATTCGGATTAAATGATTTTGCTAAAAACAAAACTAACTTAGGTTCTCGATAATACTTTCTCCCGGAGAGCCCCTCACTTCAGATGATCGCCTGATGCACTAGAAGATTCCGAAGTTACTCTACGATGTTCTCTCGAGTCTTTGTGACATCGCATTTGCGATTTCCTCCCACCGTCAACCCCTATGAAAACTGCATACACTTACCATTCATACAATCATTCCCCGTTGATCTTGTTATTACAAGATGTCCCGAAATACTCCCTGTTGTTCCGAGAATCCATTGAGCTTAGTGCCTTGCTATACTTTGTCACCTGAATACCCCTACGGATAATTCTCGCACTCATCGAGTATCCGCTCATTCCCAGTTGTTCAGGTGTTTCACCAAAGACTTCAAAATATCATTCGATCTTCCAAAAATCCCGAGCAGCCTATTGCTCTTGAAATTCTCGCTTGCTTGCATTATGGATAATCCCATAAGTTTCGTAATCTCATTGGCCTCCCTTACCTTTATCATTTAAGTCCGTTGATTCAATATGTTGAGGATGCTCGCATTCCTCAGTCGAATCCTAGGATTCATCCTTCCAGCTCAGACGTCATTTGGATATGAGCTGAATCTTGACCAATCAATGCCTTGATCGTTTGAGTTTCCAAGTCTATTGAACTTATTCATTTTCGATCGGCACGATTGCTTCCGATCCCTTGATTTTGAAATCATAAAATTTCTTAGCATTAAGCTTTGAATTAGTCAGTTGTTTCCATAATCCGATGCCTTGGCATTCCTTCTTCCTCTGGCTGAATGTCGATACTCACATCAGCTGCATTGTGGACCGCCATACCCATTGCCGGGTTATTATCCGACAAGGTCCTTCACAACCAAAATTCTTGTGAGTTCCTTACCTGATACATAATGCCCTTAGTAAATTGTATCATCTGCTTGGCCAACCATGCTCTGCCTTCGAGCTTGTGGTATTTACTATTAAAGCATGTGGTATATGTTTCCATGATACCTTGACGGGTTGAACCTATGCCTTCCTTAATATGTGTGAACTCGAAAGTTTTCATGAGTCACACACTTCTGGTATTTTGCCAGGTAAAATTCCAACACTACAACTTCCTCGAATGTGAGAAGTGAATGAAGGGTTATGCATTGGAGAAGTGGGAGTCGACCTTGAACTTTGTGTTCATGCCCATGGGCACGATGTAGATCTTATCATTTAAGCTTCTCTTAAATCAATTATTCCCTTATTATAAGTCCATGTTATATCTGGGATTTGGTCCTTTGCAATCGTGGTTCCGACCATGATTGTTCTCCTTAGATCCCATTTCTCGGGCAAGTTTGAGCACTTGTCCTCTGTGGATTAATACATCAGTCCAACCTTTACTTTGATCTTTCGTCGAGTATTACCTCATGGCATCTCGAGGATATCATGCCATTGCACTACATATTATGAATTTTTGATGAAGTACTACCTTTCCCTGTCTTTGTCACTTCATGGGTTCTGGGTTGTTTGTCAACCGAGAACACCGAAAAGTGAATCAATTTCGCACTCTGATTCAATAGCTCTAAGTAACCTTCGTTGCTTATGAGTTTAATAATCCTTCAAGTCATTCCAAGCCTGATCGGCTATATCATTATCATGCTAAATTATTAACTGTGCTACCTCGTCCTTAATCCCGGAGCACAATTTTCGATGATGAGCTAAGCTTACGCGATCTTCCTTGTCATATCAGTTCACCTTGAACAACAAGCTTGATTTCAAGTTTGTGTCCTACCCATGGTTCCAATAACCTTCCGGTTCATCATTCCTTTGATTTGATGTCGTCGCTGATTGATTACATCTAGAAATCTCTCGACAAATGTGTCGTGAACATCATCAACCTTATGAGGTCTTCCAAGATATCTATCGAATTCTTGATGAGAAATAGCGTCCTTTGCCCTTGATGATTTGGGTTATCATCGACAACATTATTGCATTCCCACCAACACAAAACTTGTTCCTGTTTTGTGTTGTACCTTGAGTTCCTTGCTATCCAACTTATGTTATGTTCTACCACGGAGTATTACCATCTTTGATGTCAAGAATGTTGTGAGGATTGCTCCACCTCTTAAGAATTCTTGCTATAATGATACTTCTCACCCTCACCATTCTTTCTTGGTCCCCGTGTTGATTTTAACCGGGATACCAACACGTGAACCGTGCTGCTTGGATTCTGTACTTCTAGCAACCCTGTTGCTTTAAAGTCAATGGCCGATAGTTTCATTCTAAGTCTTTTGGTTAGGGAGTCACCATTCTAACATTGATCATGCTAATTAAGCCCATATTTCGGGTTGCACCTTCCAACCAATGTTTAACCGAGTATGTTTTCCTCGAGCATACACCATTATATCATTTGATCTGACTAATGTTATCTCCTTGTTCACGTAATTGTGGACACCCATATTTTGGAAGTCTCGATGAATTGTCGCTGAGTTTATCAGCTACCTCCTCATCCTCTTCTTGGTTTAATGATGAACTCTTGTGTCGAAACTTGCTCCCATAGTTCATTTCCCGAGAATCTTGCAATGTCATTTCGTCTATTTGTGTTGCACCTTTTCTTCTCGGACATCCTGAGTCTGAGGTATCATGACACCAATTAGATCTGAACCTCGGCCAGATATGATGGTGGGGACATGTTTTCAAGAGTTATAACATTGGTCGTTATATGACCCGGTAAGGTGGTGTCATGCCGAGTACACCTGTCCGGAGGACCTATTGATATAGTTTTCTTTTAACAAGGTTAACCATTTTTCCATGAGGAAATTGAATGCCATGTTTAATAAGCTTATCCTAATGGATCCTTTGTGTATCCCAAAGTCTAACCTTTGCTTGAATACCATGTCAATGCTATCTCGAAGCATGTCTGTGATACTCCGATCTTCAATAAGAACATTTGAAACAAAATGTTATGTTTTCTTTATCGATTACCCAAAACACCGTTGTATGGGTTTTGTCATGAAATTCCTCTCCCCTTACCTAGATGGTTTCTACTTTCTATCCCGTTGTGGACATCATGCTCTGCTTGTCCTTGGGAAGGATATACCCCTGAAATATGTGTTTAAACACATTTTTCCTTTCCATTGTTCTGTTTAACCTGATGATCACATTACCATTCCATTGGTTTGTTTGGCCTTTCTTGTGATCTATATAATCTAAGCATCAATAATTCACTGCTTATGAAAACACCTCGGTGTAAAACTCTGCCAGTGAGACCCTGTTTCTACTGTTGATGACATTTCGGTAACCGCCGATGGATGAGAACTTTGCCTCTTGGCCCGCCTCGTTTCAACAAGCGAGAAAATGGTTCTCTTCATCCCTCGCCCTTGGTACCGATGTTGTTGCCGACATAACTAACAGGCTACCCCCTGACATGCCTTGCTTACATGACCGTGCGAGACGTCTCCGCCCTTCCTACTTTTAACCCACATGGTGGGCCCATAACCCACAGGTCCCAGGATCGAAACCTGACTCTCCTGTACACCTTGTTGACAAAGTTATCCCTTACTCTTGGTTTCGCGTGTAATTCATGAGCCACCTTCCTAGTGATATGTTCCGGTATCAGATGCAATACTTAAACTTGATGCTTTGAACCCCTTTCACCTTCTGATTAGGCATCGAACAATTGCCTATGTTTGAAACTTCGCATGGTACCTTCTTACTTTGCTCTCGATATCTTCCTAAGTTTCAACTCGAGAGGTACTTATGCTTCTTCCCCTAAGTTAACCGTCTGATGCTCGATCTTGTTAGAATCCGTCCTTATAGAGTTTTCCCTTCTTACCCTTTTGTAAGTATGATGAAGATCCCAAAGAAAGGATGCCTACTTCATCATGATGACCTGAAGCAGAGAAATGAAGACATCAATATAATGGATCGACCACTTCGAGAAGAGGAACCAAGACCGAGAAGATCCATTAGCATTCCGTAACTAGACCTTTCCCCCCCTTCGCTACCTCTTAAATCTCGGGACGAGATTTCTTGTAGTGGAGGAGATTTGTAACGCCCGGATAATCAAGCTACAGTAATCCCCTACTAATGATGCCAAGTCATCACTGTTACTGTTGCTAATCTCACTTTGATTCAAAACCAATTCAATTCACTTTTTAAAATAAAGTCAAATAAATTATTTCTCCAAACAGTAAAACAAAAATGTTCTAAGGGTGACAAATATTCCATAACTAATTATGATGATGACCCAACACTTTTGTAAAATATTTAAATGCCCTTTTGTAAATATAACAGTGGCTAAAAATAATTATTAAAGGCTTTTTAAATTATAAAGGTACTAAACAATTTTATTTTGAACCTCAAACTTAATGTGGCATTGGCATATTTGGTAACATCAAATTAGGTGCCATTTTGGTATTTTTCTAAAACAAAATAAAAGGAAACTAAGCTAAAACAGAAAGAAATAAAATAAATAAAAGAAAAGGCAAAACAGTAAACAAAGAAAAAAAGAGAGCAAGCCCTCTCCCCTCTCCCTGGGCCGAATGGCCCAACCGGCCATCCAGGCCACCAGGAGGCCCACCCCAACCCCCCTTAACTCCCACTACCCCGAACCCTAACCCCAGTGCGCCCCACTTCCACCCCCCACGTCGCCCGCTCCTCTCCCCCCGATATGGATCGAGATCGGGGGCATGGACCAGCCGCGCCCGCGCCGCTCGATCCCCGACGCCCGACGCCGTCCATCGCCGACGCACCTCACCGGACTGCCTCCTCCTCCCCGATGGTCTGCCACCCCTCCTCGCTGGACGCCTCGCCGTCCTCTCCGCCGTGCGCCGCACCCCCGTGCCGCCTCCCTGCCGGACTGCCTCCTCGCCGCCCAGTCGTCCCCGTCCTCCTCCCCAAGGGCCTCCCTCGAGCATCGCCGCCCCCTGGTCTCTACTCGCCCGTGAGGACCCCAACCTCCTTTTTTCTCTCTCCCCTGTCCCGCGCACGCTACGGCGCCGTCGCCCCCCTACAGCTCTCGACCTCACCCCGCGTCCTCCCGTAGCCGCCATCGTGCCCCGACCGCGGTCACCCCGCGCTGGCCGCACCCAGCGTGCGCGCCCGGCCCACGCCTGCCGCCTACTGACCTCGCCGGCCGCCCTCTCGTGCTCACCCCCCCGCGTGCTCGTCGGTGTCCTGCTCCTCTGCTCACGCGCCGCCACGCTCGCCAGCTTCCACGCGCGCCGCACTGCCGCGCCTCGCCGTGTCCTCCCTGCAGCCGCTGCTGCTCGCCTTAGCCTCACCCCTCCGCCCCCGACCACTACTCCGCCGCGCGAACCCGCCACCACCTCCACCGCTGTAGCTTGCGCGCGCCGTCGCACGCCTCTCCTCCGACGACTCACCCGGCCGACGCCTTGCCGCCGTCCCCCAGCCGCCCCGTTGGCCACGCCCGGGCCAACGCCCGCACGCCCGCATCCTCACGGGGCTCCACCCGCAGCGCCCTGGCGCCCGCACGCCCGTGCGCCCGCACGCACGTGCGCCCGTTTGCCCCGCTGGGCCTATGACATTGGGGCCCACCCCCTGGAACGGATTATAAAAAAAGGAATTACAAATATATATAATAAATAAATAATTATTAATATAATTAATTAATTAATTAACTAAATAATTACCTTAATTAATCCTGTTTAGTTAAACTAATTAAACTTGATTAACCTAAATATCTAATTAACCTAACTAATCTGTTAGTTAGGATGATGTGTCAATGGCAGGTGGGTCCCACTGGACCCACATGTCAGTTTGACCCAGTCAACTCTGTTGACTGCTGACGTTAGCATGACATCATGCTGATGTCATAAATCTAATTTCGAATTAAATTAATTAAATAAATTCTAAAAATGATTTAAAACTTTAGAAAATCATATCTTTTAATCCGTAACTCGGATTAAAATACTTTCTACATGAAAGTTGCTCAAAACGACGAGACGAACCCGGATAGGCAGCCCGTTCATCCGCCGCACACCCCTAACATATCAAACTCGCAACTTTCCCCCTCCGGCTCCTCTGCCCGAAAACGCGAAATACCGGGGATACTTTCCCGGATGTTTCCCCCCTTCACTGGTATCATCCCATACCGTGTTAGGGCACCTCTAACGCCGTTATTTGTCATGTCATGCATCACTATGCATCTGCTTGCTTAAATATTTATTGTTTCTCCCCTCTCTTGTCTCGATAGACACCGAGCCCGACGTTGCTGCTGCCCCGTTCGACTACGGAGTTGATGACCCCTCTCTCTTGCCAGAGCAACCAGGCAAGCCCCCCCTGATCACCAGATATTGCCTACTCTCCTCTATACTGCTTGCATTAGAGTAGTGTACCATGTTACTGCTTTCGTTATTCCTATCCTGATGCATAGCCTGTCTTTGATACTGCTGTTGATACCTTTACCTGCAATCCTACTGCTTAGTATAGGATGCTAGTGTTCCATCAGTGGCCCTACACTCTTGTCCGTCTGCCATGCTATACTACTGGGCCGTGATCACTTTGGGAAGTGATCGCGGGCATATACTATATACTTTACACTGTTACATTACCTGTGATACTGTTCGGAGATGGGGGCTGAAGGGGCAGGTGGTTCCACCCAGGTAGTGGTGGGCCTGGGTTCCCGACGGCCCCTGACTGTTACTTTGTGGCGGAGCGACAGGGCAGGTTCGAGACCACCTAGGAGAGAGGTGGGCCTGGCCCTGGTCGGCGTTCGCGGATACTTAACACGTTTAACGAGATCTGGGTATTTGATCTGAGTCTGGCCATTTGGTCGATACGCACTAACCATCTACGCGGGAGTAGTTATGGGTATCCCGATGTCGTGGTATCAGCCGAAGCCTTCGTGACATCAGCAACTGAGCGGCGCGCGCCGCATTGGATCGTAAGCTTGCTCTTGTATTAAGGGGGCTAGATCTGCTTCCGGCCGCGTTCGCAACGTGCAGGTGTGCTAAGGGCGATGGGCCCAGACCCCTGGGCGCTTAGGTTTAGACCGGCGTGCTGACCTCTCTGTTGGTCTAGGTGGGGCTGCGACGTGTTGATCTTCCGCGGCCAGGCATGACCCCGGAAAGTGTTTCCGGCCAAATGGGATCAAGCGTGTTGGGTTATGTGGTGCACCCCTGAAGGGAAGTTAAACTATTCGAATAGCCGTGATCTTCGGTAACAGGACGGCTTGGAGTTGTACCTTGACCTTATGACAACTAGAACCGGATACTTAATAAAACACACCCTTCCAAGTGCCAGATACAACCCGGTGATCGCTCTCTAACCGGGCATCGAGGAGGGGATCGCCGGGTAGGATTATGCTATGCGATGCTACTTGGAGGACTTCAGTCTACTCTCTTCTATATGCTGCAAGACGGAGGCTGCCAGAAGCGTAGTCTTCGACAGGATTAGATACCCCCCTCTTATTCTGGCATTCTGCAGTTCAGTCCACTGATATGGCCCCTTACACATATATCCATGCATATGTAGTGTAGCTCCTTGCTTGCGAGTACTTTGGATGAGTACTCACAGTTGCCTTGTTCCCCCTTTTCTCCTTTTCTCTACCCGATTGCTGCAATCAGACGATGGAGCCCAGGATCCAGGCACCACCGTCGACGACGACTCCTACTACACTGGAGGTGCCTACTACTACGTGCAGCCCGCTGTCGACGACCAGGAGTAGTTAGGAGGATCCCAGGCAGGAGGCCTGCGCCTCGTTCGATCTGTATCCCAGTTTGTGCTAGCCTTCTTAAGGCAAACTTGTTTAACTTATATCTGTACTCAGATATTGTTGCTTCCGCTGGCTCGTCTATGATCGAGCACTTGTATTCGAGCCCTCGAGGCCCCTGGCTTGTATTATGATGCTTGTATGACTTATTTTATTTGTAGAGTTGTGTTGTGATATCTCCCCGTGAGTCCCTGATCTTGATCGTACACATTTGCGTGCATGATTAGTGTACGATTGAATCGGGGGCGTCACAGTGGAGGGCAAAAGGATCTGCTGGACAAGCTTTGTTGAGATCTGTGTAGTCCACACACATACGCCAAGTGTCGTTCTTCTTTAGGACCAGCACCGGATTAGCCAACCATTCAGGATGGAATACTTGAACGATAAACCCAGCCGCCAAGAGCCTGGCTACTTCTTCACCAATAGCCTTGCACCTTTCCTCATTGAACCTGCGAAGAAACTGTTTGACCGATTTATACTTGGGATCAACATTAAGAGTGTGATCAGCGAGTTCTCTCGGTACACCTGGCATGTCAGAAGGCTTCCACACAAAGATGTCCCGATTCTCACAGATGAACTCGATGAGCGCGCTTTCCTATTTCGGATCCAAGTTAGCGCTAATGCTAAACTGTTTGGATAAATCGCGAAGCACGAAGTCAACAAGTTTAGTCTCATCAGCTGATTTGAATTTCAGGGCCGGATCATGCTCCGTAGTTGGCTTTTTCAACGAAGTCATATTGGCCGGATCAACGTTATCCTTGTAAAACTTCAACTCCTCTGTTGCACAAACCGACTCAGCATAAGCCGCATCACCTTCTTCACACTCCAGAGCGATCTTGCAGCTCCCATGCACAGTTATAGTTCCCTTGTGACCCGACATCTTGAGCTGTAAATAGATATAATATGGCCTGGCCATGAACTTGGCATAGGCCGGCCGTCCAAACAGGGCATGATACGGGCTCTTGATTTTTACTACCTCAAAGGTTAACTTCTCTGACCTTGAATCATGCTCATCTCCAAAAGCCACCTCCAGGGCTATCTTACCAACAGGATATGCCGATTTACCAGGCACCACACCATGAAACACCGTATTGGACGGTTTAATATTTTTATCTGTTAACCCCATGCGACGGAAAGTTTCATAATAAAGAATATTGATGCTACTCCCTCCATCCATGAGTACCTTAGTGAACTTATAACCTCCCACCTGAGGTGCCACTACCAGTGCCAGATGACCTGGATTGTCAACCCGGGGTGGATGATCTTCCCTGCTCCACACAATCGGCTGCTCAGACCAGCGCAAATAATGGGGCATCGACGGTTCAACGATATTCACTTCCCTTTTATGAAGCTTCTGATCACGCTTGTCCAGGCTAGTAGAAAGACATGATACTACCCGCTATTTAACTGCTTCGGGTTGCTCTGGTAACCCGACTACTGCTGCTGCTTGTTCCTGTTGGGGATATCACTACTGGGCGTAAACCGGCCTGCTTGGGTCGGGTTAACTTCAACAGTAGTTCAAGGATGTTAAAGCCCGATAAACTTGTAAAGGCCCAAGGCCGTAGTCGGTTTAGTATCTGTAGCCATAAACCGACTGGTATAAACTTGTACTATAAGATAGGGAAAGAAAGAGACCAACCCGGGTACAAGTATAAACCGGAGATTGGGACTCTGTGAACCGACGGGCGTCACTCGTGTATATAAGGGGGCGACCCGACAGCGGTTCAAGGGAGAGACAACCACAACTCAAGGCCTAGGCGAAGCTTGTTTGCTCCCTAGTCATCGAGACTTCATCAATTCCACCACAAACTAGACGTAGGCTTTTACCTTCATCGAAGGGGCCGAACTAGTATAAACTCTCAGCGTCCCTGTGTCCGCTTTAACCCCTTCGAGTTAACCCGTTGCGATGGCTCCACGACTAAGTCCTTTGGCTAGGACACCTGCCGTGACAAACCCACGACAGTTGGCGCCCACCGTGGGGCTATCGCACGATGGTTTCAAGTTCTTGGAGGGCCGCTTTGAAGGACTCGAGGGATACGCCGTGGGCCGGATGACCAAGAGTCGTCGCGGCAAGATCTACATCGATGACGCAGGCTGGGGCCCCGAGGCCGGCTCAATTGAGTACGGGTACCGGGTCCCCTTTGGCGGTATACACGTCTTCATCGGCAAAATCGGTGAACCGGGCCCTGAGCTGGACACCTGCACCGACCTCATCGAAACAGCTCAGCGTGCGCGACCTGCCCGGGTTAAGCCAGCCGTGAAGCGTGCCTTTGTAGGAGTCATCCATGGAGGGAACTATGAGGACGGATCAGGATCTAGTGGCAAAACCGTCGTTTATTCCGGCGACGAGTCGTCAACCAGGGAAACTGAGTCGTTGTATCAAGTGCAAGATGGTCGGATTGGGGGCTGTTCCGATGGCGACAGTATTCCGGACCCCTCTGATCTACCTAGCCGGGTCGGTATATTCATGGCCGGTATGCAAGCGGCGCTTCACTCATCGACGGCCGCGGCAATGGTTTCCGGTTCAGCGGCGGCTGCCGGAGCAGGAGGCTCTGTGCGCCCACCGGCTCAAGTGTTAGCTGACCTATTCAACGCATTGGCTGCGCTCATGGCAGAGGCTAATCCGACGGATCGGGATGCTCATAATGCAGAGATGGCAAAGGTGAGAGAGCAGATTAACCAGGCCAAAGCGGATCTGGCAGCTGAGGAGGTTAGGATGACCACGGAGCGAGCCGCTTTGGACGCACAAGCTTATAAACTCATGCTGGACCAAAGGGCTTCATAGGAAGTCATGAGAAGGAAGTACCGATCTCGCTTACCCTCGGTCTTTGAAGGAATGGATCTTTTCAATACCCCTGGAGCAGGGACCAGTAATCAACCAGTGGTAAACCGGGCGGAGGCGCCCGAGACGGGCTCGCCGGTTCAGCCCCGTGTAATAGATATGCCCCGTCATAACCCGGGAGAGCCACGGGTTGTGCATACCCCTCCGGATAACTATTCTAATCCGCTGGACAACCTTGTGGCAGCGACGGCACGGTTGGAAGCTATTCCGGTCGAGGGAGATTCACTGCAAGCGATAGAGACGCGCCGGGTTAGGGAGCTCCTCAGAACGGCGTTGGTTCAGCAGGAAGCATATTCATATAGCCGCGAACGGATTCACTCCACCCCGCGTCCAAGCCGGAGTTACAGTAGAGATATGGAAGAACCAACCGAGCCAAGTAATGCACGGCGTAGGGCTCCCCACGGCAACAATCCGGCCCCCGACGCCCAAGAGGTGGTAGACCGGGCCCGGGCGCGTAGGGAAGCTGAGTTAGCAGCACCGCATTAGGCTCATCAGATTACGCCGGTTCGTCCCACTACTTCAGTTGAACCGGGAATCACTTCTAGCGCTTTGGGAGTGCCTTGCCTCGTCCCGGCCCTCCGCAATGTACGCCTGCCCAAGGATTTCAATGGCCCGCGCAAGGTGCCGAATTATACGGCGGATCAACCCCCAGAGTCGTGGGTGGAGAGTTATGAGATGGCCATGGAGATGCTGGACGTGGATGATGCGGCATGCACAAAATATTTCACCATGATGCTTGAAGGGACAGCCCGTACTTGGTTAAAAAGCCTGCCGCCCAATTCTATCGGTTCATGGGCACAGTTGCGAGCCCGGTTCATAAGCAATTTTAAAGACACGTGCAAGCAGCCCATGTCGGTGGTGGATTTAGCGGCTTGTGTCCATGAGGAAGGAGAGTCAACAACTCATTGGGTGCGCCGGGTTTCAAAGATCCTACATTCATCAGACCGTATCAATGCGGACATCGCAGTTGTAACCCTGGAAGGCAATTGCCGATTTGGGCCTTTAAAGTTAAAATTAGGACGGATGAGGCGCCATTGTACTGACATGGGAACGCTCATGACTGCTCTGGTGAAGTATGCTGATTCTGATAGTACCAAGGATCCCGAGTCTGATGATGAAAAGACAGGGAAGGGAAGGAAGAACGGCAACCCCAGAGGTCAGCAGCATAACTCGGCAGGAAACGTAGGTGGTGGCAAGCGTAAAGCGGATGGCAACACGAATTATGTGGCTAACACTAATGTGCAGGACAGGGGCCAACGACGTAGGGGCAAAAACCGCAGTGGCGGACCTGGACCCAATCCGGAGCGCTTAAATTATCTGTTGAATCAGCCTTGTCCAAAGCATGGGACCAGAGAGGAGCCAGCAAACCACCTTTGGAAGGATTGTTATATCATGCAAGAGTTTAAGAGCTCCAATGCTTTTCGGTATGACCCCAGCTCCGGTGGCGGTTCAGGATCCGGGCCGAGTCATGGTGGAGGAAATCCCGGTTCAGGGTTTAATGGTAATCCGAGCGGACATGGCAATCAGCATAATCAAAACAGTCAGCAACAGCAGCAGTCGGGTTACCAGAGTAATCCAAAGCAGTTAAACAGTGGACAATATCATGTGTTTACCACCAGCATGGACAAGCGGGACCGAAAGGTCCAGAAGCGGGCGGTTAACTCCATTGAACCGGCTGTGCCACGGTATCCGCGCTGGTCAGAGCAGCCAATTATATGGAGTAGAGAGGATCACCCTCCTCGGGTTGACAATCCGGGTCAGCTGGCTTTGGTGGTGGCGCCTCAGGTGGGAGGCTATAAGTTCACCAAGGTACTCATGGACGGGGGTAGCAGTATTAATATCCTATACTATGAGACCTTTCGATGCATGGGGCTAAAGGATAAGGACCTCCGTCCTTCAAACACGGTTTTCCATGGTGTGGTGCCTGGCAAGTCAGCATACCCCGTGGGCAAGATAGCCTTGGAAGTAGCCTTCGGAGATGATCACGATTCCCGATCAGAGACACTGACGTTTGAGGTGGTGAAAATCCAAAGCCCGTACCATGCCCTGTTTGGCCGGCCAGCCTATGCCAAGTTCATGGCACAACCCTGCTATGTGTATCTACAGCTCAAGATGCCGGGTCATAAGGGGACCATCACGGTTCACGGAAGTCGTAAGATCGCTTTGGAGTGCGAGGAAGGAGACGCCGCGTATGCGGAGTCGGTTTGTGCTACCGAGGAGCTCAAGTACTATAAAGACAACGTTGATCCAACGGATATGACCCCTTTAAAGAAGCCTACTACAGAGCATGATCCGACCTTGAAGTTCACGTCGGCGGCTGAGACCAAGCTTGTTGACTTCGTACCTGGTGATTCGTCCAAACAGTTCAGCATCAGCGCCAATCTGGATCCGAAATAGGAAAACGCGCTCATCGAGTTCATCCGTGAGAATCGGGACATCTTTGCATGGAAACCTTCTGACATGCCAGGTGTACCGAGGCAACTCGCTGAGCACACCCTTAATGTGGATCCTAAATACAAACCGGTGAAACAGTTCCTCCGCCGGTTCAACGAGGAGAGGAGAAAAGCTATTGGAGAAGAGGTGGCCAGGCTATTGGCAGCTGGCTTCATCATTGAAGTTTTTCACCTTGAGTGGCCTGCTAATCCGGTGCTGGTCCTTAAGAAAAATGGCACCTGGCGCATGTGTGTGGATTATACGGATCTTAATAAGGCCTGCCCTGCGGATCCTTTTGCCCTCCCCCGTATTGATCAAATCATTGATGCTACGGCGGGTTGCGAGCGCTTATGTTTCTTGGATGCATACTCCGGCTATCATCAGATTAAAATGGCAGTTAAGGACCAAGAGAATACGGTGTTCATAACTCCCTTTGGAGCCTTCTGCTATGTGTCTATGCCTTTTGGGCTCAAAAGTGCCCAGGAAACTTATCAACGGTGTGTGCAAAATTGTCTCCACAAACAGATTGGCCGTAATGTGCATGCTTATGTGGATGATATTGTGGTTAAGTCAAGGAAGAAGGAGACTTTGGTCGATGATTTGAAGGAGACCCTTGATAACCTCAGGACGTACAAGATGATGCTCAATCCGGCCAAATGTGTCTTTGGTGTACCAGCTGGCAAGTTATTGGGTTTTCTAGTGTCCCATAGGGGAATTGAGGCTAATCCGGAGAAGATCACGGCTATCACCTCTCTGGCTAAACCGAAGTGTATTAACGATGTTCAACGTCTGGCAGGTCGGATTGCTGCACTGAGTCGGTTTATCAGCCGCCTCGGGGAGAAAGCGATACCTTTATATCAAATGCTGAAGAAGACGGATCAGTTCGTCTGGAGTTCTGCTGCGGATCAGGCATTGGAGGACTTAAAGCGGCAGTTGGCCAATCCGCCCGTGCTCGCTGCTCCCATTGATAGGGAACCATTGCTGCTGTATGTTGCTGCTAATGCTCGCGCGGTTAGTTTGGCTATTATGGTGGAGTGGAAGGAGGCGGGCAAAGAGTACCCGGTTCAGCGCCCGGTTTACTATATCAGTGAGGTGCTTATTGAATCCAAACAAAGATATCCGCATTGGCAGAAGCTGGTATATGGAGTTTTTATGGCGAGCCAGAAGTTGAAGCAATATTTCCAAGGGCATCCCATCACAGTGGTCAGCTCTGCTCCTTTGGGTGATATCATCCAAAACCGAGAAGCAACTGGTCGGATCGCCAAATGGGCTATCGAGCTTGGACCGCTTGGTTTAAAATACGTGCCTCGCACTGTGATAAAGTCTCAGGCACTTGTTGACTTCATCAATGATTGGACGGAGTTGCAAGTCCCTGAAGAGAAGCCGGATCACACATATTGGACCATTCATTTTGATGGGTCACGTCAATTGGAGGGCTCGGGGGCTGGAGTCATATTAACTTCCCCACGAGGTGACAAGTTTTGTTATGTTCTCCGTTTAATGTTCCCTTGTACTAACAATGCAACAGAGTACGAAGCCTTGCTCCACGGTCTCCGGATGGCTAAGGAGATGAATTTAAGCCGAGTTAAGTGCTTCGGAGACTCGGATCTGGTGGCCCAACAGGTGTCTGGTACATGGGATTCTAAAGATCCACTCATGGCTGCATATCGTCGTGAGGTTGATGTGGTCGCAGGTCACTTCAAGGGGTATTAGGTGGACCACGTGGACCGACGAAAGAACGAGGCGGCAGACGCTTTAAGCCGGCTGGGTTCACAGCGTAAACCGGTACCACCTAATGTGTTCCTTGATGTGCTTTACAACCCATCGGTTCAACTACCTGGGGAGGCGGATTTGGCGGTTCCTGACCCGGAGGCCCAGATGGTGGCGGCGCTACACGTCATCCCGGATTGGACGCTGCCTTACCTGGCGTACATGAACCGAGGCGAGTTGCCAGAGGACGAGACTCTGGCCAGACAAATAGTACGGTGGTCCAAATCCATGGTAATTGAAAACGGCGAGCTGCATCATCGCAGTGTAACAGGAGCGTTTCAACGGTGTGTATCTCCTGAGGAGGGCCGTGAAATTTTGCGTGAGATCCACGAAGGAGATTGTGGTCACCACGCCGGTTCAAAGTCTTTAGTGGCGAAGGCATTTCGTCACGGTTTCTATTGGTTGACTGCCCATGCTGATGCGGAGGATCTGGTCAGACGATGTGATGGTTGCCAAAAATTCTCAAGACGCGCTCATGTTCCGGCTCAAGAATTGAGGATGATTCCAATTACTTGGTCGTTTGCAACCTAGGGGCTGGATATGGTCGGGCCTTTCAAAAGGTCCAAGGACAAGAAGACCCACCTTCTGGTGGCGGTTGACAAATTTACAAAGTGGATAGAGGCAGAGCCCGTTAGCAAGTGTGATGCGGCCACCGCGGTTCAGTTCATCAAAAGGGTGATTTTCCGGTTTGGTTTTCCACACAGTATCATCACAGATAATGGTACCAATTTATCTAAAGGTGCCATGAAGGAGTTCTGCGAACAAGAGCACATCCGCCTTGATGTTTCATCGGTGGCACACCCACAGTCCAATGGTCAAGCAGAAAGAGCTAATCAGGAGATCTTGAGAGGCATCAAACCCCGGCTTATGGTTCCTTTGCAGAGGACGCCGGGTTGTTGGGTCGAAGAATTGCCCTCTGTGTTATGGAGCATCAACACCACGCCTAACAGGTCAACTGGGTACACGCCGTTCTTCATGGTTTATGGGGCGGAGGCAGTTCTCCCTAGTGACATCCGTCACGATTCACCTCGTGTTGCGGCTTACGTTGAAGCGGACAACAAGACGGCTCGACAGGAGGCTTTGGACCGGTTGGATGAAGAGCGAGACATAGCAGCTGCCCGCTCGGCGATCTACCAACAGGATCTTCGTCGCTATCACAGTCGTCGGGTCAGGACCAGAACCTTTCAAGAAGGAGATTTGGTGCTTCGACTTATTCAAGATCAAACTGAGATGCATAAGTTGTCTCCGCCTTGGGAAGGGCCTTTCGTGGTCAGCAAGAATCTGCACAACGGGTCATACTACCTGATCGATGTTCGAGAGCACAAAAACTCACGTAAATCAGAGCAGGAGACCAACAGGCCGTGGAATATAGCTCATCTTCGGCCTTACTATACTTGAGCCATGGGCTCTGCTTATGTACATATTATGACAATGTATATATTATAATAAACCGGATCCTCAGCTAAAGCGGGGTATCTGTTCTTTTATATCATGTGTGGTTACACGGAGTTGCTTGTTGTAAAACGACCTCCGGTTTACCCCTTGCAAATTTTATCAATATCACTTGGGGGCTTGGTCATATTTGAACCGATGCAATGCCTTTTGATAGGCGAAAGCCACCAGATCATTTGGGGGCTCGGTCGTGTCCGAACCGATGCAATGCCTCTTGATCGGCGAAAGCCACCAGATCACTTGGGGACACGGTCAAATCTGAACCGGTCACGCCTCTTGGTCGGCCTATAGGCCTTAGAGTCACTTGGGGGCTTGGTCGAACCCGAACCAATGTAATGCCACTTGGCCGGCGTAATGCCACGAGTCTTTTGGGGACCTGGCTGACTGGCACCATTGCTACGCCTTCGGGGAGCCTGGTTGCGTCTGACCATGGTAATACCATCTGACCAGCTCATTAGAGCCTTTCTTTTACAAAGAGTTGTCGCCATTGCTTTTGCTTTAATAGCCTTTCTTAAGGATTTGCTATTTTATCTTTGTTGCGTTTTTTAAAACCGACGGTATTTTATGCCGGTTCATACAGCCAATTTGGCAGAACACGGTCTCTTTTTTAAACCGGAGTTTGTTTGCTCGGTTTGATTTTTCTTATGAAACATCCTTTTTGGAGCGACAAGGATATCATGATAAAAAAGGAGCTATTTTCTCCTCCGACGGTTTAGGGCTATCAAGCCCCCATCTCAAGATTGGCTAAAAACGCCTACTTCATGCCCATTACATGGCAGGTATTTCGTATCACAAAATTTGATCGTACTGGCAAGTCTCCCTGCGTATCTATATAAAGGTTCACAAACCAGATGGCGGTACAACCGCCCTGGCAGTTTAAAAATTTGTGATTGCAGGAGATATAAGTTGGCAAGGAAGATTTTCCAAATGAAGGTTTCAGTACTGATGCACGAAGGCATCTCACAAAGCACAAGTACGGTCTATCCTATTACAAGGCAACATGGTGCCTCAATAAGACAATTGTTTTTCCTGACAAGATATAGCACGGAAGCTAATTAAGGCTGCCCTCGGTTCACGCCTACGTGCCATCCCGGTTTGATGGTTCTGGATCATCCCGCGCCGCGTCAGCTTCCTCCTCCCTACCCAGCGGCTGGAAGTCAACAGTGGTCCAGTCGATCCCCATTAATGCTTGAAAGACAGCGTCTTCATGTATCAGTGAAGACGGTTCAAGATCAGGGGCGTAAGTGTGCTTACGGATTGGAGGAATTAAGTTTTCCGCTTCAGGGATTGGTGCAGCCACTCGTTTGTTCTGGTCATCATACTGGGATTGATAATGTGACAAGTTCGCTTCTTCTACCAACTGGCAGGCCAGAGGGCGCACTGCCCGGTTTATCTTTCTTAACTCTTCTTTGTCGAATTCGGAGCCATCCTCCTTCAAGCTAGGATAGCCTTGAGCCGCTTCAATGGGATCAAAATCGGGCACCCATGCTTTCGCCCGGATTAAGGCATTAATGGCTCCGGTTCGAGCAGCAGACTTCTTTAACTCCTCAATCCGAGCAGGGAGCATGGACAATCTCCTCAGTGTATCCTGGATCAACGTGGGTGCTGGATTGTTATGGGACGCAGTGGTGATAATCCGTTGCGCACCAGTATACAGCTGCTCGACTAAAGTATAGACGGCTTTCAGTTTCATCCGCACATCCGACCCCAAGTGATTAATGCGGGTGCCTATAATACAATCAGCAGTTTACAAACCGAGCTGTTTATAGGAGAATCAAGATTATTACAAAAGTCACAGGAAGCTTACCAAAGATGGCGGCAGTCATTGCGTGCACTTGTCGTTTCACGCTGGTTAATTCATCAGTTACCGGTTTGAGGGCAGCTTCTGCATCTTCAATCTTTTTGGTTAAAGCGGCCTTTTCTGTGGCCCAGCCAGCCCGTTCCTTCTTATAACCTTCCTTCAGTTGCTCCATACTGCCTAAAGCGCTGGTTAATTCCTCCTTGGCCTTGGAAGTTTCTGCTTGTTGGGATTTTAAATTCTCTTGAAGGTCAGCGACTTGGTTCTCTTTAACTTTCAGTTCAGCCTGTAGACCGACAGTTATACGGTTTAACAAAGGAAGTACCAACCACATAACAAGTTAGGCGCTTTGACTTGGGGGCTAATGCCTAATTGATCTACAGCTACCAGTTAGTTATCAAAGTCCCAAGCTGAATACAAGTATTCCAACTTGGCACTTGGGGGCTAATGGCCATTTGATCTGGTGGTATTTCGGATGTTATTAAAAGTCTCGATTCCTTTATACTAAAAGTTGAACCGACCCTTGGGGGCTACAGCGGCAAGAAGCGGGAACAAATGCATGGAAATTACCTCAAGTTTTTCCTTCATCATCTTTACCAGATTGGCTTCATAATCACGACTAGTATATAGCCGGTTTAAGTAACCAGAGTGAATGTCTTGAGCACTGAGAGCAGAGTATGTTGCCAGATCAACATCCCATTTTCCTTTGCTCAGGGCGGAAAATTCTTCTTTAGCAGTATGCTTGGCTAAAGCGATGGGATTTCCCGGTTCAGTACGACCTATGCCAGTAATTACGACTTCGTCATCCTTAAGCTCGCCAGTCTGAACTGGCATAGTCGGTTTATCAGCAGGTTTGGAGGGACTGATAGTTTTCTCAATCCGGATTGGACTGGCTGGTTGGTCAGCAGGACCGGGGGGGTTCACAGAACTTTCTTCAGGAAGAACAACTCCATCCCTTACTGGTGGGTCATCAACTACATCTTCATGGATGATCGCTTCAACATTTGGGGTAGCATCCGGTTCAGGAGCAGCATCTTCTTCAGCTGCCTTATCCTGGCGAGCTTTCTTACTTGGCCTCGGTTTGGCCCTGAAAGAAGCAGCAAAATTAAAGACAGTATATATTGAAGGCTACAAAAATCAACAACTTGATGATAAAGGCAAAAGCTTACCCAAGCACGGTTTTGAGTGGAGGCAGCTGAGTACCAGTTGACTCACCGGAAGATGAGTGCGAGGTGACCTGATAATCAGAGTCAGACGGATTAAGCGGATGACGAAAACAGCCCGCTTTAGGACAAATATTGACAAGCAAATTAGAGACCTCTGAACGACGTCTCCGAACCGGACTGTTCGGTAAACCGGCGGAGGTAACTACCTGGCCGCTGTGTTGAGTTGTACGACACACCTCATGCTGATGGGTCTTCATAAGAAAGTTGGGATCCAAGTAAGCAAGAGGATGGAAAAAATTTAACTTTGCGGTTTGCCTGACGGATTTTGTGCGAAGGCGGAAGGCTTGAATCAGAAGAAAGAGTAATTACCTCAACATCGTCAGCGTGGCTAGCTTCAGCATCATCCTGACAAATTGTATCATCAATAAATTGCATAAACAGTAAACCGAGAGAATCAAGTTCAGCTTCAAAATCCGGATTACCCACATCATCATCAGCAGGTGGATCAGAGGAGGCTGTAGTTTTCCTTTTATGAGCAGACTTTTTGACGACCCTTGTCTTAGGCCGGATTGGTTTCTCCGGTTTATCCGCCTTTTCTTGCGGGAGCTTTTTGCTCCAAAACGGATCATCACCCTGCACCAACAGATATCGGTATCAGTCATAAGCACGTACAATAGTATCAGACTCGGTGAGAAGGAAGTTCGGTTTACCGCTCGCGGTTTATTGGTGGCACAGAAGGGAAGAAGGCCGGTTCGGGCACATACGCGTTCCGGTTCATTCAGAATTTTCTTTACAGCTTCGGTGACCTCTTCATCAGTAAGCTGGATGTTTACGTGACGCAACGGATCATCAACGCTGCCTGTATACTCGCACATTAAACCGGAGCGTTGACTGAGTGGCAGTATACTCCAGGATATCCAGCAACGAGCAAGATCGACTCCTGTTAAACTGTTAGCCATAAAATCTCGGAGTTTGGACAGTTGAGGAGCGTATTTCATCCTCTCTTTGCCAGTCAACTGCTGAGGAAAAGGATGTGTGTTGCTGAGCCGTTCTGGGCGAAAACCGGGCAAGATATTCTCATTATCCAGGGAGGTGTCTTTACAATAAAACCAGGAGTTATTCCACTCTTGGGGATGACTATGCAGTTTCGCATGAGGGTAAGTGACCTCTTTTCTCTTTTGGATTGACACGCCACGCAGCTCCATGTTGGAACCGTCAGGAAATTCTGTACGGCGGTTTAAGTGAAAGCAGTCTCGGAACAGCTCTACTGTGGGTCCCTCTTGGAAGAATACCTCGCAGAGCACTTGGAAGTGGCATATGTTGGTGACAGAATTAGGGCCGATATCTTGCGGATGGAGCTGGAAGTTGGCCAAAACATCACGGTAAAATTTTGAACCGGGCGGGTTAAAACCACGGGCTAAGTGATCTGCAAAGACTACAACTTCTCCGTCTCGAGGTGTAGGGGGACACTCTTTGCCTGGGACACTCCAGTGAATGGTTTTTCTGCTGCTTAAAGCGCCGGTCAGGACCAGATTGTTCAGTTGCGTTTCCGTGACCCGAGAAGGAGCCCAGTTGCACTCGTACACTTGTTTAGCCATGAGGAAGTCTACAGAAGGAAAATGATTCCGGTTCAAGATTGTGTTGTGCACAGGTTACATGTTGATATTATCAATGTTAAACCGGAGGAAGTCAATCATAAACCAACATTGGTAAAGCGGTGCGGTTCATCAAGGGATTACTGGCGGTTTAACAAGGGGACTAATGGTATGTACTAATTTGGTAATCCTCTTCTTCAAGGTTAAACCGCTAGATCTAAAACCGTGAAACATTGGGAATTACAAATAAACAAGTGTGCAGAAACAGGTTTCACACTATCTCATTATAGCATTGGATCTGGGGTGATTTCATAAAAAGGATAAATATTCATGATTTAAAAGAAGTTATGCAAGAGCAGCAAGGGAAAGCTATGGATCAGAACTATGGTCCAGGTATATTGCAGTAAAAACAAATGCGGGAAACTACCGCTGTACGGAGCAAAGGATATGGGATCATCTGAAGAGGCATCTCAGCCGAAGTTTGAGGCGGACGAAGAACACGAAGAACGCGAGGAACACAATAAACCCTAAAAGCAGATCTAGATTGAGAGGACGGAGATCTTACCGGAGCTCGGAGAGATGCGGAAGGATGCCGCAGTTCTCTGGTACGGTCAGGTTGATGCAGCGGCCCAAGATGATGCGGAGGTCATCGACGACGGTGGAGCTCCGGAGTTGGCGACGCAGAGAAGACGAAGAGGAAAGGGGTGAAGGGGAAAAAGGAAATGACCCTTCGGCCCTATTTATGAGGCAAAGAAAAAAATGTGTCAGGCGCGCGAATCCAGGAGCCACAGATTTCGGAAGTGGAGCTGTCGCCTCGATTATTGCGGATCTGTTAAACAAAGAAGGCATCACAAAAACCAGTTTCATGATGACATCATGCCGGTTTATAGCAACCAAAGAAGATGACGACATGGCGGTTTAGCGATTAAGGGAAGATGCTGAATGTGAAGATTTCTGCTAAGGATTGACATGAACTCATTCAAATCAATCTGGGGCCTAATGTTGGGGATATCACTACTGGGCGTAAACCGGCCTGCTTGGGCCGGGTTAACTTCAACAGTAGTTCAAGGATGTTAAAGCCCGATAAACTTGTAAAGGCCCAAGGCCGTAGTCGGTTTAGTATCTGTAGCCATAAACCGGCTGGTATAAACTTGTACTATAAGATAGGGAAAGAAAGAGACCAACCCGGGTACGAGTATAAACCAGAGATTGGGACTCTGTGAACCGACGGGCGTCACCCGTGTATATAAGGGGGCGACCCGACAGCGGTTCAAGGGAGAGACAACCACAACTCGAGGCCTAGGCGAAGCTTGTTTTCTCCCTAGTCATCGAGACTTCATCAATTCCACCACAAACTAGACGTAGGCTTTTACCTTCATCGAAGGGGCCGAACTAGTATAAACTCTCAGCGTCCCTGTGTCCGCTTTAACCCCTTCGAGTTAACCCGTTGCGATGGCTCCACGACTAAGTCCTTTGGCTAGGACATCTGCCGTGACAAACCCACGACAGTTCCCCTGATTGTTATAACCACCTTTGTTGCCCTGATTGCCTTGGTTGCCATGCCCGCTCTGGTTACCGTGAAAACCTGAACCGGAGCTGCTTCCACCATAACCCGACCCCTGTGATCCGTGGCCCAAACCGCCACCCGGCCCATTATCACACCGGAAAGAATTGGAATTTTTGAACTCTTGCATGATGTAGCAATCTTTCCAGAGGTGTGTGGACGAAACCTCCTTCGTCCCATGTTTCGGGTAAGGCTGGTTCAACGGATGAGATAGGTGATCCGGGTTGGGGCTTGGTGCTCCACCACGCTGGGGCGGTTTACCCTTACGCCGCTGGCCCTTGTCCTGCGTGCTGGTATTAGCCACAAAGTACAAGTTGTGACCCGCTTTACGTTTTCCGCCGTTTCCATGGCCCACCGGGTTGTGGTGCTGCCCCTTGGCGTTGCCGTTTCTTTTTCCCTTCCCTGTCTTATCATCCTCTGACTCGGGAACCTTGGTACTATCAGAATCGGCATACTTCACCAGAGCAGCCATGAGGGTTCCCATGTCATTACAATGAAGCTTGAGTCGTACCAACTTCAACTTCAGGGGTTCAAACCGGCAATTGCCTTCCAATGTTAAAACTGCGGTATCAACGTTGATGCGGTCCGATGAATGTAAAATCTCTGAAACCCGGCGCACCCAGTTGGTTGTTGACTCTCCTTCCTCCTGGACACAGACAGCTAGATCTACAATTGACATGGGATTCTTGCATGTGTCTTTAAAATTCTGGATAAACTGGCTCCTTAATTCGGCCCATGACCCAATGGAGTTAGCCGGTAAATTCTTTAGCCAAGTACGCGCTGTCCCTTCCAGCATCATGGTGAAGTATTTCGCACACGCCGCATCATCCACGCCCAACATCTCCATTGCCATCTCATAGGTCTCCACCCACGTCTCAGGGGATAAATCGGCAGTGTAATTCGGCACCTTGCGCGGTCCTTTGAAATCCTTGGGCAGGCGCACATTGCGCAACGCTGGGACGAGGCACGGCACTCCCAAAGAACTAGAGGAAACTCCTGGCTCCACCGATGTGGTTGGGCGAAATGGAGTGAGCTGACGGGCTTCATGTTGTGCTGCTAATTCGTCCTCTCTGCGTGCCCGAGCCCGGTCCACCACCTCCTGAGCATAACCAGCACCACCCGCCAGGTTATAGCCACGGGGCGATTCACGGTCCCGCGCATTGCTTGATACTGCCGGTTCGTCCATACGCCTACTGTAACTCCGGCTTGGACGGGGAGTGGAATGAATCCGATCACGACTATATGAATAAGCCTCTTGTTGAACCAAGGCTTTCCGAAGAAGCTCCTTAACTCGATGCGTCTCAACCGCTGCCGGAGAATCGCCCTCAATCGGGATGGCCTCCAGCCGTGAAGCGGCAGCGACAAGGTTGTCCATCGGGTTAGAATAATGACCCTGTGGTGTTGGGACATGTGGCACTACGATGTTGTTCTGACGAGGTGGATCCACCAAACGTGGCTAAACCGGTGCTCCTGCCCCAGGTGCCTCCGCCCGGTTTACCACCGGCGGATTACTGGTCCCTGCCCCTGGGGTGTTAAAGAGGTTTCTAGTGTCATAAACCGGCGGCAGGCGAGACCGGTACCTCCTCTTCAGGACCTCATTCGACGCACTCTGATCCAGCATCAGCCTGTAAGCATGTGCATCCAAAGAGGCCCGCTCCGCAGCCATCCTGGTGTCCTCAGCTGCCAATTTGGCATTAGCCTAGGTGATCTGATCTTTCACTTTCGCAATTTCCGCATTGTGTGCCTCCTGATCTGCTGGGTTAACCTCCGCCATCAGTGCGGCCAACGCGTCAAACAAATCAGATAGAACCTGAGCTGGCGGTCGCACAGGGCCTCCTGCCCCGGCTGTCGCTGCTGATCCGGAAATCATCGCTGCTGCGGTCGAAGAGTGGAGCGCCGGCTGCGTACCAGCCATGAAGATTGCAACCCGGTTTGGCAGATTAGAGGGGTCCGGAATACTGTCGCCATCGGAACAGCCCCCAATCCGGCCATCTTGTAGCTGATATAACGACTCGGTCTCTCAGGCCGATGACTCGTCACCGGAATAAATGACGGTCTGACCACAAGATTCCCATCTGTCCTCGTATTCCCCTCCATGGATGACTCCCACGAAGGCACGCTTCATGACAGGCTTGACCCGGGCAGATCTCGCACGCTGAGCCGTTTCGACGAGGTCGGTGCAGATGTCCGGCTCAGGGCCCGGTTCGCCGATCTTGCCAATGAAAACGTGTATGCCACCAATGGGGACCCGATACCCGTACTCGATTGAGCCGGCCTCGGGGCCCCAGCCTGCATCGTCGATGTAGAGCTTTCCGCGACGACTCTTTGTCATCCAGCCCACAGCATAACCCTTGAGTCCTTTGAAGCTGCCCTCCAAGAACTTGAAACCATGGTGCGATACCCCCACGGTGGGCGCCAACTGTCGTGGTTTTGTCACGGCAGATGTCCTCGTGAAAGGACTTAGTCGTGGAGCCATCACTACGGGTTAGCTTAAAGGGGTTAAAGCGGACAAGGGACGCAAGAGAGTTTTATACTAGTTCGGCCCCTTACGATGAAGGTAAAAGCCTACGTCTAGTTGTGATGAAATTGATGGGGTTTCGATGACCAGGGAGCGAATACGCTTTGCCTGGGTCTCGAGTTGTTGTGTGTTGTCCTTGAACCGCCGTCGGGTCGTCCCCTTATATACATGGGTTGACTTCCGTCGATTTACAGAGTTTTGAGGCCGGCTCATAAGCGTGCCCGCCCCGGTCTCTGCTCTTTCTATCTTACAGTACAAGTTACATATCAATGCCGGTTTACATCTACATGCCATAAACCGGCTCTAGGCCCTGAGCCTTCATACAACGTCATCTGTCTTCATGGGCTTCAGGTATACTAACTACTAATGGAGTTAACCCGGCCTCTCCTGGCCGGTTTATGCCAAGTGGTAATATCCCCAACAATACCGGAAGCTGAAATTTCCACCATGCATGCTAATTATACTTTTAAGGGTGGAATACCTAAGAAACTAGGAGATCCAGGAGTACCAACTATACCATGCTCCATTAAAAGAAACTATGTTAGAACTGCTTTATGTGATCTTGGAGCCGGTGTTAGTGTTATGCCTCTCTTTTTATATCGTAAACTTGACTTGAATAAGTTGACACCTACTGAAATATCTTTGCAAATGGCTGATAAATCAACTGCTATACATGTCAGTATTTGTGAGGATGTGCCTATTGTAGTTGCAAACATTACTATTTTAACGGACTTTGTTATTCTTGATATTCCCGAGGATGATAGTATGTCTATTATTCTTGGAAGACCTTTTTTGAATATCGCAGGGGCTGTTATTGATTGCAACAAAGGCAATGTCACTTTTCATGTTAATGGTAATGAGCATACGGTAGACTTTTCAAGGAAACAACCTCAAGTCCACAGTATCAATTCTATTGGAAAAATTACATCGATTATTTTTGGAGGTTTTGAATTTCCTCTTCCTACTGTCAAGAAGAAATATGATATTCTTATTATTGGGGACGTGCATATCCCCGTTGAGGTAACTTAGTGCTATTCAAAATTTCTCCAGTTTCATGTTAGTCGAAATGAGTTTGTTAACAAGACCTGATCAACCTTGTTAGTGGATTCCTTTTGATGAGCATGAGATGGATGAAGTTAGAAGGCACAACCTTCTGTACCCTCCTTTTACTTTCTATTATATATAATGTAAAAATAGTATTTTCCTGTCTGTTTTCTGAATTATCCGTGCAATATAAAAATGCCCCGAAAATAAAAGTTCTCCAAATGCCCTGAAATTGAAATATGATTTTTTCTGGAATATTTGAGAATATCTGGCACTGAGAACACAGCAGGGGGAGCAAGCACCTGGCCACGAGGGTCCAGGGCGCGCCCACCCCTACAGGGCGCGCCCCCTGCCTCATGGGCCCACGGTGGCTCCCCTCCACTTATTCCTGCACCCACACACTTCTTCTTCCTCCTAAAAAATCAGCATTCAGCTCAAGCACGAATTCTAGCTCATTTTGCTGTGATTTTTGATCTCCTTGCTCAAAGCACCTCTCACAACACTGCTTTGGAGGATTGTTCCTTGGTATGTGACTCCTCCATTGGTCCAATTAGTTTTTGTTCTAGTGCTTTATTCATTGCAAATTTATGCTGCCTAGGTGACCATGTTCTTGAGCTTGCATGTCAAATTTATAGGGTTCCAAGTAGTTACAATGCATGATATATTCTCTAGGCACTTGTAGGAGTAGTCGCTATCAATTTTCTTGAGCTTGGTTCACTTTTATTTGAAGTTACTAAAATTTCAGATATTTTGTAGAGGAAGAAATATGTTTAGGAAAATGTACCAAGGTGGCCCTTCAAGGAAGCAAGGACCCAGGATCGCAATGCGCGATGCCGATGATGACCCACCAAGGAACGCTCTAGTGCGGCCTTGTGAATGGCCTTCAGAAGACTTTATGGATCGAGCGGGAATCAAGGAAGAATTTAACACATATTGGCGTAATGCTAATCTTGTGAGCTTCGAGGCAGAAAAGTGCCATCAGTACCACTATCTCACTAGTTCATTTGTGAGGAGGTTTGAATATTCATCTTCACGCAATTCTCAAACTATCCTGTTTGATCTTTATGAAAATTCTTATACTATGGACTTAGAGGATTTTACCACTTCTTGCAAACTTCCACAATGGGGTAGTACTAGTGAACCTCGCAAATCTGAAGTTAGAGAATTTCTTGCTAGTATAACTGTGGGGGAATCTAGAGACATAGCACAAGCTACCATAGGTGTCGTGGAATTAACACGTCAGATGTCCTCTTGGAAGGACTTAGTCGTGGAGCCATCGCGACGAGTTAGCTTGAAGGGGTTAAACCGGACAAGGGACACGGGAGTTTATACTAGTTCGGCCCCTTCGATGAAGGTAAAAGCCTACGTCTAGTTGTGATGGAATTGATTGGGTTTTGATGACTAGGGAGCGAATACGCTTGCCTGAGTATCGAGTTGTTGTCTGTCCCTCAAACCGCCGCCGGGTCACCCCTTTATATACTCAGGAGGACCCACCGGTCTACAGAGTCCTGAGGCTGGCTTATACAAGTGCCAGCCTTGGTCTCTTCCTTTCTTTCTTATAATACAAGTTTATACAAACATGGCGGTTTACTATCATGGGCCCTAAATCGCCCGTGGGCTCTGGGCCTCTAAGCTTTATCCGTAAAGCGCCATCTTCAGGGTTGTTTCGGGTTTCAGTACTGCTAAAGGTGAACCGGTCCCTCCTGGTCAGTTTACCCTTAGTAGTTATATCCTCAACAATAGGGAGCATTCACTTTCCTGCTATACATTATTTTGCTCTTTTCATTGGTAGGTGCATAAATGGTAAGGATGAAGCATGTCACATGTGTGTCCTTAACCTCAGTATTCTTAGGAGTGCTGTGTTAGGAGATAAATCTTATAATTTGGGAGCTATTGTTGCACGTAGGTCGCATCATAATAGATTTAATGGAGATTTCTTTGGTGGAATTTATGCAACCCGTTTAGCTAATTTTCTTGGTGTAACCATACGCGATGATGATATTGAATTGCCTCCTACTTATCTAGACTTTAATGCTATGGTTCACCATTAGGTTGTCGAGAGGAATGAACCACCTCTCCAGTACCGACTAATCTTTGACAGGCGTCACGCCGTCAATATTGTTCTCCCTGCCCCTACTCTCTTTGACTTTCAGGCAAAGGGGAGACATTTTATAACCAGGGAGGAGCAAATGAGTACGAAAGGAGGACGAGGGCAGCTCGCCTCCAAGCTGCAGCCCACGATGCAATAGCCGCTGCTTCTCAGTACGACCCCAACTACAACTATGGATATCCGCCAGGCCATCCGTGGCAATAAACCAACTTAGGCCAAAAGCCTAAGCTTGGGGGAGTACGTATTTCTCACCGACATTACATTTATGTTTACACACTCATTGCTAGATGTCAGTGCTCATACTTTTTCACAGTAATATCCATGCTAGTTTATTTTCTTTTTTATGCTTTCTTCTTGTGTGTTTGGAAAATATTAAGAAAAACCAAAAAAAATAGTTGTAGCTTTTAGCTAGTTTACTTTCTTGGTGTAGTAGCAATAATTCAAAAGAAAACCAAAAAATATTTCTTGTTCTTCTTTAGCTTGTTGGGAGCTTTCCCGTGTAAATAGTTTTATTTCTTCTCTTTCCTTTGGGGGTTGATAGGAGAAGACCATGATTAAATTGTTGAAGTGGCTCTTATATGCATTATTATTGATTTAACCAAGAGCCCATATTGCCTTGTCTTCTCTTGTTTATTGAATGCTCGCAGATTCCAGCTTAATCCAATGCACATACACTATTATTATTATTCACATCGTTCGGTCGTGCAAGTGAAAGGCAATTATGACGATATATGATGAATTGATTAAGATGAGAAAAGCTGGTATGAACTCGACCTCTCTTGTTTTTGTAAATATGATTAGTTCATCATTCCTGATTCAGCCTATTATGAATAAACATGTTTGCAATGACAATTAGAGATTATAGTTGCTCGTGCCATGCTTGATTAGCTATGAGTTATAATGGTTTACCTTGCGTGCCAACATGCTATTAAAATGGTTGTGATGTGGTATGATGGGGTGATATCCTCCTTTGAATGATTTAAGTGACTCGACTTGGCACATGTTCACACATGTAGTTGAAACAAAATCAACATAGCCTTCATGATATTTATGTTCATGGTGGATTATATCCTACTCATGCTTGCACTCAATGTTTATTAATTTTAATGCATGTTCATGACTGTTGTCGCTCTCTAGTTGGTCGCTTCCCAGTCTTTTTCTAGCCTTCACTTGTACTAAGCGGGAATACTGCTTTTGCATACAATCCCTTAAACCCCATAGCTATTCCATATGAGTCCACTATATATTCCGTTATGCGGTATCTACCTGCCGTTCTAAGTAAATTTGTATGTGCCAAACTCTAAACCTTCAAATGAAATTCTGTTTTGTATGCTCGAATAGCTCATGTATCAACTAGGGATGTCCTTATCTTCCATGTTAGGCGGGTTATTCTCAAGAGGAGTGGACTCCGCTCCTCACTCACGAGAAAATGGCTGGTCACCGGGATGCCCAGTCCCATGCTTTATGCAAACTAAATCAAAATAATTACAAACAAAACTCCCCCTGGGACTGTTGTTAGTTGGAGGCACTCGTTGTTTCGAGCAAGCCATGGATTGATGCTTGTTGGTGGAGGGGGAGTATAAACTTTACCATTCTGTTTGGGAACCGCCTATAATGTGTGCAGCATGGAAGATATCGCCATCTCTTGGTTGTTATGTTGACAATGAAAGTATGCCGCTCAAAATATTATTTATCTCTGCTTTAAAATCGAGCTCTGGCACCTCTACAAATCCATGCTTCCCTCTGCGAAGGGCCTATCTATTTACTTTTATGTTGAGTCATCACCCTCTTATTAAAAAGCACCAGCTGGAGAGCACTGCTGTCATTTGCATCCATTACGATTAATTTATATTGGGTATGCCTATGACTGGATCTCTTTTACCATGAATTACAATGTTTAGTCAGTCCTTGATCTTTAAAGGTGCTCTGCATTTATGTTTTGCGGTCTTAGAAAGGGCTAGCGAGATACCATCTTGTTATATTATATTATGATTGTTTTGAGAAAGTGTTATCATATGAGATTTCTTATTATTGCTCGCTAGCTGATTATGCCATTGATATGAGTAAACATGAGACCTAAGTGTTATCGTGAATATGGTTAGTCATAATCTTTGCTGAAAACTTGAATGCTGGCTTTACATATTTACAACAACAAGAGCAAACAGAGTTTGTAAAAGTTTTTCTTTATCACTTTCAGTTTACCAACTGAATTGCGTGAGGACAAGCAAAGGTTTAAGCTTGGGGGAGTTGATACGTCTCTGTCGTATCTACTTTTCCAAACACTTTTGCCCTTGTTTTAGACTCTAACTTGCATGATTTGAATGGAACTAACCCAGACTGACGCTGTTTTCAGCAGAATTGCCATGGTGTTATTTATGTGCAGTAAACAAAAGTTCTCGGAATGACCTAAAACTCCACGGAACTTATTTTTCGAAAATATTAAAATATTGGTGAAAGAATCAAGGCCAGGGGGCCCACCACCTGTCCACGAGTGTGGGGGGCGCGCCTGCCCCCTGGGCGCGCCCCCTGCCTCGTGGGCCCCCTGAAGCTCCACCGACCTCAACTCCAACTCCATATATTTGTGTTCGGGGAGAAAAAATCAGAGAGAAGGATTCATCGCGTTTTACGATACGGAGCTGCCGCCAAGCCCTAAAACCTCTCGGGAGGGCTGATCTGGAGTCCGTTCAGGGCTCCGGAGAGGGGAATCCATCGCCGTCGTCATCATCAACCATCCTCCATCACCAATTTCATGATGCTCACCGCCGTGCGTGAGTAATTCCATCATAGGCTGGCTGGACGGTGATGGGTTGGATGAGATTAATCATGTAATCGAGTTAGTTTTGTTAGGGTTTGATCGCTAGTATCCACTATGTTCTGAGATTGATGTTGCTATGACTTTGCTATGCTTAATGCTTGTCACTAGGGCCCGAGTGCCATGATTTCATATCTGAACCTATTATGTTTTGATGAATATATGTGAGTTCTTGATCCTATCTTGCAAGTCTATAGTCACCTACTATGTGTTATGATCCGGCAACCCCAAAGTGACAATAATCGGGACCACTCTCGGTGATGACCACTGTTTGAGGAGTTCACGTATTCACTATGTGTTAATGCTTTGGTCTGGTACTCTATTAAAAGGAGGCCTTAATATCCCTTAGTTTCCGCTAGGACCCCGCTGCCACGGGAGGGTAGGACAAAAGATGTCATGCAAGTTCTTTTCCATAAGCACTTATGACTATATTCGGAATACATGCCTACATTACAATGATGAATTGGAGCTAGTTCTGTGTCACCCTATGTTATGACTGTTACATGATGAACCGCATCCGGCATAATTCTCCCTCACCGATCCAATGCCTACGAGCTTTTCACATATTGTTCTTTGCTTACTTACTTTTCCGTTGCTATTATTACAATCACTACAAAACCCAAAAATATTAATTTTTCTAGCGTTACCATTACTTCCATATTACTTTGCTACTAAATACTTTGCTACAGATACTAAGTTATCCAGGTGTGGTTGAATTGACAACTCAACTGCTAATACTTGAGAATATTATTTGGCTCCCCTTGTGTCGAATCAATAAATTTGGGTTGAATACTCTATCCTCGAAAATTGTTGCGATCCCCTATACTTGTGGGTTATCATACGCCAAATGATAACTCGAAATACCATTTTGTTCGAGTTCATCTTATTGGTTTGTATGGAGTTATGGGAGTTTGTTATCTCATTGTTTATAGTATCCTATATCTACTTGAGTGAGATATTCCTGTGAGTATGTGTGCAATGCATATCTTATATGCTCATTGGTTTTCCTTGGTTCATATGTTAAACTTTGTGTGCTATCATATGTTGATTTTGTCACTTTGATTTATTTTGGACAACATGAATGACTAGTGATGTTACTGGAAGTATTAATGGTTATGTGTTCATTTGTCCATTTTGTAACTCCCTGGATTTTGGTAGGCATGTGCATGCATAGTTACTATGTGTAAATTCACATGCCTTGTTTCCTTTATTTGATCCCATATATATATATATATATATATATATATATATATATATATATATATATATATATATATATATATATATATATATATATATATATGGTAAATCCATCAAATTCTTAATAGCTAAGATGTGCATGAAATTCAAATTCATATCGATATGCACATACTTAAGTGGTTTCACCCTATGTGTTGTAGTTATGCTAACTACTTCGGACCCAATAAGTCTGGGGACCATATTGTACTTAAAATGTTTTAAGTACATTTGAGAAGCATTGGGCGTTTGGCTTATTCATGAAGGTGGTGGCACAATGAGGAAATTAGAGCCAAGCTTGGACATTTTATTGATCTACGACTTCATACCAATGCTATCTTGGTAACAAGTCTTTACTTCATGCTTATATATAGAAATGGGGTCAACCTTGTGTAGGTTGCATCATGGCATGAATTTCTTGACTCGTTCCTGTGATACTTGTTTCCTTTCTCACAACATCCCAACAATGATCTCTTGTTGCTAGTTGTGATGTCTTTGATGTTTGTGTTTTTGGAGTTCATTAATATACAATAAGATAATATTAAGCCATGTGTTATGCTTTCAAGAAAAGATCTCATTGGTACATTTTACGACTCCCGTTTGGATATCTTATTCTTTCCTTTTGTAACCATTTCACGTGTACATCTTCCTTTGTGGATATATATCACCATGATTGTCATCTACTTAGAATCTTATACACGTGAGAGAAGTTACATCTCTAGTTGATATCCTTATTCTTTCATGTCCATCGTTTCATTCTTATTTTGTATCTTTGGTGGCGTGGAAGCATTTGTTGTATGAGTGTGTGTGTTACCTTTTTGCGTCTTAGTGCGCTCATGTTTTGTGAAGATTATTGTCCCCGTGCTTGTCTTGACAAGCCTATTATTTCCTATCGTCATCATGGGTGGTCACAAGCTTTGATTTTTAGTTTGCTATTACTGAGCTTGTGAACCCATTGCTTGATGTGTGTGTGACCTTCTTAACTTCGTGTGTGTGGGAAGGACATGTCTTGCACCTTGTATCTCAGTTACTCAAGACTATGTTGATGTTTGATTCTCATCCTCATATTAGTCTTCTCAAGTGCTTTGACGTGACTCACACACATCATTTTGGTTGTGCCTATTCTTAGGTTGCCTCATCTACATGTTGCTCAACCATATGTTTGTTGAAAATGCTAGGTTTCTTTTCTTATCTATGCTTGCTTGCAATTGTTTTGTGTTCCTATTGATTCTGGGGGAGTGATGATCTTATTTTGTGCACTTGTATCCAAATACAAAAATACTAAATAGTGCACAAATCATGGGGAGCTTCTCTATTTTCCTTAGAACACTCCTTTGCCCAAATCATAATATTCTTTTATCCTTTTTGCTCGTCGGGTCTTTTGATAGCTTACTTCACTTTGTTTTATGCAAATAAGATCAATTTGTGCCATGTGCCTTGCTCTCATGCTAGGATCACAGCTGTATAATAATGGATTCACTTGTGGATATCATGTTCTTATCAATTGCGTCTATTTTGTGTATACAAGTTTCTTTGTGGATACATATCATGATTATTATTGGCCACTTAGAAATTTTATACATGGGAAAGCTCATATCTTTCCTTGATATCATTTATTCCTTGTCGGCCACTTGGTTTGTTTCCTTTTATTCTTAAGGTGGCTTCGATAAGAGGTTGTGTCATGAGTGCTTGTATGTTTTGCAGATAATCTTGTGCACTCATGTGTTTTGAATGTACTTTGGACCCATACTTGACAGGATGATCACATTGGATATTCCTATTTATCTTGTCCAAAATATGTTCTTTGGATCTTTTGAATGTTTTCCTCTCATGTATAATCTTATTTTCATATCATACTATCTTGTTACATTCTATAGATCCTATATATGGGTTGAGCTCCTCAATTTTTTCATCATTGAATATGTGCATTTGATTTCACTCACATTTTTTTTTGCAATATGCACACATTAAGGAGGAACTCATACTATATTGGTCCATTTTGGCATTTGTTGACAATGGGGATAAGTTTAGAGGGTTTAAGATAAGTATTTTTGTAGTGCTTGTTGTCACTCATGCATATCTACCCTTGTTATATATTCTTGGTGCATGGATGAGTATTGTATATAGAGAAATCTTCTCCTAGTTGGTCAACCAATATATGCAATGGCATTCAAAGTTCATTCACACATGCATATATTGTGGGGGAGTTTGCCCTATATACTATGGGTGTACTATCATCAAATGCTTGTGTAGTGTCTTGATGATAGTACAACCATCCCGAGTATACAATTTATCCTCGGATAAGTTACATGCTTGTTAAAAATTCATTATACAAACCCTCTTGTTGAGATTGTCATCAATTACCAAAATGGGGGAGATTGAAAGTACATGTAAGTCCCCATGTGTGGTTTTGGTAATTAAATGACAATCCTTATGGACTAATGTTTACATTGAGATATACATTTGAAGGTTAGTCCCATTGGAAAATGATTGAAGAATATTGGAAGACAACTCCTTTGAAGCAAAAATTATATCGAGATGATCGAAATGGAGTTCATTGGAGTATATGAAGGATTACCTGCTTAGAGCTATGCATGGTTTGAGCCACAATGGATCAAGATCCTAAAGGAGGATTTGAATGATGAATTCTAGGATATGATCATAATGGACTCATGTGTTGAGTCATGATTGATCAAGTATTCAAGCAAGCTATTTAAGTGAAGAATTCAATATACCCTTCAAGTCATCAAGAGTAAACAGGGAGTAGAGATATAGGTTGACCAAGAGGAAGCTCAAAGATAGAACACTAAATGGTCAACACACGAGCACAAACGATGTACCACATAGGATCTTGTGGTATGATATGCAATTGTCAATTGCACTTTGTGTAATAACCCATACTATGTGTTGCCTATGTTTTTGAGGGTTAGGTGATTATCATGGGCTCGCATCGAGAGAGAGATTTCAAGTGTCCATGAGAGGATGACATCAAGTGTTGATGATCATGGTTGACAAGGGCAGGTTCAAGATAACCATCCCGGAGGATTACATGCTTGAAGCTTGTGGATGATCACATGATGTACACGTGAAGATGAATACAAAGCAAACCTTCTCACATTGTGTATGGGGGAGCTACTTGAAGACTTCATCGATGTCTTGCCTTCAACTTGAGCCAAGAAGAAACATCAACATCAAGCTCAAGTGAAAGGCTCGAGTCAAAGGTATTAGTTCCTTTGAGGTTAGTGTTGTGGAGTGATGACCACCGAAGAAACATATACACTCAAGAATGGATTCTCGATAGCTATCTAGTGTAGCTCTTTTTTGATTCTTGAGTTATAGGGATCCCGCACTATTGAGAGGGGATCAATGCAAATATATGACAAAACCTTTGCATATTTGGCATCCTACATTTTGGTTGATCTTTGTTGGTTCTCTATGTGAGGACCTGGGATTTTTCCATAGCTTCAAAACGAGCCCAATATCATCAAAATCGGAGTCCGATGTAAAAGTTATGCATGTTTTAGTTTCGGGTCTCCTGCTGTTTTTTTGTTGGCCGGATCATCCGGGTTCCAGCCCGGATCATCCGGGTTTCTCGACAAAATCATCACAGAAACTTATTCTACTAGCCAGATCATCCGGCTACCCATCCGGATCATCCGGGAATTGCCCGGATCATCCGGCTACGCCCCCGGACATCCGGGTTTCCACTTCACCACATTGTATATTGACCTTCCGAGACATCCGAACATTGCCCGGATCATCCGGGTGTGCGTCCAGATCATTCGGGCAGGTCAACAACTGCGGGAAAATGGCTCTATTTTCTTGGGGGGTATAAATATCCCTCTCCCACTCCGGGAGAGGGTTGACCACTCTATCCAAAATCGCCCCAAGAACACAAGTGGCTCCCTCTCACATCTCCTACACCAAATCTTAGATCCCGGAGAGATTAGTGCGTGTTCTTGAGAGTTGTTCCAACCAAAAGATAGATTCTCTCCCTCTCCCTCTTTTGACCAAAGCAATTTGTGATTTGAGCAAGTCTTGAGCATTTCCCCCTTGATCTTGTTACTCTTGGAGGTTGGAGACTCTTAGGCGGTAGGAGTGCTCCGGTGAGGAATCAACTTGTGATTTGTCCCTCGAAAAGTTTGTGAAGGTTTAGAGGCCGCCTCAAGGTCTACCACTAGTGGTTGGGAATCACCTTCGTGGTGATATATCAAGGAGAATAGGGTGATGCTTCGTGGTAACACCCATCCCTCCAACAGTGACTAGCTTCCCTCCAAGGAAGTGAACATCGGGATACATCCTCGTCTCCGTGACTTTGGTTATCCCTAACCCTAACTCCTTACTTGTGGTTTATTCTAGCCTCTTGACCTTGCATTCACTATATCTTGTTGTTCTCATTGTAGTGTGTTGGCTATTCCCTTGAAGAGATTATTTAGGCCTACACTTTATATTCATAATTCATACTTGCTACCATTGATATATCTTGTGATTAGTGTGAATTGCTAACTTGTGTCATTCACTCTCATATATTGTGACATTGCTCATGTAAGTTTGTGTAACTTACTTGTGCTTGGTAGTATCCTCGGTATCCTCATTATATTGTGTTGGTTACCATATCATAGAGATTATTTAGGCCAACACTTTATAGTACGCAAATCATACTTCCTACTATTGTTC
Organism: Aegilops umbellulata; assembly: GCA_032464435.1. Taxonomy (NCBI): domain Eukaryota; kingdom Viridiplantae; phylum Streptophyta; class Magnoliopsida; order Poales; family Poaceae; genus Aegilops; species Aegilops umbellulata. Next base: position 482,206,485 of record CP136059.1, on the reverse strand, counting down.
TATCTTGTGCTCAGTGTGAATTGCTAGCTTGTAACATTCATTTCCATATCTTGTGATAAAATTTGTGTAAGCTTGTATTGCTTACTTGTAGTTGTGTGCATTATTCATTTCCATATCTCATGATATACATTGAGTAAGTTTGTGTAACTTACTTCTGCTTACTCATATCCTTGTTGTTCTCATCTTGTTTATCCTAAGTTGTTGGTGCACTTAGTGAGCCTAGTATATTTAGGATTTGTGCTTGAAAAGTATCCGCTTAGTTTATTTCCGCATTAGGATATAGCCAAATCCGTAAAAGATTTTAAAACGCCTATTCACCCCCTCTAGGCGACATCATGGTCCTTTCAATTTGTATCAGAGCAAGGTCTCTCCTTATTAGGCTTCACCGCCTGGAGAGTATCGATGTCGACTAATGATTTAGTGCACAACAACACTTTTTATTTGGATGGCACAAATTATCACCTATGGAGAATTCACATGCTTTGTCACCTTCGGGCCATGGGTCCAAATGCATTGCGAATTGTCCTTGTAGGAATTTCTATTGCAAAGGATGGACTTTCTCCATCTATTGAGGATATGTATCTTGATTGTGATACTTCTCTTATCATTCATCAAACTTTAACCTTTGAAGTGTTTAAGGCAGTCACGACTTGCAAGTCGGCTCATGAGACTTGGACCAAACTTTAAGATATATATGGTGGGTCCAATCTTGATGAAGATAAGATTCTGTTGTGGGAGTTGATGGAGGAGTTCTCCACATTTTTAAATCATGAAGAGATCTCTATTGCTTCCACCTCCGATTACTTGCACACTTCAATATCTTCCACTTCACCAACATATGGTGTGCCACAAGGTAATGACATGGTGAGTGAGGAAATATATTGTGATGATGGTGTTAAGCTCATTTGTGATGATCTTGCTTGTATAAATACTAGTGATGTATCTTCTATGGACTTGATCATAACTAGCACAACTAATAGTATAAATTATTGTGTTGATAGTCCATGCATATCACCTAATAATTCCATGACAAATGTTTGTGATGATATGCTTTCTCTCCCATGTGGCCATGATAGAAATGCTTTGGTTTCCTCTAGTTGTTCTATGACTAACCATGTAGAGGAAATCAAGAAAGATGAGGCATGCTTGAATGATGAAGAACCCTCTTCTCCAAAAGAATCATCATCGACCCCCTTTGTTCACATGTGCCTCATGGCAAGAGGTAATGACGAGGTATCATCTTCTCTTAGTGATAATGATGATAGTTTTAATGAGGATGATGATGATGATCTGACTTAAAATCTCTATGAGATTGGGAAAACTCTTCATAGAGCTAAAAATAACACTTATAAAAGGTTCCATGATGTTATTGCTTGCTTTCAAAAACGTAGTGACTTATTTCTTAACGAGCAAGTGAAAAGTGAACAACTTGAACATGAACTTCCTAAGTCTCATCAATGTCTTAGTGACTTGAGGTCTTTAAAAGAAGAGATTGAAGTTACTCATTGTAAACTTAAAGAGGATTTTGATCACCTTGACCATGGCTACAAGAATGTCAAAGGAGATCTCACCAAACTCTCTAAGTCTCATGAGGAACTTCAAGCTACTCATGCGGAGTGTCGGTGTCAAAACCGGCGGATCTCGGGTAGGGGGTCCCGAACTGTGCGTCTAAGGCGGATGGTAACAGGAGGCAGGGGACACGATGTTTACCCAGGTTCGGGCCCTCTCGATGGAGGTAATACCCTACTTCCTGCTTGATTGATCTTGATGATATGAGTATTACAAGAGTTGATCTACCACGAGATCGTAGAGGCTAAACCCTAGAAGCTAGCCTATGGTATGATTGTTGTTGTCCTACGGACTAAACCCTCCGGTTTATATAGACACCGGAGGGGGCTAGGGTTACACAGAGTCGGTTATAATGGGAGGAGATCTTCATATCTGTATCGCCTAGCTTGCCTTCCACGCCAAGGAGAGTCCCATCCGGACACGGGACGAGGCCTTCAATCTTGTATCTTCATAATCCAACAGTCCGGCCAAAGGATATAGTCCGGCTGTCCGGATACCCCCTAATCCAGGACTCCCTCACGGAGTCTCTAGTTTCTACATGCTCCTCTCATATTGATAATGATGCTTGTGCTACTAACTCTATCTTGTGTGAAGCACCGATGTTGAAATAAAATGTTGAGCTAAGGACTCAACTTGATTTGCTAACTAGCAATTATGGGAAATTGGAAGAAAGTTATGAAAAGCTCTCGGGCACTCATGAGGATCTTGTAATCTCTCATGATGGGCTAAAGTTAGCTCATGAGGCTATGTGCACCAAGGTAAAATCGTGTGAGTCTCATGTGGATATTAGCACATCTTCTACTCGAAATGCCTTATTGCCATGTGCTAGTCCTTGCAATTCCTCTCTACATGATATTGGTACATCTTGTGATGAATTGCTCACCATGCCTTGTTGCTCTAACAATGAAGTTTCTACTTCCCCTATTTCTTTTGTTAATACTAACCTTGTAGAGGAAAATAAAGAGCTCAAGGCCCAAGTCACCAGTTTGAAGAAAGACTTGGAAAAATATTGTGATAATATATTGAGTGTGCAAAAGGACCCTCAAGACAAAATTGGACTTGATTTCAAGTGCAAGAATGTTGGACACCATGTGAGATCTTATCCATTGAAGAAGAAGGCTTCAACTGTGAAGCATCAAGGGAAGTGGCCTCAAGTTCAATCTCAAGAAAATGAAAGGCCTCTTCCCATGCCTAACCATGATAATGTTCTCCAAGTTGAGAAGGTAAAGAAGAAGAGAAAGGGGAGCACATGTTGCTATATTTGCCGTGAGAAGGGACACATATCTTCATCATGTCCCAACGGTAATGTCTCTAAGCCTCCAATTGTCAATGATCATTATTCACTTAGAAAGGATAATGTTGGCAATTTGTTTGCCAAGTTTGTTGGTGCCCAAACTGGTTTGAAAGTTGATAAGACCATTTGGGTTGCCAAACCTACTGTGACTAACTTCTTAGGACCCAACTTGGTTGGGGACCATCAAGCTCAAACTTGATCAATAGGTGTGTGGAGGACATTGGAGACTTGGCTAGTTCATCTAGAAAAATTATTTTCACCATGTATTATGGTTCAAGCCAAGTCAAGTGGATTATCATCATATTTGCCATTCGAATGCTCCTAGTGGCGGTAATTTGTATTTATATTGTCTACATTGAAAGTTACTAGTCCCTCTCATGTTTAGGTTTTGTACCTAGCATGTGTTTGGATATGGTGTGCCTCTTATTATGCTTGATTTGAGTTATCTAGCATGTGTACGTCGCAATGCACTTCATATATTTGTGTGTGTGGTTCCGAACCTTTATTACTTCATTAGTTGAATCTTATTGGGCACTTTTGAGATATTAATGGATCACCATATTATGGGGGGGTGATATGGTTTGTGCATATCACAATCCTTGTTAAATGTGTACAATTATGGGATGCCACTTAGAATATATTTGAAATTATCTTATATCTCTATGGCATGCAATGCCTTGTTTACATATGGCATTATTGTGCGGTTTTTCCCATGGCTATCTTCAAAATCATATTCGGAAAATCGTTTGATTAAAGATATTCCATTTGTTGCTTTGCATGATGATCTATCTAATTGGAATGTCAATAATATACTATCCAAGCTTTGTGTTTATTCTAAACTCTCATGTTATGCTTGTGTTAGTATAGATGATCATGTACTTATGTGGTTTCTACGCCAAATGATAACTCGAAATACCATTTTGTTCGAGTTCATCTTATTGGTTTGTATGGAGTTATGGGAGTTTGTTATCTCATTGTTTATAGTATCCTATATCTACTTGAGTGAGATATTCCTATGAGTATGTGTGCAATGCATATCTTATATGCTCATTGGTTTTCCTTGGTTCATATGTTAAACTTTGTGTTCTATCATATGTTGATTTTGTCACTTTGATTTATTTCGGACAACATGAATGACTAGTGATGTTACTGGAAGTATTAATGGTTATGTGTTCATTTGTCCATTTTGTATCTCCCTGGATTTTGGTTGGCATGTGCATGCATAGTTATTATGTGTAAATTTGCATGCCTTGTTTGCTTTATTTGATCCCATATATATATGGTAAATCCATCAAATTCTTAATAGCTAAGATGTGCATGAAATTCAAATTCATATCAATATGCACATACTTAAGTGGTTTCACCCTATGTGTTGTAGTTATGCTAACTACTCCGGACCCAATAAGTTTGGGGACAATATTGTACTTAAAATGTTTTAAGTACATTTGAGAAGCATTGGGCGCTTGGCTTATTCATGAAGGTGGTGGTACTATGAGGAAATTAGAGCCAAGCTTGGACATTTTATTGATCTACGACTTCATACCAATGCTATCTCAGTAACAAGTATTTACTTCATGCATATATATAGAAATGGGGTCAACCTTGTGTAGGTTGCATCATGGCATGAATTTCTTGACTCGTTCCTGTGATACTTGTTTCCTTTCTCACAGCATCCCAACAATGATCTCTTGTTGCTAGTTGTGATGTCTTTGATGGTTGTGTTTTTGGAATTCATTAATATACAATAAGATAATATTAAGCCATGTGCTATGCTTTCAAGCAAAGATCTCATTGGTATATTTTATGACTCCCGTTTGGATATCTTATTCTTTCCTTTTGTAACCATTTCATGTGTACATCCTTCTTTGTGGATATATATCACCATGATTGTCATCTACCTAGAATCTTATACACGTGAGAGAAGTTACATCTCTAGTTGTTATCCTTATTCTTTCATGTCCACCGTTTCATTCTCATTTTGTATCTTTGGTGGCGTGGAAGCATTTGTTGTATGAGTGCGTGTGTTACCTTTTTGCGTCTTAGTGCACTCATGTTTTGTGAAGATTATTGTCCTCGTGCTTGTCTTGACAAGCCTATTATTTCCTATCTTCATCATGGGTGGTCACAAGCTTTGATTTTTAGTTTGCTATTGCTGAGCTTGTGAACCCATTGCTTGATGTGTGTGTGACCTTCTTAACTTCGTGTGTGTGGGAAGGACATGTCTTGCACCTTGTATCTCAGTTACTCAAGACTATGTTGATGTTTGATTCTCATCCTCATATTAGTCTTCTCAAGTGCTTTGACGTGACTCACACACATCATTTTGGTTGCGCCTTTTCTTAGGTTGCCTCATCTACATGTTGCTCAACCATATGTTTGTTGAAAATGCTAGGTTTCTTTTCTTCTCTATGCTTGCTTGCAATTGTTTTGTGTTCCTATTGATTTTGGGGGAGTGATGATCCTATTTTGTGCACTTGTATCCAAATACAAAAATACTAAATAGTGCACAAATCATGGGGAGCTTCTCTATTTTCCTTAGAACACTCCTTTGCCCAAATCATAATATTCTTTTATCCTTTTTGCTCGTCGGGTCTTTTGATAGCTTACTTCACTTTGTGTTATGCAAATGAGATCAATTCGTGCCATGTGGTTTGTGCCATGTGCCTTGCTCTCATGCTAGGATCACAGTTGTATAATAATGGATTCACTTGTGGATATCATGTTCTTACCAATTGCGTCTATTTTGTGTATACAAGTTTCTTTGTGGATACATATCATGATTATTATTGGCCAACTAGAAATTTTATACATGGGAAAGCTCATATCTTTCCTTGATATCATTTATTCCTTGTCGGCCACTTGGTTTGTTTCCTTTTATTCTTAAGGTGGCTTCGGTAAGAGGTTGTGTCATGAGTGCTTGTATGTTTTGCAGATAATCTTGTGCACTCATGTGTTTTGAATGTATTTTGGACCCATACTTGACAGGATGATCACATTGGATATTCCTATTTATCTTGTCCAAAATATGTTCTTTGGATCTTTTGAATGTTTTCCTCCCATGTATAATCTTATTTTCATATCATACTATCTTGTTACATTCTATAGATCCTATATATGGGTTGAGCTCCTCAATTTTTACATCAAGGGGTAAGAGGGGCCCATCTTAAGAAAGCTCCTTAAAAAAAGAGGCAGTTAATTGTTTGCTATAAATCAGTAGCTAATTACACACTAACTTGAGTATTAGTTTTTATATATATATATATATATATATATATATATATATATATATATATATATAAAGAGATACGTTGACTGTACATGTACGGAAAATCGCCGAATAGAAAAATGATATTTTTAAGCTACTTTTTCGTTGGACCAGTTGAACATTTATTGCACTGCAACTCTGCAGACGGGGCAGGCTTATCTTGTGTCATTTCAAAAACGCGGACATGCACCATCTATTTAACCTGTGCAACTCCTATACGTTTGTACTATTCACGCAGAAGTATATTGGCTAGTATACCTCGGAAATGTCTGACAGGATGGAATCAAGAAGTCCATTCCCATGAAGGGGATACCGAGCTACCTGACGCTCGGCCTCTGCAACGCCGCTCGCGTAGTGTAGGGGGTTTGTACAAGGTGATGTGGAGAAGTGGAAAGGGATGACACTGACGGGGTGTGGCGCTCAGGTGTGACGGCGGCAGGGCTGGTGGAAAGCGGTGTAGGATGGGGAGGAGAAAGGGCTGCGCAAGCAAGAAGACGATATGATGTGACCAGGCTAGGGAGGCCGAGCACATCGAGGGTCGGTCGGGGCCTCGGTGACCTGTGGGAGCTCAGTTTCGGTGAAGGCCTGACGAAGGCTGGGGTTTGTGGCCTAGGGGAGGTCAGCGTAGTCGTTGTCGGCAACAACACCGGTGAGCGGCTGCTGACCATGGGAACCTTGTGCTCGTTGGTGTACTGTGTTCCAATTCGATGAGGGAAACTGAATGGAAAGGAAGCAGACGGGCCGCCACGTTTTGCCTGAAATTGGGCTCAAACGGGCCACATGAAGTCGCTGAGCAAAACCTCGATACACCATCGGCTCTTATTTCCTCGGAGCTTACAATCTGTGCTGATTTTGTAACGTCTTCCAATTTTACCCCTTGAACAAAAATATGCTACTTATTTTTCTACTAGTATTGGCGGATCTAATCCATTGAGTTACTGGAAATGGATGACTCATATCATTTCAATGTACCGTAAAAAGAGTGTGGCGATGGTCATCGGGTGGGTGGTGTGGACAGGTTGCAGTGCACCCGGCTGCAAATGTGATTGGCGACGACGACCGGGCGATTGGATATGGCGAACTTGAAGTTTCCATTGATCGATTGAACAATGGGTGCACGGCGAGTGGATATCTTCTTGTTACTAATACAAGGGCAGTTTAGTCATGTCACCAACCTCGTCATGTGAAAAGAAAAGAAAAGGAAACACTATACGACTACAGTTGCAGAATCTATCTGGATTGCATCCCAACTTGTTAATTGACTCTCAATTATTTTGTTTGGGCTGTGCCTTGCAAACTCGAGACCATCCTAACAGTGGGGGACTCGACACTGGACCCTCTACCTTGTATTTCTTCCTTGGGAAAGCGTACGATCTACGATTTGTGAAGGACACTATTCACAAACAATGCATCAATGGTACGATTTGTATTAAGCAGCTGAGCCGAATATTTGCGATGGCACACAACAAGTAAACATAATGCCAGTACAAGCAAACTTGGCTTTCAAGACTATTTGCCAAATATTTCACACAACACAACTGCTTCTGCTCATCAACACACGAGTCAAATAACATAATATAGAGTCGATAGAGTTGGATAACATAATATGGAGCTGATACATGCTACTTGCCGACATACAAATACCACATCCTGATCGCAGATAGCACACTACACCTGAGTAGTGTATCCCTCAATCAACATCGCCATCTTGTCCCCCACAAGCCGGGACCAAGCAACGGTAATCTCCACCTCAGAACCACAGACGGAAAATCTACCCTGACTTGTGTTGCAATACTTGGAAGGGAAGTAGAAATGACCAGATGTAGAGCCAGAACGCCCGTAGGCTTCTACCACAACATCCAACCCTCCTCTAATATCTACCGAAACGACATTCCTTGACAAAGGAACATAACCATCTAGATCTACTTCATGTTCTTCAATGGAATGAAACAAAACAACCTTCTCACGTGTGCCATCAATAACACAGGCAACCTGGCCACCGAATTTGAAAGGAAACTCCTCTCCAATAAAACGAACGGATAAAATAGTGGCTTGAACCGTTGTAAGAAGCCTCTCAAACCTCAACTCTGCTCTACAGAAGGGACTATCGAACGGTAAAGGTCGGTGCTCACCGTTGTCATCTGCTTCATCATAACGGTTGCCATCATAACGATTGACGGCACACATCAACTGTGTATCTTTGAGCTCATCATCTCCATCACGTACTTTTAGTTCGACTTCAAAGTCAACATAGTCCTCAGCTAGAATTGCACGAGAAGGGCCAGTCAAGTGCAGATAAGAGTCCTGCAATCATTAGATCATCATTATATTTAGCTAAAGAAGAAGAAAAGTAGTATTTAAAAGAAACAGAGGACAAAGAAGTATATACTCGTATTACTTAAATGAAACAGAGGACAACGAAGTATATATTACATGAAAGAAATATTTGACAATGAAGATAATAAACTGAATATACAATGGTACATACATCTTGAGTGAGTACTTGGCACCTAATCCTTGACCGAGCGAAGAGAAGGTTGCGGTTGCGGTCCACGGTGTCTCGGGCAGCGACCACACCATACACCCTGAGTGGCCATTTGAGGTCATCACTTAGTTCGACAATTTTGAAGGATTAGATCTGCAATGTGCTCGCAGTGACAGCGGCACGGGGCGGGATGATACTGGGTATGCAGTGCGTAAACTGCATAGGACTCAATGTGGCTGCAAAACAAATAAAGCAAAGACAATCAATTCACTTCCAAGGGAGGAAATTAGTGATATGCAGAAATTTCTTGAGACATGAATAGAGCAAACGGACCAAGGAAAAGAAGTTGAGTAAGCTAAGCTGCAGCATGCATGTTTTACTTACTTTTATCTTGGAAGCCGCCGCACCGTCCGGACATGCTGCCACTAGAGCGTTCCCAGATGCTACGGTGGCCTGCGAAAAATTCCAGCTCATCATCCATCCACTCTTTGAGTTGCTCCGTTTGTGATTTCGTTTCCTGCTCGTCAGCAGCGTGCTCCACCTCCACAATCGGAGGCTTCTTCGGGGGCCTCTTCTTTCTTCTCCCCCGCTTGCAGTTCTCCCTCTGCCTCTCCAACTCCCTCTCGGCCTCCATCACCCTCTCATACTCCTCCTCATCCTCCACCGTAAACATCATCGCCAACTCATTCTTGTAAAGGCTGGGTCTAGCGAGGACACTGGAGGAGAGACGCAAGAATTCGTTGGTCAGCATCATCTGATCCCTCTCTGCATCCTTGTTCCTCATCCTATCCCTCTCCTCCTTATCTTCCTTCCTCTTCTCCTCTGCCGCCTCCTCGGTAGCCTTGTAGAAATCCTTGGAGATTTTCTTTAATCTGGATGTTGTGGTAACCAGCTCATCGGCCGTGTACACGGAGATGCGGGCATGGGAAATCCAAAGATATTGTGACATGGATAGCAGCCGGTGGCCCAGGTCCTCCGTGTCTCGGAGGATGGAATCGACGAGTTCTTTCTCGTCGTCTCTAACCTGCGGCGAGTCCGTGTTCTTCTTCTTGTGTACAGGAACGGACATTGTGTTGTCGGCCATGAATCCCTTCCATGTTGTTGTTCCAGAGAGGATATCCTCCCAGCGAGAAATCGTGGGAGTAAGGGACCCAAGCAAGTCTTTGCGCTCCCTCTCCAGCGAGATGATATCCTCTATCAGCGTCGATAACTCATCAGATTGATCTTTCCCGGAGTCCATCTCGGACAAGATCGACCCACCGGCCGCCGCTATTTGTACGAAGCAACCAGCCGCCGGCTTGTTCGATCGAACACACAAGTCGACGGTCGCACCTGTGACCTATCAGTTTATTTCGATCGGGGTTTACAGGGAACCACGTACAAGTATATATAGTAGTAGCTATTTAACCTATACACAACCGATTCGGCCACAACTACAAGTCCATGCCGGACTCTATTTCCCTTATTTTAGAACTTCTGGACTCGAATTTTTTTAAGACACAACACAGACGCATACCGGCCAGGCCTGCTTCTTAAGTGAACTCATCCATTCCCTTGTTAGTACATAAGGAGGCGATATCATGTCAATTCCCTAAAAAAAAGGCGACTGCTAGGCGCCGGCGCACCGGCCCAAATATCGGCCGGTCGCAGCGCGCGCGTCCGATTCAGCTATTTTAATCCGTCTGATCGTCTGCATAGGTCGTCTCTTCCTTTTTAGTTTTGGTACGCTGGTCCACCTGCACTGCTCCATGTGCATCAGGTCATGTCGTGGATGTTGCATGCTGTCACGTGGTGGAGCCCATCCAAATGGTGATGTGACTTCTCTTTGCTATTCGCACATAATAATTTTATTCAAAAAAAGTACACAGAAAAACTGCATGTGTTGTGTAGGTAACATTGCTGCAAACTTCACAACAAAATCCAAAAATCACAAAATATAATAAAAAATAGTTGTATTTTTGTAGCATAATCTTCGTACTTTTACAACAGAAAAATATATGTAGCATTGTGCAAAAAATCTCACAATAAAAAACAAAAAAACTATGGAAGCAAAATCATTATATATTTCCAACATATTTTCTAGTATAAATTTACAACTAAAAAAGCACTCATGTAGCAGTTCATTGGGCCGTTGCAGCTTTCATGGAAACGCAAGCCTCTAGGAAACTTTTTTCATCGCCGATGAAGCTTTGCGCATACAATTGAAGCTTATTTTCACCAACGGTTGCATCTTTTTCCGTTGCACAGTGTCCTGGTTGAAGCTTTTGCACCCACGATTGAAGCTTTTTCTATCAACGGTTACAGTTTTTTGTTGCACAGTGTCCCCGAACTCTTGGTTGAAGCTTTTGCATCTATCCATTGAAGCTTTTTCTGTCAACGGTTGCACCTTTTTCTTTTCACAGTGCTTGTTGAAGCTTTTTTTCATCTACGGGTGAAGCTATTTCTGTCAATGGTTTTAGCACTCACTGGACCCTAGCTTTCGCTATCTCCGGTTGAAACTTTTTCATGATCGGTTGCAGCTTTTTGAGGTGCCGGTTGCAGCTTTGTGGATTGCACAGAACTGGTTGTAGCACCCATGCAGCAAAAAATCAACGCTGATTCCAGCAAAATTTACCTGCGGTTGCAGCAAAAAATCTCAACAGTTGTAGCATTAGCGGGGAGTAGTTTGAGATGCGTGGGACTGGGGTGGTAAGGGGAGAGGAAGAAGCGGCAAGGTCAAAGGAAAAATAAGCAGGCAGAAAAAAAAAAGCAGCGTGGAAGAGATAACAAAAGCGCTTGAGGCCCACCAAACACATGTGCTAGCCTGCTCCGGCCTGTAAGAGCGAGCGAGCGAGGGGGCGACCGGCCGAGCGCTCGGCCGGTCGTCCGTAGGGAAACGTTTCCCTAAAGAAAACCGTCTTTTCCAATGATTTAGGGCCTATACCTCAATATATATACGCACATACACTCATCTTTATGAATACACACGTGTCCTCGATCTATTCTTGCACGAGAAGCATAAATTGGGCTACTAGATACGTCTCTGAGGAATGAATTCAGTGTCACCGTCCCCTCCCCTTGGAGAAGACCTAGCTAGATTCACATTCCAGTTCACCTCTCGTAAAGGTTTGTCCTTCCCCCGACGGCACTTCGCAACGATCGTGGAGAACATCGCTCCCCTACCCACTCCTGCCGCCGCTGGTAGCCGACATCTTCGGACTCGCTACTCAGGATTTCCCGCCAGCGAAACAATCTATTCTACAGGCAAGAGATGTGATGGACGCCTCTCAGTCAGCAGGGGCACGGACCCGCCGATCAACGACAAGGAGGCCATGATGAAGGATTTTTTTTTTTGCGGGTGCATGATGAAGGAATTAGGTCTTAAATGGATGACCTAGTGGATGTGGTGGTTGATGAAAGCGATCTCCTAGAAGATGCGGCTCGGTGGATGGCAATTGCCCGTGTACACATGACAGAACCCTACAGCCCCTACTCGTTTTACTGGAACATGCGTGACGTAAAATTTCGGCCGCTCAATTTCGGCCCCTACAGCTTGGGATCTGGTGCAGGAGGTAAAATTCTGGCTCAATGATTGTCAGAATAAATTTGAGGCATACTATCAGTCATTTGAGGACTAAGCAATCACACAAATACGACACTGAGATTTGTTAACGAGGTTTATCGATATGGCTACATCTCGAGTTTTAACGAGGTTTATCGGTATGATACCGCTACAATATCGTACCCAGTCGTCCTGGACGCCGGCACATGCCGTCGGCTTCCCCTGCCTTCCTATGCTATTATGTTGGCATAGGTTACATCGTGTGCCTACCCTCGCTATATATGAGAGGCCTAGAATACAAATGTCCTATTAGGACATAACTCCTATCGTAGCTACACATAGTCTAAAATCAAGTCCAACTGTAACCTACTTTATACATTAATATTCAACACAACTCTAACAAACTCCACCATGTCAAATATTCTCCACCACCTTGGATTCATCAATGCGTCGAACCTCCATATACATTGGACTTTAGATACGCCATGAGCACCGCTGCTACTCCCAGACTACACGTGACTCCACCTGCAATTGTAGTTCCTTCTCGTCTTCTTCACAGTCAACACTCGAGCAAAATTAAGTTCCTCGTTACTCTACGTTGTGCTCCCAACTTCCGGAGTATCCATTCAACGCCATCACACATCGATCATTGTCTGCGTGAAAGTGAACAAGTCACATATTGGAAACCACATATAAGAGTTATTTGAACTCAACGTCACCGCTCTTTCATGACCGTCTATCTGAAACATGAAGAAATTTCACCGTCGCCCTATGTCACCCTAAGTCAAATGCATAGTTGTCCCACCCTTTTACCGGATAGTCTCTGACATGTCCCACACCTATAGCACTCTGCCTCCTTCTGTTCTTGTCATCCGCACTTTGCCATGTGCACAGAACACCACAGAATATACCGCCATGTACTCACTTAGCCATTGACAATTTCAGACTTTCCGCTACTTTCTCAGATTCCCCATGGTCAACTCCTGTCCATCAGCTAGTACCGATAGACCCAGTCACCAACTTGAATCTAGTACTCATCAACACTGCTTCAGCACCCCTGCACACTTTGTCTGACCACAGGTTTGACCACCAGTGCCTTGGTCCGTCGCTGTGTCCCGTGCGTACCGCATGCCTCGCCGCAATTACCGCGTCGATTCTTAGCTGTCATGGTCAAGTCTCAAGGGTCGCGAACCCACACGACTCAACCCCCACTGCAGAGTACCATCGGTCATTGCCGACCAATAACGAGTTTCACGTTTTCATCAGACCACCGGGCTTCAGTCCGAATTACGTGTCCCTCGCTTTTTCCCCGCTGAATAGGCTTCGATTCTGTGGATCCTTACACCATAGCCCCTCAATCTAGCTCCACCTTCAACATGACTCCATGGTAGATGATCGGTCTACCCCTGCGCCTCGTCGACATCAAGCTCCGTGTGTACACCAACTTGAATCAACCCCGCACCATAGTCTTGTCGAAGCCACACAAGCACTCGGGCCTGCGCTACGTGTTTCCACGCCCAGAAGTCGATCACCATCACTGATCTCACCACCGTCTTCTGTACCAACCGACTTACGTCGATCCGTCAGACTGTCTAGCCCAAGCCAGCCGAACATATCCGACTGCAATCATGCGCCAACCTGCACCAGGACCGCTTGCACGTCTGTGCATGTCTTGGCGCCTTGTGTATACATGATCTTCATGACACACTTCCAGGCTCCTCTGAACCTTATATGCACATTGCCAGTCTGCTAAACTCCTGGTAAAACACCGTACGCAATTAGCAATGCATCAAAAAACTGCTTCCATGCAAGCTCTCGTGACTACACAAGTGTGCCGCCACAACTCCCAATGCTCCTTTATTCAATCCAATTGCTGTCCATGCTAACGTCAAATACCACATGTTGCAAATTATTTCTTTTCCTCAAACCAGACCTGGCTTGCTAGCTCGCACGCATGCATCTAGCCTCGTCACGGTTCCTTGAGCCAGCCGCGATGTGCGTGGCCACGCCCTGCGCTAGCCCTCATGGGCCACCTGCCCTGCAGCGCGCCAAGGACCTTGGGCCACCACACTTTCACGCGTATGCCGGAGAGAACCTATCCCGACAGAGGCTTCCAGCACCGGTGCCTCACAAGCTTCTAATCGGATACGGTCAGTCATCCACGTTGATACGAGTCGCCGCGGCTGATACAATTCGATCCGGCACACGACGCCTTGCCCAAATCACCAAAGGTTCGCCTGTCCTGCCGTGAGACTACCCACTGTGAAAACAACATAGATGGTAACATCACACACCTCTAGACAAAATATATGATGTGGCAAGTTTTAATAAGGAAAGAGGGGCATGCGGTAACATAGCTAGTTATTGTAACATCACACATATATACCAAGATAAGATGGGTCTACAACCTAATAAATGAAGTGTTGCATGACACCACACATATGTTACTCCCCACTATAGAGGTAGTAACATACACTAGTAACATTAGCATGTTACCATTCTAAGTTACTACCAATTGTGACTAGTCTAACGACGCAGCCGCTTGCACCCGTTTCCTGATTGCTTCTCTTGATCACGCTGAGAACCACGCCGCAACCTGCTGCATCTCAGAATCGATCCTTCGTCTAAGTCAACACAACACGGCCTCGTGAATAACCTAGCTCATGATACCACTTGTTAGAATAAATCTGAGGCATACCGTCGATCATCTGAGGACCAAGCAATCACACAAGCACGTCACCGAGATTTGTTAATGATTTTCATCGATATGGCTACATCCCCAAGGCTTGACTATGGGCGCTCCTCCCCATGATACCTCTACAATACCGCACCCGGTCGCCATTGACGCCGGCATATGCTGCCGGCTTCCCTTGCGTTCCTATGCCCTGGACGCCGACACATGCTGCCGACTTCCCCTGCGTTCCTATGTTATTATGTTGGCATAGGTTACATCGTATGTCTACCCTCGCTAGATATGAGAGGCATAGGATACAAGTGTCCTATTAGGACACAACACCTATAATGTCTACACACAATTCAGAACCATGTCCAACTGTAACCTACCTCGTACAATAATATTCGACACAACTCTAAGAATGACAATCTATACGCTCTTCAATTCTCATGCCTTGGTGATTAAGAAAGAGTGTTGGAGGAAGGACCCTGGACCTTCAAGGGTAAAGCAGTAGTCATTGAGCTGTATGATGGATATACTAAACCGTCGATGATTGGGCTGATCAAGATTGATCCGGATCCACGTTCTTCCAGAAGTTTTATCGCCTGATCAAATACCTGGTTGCCATGGTGGGTGAGTTCATCTATGTGGAGCAGGAATCCCATGACTTCGAAGGAAACATTTTGGTGCGGGTCAAGGTTGATGTCACAAAACCTCTGGAAAACGCTGTACGATTGTCATGAAGCAGAAGAGGGAGATTTTCAGTGTCGTATACGAAAGACTAACTGACTGTTGCGCTATTTGCAGCCATCATTTGTACAAAGAGTGCGGAATGACATTCACCCCCCCCCCCCTCAGCTTTAGTATTCAAAAAGAGGACCGGGCCCAGGTCCAGAAGTAGGCAGAGGTTTCAGAAGTGGCAGAGGTAGGGGCGCGCTGGGTGTGGCACAACCCAGAAGGAGTTCTCTGAATGGTTTAGAGGACCAAGAGGCATACCCAGCTGATGCAACAAAGGCTGAAGCATAGATCATCAGGATAACGCCCCCCCCCCCCAACAAACAAAATGATGTGCTTTAATTGGCGGACCTCCATGGGGGGTCGCACCTACTGAGTCTCTTTACTTTGAATAGTTTTCTTCTTCTTAATTTTTCTATTCAGAGTTCAGTTAACGACGAGATTTAATATCATTTCTTGCATTTTCATAACTCGTGAAATGCCGAGTATGCAGAGAGAGACAAACTGAGGGTAGTGAGGGACTCTCTTAGACAAATGCTCTGCAAGTTGTATAGAAGGTTAACTTGGCTTAAGTGATTCTACTTTTCTACCAAGCACATTGCACATACATGTACAAATGGATTATTTTATCTGCTATAACATCCGATACACATTTGACACAAAAATAATAAGGATAAAGAGCAGCATGCTTACAATTCGGTGAAAAGCTCATAGAAATATTCTATGAACTCTAGTCTTTTCATTCTACATATACCTAAACGTTGACTAGAAACCACTGTGAGGATATTATTGGGAGCACATGATTTTGAGAACTCTACAAAGATATTTGAGGATGCTCACAAACATATATATGAGGATTGGTTTTCAATATTTCTACACGATGCATTGTGCCCAAAAAACACTAATTTAACTTCTATTGCAAATCTGGTTCAAATTAAATAGAGTGCATGCACATTTTTGAACGATGGACATTACAATTGTATCATAATAATACAACTAATATTATTTTGCGGGAAATAATATAATTAATATTTAGCAATATTATCATCTCATTAATTATGACCAATAAAGTTGTAGAAAGTATAATCTCTAATTAATATTTTTAAAAATAAGTTATAAATAAATATAAAAGTTTAGTATAAACGTTGGTTCTTCAAATAAGTAATAAACAAATATAGAGGGAATTCCAGTTTTTACCCCTAACTTTGATATTTTTGACACTAATTCAGATTTAAGAGAAATTCATCTGTCATACCCCATGTGGTGAGGCGAACCACGTAATTATATATATATATAGATACTATTAATTCAACCTATACGCAGCCGACTCCGCCACAACTACAAGTCCATGCCGGACTCGACTTGCTTTTTTTTTAATCGTGATTATCTCTAACAAAGAATTGGGCTACAACAATTGGGCTACATGAGTAGGCCCTCGATCTACCACACTCTTGCATGGAACTGCGTCAAAGTGTTGGGCGCACAGGTGCGCGACCACACGGCCCGCCCATCTCCCACTGTTCAAATCGCTTGGGAGTTCCGATTTTGTGAAAGTCCTAGAAGATTCCCAGCTGGTTTTACCGGTTTTGGGAACCGTTTAGAAGGTTCCTTGTATGGTTTTTTATTTTTTGTTTTTTCTGTTTCTGTTTCTTTCTTTTTTCCTTCTTTCTTTTTCTTTCTTTTTTTCTTGTCTTTCTTTTTCTGTCATTTTTGTTTTCGTTTTTTTTCTTTTCCACAAAAGTTGGGATATAAAAAAAAATCACAAATCCATAAATTTTTTTGGGAATTAAGAAAATGTTACATTATGAAACAATTGGTTCATAAAATCCGAAAATATTAGCAAATTTCAGAAGATGTTCTCGTTTCAAAATTTAGTTCACATATCGAAAATATGTTTCTTAATTTTAATGAATGTTCCCATTTCGCAATTTAGTTCAAAAATTCAAAAAAAAAGTTTGGGAATTTCAAAATGTGTTCTATCTTTTAAAAGATTGTCTGTGTTACCAAAAAAATGTTAACACATTCAAAATATTTTAGTGTATTATGAAAGTTCTTGCATTTCCTAAAATGTTCATGTTTTCTTCAGGTTTTCACAAAATGTTCAGAGTTTCAAAATTTGTTCACAATTTCAATAAATGTTCTAAATTTCAAAAACTCTTCACGTTTTCAAAAAACTTATTGTTTAAAATTTTGTTTGTGCTTTCAATTTTTTTTCAGAATGTTAATTTTTGTTTTCATTTTAAAAAATTTGGTTTAGAATTTAAAATTTTGTTCTAATTTTTCAAAGTTTGTTTGTGTTTTCCAAAAAAAGTTCTCATTTTCTGAAATTGTTCATATATTAAAAGATGTTCATAGATATAAAAGTTATTTGCAAGAAAATTGGCAATTTTTTTCCTGAATTTGCAAGAAACGTTCGAAATTTTGTAAATATTGTTTTTAGGGTGCCGCTTTAGTGAGATTAAGAAACAAATCGCGCTTCGCTTATAGCAGAAACTGCCATGGCTAGCTGCACACGTTGTGAATCAAAAGTTGCGAGTTCGATACCTGTCAGCGCCTATTCTGTTTTTTTATGTCGCGTTCTCTTTCGTTTCCTGTTCGTCGGCTGGCCCAGTCGTGGGTCATGCTGTGCGGCAGCGCGCTATTGGACGCAAAGAGCGTCTAATAGGTGCTCTCACTGCATCCACAGTCTGAGGAGATAATCCCAGCTAGATTCAAATTTGGACGCATCGAGCTGGTGGCTGTTGGCCCGCTAGCAATCCGTGACAACCTTCTTCATTAGGAAAGATTATGTCTTCCTGCTACTTTAGGAAAGTTTGTGTCCGTTTTAGAAATCTCAAACGCAGTTAATCTCACCTGGTCCCCACAGTGTTGCTTGCATGCATCCATGTGACTGCATGGTCGAACTAGTTTGCATGCATAAGAGTTTGCTCGACGCCTTTGTTCTGTTCTTTTTTTTCCTTTTGTTTTTTTCTTTGGTTCTTTTTGTTTTCAACTGTTTTCTTGGGGTTTTTCATTTTCTTCGTATAATTTCAGTTTTCTTTTGTTTTTCACAATTTTTTCCTCAATTTTCATGGTTTTTTATTCTCTTTCTTTTTTCTATGTTTTTTCTCAGTTTTCAGAAGTTTTTTCTTTTATTCTTCTTCGGTTTTCTTTGTTTCTTTCTTTGGTTATCATCGATTTTCTTTGGTTTTGTTCATTTCTCTTTCTATTCACCGGTTTTCATTGGTTTTGGGACCATTTTTATTGACTTTTTTTGTTTCCTACGTGTTGTTTGTATCGTTGTTCGTTGGTTTTCTATGTACATGTGAGACATTTTTTGAGACATCATTTTTAAAATTCACAATAAAATTTTAAAAAATATTTTTATGTCTACTTTTTTCTTCTATAGCAAGACCAATTTTATACATTTTTAACATTTTCATAATACATGATTACATTTCTAATGAAAATGATTACTTTTTTAATACATGTTTGATGTCTATTTATTCATAAACATTGTAGAATTTTTCATATACATCTAAAAATTTATTTTATATAGGTATAACATTTTCCAAATACACGATTCAATTTTTTTATAATGACACATACATTTTTTTGAAACGTATGAACATTTTGAAAATGTCATGAGATTTTTTTTGTACGCTATCAACATTTTTCATATACATTTGAACCATTTATTTTATATATGTCTAACTTTTAAACCCGCAGTACATATCAAATGTTTTTTAAAATACTCATATATTTTAAACCATAACTGCAAATTTAAAATATTATATATGGAATTTGATTAGAAAATTATGTAGAATCTAAATATGATGTTATTTTACCTGTTAATAATTTAAGGAAATTACTATCTAGGCTGCAATGTTAATCTACAATGCATTTATCTGTCTCTTTTTCATACCGGTACTGATTTAGATATGGGATGAACACCTCAGAAAAATCAGGATTGGATATCAGATTGAAGATAAATTTGTTAGAGACACGCAATAAATAAGGAAATGCATGCCAATAAATAAAAGGACCCAATAAAGATGGGATGTTCGCTATAAAATAAATAAAATAGAAAATGCAGAGGAGATCCGATAAAGATGAGATGTTGCGCTATTCTCCTATATGTAAGAATAAGAAAAAGAGGACATGAATGAAAAAATTAAAAAGGACGCATGCATGACAAAAATTAAAATAAAAAACAAGTTTGATAAGAAAAAAGTAGTGATGAAACGGGGACCAATAGCTATGATATTTCTTTTTTGTGGAAAAAAATTACAAATCAAACAAAGTTCAGGATTTCATGATTTTCAAAAACTATGCGGAATAAAAAAATTGGCAATTGTTTTCCTAAATTTTCAAGAAACGTTCGAAATTTTGTAAATATTGTTTTTAGGGTGCCGCTTTAGTGAGATTAAGAAACAAATCGCGCTTCGCTTATAGCGGAAACTGCCGTGGCTAGTTGCACACGTTGTGAATCAAAAGTTGCGAGTTTGATACCTGCCAGCGCCTAGTTCGTTTTTTTATGTCGCGCTCTCTTTCGTTTCCTGCTCGTGGGCTGGCCCAGTCGTGTGTCACGCTGTGCGGCAGCGCGTTATGGGACGCAAAGAGCGTCTAATAGGTGCTCTCACTGGATCCAGAGTCTGAGGAAACAGTCCCAGCTAGATCCAAATTTGGACGCGTCAAGCTAGTGGCTATTGGCCCGCTAGCGATCCGTGACAGCCTTCTTTATTAGGAAAGATTATGTCTTCCTGCTACTTTAGAAAAGTTTGTGTTCGTTTTAGAAATCTCAAACGCAGTTAATCTCACCTGGTCCCCACAGTGTTGCTTGCATGCATCCATGTGACCGCATGGTCCAACTAGTTTGCAAGTATAAGAGTTTGCTCAACGCCTTTGTTCTGCTCTGGTTTTTTCCTTTTGTTTTTTCCTTTGGTTCTTTTTGTTTTTCAACTGTTTTCTTGGGGTTTTTCATTTTCTTCATATAACTTCTGTTTTCTTTTGTTGTTCACAGTTTTGTTTATTATTTTCCTCAATTTTTATGGTTTTTTATTCTCTTTCTTTTTTCTATGTTTTTTCTCAGTTTTCACAAGTTTTTTCTTTTATTTTTCTTCGGTTTTCTTTGTTTCTTTCTTTGGTTATCATCAATTTTCTTCGGTTTTTTTCATTTCTCTTTCTTTTCACCGGTTTTCATTGGTTTTGGAACCATTTTTATTGACTTTTTTTTGGTTCCTACGTGTTGTTTGTATCGTTGTTCCTAGGTTTTCTATGTACATATGAGACATTTTTTGAGACATCATTTTTAAAATACACAATAACATTTAAAAAATATTTTTATGTCTACTTTTTTTCTTCTATACCAAGACCAATTTTATACATGTTTAACATTTTCATAATACATGATTACATTTTTAATGAAAATTATTACTTTTTTAATACATGTTTGATGTCTATTTCTTCATAAACATTGTAGATTTTTTCATATACATCTAAAAAATTATTTTATGTAGGTATAACATTTTTCAAATACACGATTCAATTTTTTTGTAATGACACATACATTTTTTTGAAACGTATGAACATTTTGAAAATGTCACAAGATTTTTTTGTATGCTATCAACATTTTTCATATACATTTGAAACATTTATTTTATATATGTCTAACATTTTACAATATCACACAATATTTTTGAGACACGTGATATTTTTAAAATGTCAAAACAATTATATACTATCAACAGTTTTTATTTTGAATTAAGTTAATTTTTTTCATTGTGTTATGATTTTAAAAAAGATAGCACCAAAGAGAGAAGTATCTCCATCACCTCGTACAGTAATAAATGAACTCTTGCCAACTAATCGATTGCTCGATATTGGGCAACTGATCTTTTCATCTGAACATATGTAACCTTGAATAATTCATTTGTGCACTTATTAGTCAGTACATGGTTTAACGGTAGATTAAAAGAGTAATCATCGTATAAATCATATTACCAATGCACAAATGCTATCCATGCATAACTTCTCATGGATATCAACTTGCTTAGAATCTGAACTGCAGCTTATTTTACAGTATCTATCAACATAATCATGTGAAAATTATATAGGAAACAACGTCCTTAAAAGACTGAGTGATCTCACCTATTCCAGAATTAAAACATGGATCCGACGGGAATGAAAATAACAGATTTCTTGAGATCAGTGAAACTTATTTCAGATTGGAGTACGGGATTCCGACCAAGATTAAGGACGATGGCTGCGCAAACCTAACCATTGCAACTATGTGTTATGGAGCCGTGGAGCCTCAAAATCTTTTATGTGATGCGACAGAGAGAACATGGGGATGGACATGCAGTGGCTGCACCATTCATGCACGGGCCGAGTCAGCCGGGTGCATGTCAGCAAAGGAGACGGCGCCGACGCTAAGAACTTTCTCGTGAGAGACACGAAGAGGGACCAAGGGGAGGCGCTCATAACTTTTCCCCGAGAGACATGAACAGGGACAAGGGGGAGATTGCCTCGTATACGATCAAATCGGCGAGGCTCGTATTTCCATATATTTTATTTCTAATTCAAGCGATAAAAAGTGGGTTCGAGGGGAGGGTGCCTTGTGTACGTTAAATCTAGGAGAGACTCGGATTTTTTTTTTCTTTTCTATTCAAAGGAAGAGAGAGTCCTAGTGGAGTATGTTATGGAAAGGAGAGTCTCACGTTTATTATTCAAGGGAAATGGAGAGAGTCCTAGTGGATGACGACTCATGTAGATAGAATAGGAGAGTACACCTCCGATAATTCATGAGTGGACATGGTTCCATGCGAGGATGGTATCACCTCCGTCCGTTGGCGCGTGATGCATGCAGTTTGTGTACAACGAGCCTCGTATATCAGTTTCTCGGCACCATGTCAATGTCGTATAGTTCACGTATTACACGGTCAATAAGTGTGCATGTCCCATCACACAATAACTGCACTGGTCCCACATTATTGTTTACAAGAGTTAATCAACAGCCTGCACCACCACCTGCATTTGCTCCCCATCCTTATTCCATCCAAATCCAACAGCCCCTCTCGCTCGTCCTCCTCTAGTTCATCACTCTGTTCATGTGTAGCTAGGTAGAACTCACCCTTGAAGATGGCTCTTTTTTTCGAGATTTTTTTCTTTTCTTTTGAAGATGTAGAGTCATGGCTATACTATGTACAGTGCATACTCCTCGTCCTCTCTTTCTCTCTCTCGACCCTCTCCCCAGCTCCTCCAGCACCAGTATTTTATGTTCATGTCCTAGTGTCATTCATATGTTCATCAATGTCCCAGAGCAAAATAAATTTACGAGATCATAGCAATTCTTTAACTCCTTGAGCGACGCCTATAGCGACGAGGTCGCTCTACTCCCACTAATCACCAGAAATTGATGTTCATGTCCGGGAGTCAAATGTGCAGATGTATCTTCTAAGGAAACATAATTAGCTAATACTAGTAAGTTTACCATTCTATATCTGTCCAGCGCTCGCCTAAATGTAATATTTCCCTGCAAGTTAATTATAAATATTTGATGCCAGTGCAGTGTGAGTTACTGTTTATGCATACTAAAATTTTACATTTCTCCACAAATTATAAGCAAAACATGTGTGCTCTCTAATTCATGCTATCGTTCACACTCAGGAGGGAGCACTAATACATCTTTAACACACACGATCAATGCCTGGCAGAATTTAAATGCACCATTGATTGACCGCGACTACATCTATATTGATGGCATTTAAGACCTGGACAACTCACCGAGGACCGAGAAGCTGGTGAACATACGAAGCTAGTGTTCTGTCCGAACAGTGCAAACAACAAGAACCAGTTGAGCGAGTGGATGCTACGTGAATAGCAAGTGATAGCTTAGCTGAGTCAACATTGTCAACACATAGATAATAATGCAGCATAAGTATATATGCGAATGGCTCTGATGAATTGGTACACCACCACATCCCACACAAACAGAACTTGGCAAAACAAACCATCAACAGCAATGGCAGGCCCACACTTGTGTTAAGTGTGACTCAAGGCGTACATGTTCCAAACAGACACGTTCAAACGTCAACCACAGTTTGAACAACCACCGTTTTAAATGGCTTGCGTTGCATTAACACAACACTATTAAAATAGATGCATAGCCCACCAACCCATTTAAGATGCCTATAGCTCATCCACGTACAGTACTTCGCGTATGACAGACAATATCCGTCCAATTAACCCGCTGTATAATTTTGCTATTCACTAATTCGCTATATTAAATACTAATCTTAGAGCACAGATGGACTCACTACTAGGAAAAGGGCTATAGATAGGATTGATACTAATGGCGCACCCGCGAAGCAGTGCGCCACTAGTATATACTAATGGTGCACCTGCTGGCGATATGCAATTAGTGTGGAAGACACTAATGGCGCACCAAAAATAGGGTACGCCACTAGTGTTAAATATTTCTTTTTTCCATTTTTCCATACACACTAATGGCGCATCTTACAGGCCGTGCGCCATTACTAGTTACAACTAGTAATGGCGCACCACACAGAAAGTGCGCCATTACTATAATTTTTTTTATTCTTTTTTTTTGCGCCGCACCCTCCCCCGCTCCACCGCCGCCGACGAGCACCAGCCCCCCCGCACCCTCCCCCGCTCAACCACCGCCGACGAGCACCCCCCGCTCCACCGCCGCCGACGACCCAACCGCACCCTCCCCGGCTCCACAGCCGCCGCCGATGATATTTTCAAATAACAAATTTGATGATATTTTATAAAAAATTATGTACTGTTTTTATAAAAAAATTATTACTGTTTCATATTCATATTCATTTTCTAAAAAATAATAATAATAAAGTGTAGAATACAATTGTTGTTAAACAACACTTATTACTGTTTTTATAAAAAAATATTACTGTTTCATATTCATATTCATTTAAAAAATAATAATAATAAATAAACATACTAATGGCGCACCGGTCTGGAGGTGCGCCATTGCTGTCTAAAAAAAGATTTCTAATGGCGCACCTCTCGTGCGTGCGCCATTGCTATCTAAAAAAAGATTTCTAATGGCGCACCGCTAGATGGTGCGCCATTAGTAATCTTCCCCCCTAACTAGCCCGACCCCTTCGTCCCTCCCTCTCGCCAGTTCCACTTCCACTGCCCCGACCCACGCCGCCGCCGCCCCCACGCCCCCACCACTGTAGCTCCTGCCCTCCCCTCCGTCGCCGTCGCCGACAGCCCCTGCCCGCTCCCCCATCGCCGTCTTCGAGGAAGGGCTCGGGGAAGCAAGAAGGCGCCGCCCCGACCCCCGCCGCCCCCGCGCCCCCACTACTGCAGCTCCCTCGCGCCGCTGCCCCCGCGCCCCCGTGCCCCGAGCCAGAGGAGGAGGACGAGTAGGAGGAGGAGACGGAGGCGGCCGACGCGGAGCAGGAGGCCGCGGAGGACGCGCTGCTGGACCGCGCGCAGGCCCTCATCTCCCGCGTCGTCGAGCAGGAGGCCAACCCCAACCGCGACTCATCCACACCCTCGGCACCATCCGCGTCGTCGAGCAGGTAGTCCGCCCAGCCCCTCCCTCTCCCCCTTTCAAGACTGTCATAAATTTGTGTGTTGAGGATAAATTGGCAGATTGTAAACCAACTTTTTCATTGTTGATTGTAATGGCAGTGTGGTGCAGATTAGAATTAGATGTTGATATGTGCTGTGACCATGGAGCAAATTAGATGTTGTGACCATGGATCAAATTTAATTGTACCTTTATTATCTGTTATCATGCTCTTTCACTGAACCTATGTATTATTACTACTATCTAAGTAGGATGGATCTTTTTCAGTTATATCTCTTGGTGAGCAGTGCTGGAGTTTGTGATTTGCAGATTTCTGATGTGCCTGCTGCTTGCTTCTCTTTTGTATGGGCTGGTTGAATTTTTTTGTTCATTGTTTTTGATATAGCATACCACTCATGCCAAGTGGTGGGCTGGTTGAATTTAACCGAAAGTTATCTGTTGTTGGATTGGATGGTCTGTTGTATGTTGCATTTCCAGTGTGTAATTGGCAACTTGCAGTTATTTAGCTGAATTTTGGGGTTACTATTGTTCTATCTATATAATTCATTGGTCAAGTTTGACCGCTTGTTCTTTGCACTACTGCTGCTAAAGTTACAAGTTACCTCTTCTCTGGGAGAGACTATTGAATTCTCTTATTTTCAGTTCTCTCAGAATTGTTTTGAATGGTTGAATAAGAGCAAAGTATGTGCTTTCTCGGGTGTCAGCCAGCCTAAACTTATCTTTGCTTGACTGTTTTGCTAATAGACTAATCTCACACCAATCCTAAAGTTGCACTTAAGTATTGCTTATTATTCTTTCCTGAGATAAATAGTAATAAAAATGTGCTTGCTAGCTGCTGCCACTTGTAGCCACGACACAAAGTCTCATTTTCCTCTGCTATCCATATGGTCTCAATTTTGACTACAAAGATAAAAGGAGTTTTTTTTGTACTAGTATTTGACCCATGTACTCAAGGCATGAGTTACTCCTTTCACTTAAGGCAGTTTTTGAAAATGGGATGCAGAAGCAGATATTCAACAGCTTGGTTAGGCCATAATTAAATTAACTTAAATGGGCATGGAATTAGGTTGGTATTCTAGTTTGCCAGCAGTACACAGTCGTTGTTGCTCATGGATCTTCTGTGAGTCTGGCATCATTAATTAGATATTGGTGATGATGACGAGTAGTTCTTATTATCTTCTGTGTTCACGTCTCCAGATTTTATCTCATGTGTTCACATCTGTCTTAATACCTTGCCTTGCCTTGTTCGGTTGTAAGGGTACTAATTGGTCTCTTCTGCTGCTTATCAGAGATGGCGGGAAGCAGCCACCGCCGCTCTGCGACACCGCGGTACGAGTTGGATGCTTCCAAGTTCTTCACTATCATACTTGGGACTTCGGTGTCATCCATGACGCAGGTATATAAAATGAGAGATCTCCCCTAGCTTCACCCATCTTATTATGATGTCTGTTGTTTGCCTACATCACTCATTGTCCCAAACTGCAGAGGCTGCCTGACAGTTTTAAGAACATGCTGATGGGTGAAGATCCGCCAAATAATGTGAAGGTGCGATAGGCCGGCAGCGGGTTTCGCAGGCTGTGGGATGTGGAGTTGATGATCAAGGAGGGCCACATGTACTTGTCTCGTGGGTGGGAGAAGTTCTACCGTGCCTACGACCTGCGGCTGGGGTACTTCCTTCTCTTCAGGTACGACGACGACGCCACCACGCTCATCGTGAAGGTGTTCAACACGACTATGTGTCGCATGCGCTACGCTGAAGATTATGATGCCGGTACGTTCTGCCTCTTCTTATTCCTCTACATTTGGCTTTGTCTCACATTGATTGTTAAAGGTCATTGTTGCATTTGGACAGGTAATGGGAGCAGCAGCAGCGACAATGGCTACAGCCAAAGCAGCAGCAACCATGGCGGTAGCGAAAGCAGCAGCGATCATGGCTGTAGCGAAAGCAGCAGCGATTCTGGCAGCAGCATAGACAACAAGAAGGATGATCCGGACTGGAGTGCGGGAGAAGAGGAGCAGAGTGGGGATGAGGAGCTGCAGGATGACCTAGCGCTGGTGGTGGCTGACCAAGGGCAAGAGGTGGAGGTGGCTGAGGATGACCTAGCGATGGTCGTGCCTGAAGGTGGCCTCGCGATGGTGGTGGTGCCTGACAATGACCACGCACTGGTGGTGGCGCCGGCGATCCCACAGCTGGGCGACATGACCGCACCAATTCAGGTAGAAGACTACATCCCACTGCCTCCACCGCCTCCACCGCCTCGCCGCTCTTGCCGCATCAGGCTGAGGAAGGAGAAGAAGAAGAACAATGCATGAGAACTGAACGGTGTTGGATGAACAATGTGAAACTTTTGTAATATGTAACGATGGAACTATGTGGTGGCTATGTATGTATATATGATGGAACTTGTGTGTTGGCTATCTATGCATATATGATGGAACTTGTATGTTGGCTATGATTGTTATATGGATGCTTGTTGTATATATATGTGTTGGATATCTCATAGGTGAAATAGTGACCTGAGACTAAGAAAAAAAATTAAAAAAATTGTTACTAATGGCGCATTACAGTATGGTGCGCCATTAGTATAGCAGACACTAGTGGCGCACCGAGGGAAAAACTAATGGCGCACCAGTGGTGCGCCATTAGTAAAAAATTCTAGTGGCGTGCTAGTAATGGCGCACCAGTGATGCGCCATTAGTAGGCAAAACTGGTGCGCCATTAGTAGCCCTTTTCCTAGTAGTGACTGCTCAGATATCATCCTCGCGTGGCACCATGTCCCAAAAATCCGCGTCCAGTACACCTCATGCTTTTATATAATGGCTGCACACGCATTATATATATTAAATGGACGGTCAATTTTCTTTAATTTCACGGGTTAACGTGGTGTCTTGTATGGTGCCTCCAATTAGTAAATATAAGAAGGTGGTTTAAAAGATTCAATTCAACATGAAGTCCATTCAATTATTTGAATTCGATATCATGGCATTGGTAAATCATACCTAAATTATGGGGGCACCAATCTTTGCTCTGATTTTGTACAGAATAGCATATATAGTCGTGTACAAAATAGATTCAAATTTAGCTCCTCCATTCAAAAATAATCATAGTTATAGGATTTTCAAGTGTCAAATTTTCAAAAAGAAGCAGATAATTTAATTAGGTTTTCAAACATACAAGGTCAAATTTAACGTTGTCTATTTAGGTCAATCCTCAAAGTTCAAGAGTACTCTAAACGTGAATGCTTCTGTTTCAAAATTTTAAATGAAGCGCCAAAAGAGCCTCTATTCGCACGAAACCGCGTGAGACCAATGTTTGGTAGTAGAAGGAAATTACTTTTCTAACTCCGACCCGTGAAACCTACCGGCCCGACGTCCAAAGGTCTAAACCGGGGTCGGTTTATAGCTTCATCTAGACGCCACGCAATCGCCTCCGAAAAATATTCATACACAATGGCCGCCTAAGCACACATGCACGCGGTCGAAATCGCTCCCGCCCACTATTTGGGACACCTGGGATTACCATATGATACGTCTACGTCATATCTACTTTTCCAAACACGTTTGCCCTTGTTTTGGACTCTACGTCATATCTATTTTTCCAAGTCTATAGCCACCTACTATGTGTTATGATCCGGCAACCCCGAAGTGACAATAATCAGGACCACTCCCGGTAATGACCGTAGTTTGAGGAGTTCATGTATTCACTATGTGTTAATGCTTTGGTCCGGTACTCTATTAAAAGGAGGCCTTAATATCCCTTAGTTTCCAATAGGACCTCACTGCCACGGGAGGGTAGGACAAAAGATGTCATGCAAGTTCTTTTCCATAAGCACGTATGACTATATTCAGAATACATGCCTACATCACATTGATGAATTGGAGCTAGTTCCGTGTCACCCTATGTTATGACTGTTACATGATGGACCACATCCGATATAATTATCCATCACCGATCCAATGCCTACGAGCTTTTCACATACTATTCTTCGCTTATTTACTTTTCCGTTGCTATTGTTACAATCACTACAAAACCCAAAAACATTACTTTTGCTATCTTTACCTTTGCCACTGTTATCGTTACTATCATATTACTTTGCTACTAAACACTTTGCTGCAGATATTAAGTTATCCAGGTGTGGTTGAATTGACAACTCAACTGCTAATACTTGAGAATATTCTTTGGCTCCCCTTGTGTCGAATCAATAAATTTGGGTTGAATACCCTACCCTCGAAAACTGTTGCGATCCCCTATACTTGTGGGTTATTAAGACTATTTTCTGTGCCGTTGCCAGGGAGCATAGCTCTATTCTTTGAGTCACTTGGGATTTATATCTGCTAGTCACTATGAAGAACTTGAAAGACGAGAAAACAAAAATTTATCCCTCAACTACGAGGGGAGGTAAGGAACTGCCATCTAGCTTTGCACTTGATTCTCCTTCTGTTTTGAGTAAGCTTGCGACACCTAAACCTGCTTCTGCTATTAATTCTGATATGTCGCATGTTATTGATGATGCCACTTCTGCTATGCATGACACTTATGATGAAACTACTTCTATGCCTGATACTACTGTGCCACTTGGTGAATTTATTGATGAACAACTTGCTAGGGCTAGAGAGAATGAAATTATTGAAACTGATAATTTTGAAGATAGTGATGATGAAGGCTCCCCTAATAAATATGAATTGCCTGTTGTGCCTGAGGGCTATGTTATGGATGAAGAAACTAAAAGAGACTTTCTTGCTTGCAATGATAGAAGTGATCTTAAGAAATTATTAGTTAAGCTGAAACAAAAATCTCTGAATGCTAGAATGAAATATGATCCTGCTTATGCTACTACACCTATCTTTGTTACTGATAAGGATTATGAATTCTCTGTTGATCCTGGGATAATTACTTTGGTTGAATCTGATCCTTTTTATGGCTACGAATCTGAAACTGTTGTGGCACATCTTACTAAATTAAATGATATAGCCACCCTATTCACTAATGATGAGAGAACTCACTACTTTTTTATCCTTAAATTATTTCGTTCTCATTAAAGGGTGATGCTAAGACATGGTTTAATTCTCTTGATCGTGGTTCTGTGCGTAGTCCCCAGATATGATTTATTACTTCTCTGCGAAATATTTCCCTGCTCATAAGAAACAAACTGCTTTAAGGGAAATATATAATTTTGTGCAAATTGAAGAAGAGAGTCTCCCACAAGCTTGGGGAAGGCTTCTCCAATTACTTAATGATTTTCCTGATCATCCTCTCAAGAAAAATGAAATACTTGATATCTTTTATAATGGACTAACCGATGCTTCCAAGGACCACTTGGATAGTTGTGCTGGTTGTGTTTTCAGGGAAAGAACACTGGATGAAGATGAAATTCTATTGAATAATATGTTGACTAATGAAAATAATTGGACACTTCCTGAGTCCACTCCTGAGCCAATTCTTGAGCCTATTCCTAAACCTACTCCGAAGAAGAGGGGTGTTCTATTTCTCAGTCCTGAAGATATGCAAGAAGCAAAGAAATCTATGAAAGAAAAAGGTATTAAAGCTGAAGATGTTAAGAATTTACCTCCTGTTGAAGAAATACATGGTCTTAATTTACCGCCTGTTGAAGAAATATATGATCTGAATTCATCACCTATTGAAGAAACACATGGTCTTGATAACCCGACACAGGTAGTAAAGGTAAATTCTCTCTATAGATTTGATGAAGGTGATATTCCTCGTTACAAGTCTGCTAGCCAGTGCTTAGATGAGTTTGATAATTTCATTGTTAAACAAGAAAACTTCAATGCTTATGTTGGTAGACAATTGAAACAAAATTCTTATATGATTGAACATTTGAGTGATTATATGTCTAGAGTTAAAGGTGAACTTAAACTCATTAGTAAACATGCTTCTATGGTTACCACTCAAGTTGAACAAGTACTTAAAGCTCAAAATGATTTTCTCAATGAATTGAATAGTAAGAATAATGATTATGCTGTTAGAGTGGCTACTAGAACTGGTAAAATGACTCAGGAACCTTTGTATCCTGAAGGCCACCCTAAGAGAATTGAGCAAGATTCTCAGAGAACTAATGTTGATGCACCTAGTCCTTCTAAGAGGAAGAAATATGTTTAGGAAAATGTACCAAGGTGGCCCTTCAAGCAAGCAAGGACCCAAGCTTGCAATGCGCGATGCTGATGAGGAACCACCAAGGGACGCTCCAGTGCGGGCTTGTGAATGGCCTTCAGAGGACTTCATGGATCAAGCAGGAATCAAGGAAGAATTTAACGCATATTTGCGTAACGCTGATCTTGTGAGCTTCAAGGCAGAGAAGTGTCGTCAGTACCACTATCTCACTAGTTCCTTTGTGAGGAGGTTTGAATTTTCATCTTCACATAATTCTCAAACTGTCCTGTTTGATCTTTATGAAAATTCTTATACTATGGACTTAGAGGATTTTACTACCGCTTGCAAACTTCCACAATGGGGTAGTACTAGTGAACCCCGCAAATCTGAATTTAGAGATTTTCTTGCTAGTATAACTGTGGGGGAATCTAGAGACATAGCACAAGCTACCATAGGGAGTATTCATTTTCCTGCTATACATTATTTTGCTCTTTTCATAGGTAGGTGTATAAATGGTAAGGATGAAGCATGTCACATGTGTGTCCCCGACCTCAGTGTTCTCAGGAGTGCTGTACTAGGAGATAAACGTTATAATTTGGGAGCCATTGTTGCACGTAGGTTGCATCATAATAGATTTAATGGAGATTTCTTTGGTGGAATTTATGCAACCCGTTTAGCTAACTCTCTTGGTGTAGCCATACGTGAGGATGATATTGAGTTGCCTCCTACTTATTTAGATTATGAGGCTATGGTTCGTCATCATTTTGTTGAGAGGAACGATCAGTTCCTCCAGTACCGACTAATCTTTGATAGACGACGCACCTATCACGTCGCTCTCCCTGTTTCTACTCTATTTGACTTTCAGGCAATGGGGAGATATTTTATAACCAGAGAGGAGGCAGAAGAGTATAAGAGGAGGGCTGAGATAGCTCGCCTCCAAGCTGCAGCCCACGATGCAATGATCGCTGCATCTCAGTACGCCCCCAACTACAAATATGGATATCCGCCAGGCCAGCCGTGGCAATAAACCAACTTAGGCCAAAAGCCTAAGCTTGGGGGAGTATGTATTTCTCACCGACATTACATTTATGTTCACACACACTAATTGCTAGTTGTCGGTGCTCATACTTTTTCTTTGTACTATCCATGCTAGTTTATTTTCTTTTTAGTCTTCTTATTGTGTGTTTGAAAAACCTTAAGAAAAACAAAAAAAATTAGTTGTAGCTTTTAGCTGGCTTACTTTTCGTGCTTGTAGTAGTAGTAATTAAAAGAAAACCCAAAAAGATTTCTCGTTCTTCTTTTTGCTTGTTAGGAGCTTTTCCGTGTAAATAGTTTTATTTCTTTTCTTTTCTTTGGGGGTCGATAGGAGAAGACCATAATGAAAATGTTGAAGTGGCTCTTATATGCATTATTGTTGATTTAACCAAGAGTCCATATTGACTTGTCTTCTCCTGTTTATTGAATGCTTGCAGATTCCAGCTTAGTCCAATGCACGTGCACTATTATTATTTTACAAACCGTTCGATCATGCGAGTGAAAGGCAATAATGATGATATATGATGGACTGATTGAGATGAGAAAAGCTGGTATGAACTCGACCTCTCTTGTTTTTGTAAATATGATTAGTTCATCGTTCCTGATTCAGCCTATTATGAATGAACATGTTTGCAATGACAATTAGAGATTATATGCCATGCTTAATTAGATATGAGTTATAATGGTTTACCTTGCGTGCCAACATGCTATTAAAATGGTTGTGATGTGTTATGATAGGGTGGTATCCTCATTTGAATGATTTAAGTGACTCGACTTGGCACATGTTCACACATGTAGTTGAAACAAAATCAACATAGCCTTCACGATATTTATGTTCATGGTGGATTATATCCTACTCATGCTTGCACTCAATGTTTATTAATTTTAATGCATGTTCATGACTGTTGTCGCTCTCTAGCTGGTCACTTCCCAGTCTTTTGCTAGCCTTTACTTGTACTAAGCGGGAATACTGCTTGTGCATCCAATCCCTTAAACCCCAAAGTTATTCCATATGAGTCCATCATACCTTCCTATATGCGGTATTTACCTGCCGTTCCAAGTAAATTTGTATGTGCCAAACTCTAAACCTTCAAATGAAATTCTGTTTTGTATGCTCGAATAGCTCATGTATCAACTAGGGCTGTCTGTATCTTCCATGCTAGGTCGGTTATTCTCAAGAGGAGTGGACTCCGCTCCTCATTCACGAGAACATGGCTGGTCACCAGGATGCCCAGTCCCATGCTTTAAGAAAATTAAGTCAAAATAATTGCAAACAAAACTCCCCCAGGGCTATTGCTAGTTGGAGGCAGTCTTGTTTCGAGCAAGCCATGGATTAATGCCTATTGGTGGAGGGGGAGTATAAACTTTACCATTCTGTTTGGGAACCGCCTATAATTTGTGTAGCATGGAAGATATCGCCATCTCTCGGTTGTTATGTTGACAATGAAAGTATACCGCTCAAAATATTATTTATCTCTATTTCAAAACTGAGCTCTGGCACCTCTACAAATCCCTGCTTCCCTCTGCGAAGGGCCTATCTATTTACTTTTATGTTTAGTCATCACCCTCTTATTAAAAGGCACCAGTTGGAGAGCACCACTGTCATTTGCATCCATTACTATTAATTTATATTGGGTATGACTATGACTGGATCTCTTTTACCATGAATTACAATTTCCGGTCAGTCCTTGATCTTTAAAGGTGCTCTGCATTTATGTTTTGCGGTCTCAGAAAGGGCTAGCGAGATACCATCTTGTTATATCATATCATGATTGTTTTGAGAAAGTGTTGTCATCCGAGATTTATTATTATTGCTCGCTAGTTGATTATGCCATTGATATGAGTAAACATGACACCTAAGTGCTATTGTGAATATGGTTAGTTATAATCTTTGCTGAAAACTTGAATGCTGGATTTACATATATACAACAACAAGAGCAAACAGAGTTTGTAAAAGTTTTTCTTTATCACTTTCAGTTTATCAATTGAATTGCTTGAGGACAAGCAAAGGTTTAAGCTTGGGAGAGTTGATACGTCTCCGTCGTATCTACTTTTACAAACACTTTTACCCTTGTTTTGGACTCTAACTTGCATGATTTGTATGGAACTAACCCGAACTGACGCTGTTTTCAGCAGAATTGCCATGGTGTTATTTATGTGCAGAAACAAACGTTCTCGGAATGACCTGAAACTCCACGGAACTTATTTTTGGAAAATATGAAAAATACTGGCGAAAGAATCAAGACCAGGGGGCCCACACCCTGTCCACGAGGGTGGGGGCGGTGGGCATGCCCCCTGCCTTGTGGGCCCCCTGGAGCTCCACCGACCTCAACTCCAACTCCATATATTCGTGTTCGAGGAGAAAAAAATCAGAGAGAAGGATTCATCGCGTTTTACGATACGGAGCCGCCGCCAAGTCCTAAACTCTCTCGGGAGGGCTGATCTGGAGTCTGTTCGGGGCTCCGGAGAGGGGAATCCGTCGCCGTCGTCATCATCAACCATCCTCCATCACCAATTTCATGATGCTCACCACCGTGCGTGAGTAATTCCATCGTAGGCTTGCTGGACGGTGATGGGTTGGATGAGATTTGCCATGTAATCGAGTTAGTTTTGTTAGGGTTTGTTCCCTAGTATCCACTATGTTCTGAGATTGATGTTGCTATGACTTTGCTATGCTTAATGCTTGTCACTAGGGCCCGAGTGCCATGATTTCAGATCTGAACCTATTATGTTTTCATGAATATATGTGAGTTCTTGATCCTATCTTGCAAGTCTATAGTCACCTACTATGTGTTATGATCCGGCAACCCCGAAGTGACAATAATCGGGACCACTCCTGGTGATGACCGTAGTTTGAGGAGTTCATGTATTCACTATGTGTTAATGCTTTGGTCCTGTACTCTATTAAAAGGAGGCCTTAATATCCCTTAGTTTCCAATAGGACCCCGCTGCCACGGGAGGGTAAGACAAAAGATGTCATGCAAGTTCTTTTCCATAAGCATGTATGACTATATTCGCAATACATGCCTACATTACATTGATGAATTAGAGCTAGTTCTGTGTCACCCTATGTTATCACTGTTACATGATGAACCGCATCCGACATAATTATCCATCACCGATCCAATGCCTACGAGCTTTTCACATACTGTTCTTCGCTTATTTACTTTTCCGTTGCTATTGTTCCAATCACTACAAAACCCAAAAATATTACTTTTGCTATCTTTACCTTTGCCACTGTTACCGTTACTATCATATTACTTTGCTACTAAACACTTTGCTGCAGATATTAAGTTATCCAGGTGTGGTTGAATTGACAACTCAACTGCTAATACTTGAGAATATTCTTTGGCTCCCCTTGTGTCGAATCAATAAATTTGGGTTGAATACTCTACCCTTGAAAATTATTGTGATCCCCTATACTTCTGGGTTATCACCATCCTACCCCGACCTGCAGTTAGGTCTGAAATTTAAGAGGGGGCAAAGTTTGTGATTTCCCCAAATTTCAAACAAGCGCGTCCCATCTGTTCAAAAAAGCCAAAAACAAGCATGTCCCAGACCGAAACATGGTTCTACCTTAGCTCCCCCCGCCTCCCCCCGTCCGATTCCCCATTCGTACTCCGTGGGCGCCAAAACTACCTCTCCACCAGCCGCGAAACCCCGGCGTCCTCCGTCCGCCACCCCATCCCACCCATCAACCGCCACCCTCCTCCATCACGCCGGAGCCGATACCCCGACGTTGTCGTCCACCACAACCTCAACCGCAATGCCCTCCATGGCTATTAGTTGAAGCCGAGGCCGAGCCGTCCGTACCTGAGCAAGTTCAACCACGCCGTCCTGCGCCTCACCGCTGCCGCTCCAACTTCGCCACCGTCCACCGCACCGGAGTTGTTCCTGCTACGCCGTCCTTCGCCGCCTCAGATCTGCTTCCCCTCCACCGACATACGGCCACGACAACACAGTCAACAATTTGGCCATGGGTTCGTCTGAGCCTGCACCCTCCTCTAAAACATCGGTTTCCCTGGCAAAAAGAAGAAGATCGGCGCGACATATGGAGGCGACCACACTGGCAACTGGAAATGGTACTCCTCTTCCCTTATTCGTGCAAATCTTACGTGGCTGCTTGCACGGTATTCATCCCACATAAGACACTACTTGACGGCTTCTTCTTGATACTAGATGTTCCTACTAACTCGTGATGCACAAGGTTTCTCCTCATATACTATTTCACCTTAGCTAGAGGTCTGTCGCCCCCTGGATTTCAATTCCTGGTCATTTGATTCCCAATTAACGGAAACATTCCCCGGCGTAACAGGCGCTAGTCTGCCTATTACACCAGGGAAGCAGCACCTCGGTGTTTATCTTAGGGGCGTGTGGGGCCTAGAGCTGCTGGCACCCGATTTGGAGGTCGGCCGGGATTAAAGGGATGGCCTGGGGGCGCTGTCAAGCACGACGGTGGTGTGAGGTCGAGGGGAGGGCGGGGCGGCGGAGGCAGGGGTCTGGGCCGGTGGTCGTTGGTGGTTCGCGAAAGATCGTCAACAGTGACTGGCGGGAGGTAGACGAAGGCCATCTGCCCGTTCCTTATAGATCAGACGGTTCATAAAAAATTCGACTGACCTATTTATTTTAAGTCGATTGTTATCTTGATAGGACCACATGTGGTGGTGTGCTGGAGGAGTACCTGCATTTCCTGTGCTCATATATTACAAAATCATAGGGAGTAGAATCTAATTTTGTTTGCCATGCAATGTTGTAGAGCTATCATATGTCTCCTGTCATTTATTTTTCAGCCACCTTCTATCTGCTACTTTTACAATGCACTAGTTCTGCACACACTTCACCCATACTCTCACTATTGTGATTTTATGCAAGGGTATTTCAGACTCTACCTTCATAGAAGCAGAAAAGAAAAGAGAGAAGTTGCTCCAGCTTTGTAGCGGGTAGGCCAGACACGTTTCATCACTTTAAAGGGTGTAGTGTCAGCAGATGGAGATGGTAAACGTAGCTTTGGAGTTCACAATATCGCTCCCACTGAACCACCGTCCCAGGTGCCTGCTTTAACTTTGCGGTGTCATATGTGGTTGCGTGTTGCATATGGTGTCTACTTGTATTCAAAAGGCCGAAGTCGGTCTTTATTAAGATAAGGAAATATATTTTTACATGAACCACCATCCCGGGAGCACCAGAAGTCAAATCGCTAGTCAGGGCACTGGCCGAGCCAGTGACAAGCACTACAAAAAATACACTTCCGTGATGATACATGTTTGTCACAGTAGGTCACGTTTTCTGTCATGCATGTACATCCATGAAAAATTTATGATAGAATCAAGATAGTCAAACATGTGCTGTCGTAGAAGTGTTCCATGACATTACCTCTATGGGATGC
This sequence comes from Aegilops umbellulata, assembly GCA_032464435.1. Taxonomy (NCBI): domain Eukaryota; kingdom Viridiplantae; phylum Streptophyta; class Magnoliopsida; order Poales; family Poaceae; genus Aegilops; species Aegilops umbellulata. Next base: position 482,168,827 of record CP136059.1, on the reverse strand, counting down.
GCCCCTGCCCCCATATATAAAGGAGCAAGGGGGAGAGGTGCGGCCAGGCTTGGGGCGCGCCAGGAGGAGTCCTACTCCTACCGGGAGTAGGCCTCCCCCTTTTTCCATGTTGGACTAGGAGAGAGGGGGAAAGAGGTGGAGGAGAGGAAGGAAAGGGGGGCGCCACCCCCCCTCCTTGTCCTATTCGGACTAGGGGGGAGGGGGCATGGCCCTTTGTCCTGGCCGCCTCCTCTCTCTTCCACCAAGGCCCACCAAGGCCCAATAACCTCGCAGGGGGTTCCGGTAACCTCCCGGTACTCCGGTAAAATCCGGATTTCACCCGGAACACTTCCGATGTCCAAACATAGGCTTCCAATATATCAATCTTCATGTCTCGACCATTTCGAGACTCCTCGTCATGTCCGTGATCACATCCGGAACTCCGAACAACCTTCGGAACATCAAAACATATAAACTCATAATGAAACTGTCATCGTAACGTTAAGCGTGCGGACCCTACGGGTTCGAGAACTATGTAGACATGACCAAGACATGTGTCCGATCAATAACCAATAGCGGAACCTGGATTCTCATATTGGCTCCTACATATTCTACGAAGATCTTTATCGGTCAGACCGCATAACAACATACGTTGTTCCCTTTGTCATCGGTATGTTACTTGCCCGAGATTCGATCGTGGGTATCTCAATACCTAGTTCAATCTCATTACCGGCAAGTCTCTTTACTCGTTCCGTAATGCATCATCCTGCAACTAACTCATTAGTTGCAATGCTTGCAAGGCTTAAGTGATGTGCATTACCGAGAGGGCCCAGAGATACCTCTCCGACAATCGGAGTGACAAATCCTAATCTCGAAATACGCCAACCCAACATGTACCTTTGGAGACACCTGTAGAGCACCTTTATGATCACCCAGTTACATTGTGACGTTTGGTAGCACACAAAGTGTTCCTCCGGTAAACGGGAGTTGCATAATCTCATAGTCATAGGAACATGTATAAGTCATGAAGAAAGCAATAGCAACATAATAAACGATCGGGTGCTAAGCTAACGGAATGGGTCATGTCAATCACATCATTCTCCTAATGATGTGATCCCGTTAATCAAATGACGACTCATGTCTATAGTTAGGAAACATAACCATCTTTGATCAACGAGCTAGTCAAGTAGAGGCATACTAGTGACACTCTGTTTGTCTATGTATTCACACATGTATTATGTTTCCGGTTAATACAATTCTAGCATGAATAATAAACATTTATCATGATATATAAGGAAATAAATAATAACTTTATTATTGCCTCTAGGGCATATTTCCTTCAGACTCCCACTTGCACTAGAGTCAATAATCTAGATTACACAGTAATGATTCTAACACCCATGGAGCTTTGGTGCTGATCATGTTTTGCTCGTGGAAGAGGCTTAGTCAACGGGTCTGCAACATTCAGATCTGTATGTATCTTGCAAACTTCTATGTCTCCCACCTGGACTAGATCCCAGATGGAATTGAAGCATCTCTTGATGTGCTTGGATCTCTCGTGAAATCTAGATTCCTTTGCCAAGGCAATTGCACCAGTATTGTCACAAAAGATTTTCATTGGACCCGATGCACTAGGTATGACACCTAGATCGGATATGAACTCCTTCATCCAGACTCCTTCATTTGCTGCTTCCGAAGCAGCTATGTACTCCGCTTCACATGTAGATCCCGCCACGACGTTTTGTTTAGAACTGCACCAACTGACAGCTCCACCGTTTAATGTAAACACGTATCCGGTTTGCGATTTAGAATCGCCCGACTCAGTGTCATAGCTTGCATCAACGTAACCATTTACGATGAGCTCTTTGTCACCTCCATATATGAGAAACATATCCTTAGTCCTTTTCAGGTACTTCAGGATGTTCTTGACCGCTGTCCAGTGATCCACTCCTGGATTATTTTGGTACCTCCCTGCTAGACTTATAGCAAGGCACACATCAGGTCTGGTATACGACATTGCATACATGATAGAGCCTATGGCTGAAGCATAAGGAACATATTTCATCTTCTCTCTATCTTTTGAAGTGGTTGGGCATTGAGTCTTACTCAACTTCACACCTTGTAACACAGGCAAGAACCCTTTCTTTGCTTGATCCATTTTGAACTTCTTCAAAACTTTGTCAAGGTATGTGCTTTGTGAAAGTCCAATTAAGCGTCTTGATCTATCTCTATAGATCTTAATGCCCAATATGTAAGCAGCTTCACCGAGTTCTTTCATTGAAAAAACTCTTATTCAAGTATCCCTTTATGCTATCCAGAAATTCTATATCATTTCCGATCAGTAATATGTCATCCACATATAATATCAGAAATGCTACAGAGCTCCCACTCACTTTCTTGTAAATACAGGCTTCTCCAAAAGTCTGTACAAAACCAAATGCTTTGATCACACTATCGAAGCGTTTATTCCAACTCCGAGAGGCTTGCACCAGTCCATAAATGGATCGCTGGAGCTTGCACACTTTGTTAGCTCCTTTTGGATCGATAAAACCTTCCGGTTGCATCATATACAACTCTTCTTCTAGAAATCCATTCAGGAATGCAGTTTTGACATCTATCTGCAAAATTTCATAATCGTAAAATGTGGCAATTGCTAACATGATTCGGACAGACTTAAGCATCGCTACGAGTGAGAAGGTCTCATCATAGTCAATCCCTTGAACTTGTCGAAAACCTTTCGTAACAAGTCGAGCTTTGTAGACAGTAACATTACCGTCAGCGTCAATCTTCTTCTTGAAGATCCATTTATTCTCAATTGCTTGCCGATCATCGGGCAAGTCAACCAAAGTCCACACTTTGTTCTCATACATGGATCCCATCTCAGATTTCATGGCTTCAAGCCATTTTGCGGAATCTGGGCTCACCATCGCTTCTTCATAGTTTGTAGGTTCATCATGATCTAGTAGCATGACTTCCAGAACATGATTACCATACCACTCTGGTGCGGATCTTATTCTGGTTGATCTACGAAGTTCAGTAGCAACTTGATCTGAAGTTCCATGATCATCATCATTAACTTCCTCACTAATTGCTGTAGGTGTCACATAAACTGGTTTCTGTGATGTACTACTTTCCAATAAGGGAGCAGGTACATTTACCTCATCAAGTTCTACTTTCCTCCCACTCACTTCTTTCGAGAGAAACTCCTTCTCTAGAAAGGATTCACTCTTAGCAACGAATGTCTTGCCTTCGGATCTGTGATAGAAGGTGTACCAAACAGTCACCTTTGGGTATCCTATGAAGACACATTTCTCCGATTTGGGTTCGAGCTTATCAGGTTGAAGCCTTTTCACATAAGCATCGCAGCCCCAAACTTTCAGAAACGACAACTTTGGTTTCTTGCCAAACCACAGTTCATAAGGCGTTTTCTCAACGGATTTTGATGGTGCCCTATTTAACGTGAATGCGTCCGTCTCTAAAGCATAACCCCAAAATGATAGCGGTAAATCTGTAAGAGACATCATAGATTGCACTATATCAAGTAAAGTACGATTACGATGTTTGGACACACCATTACGCTGTGGTGTTCCGGGTGGCGTGAGTTGCAAAACTATTCCGCATTGTTTCAAATGTAGACCAAACTTGTAACTCAAATATTCTCCTCCACGATCAGATCGTAGAAACTTTATTTTCTTATTACGATGATTTTCAACTTCACTCTGAAATTCTTTGAACTTTTCAAATGTTTCAGACTTATGCTTCATTAAGTAGATATACCCATATCTGCTTAAATCATCTGTGAAGGTGAGAAAATAACGATATCCGCCACGAGCCTCAACATTCATCGGACCACATACATCTGTATGTATGATTTCCAACAAATCTGTTGCTCTCTCCACAGTACGGGAGAACGGCGTTTTAGTCATCTTGCCCATGAGGCACGGTTCGCAAGTACCAAGTGATTCATAATCAATTGGTTCCAAAAGTTCATCAGTATGGAGTTTCTTCATGCGCTTTACACTGATATGACCTAAACGGCAGTGCCACAAATAAGTTGCACTATCATTATCAACTCTGCATCTGTTGGTTTCAACATTATGAATATGTGTATCACTACTATCGAGATTCATCAAGAATAGACCACTCTTCAAGGGTGCATGACCATAAAAGATATTACTCATATAAATAGAACAACCATTATTCTCTGATTTAAATGAATAACCGTCTCGCATCAAACAAGATCCAGATATAATGTTCATGCTCAACGCTGGCACCAAATAACAATTATATAGGTCTAATACTAATCCCGAAGGTAGATGTAGAGGTAGCGTGCCGACGGCGATCACATCGACTTTGGAACCATTTCCCACGCGCATCGTCACCTCGTCCTTCGCCAGTGTTCGCTTAATCCGTAGTCCCTGTTTCGAGTTGCAAATATTAGCAACAGAACCAGTATCAAATACCCAGGTGCTACTGCGAGCTCTAGTAAGGTACACATCAATAACATGTATATCACATATACCTTTGTTCACCTTGCCATCCTTCTTATCCGCCAAATACTTGGGGCAGTTCCGCTTCCAGTGACCAGTCTGCTTGCAGTATAAGCACTCAGTTTCAGGCTTAGGTCCAGACTTGGGTTTCTTCTCCTGAGCAGCAACTTGCTTGCTGTTCTTCTTGAAGTTCCCCTTCTTCTTGAAACTAGTGGTCTTATTGACCATCAACACTTGATGCTCCTTTTTGATTTCTACATCCGCAGCCTTTAGCATTGCGAAGAGCTCAGGAATTGTCTTGTCCATCCCTTGCGTATTATAGCTCATCACGAAGCTCTTGTAGCTTGGTGGTAGTGATTGGAGAATTCTGTCAATGGCGCTATCATCCGGAAGATTAACTCCCAGTTGAATCAAGTGATTATTATACCCAGACATCTTGAGTATATGCTCACTGACAGAACTGTTCTCCTCCATCTTGCAGCTATAGAACTTATTGGAGACTTCATATCTCTCAATCCGGGCATTTGCTTGAAATATTAACATCAACTCCTGGAACATCTCATATGCTCCATGACGTTCAAAACGTCGTTGAAGACCCGGTTCTAAGCCGTAAAGTATGGCACACTGAACTATCGAGTAGTCATCAGCTTTGCTCTGCCAGACGTTCATAACATCTGGTGTTGCTCCAGCAGCAGGCCTGGCACCCAGCGGTGCTTCCAGGACGTAATTCTTCTGTGCAGCAATGAGGATAATCCTCAAGTTACGGACCCAGTCCGTGTAATTGCTACCATCATCTTTCAACTTTGCTTTCTCAAGGAACGCATTAAATTTCAACGGAACAACAGCACGGGTCATCTATCTACAATCAAACATAAACAAGCAAGATACTATTAGGTACTAAGTTCATGATAAATTTAAGTTTAATTAATCATATTACTTAAGAACTCCCACTTAGAAAGACATCCCTCTAATCCTCTAAGTGATCTCGTGATCCAAATCAACTAAACCATAACCGATCATCACGAGAAATGGAGTAGTTTTCAATGGTGAACATCACTATGTTGATCATATCTACTATATGATTCACGTTCGACCTTTCGGTCTCAGTGTTCCGTGGCCATATCTGCATATGCTAGGCTCGTCAAGTTTAACCTGAGTATTCTGAGTGTGCAAAAACTGGCTTGCACCCATTGTAGATGGACGTAGAGCTTATCACACCCGATCATCACGTGGTGTCTGGGCACGACGAACTTTGGCAACGGTGCATACTTAGGGAGAACACTTTTATCTTGAAATTTAGTGAGAGATCATCTTATAATGCTACCGTCAATCAAAGCAAGATAAGATGCATAAAAGGTAAACATCACATGCAATCAATATAAGTGATATGATATGGCCATCATCATCTTGTGATTGTGATCTCCATCTCCAAAGCACCATCATGATTACCATTGTCACCGGCGCGACACCTTGATCTCCATCGTAGCATCGTTGTCGTCTCGCCAATCTTATGCTTCTATGACTATCACTACCGCTTAGTGATAAAGTAAAGCATTACAGGGCGATTGCATTGCATACAATAAAGCGACAACCATATGGCTCCTGCCAGTTGCCGATAACTTGGTTACAAAACATGATCATCTCATACAATACAATTTAGCATCATGTCTTGACCATATCACATCACAACATGCCCTGCAAAAACAAGTTAGACGTCCTCTACTTTGTTGTTGCAAGTTTTACGTGGCTGCTACGGGCTTAGCAAGAACCATTCTTACCTACGCATCAAAACCACAGCGATAGTTTGTCAAGTTCGTGCTGTTTTAACCTTCGCAAGGACCGGGCGTAGCCACACTCGGTTCAACTAAAGTTGGAGAAACTGACACCCACCAGCCACCTGTGTGCAAAGCACGTCGGTAGAACCAGTCTCGCGTAAGCGTACGCGTAATGTCGGTCCGTACCGCTTCATCCAACAATACCGCCGAACCAAAGTATGACATGCTGGTAAGCAGTATGACTTATATCGCCCACAACTCACTTGTGTTCTACTCGTGCATATAACATCAACGCGTAAAACCAGGCTCGGATGCAGGTATTTGAGAGAAACCAGAATAACCATCTAGAAAGCAGTAGTGTGTATGTTTGCATAATGTTTCTAGCATTTGATCAATAAAAGGTAAGGGGTAATGATCTTTCTTAGTAGCTTTATTTAACTTGCGGAAATCAATTACCATCCTATAACCAATAATAATTCTTTGTGGAATCAATTCATCCTTATCATTAGGAACAACAGTAATACCTCCCTTCTTAGGGACACAATGGATAGGACTTACCCACTGACTATCAGCAACGGGATAAATTATACCTGCCTCCAGAAGCTTGAGTATTTCTTTTCTTACCACTTCTTTCATTTTAGGATTTAAACGTCTTTGAGGATCATGAACCGGTTTGGCATCCGCTTCCAAATTTATTTTATGTTGACATAGAGTGGGACTAATGCCCTTAAGATCATCAAGAGTATATCCAATAGCGGCACGGTGCTTTTTCAGAGTTTTCAATAATCTTTCTTCTTCATGCTCTGAAAGGTTAGCACTAATAACATGGTATATCATCTTTTCATCAAGATAAGCATATTTAAGATTATCAGGCAACGGTTTAAGCTCAAACACGGGATCACCCTTGGGTGGAGGGGGATCCCCTAGGATCTCAACAGGCAAATTGTGTTTCAGAATAGGTTCTTGTTTAAAGAATACTTAATCTATTTCCCTTCTTTCATTCATAAACATATCATTTTCATGGTCTAGCAAATATTGTTCTAAAGGATCACTAGGAGGTACGGCACTAGAAGCAAGACCAATAATTTCATATTTACTAGGCAATTCTTCCTCACGATGTTGTTTACTAAATTTAGAGAAATTAAACTCATGAATCATATCATCCAAGCCAATGGTAACAACATTCTTTTCGCAGTCTATCCTAGCATTAACAGTGTTCAAGAAGGGTCTACCAAGTATAATGGGACAAAAGCTATCTTGTGGGGAACCAAGAACAAGAAAATTAGCAGGATATTTAGTTTTCCCACACAAGACTTCAACATCTCTAACAATCCCAATTGGTGAAATAGTATCTCTATTGGCAAGCTTAATTGTGACATCAATTTCTTCTAACTCAGCAGGTGCAATTTCATGCTTAATTTCTTCGTATAAAGTATGCGGTATAACACTAGCACTAGCACCCATATCACATCAGCCATGATAACAATGATCTCCTATTTTAACAGAAATAACAGGCACGCCTACCACATGTCTATGCTTATCTTTAGCACAAGGTTTAGGAATTCTAGCAGTTTCACCGCAGAACTGAATAACATGCCCATCAATATTATCAGACAATAGATCTTTAACAATAGCAATATTAGGTTCTACTTTAACTTGCTCAGGAGGTGTATAAGTTATAATATTGCTTTTACGAACAACAGTTGAAGCTTTAGCATGATCCTTTATTCTAACAGGGAAAGTGTTGGGGAACGTAGTAATTTCAAAAAAAAATCCTACGCACACGCAAGATCATGGTGATGCATAGCAACGAGAGGGGAGAGTGTTGTCCACGTACCCTCGTAGCCGACAGCGGAAGCGTTATAACAACGCGGTTGATGTAGTCGTACGTCTTCACAGCCCGACTGATCAAGCACAGAAACTACGGCACCTCCAAATTCTTGCACACGTTCAGCTCGATGACGATCCCCGGACTCCGATCCAGCAAAGTGTCGGGGATGAGTTCTGTCAGCACGACGGCATGGTGACGATCTTGATGTTCTACCGTCGCAGGGCTTCGCCTAAGCACCGCTACGACATGACCGAGGTGGAATATGGTGGAGGGGGGCACCGCACACGGCTAAGGAACGATCATGAAGATCAACTTGTGTGTCTTGGGGTGCCCCCTGCCCCCGTATATAAAGGATCAAGGGTGGAGGCCGGCCGGCCCTTGGAGCGCGCCAAGGAGGGGGAAGTCCTCCTCCTAGTAGGAGTAGGAATCCCCTTTCCTAGTCCAACTAGGAAGAGGAAAGGGGGAAGGAAAGGGAGGGAGAGGGAGAGGGAAAGAAGGGCTGCGCCCCCCTCACCTAGTCCAATTCGGACTCCTCATGGGAGGGGCGCGCCACCTCCTGGGCTGCTGCCCTCTCTCTCCCCTCAGGCCCACTAAGGCCCAATACTTCCCCGGGGGGTTCTGGTAACCCCTCCGGCACTCCGGTTTTCTCCGAAATCACCCGAAACACTTCCGGTGTCTGAATATAGTCGTCCAATATATCAATCTTTATGTCTCAACCATTTCGAGACTCCTCGTCATGTCTGTGATCACATCCGGGACTCCGAACAACCTTCGGTACATCAAAACATATAAACTTATAATGAAACTATCATCGTAACGTTAAGCGTGCGGACCCTACGGGTTCGAGAACAATGTAGACATGAACGAGACACGTCTCCGGTCAATAACCAATAGCGGAACCTGGATGCTCATATTGGCTCCCACATATTCTACGAAGATCTTTATCTGTCAGACCGCATAACAACATATGTTGTTCCCTTTGTCATCGGTATGTTACGTGCCCGAGATTCGATCGTCGGTATCTCAATACCTAGTTCAATCTCGTTACCGGCAAGTCTCTTTACTTGTTCCGTAATACATCATCCCGCAACCAACTTATCAGTTGCATTGCTTGCAAGGATTAAGTGATGTGTATTACCGAGAGGGCCCACAGATACCTCTCCGACAATCGGAGTGACAAATCCTAATCTCGAAATACGCTAACCCAACATGTACCTTCGGAGACACCTGTAGAGCACCTTTATAATCACCCAGTTACGTTGTGACGTTTGGTAGCACACAAAGTGTTCCTACGGTAAACGGGAGTTGCATAATCTCATAGTCATAGGAACATGTATAAGTTATGAAGAAAGCAATAGCAACATACTAAACGATCGGGTGCTAAGCTAACAGAATGGGTCATGTCAATCACATCATTCTCCTAATGATGTGATCCCGTTAATCAAATGACAACACATGTCTATGGTTAGGAAACATAACCATCTTTGATTAACAAGCTAGTCAAGTAGAGGCATACTAGTGACACTCTGTTTGTCTATGTATTCACACATGTATTATGTTTCCAGTTAATACAATTCTAGCATGAATAATAAACATTTATCATGAAATAAGGAAATAAATAATAACTTTATTATTGCCTCTAGGGCATATTTCCTTCAGAAAGGTGGTTTCTCAACATAAGAAGTAGGAACAATAGGATCATTATAAGTGATAGTCTTTTCTTCAATTTTAATAGGTGCAGCTACTTTTACTTCTATGGGAGGATGATATTTAAACCACTTCTCCTTAGGGAGATCAACATAAGTAGCAAAAGATTCACAGAAAGAAGCTACTATCTTAGAGTCAAGTCCATATTTAGTGCTAAACTTACGAAAAATATCGGTATCCATAAAGGATTTAACACAGTCAAACTTAGGTGTCATACCTGACTCCTTACCTTCATCGAGATCCCAATCTTCAGAGTTGCGTTTAATTCTATCCAATAAATCCCATCTAAATTCAATAGTCTTCATCATAAAAGAGCCAGCACAAGAAGTATCGAGCATGGTGCGATTATTTTCAGAAAGCCGAGCATAATTTTTTTGAATAATTGTCACTCTTGAGAGCTCATGATTGGGGCATGAATATAACATTGATTTAAGCCTCCCCCAAGCTTGAGCGATGCTTTCTCCTTCGCGAGGCCAAAAATTATATATATAATTGCGATCACGATGAACAAGATGCATAGGGTAATACTTTTGATGAAATTCTAATTTCAATCTTCTATAGTTCCATGATCTCGTATCATCACATAGCCTATACCATGTCAATGCGTCTCCCTTCAAAGATAAAGGGAAGACCTTCTTCTTAGCAACATCATCGGGTATACCTGCAAGCTTAAATAATCCACAAACTTCATCCACATATATTAAGTGCTCATCAGGATGCTTTGTTCCATCTCCTGTAAAAGGATTAGCTAGCAGTTTTTCTATCATACCCAAAGGAAATTCAAAAGGAGTTTCATTTTCAATAGGTTCAGTAGGTTGAGGAGCAACTCTTTGCTCTACTGGTCGGGGTGAAGATACCCCGAACAAGCCCCTCAGAGGATTACTTTCCATAGCAACATGTGACAGTAAATTTCAGCACACTATATAAAATTTTCCTTACCAAATTCCACCTACCAAAGGCGCTACACTCCCCGGCAACGGCGCCAGAAAAGAGTATTGATGACCCACAAGTATAGGGAATCTATCGTAGTCCTTTCGATAAGAGTGTCGAACCCAACGAGGAGCAGAAGGAAATGATAAGCGGTTTTCAGCAAGGTATTCTCTGCAAGTACTGAAATAATTGGTAACAGATAGTTTTGTGATAAGAAAATTTGTAACGAGCAACAAGTAACAAAAGTAAATAAAGTGCAGCAAGGTGGCCCAATCATTTTTGTAGCAAAGGACAAGCCTGGACAAACTCTTATATAAGGAAAAGCGCTCCCGAGGACATATGGGAATATCATCGAGCTAGTTTTCATCACGTTCATATGATTCGCGTTCGGTACTTTGATAATTTGATATGTGGGTGGACCGGTGCTTAGGTGCTGTTCTTACTTGAACAAGCATCCCACTTATGATTAACCTCTATTGCAAGCATCCGCAACTACAACAAAAGTATTAAGGTAAACCTAACCATAGCATGAAACATGTGGATCCAAATCAACCCCTTACGAAGCAACACATAAACTAGGGTTTAAGCTTCTGTCACTCTAGCAACCCATCATCTACTTATTACTTCCTAATGCCTTCCTCTAGGCCCAAATACGGTGAAGTGTTATGTAGTCGACGTTCACATAACACCACTAGAGGCTAGACAACATACATCTCATCAAAATATCGAACGAATACCAAATTCACATGACTACTAATAGCAAGACTTCTCCCGTGTCCTCAGGAACAAACGTAACTACTCACAAAGCATATTCATGTTCATAATCAGAGGGGTAATAATATGCATAAAGGATCTGAACATATGATCTTCCACCAAATAAACCAACTAGCATCAACTACAAGGAGTAATCAACACTACTAGCACCAATCCCGGACTTGGAGACAAGAATTGGATACAAGAGATGAACTAGGGTTTTGAGATGAGATGGTGCTGGTGAAGATGTTGATGGAGATTGCCCTCTCCCGATGAGAGGAGCGTTGGTGATGACGATGTCGATGATTTCCCCCTCCCGGAGGGAAGTGTCCCCGGCAGAACAGCTCTGCCGGAGCCCTAGATTGGTTCCGCCTCGTGGCGGCGGAGTTTCGCACCGAAAGGTTGCTTCCTCTTTTTTTCTCGATGAAGACTTCATATAGCAGAAGATGGGCATCGGAGAGCCACCAGGGGGCCCACGAGGTAGGGGGCGCGCCCTAGGGGGGCGGCGCCCCCACCCTCGTGGACAGGGTGTGGGCCCCCTGGCCTTCATCTTTGGCAGGTATTTTTCATTATTTATTATAAGATATTCTGTGGAGTTTCAGGACTTTTGGAGTTGCGCAGAATAGGTCTCTAATATTTTCTCCTTTTCCAGCCTAGAATTCCAGCTGCCGGCATTCTCCCTCCTTATGTAAACCTTGTAAAATAAGAGAGAATAACCATAAGTATTATGACATAATGTGAAATAACAGCCCATAATGCAATAAATATCGATATAAAAGCATGATGCAAAATGCACATATCATGATGCTACTGAAAATTATTATGAGGGAGGAATATATGCTTGTAGGAATTGCAATAATATCAAGCTTCCTCTATGGAAGGTTAGCAAACATTGTATTGGTCACTTGAACAATTCATGAAAGAATATTGAAGGAAAAGAGATTTCACATATAAATATACTATCTTGGACATCTTCTATGATTGTGAGCCCCATTAATTATTTCCAAACCTGAGCAAATTAGTTGAAGTTGGACAAGGAAGACAATATAATGAGTTATGCTTGGGTATATTTGTATAGAAGTTATATTGTTAAGGATCCTCTAACATGTGGTGCTTGCTATTTAGAATCCTTTGCTAGCCAAAATATCTGTACTAAGCGGGAATACTGCTTGTGCATCCAAAATCCTTGAACCAAGTTTCTTCCATGAGTGTCCACCATATCTACCTATATGCGGTATTTACCTACCGCTCCAAGTAAATTTGCATGTGCCAAACTCTAAACCTTCAAATAATAATCTTTTTTATATGCCCGAATCGCTCATGTAGCGACTAGGGGCTAGCAGTATCTTCCATGCTAGGTGGGTTATTCTCACGATGAGTGGACTCCGCTCATCATTCATGAGAAAAATGGCTAGTAACTGATAATCTCCAAGTGCAAGGAATCATTGTAGCACTTTCCAAAGGTGGAAGTGATAAGTATGGAGTGTCGAACCCACAAGGAGCTAAAGGTAAGATCAATATTCTCTCAAGCCCTATCTGCCACTGATACGACTCTATGTGCACCGAACTTTTGCTTCCAACTAGCAACGAGAAATAAAACTACGTTGTGGGTATGAAGAGGATGATTTTGTATGATATCGGAGAGCTAAAATATAAAAGTAGGTGCTGTTATCAGAATATACTACTAAATATTATAAATAGCGAGTGTGGAATAATGGTGGATCGGTGTGCGAAATTGTCCTAGGCAATTGTTAACAAGACCGGTAATCACTATTGTAGTTTCATATGAGGGAGAGGCATAAGCTAACATACTTTCTCTACTTGGATCATATGCACTTATGATTTGAACTCTAGCAAGCATCCGCAACTACTAAAGATCATCAAGGTAAAACCCAACCATAGCATTAAAGCATCAAGTCCTCTTTATTCCCATACGCAACAATCCCTCTTACTCGGGTTTAAGCTTCTGTCACTCTAGCAACCCACTATAAGCGAATCATGAACGTATTGCAACACCCTACAACGGGAATCCCTCACGCTTGCGCGACACGGAGGGCGCCATAGGACAGCACCGAAGTAAAACATACAACTCATACCAATCTAGATCATCAATCAACCCAAAGACAAAAGATATCTACTCAAAACATCATAGGATGGCAACACATAATTGGATCATAATATGTGGCATAAAGCACCATTTTCAAGTAGGGATTACAGCGGTGCGCTGGAGAGTGGACCGCGTAAAAGAGATGAGGATGGTGATGATGATGGTGATGTTGATGAAGACGATCATCGTGGCGATGATTCCCCTCCCGGCCGATGGCACTCCGGCGCCACCGGAAGAGAGGAGGAGAGGTTATCCCCCTTGTGCTTCCTCCTCCATGGCCTCCACCCTCTGGTCCTTGGCCTTCATGGTGATGATGGCCCCTCCGGGATACTCCTCCGTGGCCACCGGTGATGATGGCCCCCTCCGGCAGGGTGTCGGAGAGGGCCTAGATTGACTTCTCGTGGCTATAGAGGCTTGCGGCGGCGGAACTTCTGATCAAATCTCCGTTCTGGAAGTTTTAGGGTACGAGAGTATATATGGGTGCAGGGAGTACGTCGGAGGAGCTTTGGGGGCCCCACGAGGCAGGGGGCGCGCCCTAGGGGGGTGGGCGCGCCCCCACCCTCGTGAGCACCTCCCTTATCTCCTGACGTAGGGTCCAAGTCCCTCTGGTAGCTTTCCTTCCTAAAATAACTTCTCCAGTTGATTTCGTTCCGTTTCGACTCCGTTTCATATTCCTTTTCTTCGAAACACTGAAATAGGCAAAAATACAGCAATTCTGGGCTGGGCCTCCGGTTAATAGGTTAGTCCCAAAAATAATATAAAAGTGGATAATAAAGCCCAATATTGCCCGAAACAGTAGATAATATAGCAAGGAGCAATCAAAAATTATAGATACGTTGGAGACGTATCAGGCATCCCCAAGCTTAATTCCTGCTCGTCCTCGAGTAGGTAAATGATATGGAAGATAATTTTTTGATGTGGAATGCTAGTAAGTTCTTAAGTTTGATCAATGATAATTCCAATCACTTTTCTAGCATCATTACATATCATAACAATAGCTCATCTCATAAAACTTTTCATGATCAAGTAACAAGCAAGTCACACGTTTAAAGTATGGATCATAAACTTTCTTGAAAACTAACAAACAATATTCTCAGTCATCAAACAATTGCAATTCATCCTATTTTCAGGAAGAGTCTATGTCAGAGCTTTGATTTAGCAAACTTCACATACTCAACTATCATTTAGTCTTTCACAATTGCTAACACTCATGCAATACTTGTGGTTATGGAGTTTTAATCGGACACAGAGAAAGATAGGGGCTTATAGTTTCGCCTCCCAACCTTTTACCTCAAGGGTAATGTCAACAATAATAACTCATGCTCCCCTACACCCAATTATATATATATATATATATATATATATATATATATATATATATATATATATATATATATATATATATATATATATATCAGGTTCTTTCCAACATGCTGGGCTTGCCAAAGGATAAAATGAAAAAGGAAAGGTGAAGATCACCGTGACTCTTGCATAAGGTAGAAGATAATAATAAAATATAGGCCCTTTGCAGAGGGAAGCAGAGGTTGCCATGCGCTTTTATGGTTGGATGCACAAAATCTCAATGCGAAAGAACGTCACTTTATATTGCCCCTTGTGATATGAACCTTTATTATGCAGTCCGTCGCTTTTATTACTTCCACATCACAAGATCGTATAAAGCTTATTTCTCCCACACCAATCAATCATACATATTTAGAGCAATTTTTATTGCTTTGCACCGATGACAACTTACTTGAGGGATCTTACTCAATCCATAGGTAGATATGGTGGACTCTCATGGCAAAACTGGTTTAAGAATTTTGGAAGCACAAGTAGTATCTCTACTTGTTGCTGAGAATTTTGGCTAGCATGAGGGGGAAAGGCAAGCTCAACATGTTAGAGGATCCATGACAACATACTTTATCTCAGATATAAGAAAACATAACTCATTACGTTGTCTTCCTTGTCCAACATCAACTCTTTAGCATGTCATATTTTAATGAGTGCTCCCAATCATAAAATATGTCCAAGATAGTATATTTATATGTGAAACCTCTCTTCCTTCAATATTCTTTCATGAATTGTTCAAGTGACCAATTCTACGTTTGCTAACTTTCAATAAATTTACTACCTATACTTATTATGTGTGAAGTCATTACTCCCCATGTTATAAGCATATGAAACAGATATAAATTCAGGTTTATGACATTCAATTTATTCAACCATTTACTCATAGGATATACATGAAGCACATGAGCAATTGACAAACTACTCCAGAAGATATGAGTGAAGAACACTGAGTAGTCAAATAATTAACTAGCCATGGGATGATTCTTTTCATTCAATATTTCAGATCCAATGATTTTATTCAAACAACAAGTAAAATTGAAAATACGCTCCAAGCAAAACACATATCATGTGATGAATAAAAATATAGCTCCGAGTAAGGTATACCGATAGTTTTGAAGACGAAAGAGGGGATGCCTTCCTGGGCATCCCCAAGCTTAGGCGCTTGAGTCTTCCTTGAATATTACCTTGGGGTGCCTTGGGCATCCCCAAGCTTAGGGTCTTTCCACTCCTTATTCTCCTCATATCGATATCTCACCCAAAACTTGAAAACTTTAATCACACAAAACCTAACCAAACTTCGTGAGATAGGTTAGTATGATAAAGAGCAAACCATTCACTTTGGTACAATCAAAGACAATGTTCATAATTGTTCTCACACAATGCCTACTGTACCATCTCATTTCTACAATTTATATTGAGAAATATAAGTCAGAGAAACTAGAAAACAAGCAAACTATGCAATGAAAACAGAATCTGTCAGAAGCAGAATAGTCTGTAATGATCTGAACAATAACCATACTTCTGCTACTCCAAAAATTATGAAATAAATTGGTGGACGTGAGGAATTTGTCTATTAATCTTCTTCAAAAAGAATCAACTCAAAAGCATTCTTCTGTAAAAAATGACATCTATTCTCGTGAGCGCAAAGTTTCTGTTTTTTACAGCAAGATCACATTAAGTTTCACCCAAGTCTTCCCAAAGGTCTTACTTGGCACTTTATTGAAACAAAAGCTATAAAACATGATTATTACAGTAGCTTAATCATGTAAACACACAAAAACATTAAGGGTAAATATTGGGTTGTCTCCCAACAAGCGCTTTTCTTTAATGCCTTTTAGCTAGGCATGATGATTTCAATGATGCTCACATAAAAGATAGGAATTGAAGCACAAAGAGAGAATCTTGAAGAATATGACTAGCACATTTAAATCTAACACACTTACTATGCCTAGGGATTTTGTGAGTACACACTTATGGGAACAAGAATCAACTAGCATAGGAAGGCAAAACAAGTATAACTTCAAAACTATAAGCACATAGGGAGGAAACTCAATATTATTGCAACTCCTACAAGCATGTATTCCTCGCTCATAATAATTTTCAGTAGTATCATGGATAGCAACTTTGTTCTCATACTCAATTGGAACCTCTTCTGAAATAGTGGAATCATTACTAGCTAAAGTTGACACTCTTCCAAGTCCACTTTCATAAATATCACACTAAGATTCAACATCCTCCAAAATAGTAGGATCACTAATTCCTAAAGTTGACACTCTTCCAAACCCACTTTAAATGATAGTATTATTAATACTCCAAAATATATAAGTGAAGTTCATGGAGAATTCTACAAATAATGTAGACCAACCAATATCCAAGCTCAAAATGTATAAGTGAAGCACATGAAGCATTCTATAAAACCATACTCAAAAGATTTAAGTGAAGCATAAAGAGCAATTCTATAAGATCATACTTAAAAGATTTAAGTGAAGCACATGAAGTATTCTATAAATTGATAAAGGGACATCTCATGCTAGAATGGTTCTTGAAGAAAAATAAAAACACAAATCATGTGAACAAAATAAAAACCGAGGTATACCGATAATCGTTGAAGAAGAAAGATGGGATGCCAACCGGGGCATCCCCAAGCTTAGATGCTTGAGTATCCTTTGAAATATTTACTTGGGGTGCCTTGGGCATCCCCAAGCTTGAACTCTTGCCTCTCTTTATTCGTCTCATATTGACAGCTCCTCGACCTTCGGACACTTCATCCACAAAAACTTAACAAAAACTTTGTGAGGTCTGTTAGTATAATAAAGCAAATCACTACCTTTAGGTACTGTAATTAACTCATTCTTTATTTATATTGGTGTTAAACCTACTGTATTCCAACTTCTCTATGGTTCATACCCTCCGATACTAGCCATAGATTCATCAAAATAAGCAAACAACACTCGAAAAACAGAATCTGTTAAAAACAGAACAGTCTGTAGTAATCTGGAAGTTTGGAAAACTTCTGTAACTCCTAAAAATATGAACTAAATTTGAAAATCTGAAAATTTTGTACAGAAGTAATGTTCAAAAAGTTTCAGACCCATTTGACTTTCAGTAAAAAAATGTAAATTCATGCAGTACAGCCAAAGTTTCTGTTTTTGTTTTGCACATAGCAAACAAGCAATCTAATCGTCCTAAAACCAAAGCTTGGCACATTTATTTTTATAATACAATGAATATATACAAGGGGATAATTATTTACATAGAAACTTCCATGAAAAATTCTACATTGTTTCTGTGAGCATGAACACAAGTGTTCAAGGTCGACCCTCACTTCTTCAATGCAAAACCTTCCAATCACTTCTCTTTTTGAAAAACTTTTTAGGCATGAAAGGCAAGTAATAATTTTTTGTATTTTCATTTTTAATTTTTTTTGTATGTTTCGCCCACAACTAAACAGAAAAAAAAAGGAAAAACAAAATCTACTTAGTGAAGAAAGCAGACAAGCACACACGAGAATATCAACCCCACGCTATTGCTCCCCGGCAACGGCGCCAGAAAAGAGCTTGATAATCCCCAAGTGCAAGGAATCATCATAGCACTTTCCAAAGGTGGAAGCGATAAGTATGGAGTGTAGAACCCACAAGGAGCTAAAGGTAAGATCAATATTCTCTCAAGCCCTATCTGCCACTGATACGACTCTACGTGCACCGAACGTTTGCTTCCAACTAGCAACGAGAAATAAAACTACGTTGTGGGTATGAAGAGGATAACTTTGTATGATATCGGAGAGCTAAAATATAAAAGTAGGTGCTGTTATCATAAAGTTAGAATATATTACTAAATATTATAAATAGCGAGTGTGGAATAATGGTGGATCGGTGTGCGGAATTGTCCTAGGCAATTGTTAACAAGACCGGTAATCACTATTGCAGTTTCATATGAGGGAGAGGCATAAGCTAACATACTTTCTCTACTTGGATCATACGCACTTACGATTGGAAATCTAGCAAGCATCCGCAACTACTAAAGATCATTAAGGTAAAACCCAACCATAGCATTAAAGCATCAAGTCCTCTTTATTCCCATAGGCAACAATCCCTCTTACTCGGGTTTAAGCTTCTGTCACTCTAGCAACCCACTATAAGCGAATCATGAACGTATTGCAACACCCTACAGCGGGAATCCCTCACGCTTGCGCGACACGGAGGGCACCATAGGATAGCACCAAAGTAAAACATACAACTCATACCAATCTAGATCATCAATCAACCCAAAGACAAAAGATATCTACTCAAAACATCATAGGATGGCAACACATCATTGGATCATAATATGTGGCATAAAGCACCATGTTCAAGTAGGGATTACAGCGGTGTGCGGGAGAGTGGACTACGTAAAAGAGATGAGGATGGTGATGATGATGGTGATGTTGATGAAGACGATCACCGTGGGGATGATTCCCCTCCCGATGGCACTCCGGCGTCACAGAAAGAGAGGAGGACAGGTTCTCCCCCTTGTGCTTCCTCCTCCATGGCCTCCACCTCTGGTCCTTGGCCTTCATGGTGATGATGGCCCCTACGGGATACTCCTCCATGGCCACCGGTGATGATGGCCCCCTCCGACAGGGTGCCGGAGAGGGCCTAGATTGACTTCTCGTGGCTACAGAGGCTTGCGGCGGCAGAACTTCCGATCTAATCTCCGTTCTGGAAGTTTTAGGGTACGAGAGTATATATGGGTGTAGGGAGTACGTCGGAGGAGCTTCGGGGGCCCCACCCTCGTGAGCACCTCCCTTATCTCCTGACGTAGGGTCCAAGTCCATCCGGTAGCTTTCCTTCCAAAAATAACTTCTCCAGTTGATTTCGTTCCGTTTCGACTCCGTTTGATATTCCTTTTCTTCAAAACACTGAAATAGGCAAAAAAAACAGCAATTCTGGGCTGGGCCTCCGGTTAATAGGTTAGTCCCAAAAATAATATAAAAGTGGATAATAAATCCCAATATTGCCCGAAACAGTAGATAATATAGCATGGAGCAATCAAAAATTATAGATACGTTGGAGACGTATCAGTAAATGGGATGCCCAGTCCCATGATCCAAAGATAGAAATCAAATAAAAAATAATTGCAAACAAAACTCCCCAGGATTGATGTTAGTTGGAGGCACCCGTTGTTTCGGGCAAGCCATGGATTGATGATTGTTGGTGGAGGGGGAGTAAAATATTTACCTTTCTGTTTGGGAACCGCCTATAATTTATGTAGTATGGAAGATATTGGGAACTCTTGGTCGTTATGTTGAAAATGAAAGCATACCTCTCAAAATTATTTTCATCTCTATTTTTGCTTCGAGCTCTGGCACCTCTGCAAATCCCTGTTCCCTCTGCGAAGGCCCTATCTTTTACTTTTATGCAAGAGTCAGTAGTATTCCTTCCCATTCCAACCTACTCTTTAGTTGGCAAGCATCATGTGATGGAAATATCTGAGCATATATGGCCATTCAAATATACTTGATCATGAATTATTATTGTTGACAATTATCTATATGATAAATAAGTTGGGAGGCGAAACATTAAGCCCCTATCTTTCTCTGTGTTCGATGGATGCTATTTGTTCTAAAAATATGCTTTGAGTGGTAGCAATCATGGAAGACTAAATGATAGTTGAGTATGTGGAGTTTGCTAAATCAAAGCTCTGACATAGACTCTTCCTGAAAATAAGATGAATTGTAATTGTTTGATGACTAATAACACGGTTTATTAGTTTTCAAGAATGTTTATGATCTATACTTTAACATGTGAATAGTTTGTTACTTGATCATGCAAGGTCCTATGAGTTGAGCTACTGCTATGACATATAATGATGCTAGAAAAGGTGATTGAAATTATCATTGATCAAACTTATGCACCTGCTAGCATTCACACTTCATAAATTATTTCTTTTATCATTTACCTACTCGAGGATGAGCAGGAATTAAGCTTGGGGATGCTGATACGTCTCCAATGTATCTATAATTTATGAAGTATTCATGCTATTATATTATCCATCTTGGATGTTTAATGGGCTTTACTATGCACTTTTATATTATTTTTGGGACTAACTTATTAACCCCAAGCCCAGTGCCAGTTTCTGTTTTTTCCTTTTAGTGTTTCACAGAAAAGGAATATCAAACGGAATGAAACCTTCGGGAAAGTTATTTTTGGAACGGAAGCAATCCAGGGGACTTGGAGTGCACGCCAGGGAATCAACGAGGAAGGCACGAGGCAGGGGGGCGCGCCCACCCCCCTGGGCGCGCCCTCCACCCTCGTGGGCCCCTCGTGGCTCCCCTAACGTATTTCTTCCTCCTATATATACCAATATACCCTAAAACCTTTGGGGAGCAGAATAGATCTGGAGTTCCGCCGCCGCAAACCTCTGTAGCCACAAAAAACCAATCAGGACCCTGTTCTGGCACCCTGCCAGAGGGGGAATCCCTCACCGGTGGCCATCTTAATCATCCCGACGCTCTCCATGACGAGGAGGGAGTAGGTCACCCTCGGGGCTGAGGGTATGTACCAGTAGCTATGTGCTTGATCTCTCTCTCTCTCTCTCTCTCTCTCTCTCTTGTGTTCTTGATTTGGCACGATCTTGATGTATCGCGAGCTTTGCTATTATAGTTGGATCTTATGATGCTTATCCCCCCTCTACTCTCTTGTAGTGGATTGAGTTTTCCCTTTGAAGTTGTCTTATCGGATTGAGTCTTTAAGGATTTGAGAACACTTGATGTATGCCTTGCGTGGGATAACCGTGGTGACAATGGGTTATTCTATTGATTCACTTGATGTATGTTTTGGTGATCAACTTGCGGGTTCCGCCCATGAACCTATGCATAGGGGTTGGCACACGTTTTCGTCTTTACTCTCCAGTAGAAACTTTGGGGCACTCTTTGAGGTTCTATGTGTTGGTTGAATAGATGAATCTGAGATTGTGTGATGCATATCATATAATCATACCCACTGATACTTGAGGTGGCATTGGAGTATCTAGGTGACATTAGGGTTTTGGTTAATGTGTGTCTTAAGGTGTTATTTTACTACGAACTCTAGGACTGTTTGTGACACTTATAGGAATAGCCCAATGGATTGATCGGAAAGAATAACTTTGAGGTGGTTTCGTACCCTACCATAATCTCTTCGTTTGTTCGCTGCTATTAGTGACTTTGGAGTGACTCTTTGTTGCATGTTGAGGGATTATTATATGATCCAATTATGTTATTATTGTTGAGAGAACTTGCACTAGTAAAAGTATGAACCCTAGGCCTTGTTTCCTAGCATTGCAATACCGTTTACGCTCACTTTTACCACTTGTTACCTTGCTGTTTTTATATTTTCAGATTACAAAAACCTATATCTACAATCCATATTGCACTTGTATCACCATCTCTTCGCCGAACTAGTGCACCTATACAATTTACCATTGTATTGGGTGTGTTGGGGAGACAAGAGACTCTTTGTTATTTGGTTGCAGGGTTGCTTGAGAGAGACCATCTTCATCCTACGCCTCCCACGGATTGATAAACCTTAGGTCATCCACTTGAGGGAAATTTGCTACTGTCCTACAAACCTCTGCACTTGGAGGCCCAACAACGTCTACTACTAGTATCAACGTAGTAATAGCGAGGGGTAAAAACCTGCGCTACTAGTAAGTACCAGTAGCGAGGGTTATAAACCCGCGCTACTAGTAAGCGTCTGCTTATAAGCTTTTCCCTAGTAGTGCCTCCTTATTTTTTATAGGGCAAATGGGCTTATATACCAGAAAATGGGCACCGGAGGCTGGCCAGGGGCCCCACAAGCCACCAGGGCGTGCCCTGGTGCCTCATGGGCACCTGGGTGGCCCCCTCTGGCACTTCTTTGCTCGAGCATTTTTTCTTTATTCCAAAATTAATCTCAGTAAAAATTTCATCTCATTTGAGATGTGTAGAATAGATATCTCTGACATAGCTTTTTCAGGTCCAGAATTCTAGCTGCCGGCAATCTCCATCTTCATGTAAATCTTGCATATTAAGCGAGAAAAGGCATTAGAATTGCTCCACAAAGTGTTATATTGATTAAAAGACTATAAATAACAGGTGAGAATCATGATGCAAAATGGACGTATCACACATATATCCATCATATGTAAAGGGGAGACGGAAACTACCTTATCTGAGCACTAAATTACCATACTATTGTAGCTGCCATACATGCCACAACTAAACAAATCAATATGAATTTTGTCCGCGTAGATCTCATAGGCACCTGGGTACGACAAAATAGCTAGAATAATTGGCAGTAATCAACTGGAGCAAAACCAAGAACAAAAGTGAAGGATAGAGGATGTTGCCTAGAGGGGGTGAATAGGCGCTTTAAAATAATTACGGTTTAGGCTTGAACAAATGCGGAATAAACCTAGCGGTTAATTTGTCAAGCACAAAACCTACAACAACTAGGCTCACCTATGTGCACCAACAACTTATGCTAAGCAAGATAAACTACTAGGTGATAGCAAGATATATGACAAGAAACAATATGGCTATCACAAAGTAAAGTGCATAAGTAAAGGGCTCGGGTAAGAGATAACCAAGGCACGCGGAGACGACGATGTATCCCGAAGTTCACACCCTTGCGGATGCTAATCTCCGTTTGGAGCGGTGTGGAGGCATAATGCTCCCCAAGAAGCCACTAGGGCCACCATAATATCCTCACGCCCTCGCACAATGCAAGATGCCGTGATTCCACTAAGGGGCCCATGAGGGTGGTCACCGAACCCGTACAAATGGCAACCCTTGGGGGCGGTCACCGAACCTGTACACTTTGGCAACCCTTGGGGGCGGTCACCGGTACCCTTCAAATTGCTCGGGGCGATCTCCACAACCTAATTGGAGACCCCGACGCTTGCCCATAGCTTTACACCACAATGATTGAGCTCCGAACACCACCAACCGTCTAGGGCACCCAAGCACCCAAGAGGAACAAGCTCAAGGGTACCAAGCACCCAAGAGTAATAAGCTTCTTAACTTGTAACTTCCATGTATCACCTTGGAGAACTCAAACCAATGTACCATATGCAATGGCAAGGGCACACGGAGTGCCCAAGTCCTTCTCTCCCAAATCTCACCAAAGCAACTAATGCTAGGGAGGAAAATGAGAGGAAGAACAAGAAGGATAACACCAAGAACTCCAAGATCTAGATCCAACGGGTTCCGCTCACATAGAGGAGAGCGTGATTGGTGGAAATGTGGATCTAGATATCTTCTCTCCTTTCCCCCCAAAACTAGCAAGAATCCATGGAGGGATTGAGAGATAGCAAGCTCGAAGAAGGTCAACAATGGGGGAAGAACACGGGCTTAAAGGATAGGGTCCATTGGGGAAGAAGGCCCCCTTAAATAGGCACCCCCGAATCCAACCATTAAGCCCACTGGTCGTGCACAAGCGGTACTACCGCTAGGAGGAGCGGTACTACCGCTTAGCACGGCCAAAATAGCCCAATGAGGCAGAAAACACAAATAGTAGATCTGCCAGAGAGGTAGTACCACTCTGGCGAGAGGTACTACCGCTTGAGCAGTACTACCGCTCTACTACCGCTTGGGGAAAACAGGCAACAGAAACAAGCACAACCGTTGAAACACAAGCGGTACTACCGCTCGGGGGTGCAGTACTACCGCTTTAGCGGTACTATCGCTCTACTACCGCTCAGAGAAAATAGGCAACAGAAACATGCACAAAAGACTTTGCCCAAGCATTAGTGGCAGTGGTAGTCCACAACGGAAGTACCTCACGTGGTACTACCGCTTGGGTGCTGCAAAATAGCCCAAGCAAAACAGAAGAAACAGGTTGGACCAAACAGTCACAAATTTGCATATGAGCTCCGAATTGAGCAAGCTCAAGCTTGTTGGATAGCTGACGAAGAGTAGCATCCAACAGTGACTGGTTATAATAAGAAGAGGCAGGAGAGGTATGCCTAAGAAATAGAGGAGAGAAACCTTCAAAAAATAAGAACCGACATAACCTCAAACATCGAAAACATCATAGCAACAACCCAACCCAATGTGGGAATATACCTGCAGTTTTAGATAAGAGCGAAGCAACTTCCCCACTAGCAACCTCAAGACAATGATTGACCAAAATGTGTCACTGATGAGAACCCTTTGCATCAAAAAATACTAGTATTAAATTAATGGTTTTCACAATCCAGTATGCATGATACAAACCATGGACAAATACATGCTATGCTATCAGTTTCAATACCATGGACAAATACCACACTAAATTCGAGAGGTGATTTTTAGCAGTGAATTCCATCCATGCTTTGATGTCAGTTTCAACACTGAACTTTAGTCTCTTCATATAGACACTACATTGTTAGAGATATGTATCTCAGCTCATAGATTTATTAATGCAGAGTACTACACGAACGCTGGCACCAAAATCAACACGATACTCTACATACAACGCAATAATAAGAAACCCACCAGCACACTACTCAACTCCACACAAAAAAGTGCAGAAAGAAAATCATGCTAACAGGGGACCCTTCCTATAATTACAGTATACAACTATATACATCTAATATGAACACTGACACTAAAATTAACAAGGTAACCATGGCAATACTGAACTTTAGTCTCTTCAGACAGACACTACATTGTTAGCGATCAGAGTAAGTAGATTTAGGGGATTCACTGATAGTGTGGCGCTTGGAACAGTCCCTAGCAAAAGAGAGAAGAAGAGGGCATGGCCGGGAGGGAGGAGAGGAGGAAGAGAGGCAGAGGGAGGAGGGTTACCTGACCACGATGAGGTGGTGGCCGGAGCGGAGACGACGGAGGGCGGAGACAGCGAGCTTGGGGGAGGCGAGGATAGACGGCGGGGAGGTCTCGGGCCTCTTCTCCGGGTGGACGTGGGGCCTCCTCTCCTGGTGGACTTGGGGCGGCTCTGAGGCTCCAAGTCTCCGGCGGCTCCGAGGCTCCAAATCTCCGGTGGGTTTCTAGGGTTTCGAGGGAGGCGAGGGAGGCGGCGCTCGCGGGGGAGGTGGGGCTCGAGGGGGAGGCGGCGCTCGAGGGGGAGGAAGGGGAAAGGGAGGCGGCGGGGGCGCGTGGGCGGCTGCGGCGCCGTGGGTCGGGGCAGCGGCGGTGGCGCGGTGGAGGGAGGGAGCGGCGCTGTGGAGGGAGAGGAAGGAAGTGTCGATCTGGCAAGAGGGAGAGGGACGAAGTGTATGGATGGGGGAAGATTACTAATGGCGCACCCCTAGGCGGTGCGCCATTAGAATGTTTTTTTAGATAGCAATGGCGCACCAGCCACCCGTGCGCCATAAGTAAGATTTTTTTTTATTTTAAAAAAATGAATATGAATATGAATATGAAACAGTAATATTTTTTTATACAAACAGTAATAATTGTTGTTTAACAACAATTGTAGTCTACACTTTAATATTATTATTTTTTTTAAAAATGAATATGAATATGAAGTAGTAATATTTTTTTATAAAAACAGTAATAATTTTTTAAAAAATATCATCAAATTTGTTATTTGAAAATATCATCGGCGGCGGCGGTGGAGCAGGGGAGGGTGCGGGGGGTGCTCGTCGGCGGCGGTGGAGCGGGGGAGGGTGCATGCGGAGGGCGCTCGTCGGCGGCCGGCGGTGGAGCGGGGGCGGGTGCGGGGGGTGCTCGTCGGCGGCCGGCGGTGGAGCGGGGGCGGGTGCGGGGGGTGCTCGTCGGCGGCGGCGGAGCGGGGGCGGGTGCGGGGGGTGCTCGTCGGTGGCGGTGGAGCGGGGGAGGGATCGAGATCGAGATGGAGGGGATCGAGATCGAGATGGAGGGGGAATCGAGATCGAGATGGAGGGGGATCGAGATCAAGTGTCCTCATGAATTCAAAAAGTGCCCATGAAATTTAAAAATATTCATGATATCAAAAAGTGCCCATGAAATACAATCGAGAAAGGAAGACTACGATTTAAATACAATCGATCCTAGCTAGCTATCTGTTTTGCAAAAAAAAAGAATAAAAAGATTACAGTAATGGCGCACTCTCTGCCTGGTGCGCCATTACTAGTTAGAACTAGTAATGGCGCATTATCGACCTGATGCGCCATTAGTATATATGGAAAAATGGAAAAAAATTAATACTAGTGGCGCACCCTGTTTCTGGTGCGCCATTAGTGTCTTCCACACTAATGGCACATCACCAACGGTGCGCCGTTAGTATATAGTAGTGGCGCACTACTTCCCTGGTGCGCCATTAGTATCAATCCTATCTATAGCCCTTTTCCTAGTAGTGTGGCCACAAACTGCGGTGGTCTGGTCCTGGGCTGCATCGCCACCGGTCGTAGACCTGAGGCCGGAGGAGGCGGCCTCGGAGCCGGGGCGCCGCGGCCCGCGACGACCGCAGGGCTCGGCACCGATGGCCGAGGGCCACCCCGTCCCACAGCCGGCTGCGGAAAATCCACCGGCGTCGGTGGCCGAGTGCCCGCAGGCAGAGACCCGCGGCCAACCGCGCTATGCCCAAGCGCACCGCCTGCTTGTGGCGGTCTAGGGCCGCCGGCCTCCTGCGCCGCCCGGCCGGTCCCAGCACCCGGGAACGGGGCAACGCCACCACGGCCAGCCCCGAGCGGCAGTCCAGCACCGCCGCTGCCCGTGCCCGGCGGCACACCACCCCCGCTGCGGCCACCCCCTGCCGGCGGCACTTGCCCACCACGGCCGGCACCGCCCGGGGCGCCAGACTTGCCAGGGGGCAGACCTCGACCGGCCATGCCGTGGAGTGAGGGGATGCGCCTAGCATGCCCCGCACCACGGTCAGAGAACTTCGGCCGGCTCGCACCACCAAAAACCCTAGATCGTTTCAATCGAAGACACCCAGGAAGAACATCGATCGTGCATGGGGGTGTAGACGAGATCGACGTGCGTGCCTGGTTATACTGGGCCTCATACCCAGTTAACACAGGCCCATCCTCGCACGGGCCCGGCTCACTCAAAACCGGCCCACCCCCTGGCACTCCGTGCTCGCGGCCCAGGAGTGCGTTCAAATGCGACTCCCGCATCTGAGCGGCAATGGTTGTGGTAGTCGGCTCTTCTCCACCGTGTCCGCGGTTTTGCCTCGATTTGTTTGTTGCTGTGTAGTCGAAACTGTGGTGGCGGGGCCCTGTGATATACGATGACTGGCTGCAAGTGGCCCATTCGGCGATTTTCCGTGGCGCCAGCATTCGCCTGGTATTATTCTTCTGAGTTCTCCGTCAAAGTCGGAGTTGCGTTGGCTGGCCGCAACAGTACATATTGTCGATTAGGGTGGGCTTTGCCCTGAGTGTGTCTGTCTCTGGGAGTGGGCTTGGTCCTTGTTGTTCTGGTTTTTGCCTGGTTTTTCATAATTAACTGGGCAATTCTCTTCTGCTTAATTAATAGATAAGGCAGTCTTTGCCTCTGTTTCAAATAAAAAGACCTTCAGAATACTTTGTGTGACTGTAATAGTAACTTAACCAATGTATGCGGAAATCATGTATCTGCAGCAGTGAACAAGGAATTTCATAATACTAAAAAATAGAGATTTTCCAATAACCGAATCTAAAATCTAGACAAGTACAGTACGTAAGAAGCAGCAGTCATGCAAATATGCTCAATTCAGGAACATCAGCATTAGCAAGTCACATAGAACCAGTACAACAAATGCAAGCGAGCAACCACAAAACTGCCAATGAGAAGAGGGGGCACTGCTCTTAGTGCACAAACCACTGGTAGAAAAAGAGGCTTCCGTCCAGCCCCATTAGTCGTGGAACTGTAGGAACCGCGACTAATGAAGCCTTTAGTCCCGGTTCGGCAGACGAACCGCGACCAAATGCCTGCGCCCAGGGCGCTCGGTGGCCAGCTGGTGCACGTGAGGGGCTTTAGTCGCGGTTGGCCAGGCCAACCGCGACTAAAGGTGCCCAAAGGCCTTTAGTCGCGGTTGGTCAGGCCAACCGCGACTAAATCTCCTCCCCTATATATACCAGTTCAGCACACTCACTTAGCCATTTGGTGCCACTTCTCTTCACAAGCTTCACAAGGGGGTGTAGGTTTGCTTTTGGTTCCTCTTATGCACACAAGGTGTTTGATGAAATGCCCCAAGAGCCACACTTGAGGTTCCTCATTCATTTTTTTCCTCCTCGATCGCGGTTAGCAACTTGAACCTTTCATGCATGTGTGTCATTGATAAAATATGCATGTGTGTTGTTCATTGTTTAATTTCTATTGTTTATAGCTAGTTAGTTTAACAAATGCGTGATGGTTAATTATATATTTTATATTATAATAATGCAGATGAATCGGCAATGGATGTACGGTAACCGACTCTCCCGCGAGTTCACTACGGGTTTGAAAGATTTCCTCGTAGTGGCTAATGCGAACAAGCAGAAGGGTTTTGTTATCTGTCCATGTGTTGACTGTAAGAATCAGAAGGGTTACTCTTCCTCAAGAGAAGTTCACCTGCACCTGCTTCGGCACGGTTTCATGCCAAGCTATAATTGTTGGACCAAGCATGGAGAAAGAGGGGTTATAATGGAAGAAGATGAAGAAGGGGATGATTTCATCGATGAAAGCTATCTTGCTGATTTCGGTGATACTTTCATGGAGGATGCTGAAGGTGAAGGGGAAGGTGAAGGGGAAGGTGAAGGTGAAGAAGAGGCACGTGATGAGACCGTTGATGATCTTGGTCGGACCATTGCTGATGCACGGAGACGCTGCGAAACTGAAAAGGAGAGGGAGAATTTGGATCGCATGTTAGAGGATCACAGAAAGTCGTTGTACCCCGGATGCGATGATGGTCTGAAAAAGCTGGGCTGCACACTGGATTTGCTGAAATGGAAGGCACAGGCAGGTGTAGCTGACTCGGCATTTGAAAACTTGCTGAAAATGTTGAAGAATATGTTTCCAAAGAATAACGAGTTGCCCGCCAGTACGTACGAAGCAAAGAAGGTTGTCTGCCCTCTAGGTTTAGAGGTTCTGAAGATACATGCATGCATCAACGACTGCATCCTCTACCGCGGTGAATACGAGAATTTGAATGAATGCCCGGTATGCACTGCATTGCGTTATAAGATCAGAGGCGATGACCCTGGTGACGATGTTGAGGGCGAGAAACCCAGGAAGTGGGTTCCCGCCAAGGTGATGTGGTATGCTCCTATAATACCACGGTTGAAACGTCTGTTCAGGAACAAAGAGCATGCCAAGTTGTTGCGATGGCACAAAGAGGACCGTAAGTCGGACGGGGAGTTGAGACACACCGCAGATGGAACGCAATGGAGAAAGATCGACAGAGAGTTCAAAGATTTTGCAGATGACGCAAGGAACATAAGATTTGGTCTAAGTACAGATGGCATGAATCCTTTTGGCGAGCAGAGCTCCAGCCATAGCACCTGGCCCGTGACTCTATGCATCTACAACCTTCCTCCTTGGTTGTGCATGAAGCGGAAGTTCATTATGATGCCAGTGCTCATCCAAGGTCCTAAGCAACCCGGCAACGACATCGATGTGTACCTAAGGCCATTAGTTGATGAACTTTTACAGCTGTGGGGCAGACCTGGTGTACGTGTGTGGGATGAGCACAAACAAGAGGAATTTGACCTACGAGCGTTGCTTTTCGTAACCATCAACGATTGGCCTGCTCTTAGTAACCTTTCGGGACTGTCAAATAAAGGATACAATGCATGCATGCACTGCTTACATGAGACTGAAAGTGTACATTTGCCAAATTGTAAGAAGAACGTGTACCTTGGGCATCGTCGATTTCTTCCGATAATTCATCCAGTAAGAAAGAAAGGCAAGCATTACAACGGCAAGGCAGATCACCGGCCGAAGCCTGCAGAACGCACTGGTGCTGAGGTATTTGATATGGTCAAGGATTTGAAAGTCATCTTTGGAAAGGGTCCTGGCGGACAATCAGTTCCGAAGGGAGCTGACGGGCACGCAGCCATGTGGAAGAAGAAATCTATATTCTGGGAGCTAGAATATTGGAAAGTCCTAGAAGTCCGCTCTGCAATCGACGTGATGCACGTTATGAAGAATATTTGCGTGAACCTCCTAAGCTTCTTGGGCGTGTATGGGAAGACAAATGATACAAAGGAAGCACGGCAGGACCAGCAACGTTTGAAAGACCCTGATGGCCGGCATCCGGAATGGTTTCAAGGTCGTACCAAAGAAGAGAAGGTCATCTTTTTTGAATGCCTGAGCAGTATGAAGGTCCCGTCTGGATTCTCGTCCAATATAAAGGGAATAATAAACATGGCGGAGAAAAAGTTCCAAAACCTAAAGTCTCACGACTGCCACGTGATTATGAGGCAATTGCTTCCGATTGCTTTGAGGGGGCTCCTGCCGGAAAATGTTCGAGTAGCCATTGTGAAGCTATGTGCATTCCTCAATGCAATCTCTCAGAAGGTAATCAATCCAGAAGATCTACCACGGTTACAGAACGATGTGGTCCAATGTCTTGTCAGTTTCGAGTTGGTGTTCCCGCCATCCTTCTTCAATATTATGACGCACCTCCTGGTTCACCTAGTCGAAGAGATTTTCATTCTCGGTCCTGTATTTCTACACAATATGTTCCCCTTCGAGAGGTTCATGGGAGTATTAAAGAAATATGTTCGTAACCGTACTAGGCCAGAAGGAAGCATCGCCAAGGGCTATGGAAATGAGGAGGTAATTGAGTTTTGTGTTGACTTTGTTCCTGACCTTAAGCCGATTGGACTTCCTCGATCGCGGCACGAGGGGAGACTAAGTGGAAAAGGCACGATCGGAAGGAAATCAACGATATGTATGGACGGCCATTCTCTGACTGAAGCACACCACACTGTACTGACCAATTCCAGCTTGGTGGCTCCGTACTTTGAGAAACACAAGAATATTTTATGCTCGGACAACCCGGGGAAGCCTGAATCCTGGATTAGGAAGGCCCACATGGAGACTTTCGGCAGTTGGTTGAGAAAACATTTAATGAATGACAATGATGTTGTAGATCAGCTGTACATGTTGGCCAAGACACCATCTTCGACTATAACGACTTTCCAAGGGTACGAGATAAATGGGAATACATTTTACACGATCGCCCAAGATAAAAAGAGCACCAACCAAAACAGTGGTGTCCGCTTTGATGCAGCAACCGAGAATGGGCAAAAGGTCACATATTATGGTTACATAGAGGAGATATGGGAACTTGACTATGGACCCTCCTTTAAGGTCCCTTTGTTCCGGTGCAAATGGTTCAAGCTAACAGGAGGTGGGGTAAAGGTGGACCAGCAATACGGAATGACAATGGTGGATTTCAACAATCTTGGTTACCTTGACGAACCATTCGTCCTAGCGAAAGATGTCGCTCAGGTTTTCTATGTGAAGGACATGAGTAGCAAACCGAGGAAACGGAAAGATAAGAAAACGATCAGTACATCATGCGATGATCCAAAGCGCCACATTGTTCTTTCAGGGAAAAGAAACATCGTGGGAGTGGAGGACAAGACAGACATGTCAGAAGATTATAATATGTTTGGTGAAATTCCGCCCTTCAAAGTGAACACCGACCCAAGCATTAAGTTAAATGATGAGGATGCTCCATGGATACGGCACAATCGTAAGCAAGCAGGGACACAAGGGAAGAATTGATGTGTAATAATTTATTGTACCAAACTTTGTATTTGGTCGATGAACTGAATGATGTATCAAACCTTTTGTCAAACCTTCAAGGGATTAGTTTTATTTTTCTGATTTTTTTGATATATAATTGTATTTTTAAGATTTTAAAATGAATTAGTTTTATTTTTCTGATTTTAGAAGGAAAAAGGAAGAAGAAGAAAGAAGGAAAAAGGAAAAAAACAGAAGAAAAAAGGAAAAACAGAAGAAAAAAACAAACAGAAGAAAAAAGGAAAAACAGAAGAAAAAACAAACAGAAGAAAAACATAAGAAAAAAACAAACAGAAGAAAAACAGAAGAAAAAAGGAAAAAGAAAGAAAGGAAGAAAAAAAAGAAGAAAAACAAGAAAAAGGAAGAAAAAAACAGAAGAAAAAAATAGAAGAAAAAAGGAAGAAAAAAACAGAAGAAAAACAAGAATTTAAAATGAATTAGTTTTATTTTCTGATTTTTTTGATATATAATTGTATTTTTAAGATTTTAATAACATAAATAAATAAGTAATTAGAAACTTTAATAGCAAAAATAATTATCATAAAGTAAAATAATTAAGTAATTAGAAACAAAATAAAATAAAATAAATAATTTTTTTGTTGTAAGTAGAAACAAAACAAAATAAATAAAGCAAAAATGAAAACAAAAAATAGGCAAAAAATAAAAAGTATGCCACCTACTGGGCCACCACGGCCTGAATACGACTAGAAACCCATTATTGGGCCAGGATTCAGGCCCGCAGGAAGGCCCAGTAGGCCCACAGGCTAGTAGTAACAGAATAGGCCCGTAAGCCTGCATTTGAGAGGAGCTCGAAGTGGTCAGCGCAGCCGCGCTTATAAACCACTGTCGAAGCCTCTCGGCTAGCGAGGTGGGACTAAACATCCCACCGCACCGCGCCAGTGCCAGCACAGACCTTTAGTCGCGGTTGGTGTGGCGGGCCGCGACTAAAGCTAGCCTTTAGTCGCGGTCCGCCACACCAACCGCGACTAAAGGCTCTTTCCTGCGCGGGAACGAAGCGGCGCCAAAACCCTTTAGTCGCGGTTGGTGTGGCGGACCGCGACTAAAGGCTAGCTTTAGTCGCGGTTGGTGTGGCGGACCGCGACTAAAGCTAGGCTTTAGTCGCGGTCCGCCACACCAACCGCGACTAAAGCTGCGTCTATAAATACTGCACTTGGCAGTTTTGCCACTTCCCATTCTCCTCTCTCTCGACGCCGAAGCGCTGCCCCGACGCCCTGCCGCCCTGATCGACGCCGACGCCGACGCCGAAGCCCTGCCCCGACGCCGAAGCCCTGCGCGCCGCCGCCCCCCGTCCCCAGTGAGCGCCGCCCGTGCCCTGCGCCCTTGCCCGCCGCCCGACGCCCTGCCGCCCGCCGCCCGCCGCGCCCGCCGCCCGCTGGCCCTGCCTGCCGTGTCCTTCGCGCGCCGCCCGCCGCCCGCCGCCCGCTGGCCCTGCCTGCCGTCCTCCGCGCGCCGCCCGCCACCCGCTGGCCCTGCCGTCCTCCGCCGGCAGAAGAAGATCAGAAGAAGAAAAAGGAGGAAGAAGAAGAAAGAAAAAGGGAAAAGGAAGAAGAAGAAAAAGGAAAAAAGGAAAAAGGAAAAAGGAAAACACAAAAAAACAAATTAAACAGAAGAAAAAACAAAAGAAAACAAAAAAACAGAAGAAAAACAAAGGAAGAAGAAAGAAAAAGGAAGAAGAAAAAAAAACAAGAAAGAAAAAGAAAGAAGAAAAAAGAAAGGAAGAAGAAAAACAAAGGAAGAAGAAAAAAAGAAAGAAGAAAAAGGAAGAAGAAAAAAAGAAAGAAGAAAGAAAGAAGAAAGAAAAATGAAGAAGAAAAAACAAGAAAGAAAAAGGAAGAAAAAAAAAATGAAAACCAAATAAAAACCAAATGAAAACCAAAAGAAAGAAGAAAGGAAAAGGAAGAAGAAAAAAAAAGAAGAAAGGAAGAAGAAAGGAAGAAGAAGAAAGAAAGAAAAAAGAAAAAGGAAAGAAGAAGAAAGAAAGAATAGAAAGGAATAAGAAGAAAAGGAAGAAGAAGAAAGAAAGAAGAAAGGAAAGAAGAAAGAAAGAAGAAGAAAGGAAGAAGAAGAAAGAAAGAAGAAGAAAGGAAAAAGGAAGAAGAAAATAAGTAACTTAAAACTTGATAATTAACAAAAAACCGTAAAATTTGATAATTAACCAAATGGCGAGGGTTATACATGTGTGTTGTCCTCGCCTCCCTCTCCGTGGCGCCGTCGTCTGCCGCCCCGTCTCGCGCTCTACCGCGACACCCTCTCCCACCCCTTCCTCGCCCCCTCCTTTTGCCACCGCCCTTTCGCCACCGCCACCGCCACCGCCCCCCTTCTTCACTTAATTAATTTGTTTTTACTACATGTTTTCAGGACTGACATAATGGCGGACGATAGAGCTGACCCGATTATGGACAACTATGATCCGGACGGTGAAGCACATATGTTCGGCATCATAAACGGCGATATTCAATATGTGCCGACCGGACAAGAAGAATATGATGTCTCTTCTTATCTGAACCTTGACGGTGAAGATGAAGGGCGCCGTCAGCAAGATGATGCCGAACAAACGTCGATAAACGACGATCTTCAAATGGAAGTAGCAACCACCTCCGGCGCCGAGGTATATATATACATTGAGCCTCTGGTGATACAAACTAACTGATTTGAATAAATATGTGTGTACTAACGGGCACGACTCTCTTTCTTATTTTAGCCCTCGGCCGGATCGTCGAAACAATCGAGTACGTCGTCAAAGCGTGGCGCAACCAAGACGATGAAACAAGGGGAAACATGCACCATCGAGGTTGTCGACAGTGCAACCGGCAGGCCGCTGGAGCCCCGCAAGAACGCCATCAAGTTTGTCAGCCAATGCGGAGCCGTTGTTAGAGACAACGTCTCGATCACCGTCCAAGAGTGGAATGAGCCAAAGAAGACACGAATTGCTGGTTTCACTTTTGTCGATAAGAGAACAAAAAAAGATTGCTTCAAGAAGCTTATGGAACATTTCGTTCTACCTCCGGAATACAACAAATTCGATGAGGAGGGTAACAAGATTGAGGAAAACAAGGAGAGGAGGAGGCTAGTCAAACAGTTCGCTCTTCATAAGATGGCCGACGCATTCCGAAAATTCAAGCAAAATCTAAACCATGACTTTGTCAAGCAGAACAAGACTCCGGATTTCAAAGGACAATATGAGAAACTGAAACATGATTGGCCAGAATTTGTGAAGCAAAAGAAATCGGAGCAGTTCATTCAAATATCGAAAAAAATAAGGAAAATGCGGCTAAGAAGGAGTACAATCATATTATGGGGCCAGGAGGGTATCGCCTTTGGCAGCCTAGGTTGGCGAAGATGGAGAACGAGCTGAGGGCGCGAGGAATCCGTCCAGGTACGGAGGGATGGGACCCAAGGGCCAAAAGCTGGTGGTACGGGTATGGGGGAACGCTGAACCCGGAGACAGGGGAGTGTGTTTACCAGGGCAAAATAATGAAACCCACCCAAGCCCTTATTGACGCAATGAGGGATGCTCAAGAGGGGAAGATCAAGTTCAACAGAGAGAACGACGCACTGACAAAAGCCCTCGGGAATCCTGAACACGGAGGACGTGTACGAGGCATGGGGCACATTCCGTGGAAAATAGGGTTCCCCCAGAACGATGACCCGTACGGTTACAGAAGCCGTAAGAGAAAGATGGATCGGGAAGCAGATGTTGTGGCGCGGTTGGCATCGGAAATGGATGTGATGAAGAAAACCGTGAGTGTACTAGTAGCCAAAAGAGATGCAGCTTGGGCGCAGCATGAAGATCATCCAGCGGATCTCGATAGCCAGCAGCGGAGAAGCAGCGTGGCTTCCACGGAGGCCCCACCGGCTGGTGCAGATGCACCGACGATCGAAATTACTGCACCGGAGCCTCTGGTGGTCGAAATTACTGCACCGGAGCCTCCTCGCTACCCCGTGGACGATATAAAGGAGAGGAAAGAATGCCATCTGTATTATCCTATCGGGAACATGTCCATGAAGGTAGCCATCGGCAGTGCTTTACCATGTTTACCTGGAGCACTCCACCACAACAACCCCATTCAAGATGGCTATGCTCGTGTCACGGTGGAGGACATAGTCCAAGGGTTTGAGGACCTGGAGATTGACATTGCTACACCTGAAGGGGAGAAAAGACTTGGAGATGTCAAGCGCCATTTCATTCTATGGCAAAAGAAGTTTATCAAGTTTCCAGGCGAGGCGCCAAGGACAACAAGTCCACCCCCCTACGGTGGTGGTGGTGGCGGTGGCGGCGGCGGCGGTGGTGGTGGCGGTTCACCTACACCTCCGTCACGTCAGCCGACGCCTCCCAGTCCACAACGTCCGGCGGGTGATCAGACGCCGCCCCCCCAGTCCTCGTCCGGCGGGTGATCAGACGCCGCCCCCCAATCCACCTCCGGCAAAGAAGCAGAAGCAGTCCTGGATTATTAACCCGGACCCTTATGTACCTAAGACCACAAAGGTACCGGAGCCATCACTGAAGCCTCTCCCCACAAGGCCTTGGGAACGTAGTGCCGAGGAAACTGCCGCGGCCGCGGCTGCTGATCTTGAGAAATGGAAGGCGGACTGCAAGAAGAAAAGAGAGCCCGAGCCCAAGCCAGTATTTTCTGATGAGCAAAAGAAGTGGGCTAAGTCATTTTTTAGCACACCGTCCCAAGCCGCGAAGAATCTGCCTGAGGACTATGCACGTGAACTTCGTAGGCAGGCACTCATGTTGAAGGAGAAGAAAGGGCGGGCGGATGACCCCGATCCGGAACAAAGTAAACGAGTTGCCCAGCTCGGGGAACAAAGTAAACAATCAATTGCCCCGCTTATAGTGAAAGTCGCCGGTCCGGATGACCCCGATATCATAGCAGCTGCGGCAGCACTTGGATTGACTGCAACGAGTGCCAGAGAACAAGCGGCCAACTTAGGTATTACTCTTCGTGAACTGTTAGGCCTTGATGAGGCGCCAGTGAAGGAGGTAGTAATTACATATGTGAAGAATGGGCCTCTCGTCGAGCCTGCGCAGGAACAGGATCTACCTCCACAAATGAAAGGTCTGCTGAAATGGTACAAGGGTTACATAAAAAATAAAAACGCCAACGAATATATTTATGCGGAAGTTAGACATGAGCATCACTTCAAACATTACTATGTACAAATTCATCTGAGTGAATTGTTCCAGCTTTTCAATCTGCGCGAGCTCGACAAATCTATCATCAGTTGCTACGTTCTGTAAGTGATTTATTTCTACCCCATCTCGTTCATATTGCCTGCACTATATATATGTCCTAACTATATTGTTGTGTCCGCTATTATACATGCAGAATGAAGATTAAGGAATGCAGAGTAAGGAACATCCATGATGTTGGGTTCATTGACCCACACATCGTTAATGGATATGTGTTGCGGCATCACCCCGACGACATGGAGGCAGACCTGTGGCAGTTTCTTACAAAGCAGGAACTCAAAAGTGATATTCTATTTCCTTACCATTTTGGGTGAGTGTTTCTGTCTTGAGCACATTCTCTTTTGTTTACTCCATGCATGGTATGTGGCCGGCTAATCGATGAGTTATGCATGACGTACTGTGCATGTATCGTGTCCGCAGGTTCCACTGGATTCTGCTAGTAATTAAAGTTGACACCTCAGAATGTCTCATCCACGACTCTCTGAATATGGATCCAAAGCTTTGGGGCGACCTGAGAAAAATGATGCAGAAGTAATTATTTTCATTCATTTGCGCTCTATATCGATCGGCCTATTTCGTTCATTTCCTAATATCAAGTAACTAATAACTCTCTTGTTCATTTAATTTT
This sequence comes from Aegilops umbellulata, assembly GCA_032464435.1. NCBI lineage: Eukaryota > Viridiplantae > Streptophyta > Magnoliopsida > Poales > Poaceae > Aegilops > Aegilops umbellulata. Next base: position 482,130,424 of record CP136059.1, on the reverse strand, counting down.
CTTTGCCTCGTAGGGTTTGGAGACGGTTCGTAGATACAAAGGTCGGTGAATTCAAAAAAGAGCTAGAATTCAAAAAGTCAAAGGCTAAGAATGCTGGGGATATTCAGCCAGCGGGGACCAATCTATGTGGATACTATGTCTGTGAGATGATCCGGAGATACACCTCTGAGCGGGTTCCGAGTGATACCAATGCTCAGAGGAATAACCTCCGGATGATGCTTAGTCCAGAAGCTCGCTTCCGACCACTTCAAGAGGAACTAGCTGGATGGTTCAGGAGGGAAGTCCTCCATCCTAAAGGAGAATACCATTACGAGGACGTAGAACTTTATATGCCTTAAATTATGTATGGAAACTTGTTCAAAATTGTATATGGTCATCCGATGATATTTAATATATACTGTATATTCCTCTTGAATTCTTTTTGGTTCTAATTTCAAATTTGTTTGAAATTGTACAATCATATGCATGTATGTAGTAGCGTAGAATATGTGAAACTCCTTCAAAATTAAAATAAAGCATAAAAGAAGTAAAACAATACAAATTAAACAGAAAACAGGTTTAGGGGGGGGGCTAAAACCCTAAACCTGCGGCGGTCTTTAGTCGCGGTTGGCCATAAGAACCGCGACTAAAAGTCCTCCGCCCCGGCGGCCACCTGGCGCCCACGTGGACGGGCCTTTAGTCGCGGTTCTTAAGCAACCGCGACTAAAGGGTGGAGCCTTTAGTCCCGCCTGTTTGGTCGCGGTTGCGCAACCGCGACTAATGGCAGTTGCGAACCGCGACCAAAGGCCCTTTTTCCACCAGTGAACCTTATGAAAGCTTTGAGCATTCATGTTTTTTTGTAAGTAGATCTTCACCAACTGCAACAACTATGGTACTGAAATTGTCATCAGCTAGCACCATGTCAGAACCCTCTTTGGTAACCTGAAAAAAACATTTTTTTTTCAGATAATGCCCCAAAATATAAGCTGAATAACAACATAGTTTTGCAGACACCACTCTTTTCTTAGAACCTCTCAGTCATGTTTGACAATCTAAACAGAAAAATAATGTTGTTTTGCTGATCTAGTTCAAACAGTATTATCTGGTTAGAATTAACGCACTAACAGATGAGGGACAAGGGTTGGCAATCAATACAGTTCATAGTTTTTGTATGAAAACCAATTCAGTCTTTTAAACTATACAGTATGCTTCCTAATATTTAAGGCCTCAAGATTAATTAAGGTCTTCTTTAGAATTGGCTCACCCGATTTTGACCGGATCAACAATTTCTCAAGCTCTCTCATTCAATTATTTTAATTCACTTTGTTCCCTAATTTTGAAACTCTTTCATTCAATTGAGGTATTCAATTTTAACTTGGCCAATGATTTTTTAAATTAATTAGTAGAAACCAGCCTAAAAAAATATCAATCCGGCGCACCCTCCCACCACCTATAAAAAAGAAGCATCACCATGTGATATTGTAGCACCAATATAGTAAATGCAGCCATCAAGTAGAAATTTCCCAACATAAATATAGGTTAGTTAGCGGACACATAATCACAAATTTCTTTAACTTTGACCAAGTTCGGAGAAAAAAAATCGACATCCAGAATATTGAATAAAAAAGTATGGAATTCATTTCATGATGAATCTAATCATATCGAATTGATATTGGATTTTGATATATTTCCCTATAAATTTGATCAAACTTCAAAGGTTTGATTTTTCAAAGAATAATACACCTTATACTTTAAAACAGAGTGAGTAATCTTTTTAAGAAACCCAACAACACCAACGCGCGGCGCAGCAAAGCGTGTCTAACCCTTCTAGTGAAAGATGAATCCTCAACCACGAGCCAATCCTTTCCCAAATCTTGAGATGTCGGACGGTGTACGATGCCATGATCAGGCGAGGCCAAGCACTCCCATGGATTTTCCCCGTGGAAGGGTCTAAAATCAGCTATTTGTCGCTTCAACACAACCTAAAGTGACATGTAGGTATGTAGTATGTACAAAGTCGAGCTATTGAAATCAGAAAACGGTAGCTACGTGTCATTTTTCATGTGATATCAGTATCATGGTACCCTCAGTTTTGAACAGTAGTGCTGTTGGAAACCTTATTTAGCATCAGTGTGGTTCATTAAACCGGTGTTTGTAAAATCAAAATATTTGCAACTTAGAACAAAATGTAACTTCTTTTACCGGATTTGCATCACACATCTAACCAATGTCAGCAATCCTTTGAGATTGTTAACATTTTCTCATGTGTATCATCTATAAATAAAATTGAGACCTTTTATTTTTTTTAATACATTTTAGTATTGACATTGTATAGAGGTTGCGTCATTTAATTCGGATCGGAGGGAGCACATACTTATCATTAATTTTTCAATATAGACAGGCACGGTAACGCGCGCTTCTATGATCTAGTGCTCCTATAGAATGGAGCTGAGATCACCTCGTAGAGTAGAAACTGCTGGGTATCCCTCCATTGCTCGAAACACAAGCTCAGAGCTGCAGCTCACTTTCAATTTTCTCGGCCTAGATATAACATCAGAAAAATATATCAACAGCAGCGCAATCGAAAAGTGCAACATATGCAATTCTACACCTTCACTTTTCCAAACACCCATCTCTTAGCGAGACAAAATATACAGATCACATCATTAGAGAGCAATCATGGGTCCAGGCCAAAAGCGAAACGCTTAAAGTGCATCAGAAATTACAGGAATTAAGTCCAGCTAGATGGCATAAGATCTAGAGTTCATAAGTTGCACAATGCGGATTCTACACCATTCCTCTCAGTAGAATCAGCATAAGATGCTCATATGTGTTTAAGCCTTGTATTTCCGACTGGTCGAGACATGGCAGATCCACAACAACCCGGATCTTCTCACCCTTACTCGAAATTAAATCCTGTACAAGAATGGAAAACAATGTAAGTCTCTGGTGTATTGCATTAGTAAAAAAGTGCTCAGTTACTCCACAATTAAAATGAAGATACTGTAACAGAGTTTGGTAAGTATGAATGTATGATGGAGATTTACTTTACCAGGTGCACTTTATCTTAATATGAATCTGGGCACAAGCTTCCACTATATTTGTTACTCCCTCCGTCCGGAATTACTTGTCAGAGAAATGGATATATATAAACATATAGATGTATTTTAGTTCTACATACATCCATTTTTATCCATTTTCGCGACAAATAATTCCGGACGGAGGGAGTATAAGCCATTTCTAGCTGATAATCTAACACGAAAACATCTAGTTAAACTGCTCCCAAACAAGAACACAGAAAATGTCAAAAGCAATTTCATGGCAAAGGAAATGTGAAATAAGCAATCATGGCATACACTACTTGACATGTTATGTATAGACTTATTTTTTAAGAAAATGTTATGTATAACTGTAAAAACTCCCTATGCAAGTATTGGCTCAGATCCACACAATCTCCTCTGCTCTCTTTGATTTCAGTGGATACAGACACACACACGGAGTGTTTCAGAATGATGCCCACTTCATAGTTTCAGAGGCAAAACAGAGTAACTGAAAAACAGAGGACAAACAGTAGTATTTTGGTTCCAGGCAACACACAGTCACACACCCCTTTTATTTTTATTTTTCAATTAGCCTGTTCAGTACAACAAATGCCTGACTTCTACATGATTCGCTTGCCAACACAACCGACTTAAACACTGAACCTATGCATGAAGCTGGTTCAACTCACCAGGACAGGGACGCATTTGGTCACTTGTGCAACTTGGCTTCAGTTGCAGGCAAACTGCAACACACCGCTGCACTTCGGTATACCACACAGTTGTACCGTTCACACTTATGCACACAGGCATGCACATATTCAACTCAATGACACAAAAATAGGTTTAACTCTAAGAGCAAGTCTATAAAAATACCAAAAAAATTAGTGCCAGAATTACAACCAAACCGATTGTCGAATTTTAGCCCACAATGGCAAGGAGCAACTAAGATCTAGCTAACCTATAAATTTTGCTATTTATTAGCACAAACTATTCGACAACACAATGAGTCAAAATATTGTGTTACTATGCATTCGGGTTACTATCAGTGCAAATCAACATGTGAAGAGATTGTACAATAACTCTGAACTAATAGATTCAGGTATTTGTGCTAGTGCCCACAAAACCACAACTAATCAACAAGTCCATCTAATTGTTTCTCCAACACAGTTAGACTAAACATCATTTACCAACAAAATGGATTATACTGGGTTTCCTTCCTGCCCCTCACCAGACAAGCTCCAGATTTTTCATGCCTTAAACAATTTGGAATCTGTACAAACTGTTCTTCACTCATAATTCAGAAGTTTCAAACTGAACAATATTCAGAAGTTTCCTATTAACAAAACTGAACAACAACTTGGCTTGATGTAGCTGACACTTTTAGCTTCAATATTCCGAAAGATATGGCTGAACTGTCCTCCTTTTGGAAACTGAACAATAAAACATCTGTGATCAACATTGCTTGTGTTGCCTCCATTTGGGGGATTTGGACTATGCGTAACGACATGTGTTTTCAGGGAGTACCATGGACAAGTACCCGAGCGGTGTTGGGCCGGATCAGCTCATCCATGCACCAATGGAAGATCCTGTGCAAAGGCAGCCAATCGGTCCTGCTCCAACGCTGCCTCCTACTCCTGGACCGACGAAGAGGCGAGCTGCTCAGGATCGCCTGGGTTGGGGACTGAGGGCGTGCTCAAAAAGGCCCCGGAGCGAGGGTCTGCTGAAGACTCATTCGGGATGAAGCTGGGATCTACGTCCCCCTGTGTTGCGCTGTTGAACTCTAGAGTGTGAGGGTATTTGAGTTGCCCTGCGCGGCGCATTTAGTTTCTCCCCTGGGCGTAATTGCGGTGTGGTGTTATGCACATTTTCTTTTCTGGCTTGCTACTTCTGGCGAACCCGAGCGCTGTTAACAGTCTGGGCCGTGCTTTTGCCCCGTTTTCTTAATAAAATGGGGTGGGGGGAAACCCCTTTTGGTCAAAAAATTCAGAAGTTTCCTATTCACTACCTGCTTTCTAATTTTTGCACATATATAAATCTAATTTCCGAATATAGAGAGCATGTAAAGTGTCATTAGTCAACTTACGTATGTCGCCGCTAAGATGGATCTCTTCGACCCGATGAACCTAACCTGTTCAACATCTTGAATGTGTCAGCGGTTGCGGCGCTCGTGTGTGAAATGATTCATTTCTTTTGGTTGGCTTGATTGATCCGGGTTATGAACCATGTTAGAATTGTTTGTCGTGCACAATTCATCTTTCAATTGTTTGGAAGTGCTATATGTATCCTCGAATTGCTTTTGAATGTCGAAAATTGAAGAAATTTGACTTAGCAGAACTAAGAGGGGGAAGGAGTGTCAGATAAGTAAGAGACTTTTTTGGTTTATGATTTATTGGCCTACATCCGCTGGCTGTCCACGGGCACGAACATACGTGTAATGGATAGTCTTGGGGATGCCCTAACGAAACTGCTCTACAGACGACAAAAGCGTAGACGATGTGAGGACGATTAAGAATCCGGCGGCCGTTGAACTCCTCTACACATGCATGCGCGGCTGGATTCATTGCCGTGCATGAATCGTCCGTGTTTTGTTGTCCATATAACACTGCTCATTCCCTAATAAGGCTAGTCATAGTGGGAGTAACTTAGCTAGTAACATAGCGTACTCCAAGAAAATTTTGCTTCTGTGGCATGTAGTTAATGAGAAGTGGTAACATAATATGTTACTGTAACATAGCGCTTCCCAATACAAGATGAGTCTATAAACTAATAAATGAAGTCCTCTATGACACTGCTACTATGTTACTTTGCACTATAAAGATAGTAACTTAGACTAGTGTCATATGCATAACACTAGTATAAGTTACTCCCCACTATGACCAGCCTAACCCGGACGAAAGAAGTACAATAATGTTGAGAATCGTGTTAGTTTGTTATTTCGGCACTTCCTCCATTCCTTTATGTAGGTGTATTATTTTCGGCACGGTGACCAAGACACATAATTATTCACATGTTAGTATGAAATTAGGCCTCATTCGGTTTGGAGGATTTTCGTAGGAAAAACATACGAACAAGGATTTTGGAGGAAAATTTCCTATATGTGCATTCCGTTTTTAGGAAATGCGTACAGGAATTTCGTAGGAATACTACTCATTTTCTATGTTTTTGGAGGAAACTACACATCCACACAAAGCTCATTTTGCACGTAGGAACGAGGCAAGTCAATTCCTTAGGATTGCAAGTGCCATCCTATCAAATTCCTATACTACTCCTATTCCTACGTTTTGATTTCCTCCATACCGAATGAGCCCTTAACCTTGTATAAATCATTGATTAGCGGCAGCAAAATCATTTCTGATAGGAAAGTAAGAGATGCACGCAATCAGGAGAGAGATACTTTCTTTTTTCTGTTTACAAGAAGAGATGCATGCAATCATAGGAGAGACACTTTCCTTTATTTAAAGGGCTAACAATGAAATTACAAGGAATTAAAAGAAATGCATCTTATTTTGTAAAAAATTTATTAAAAAATAAATACACCTTATATAAAGAAACGAAGCAGTATGCTCTAGGTGTCCTACTATTTTCTCACGGGCCATGCGAGAGTAGTCGTTGCATTCATTGTGCATGTGCAATTCTGTGTATTTTCCTGACACAACCAGCAAGGCCTAATCTTCCTAGGTTAAGTCCAAAAAAGTAAAGAATCTTTCTATTTTTTGTGCTTGGTGTCCATGTCTGCCTACTGCCTTTACATACTGTAGTCGTCAGTGCCGGGATGGTCGGCCTAGCCGCCTAGGAATCTTTCTAGGCTTCTGAACTACCGTCCGGAAGAATCTTACTATAACATACTCCCTCCATTTCAAAATATAGTGCGCCCGCGCTTTCCGAGATCCAATTTTGACCATAAATTAACCAACAAGACCGATTGCGGCGGAATTTTTTTTTGTATAATTGAAGACTTCTTTCGAATATGAATTCATTGATACAACTCTTGCTCCCGCCGCAATCGGTCTTCGTAGTTAAATTTACGGTCAAAGTTGAAGCACGAGGATAGAAGAAGCACTACATTGTGAAACGGAGGAAGTACGATTTTTTTATCATTCTATAGGACGACGGTTAAAAGCAGCCGCACATGCATATGATTGACTTTGCGAGGGCCGCTGGATTGTTTGATTGAACGGTGCATGCCGTCCGTGAGCAGTTTCGGTTCGGAAAGGGATAGTCAGCCTAGCCGCTTAGGAATCTTTCTAGGCTACTGCTCTGAAAATTACAAAATTTGCCGCCGCAAAAAAAGGTTTTGATACTGACGTAGTACTCTCTCCGTTCCTAAATATTTGTCTTTTTAGAGATTTCAAATAAACTGCCTCATACGGATGTATGTAGACATATTTTAGTGTAGATTCGCTCATTTTGCTCCGTATGTAGTCATTTGTTGAATCTCTAGAAAGACAAAAGGAAATGTTTGCGTATGGCAGACCGGCCGAACGCTCGGCCGGTCCATCACGCGTCGTCTGATGCGACTAGCTCAAGCGGCTCACATCACGTCTCACATCCTTATCCCCTCGCAGGAGTTTCTAGCCACGCGCGAGATTTCTTCTCTCCCCCGAGCGACCTCCTCCTCCCCCTCTTCCTCTCTCGTTCATGGAAGGTGCCCACCGGCCGTCGTCGTTGAGGACGCCCACCGGATGCTGCGAGCAACTTTCTTCCCCCGGTGCTTCTACGAGCATCTCGTCTCCCAACCAGGCTGCTCATCTCCGCCGTGGAGAGACGATGTCACTCGTGCTCCCTCGCACCAGCGGATGCTGCATGGTTCCGCCGGTGGTGCCGCATCGCCAGGAGGCCCTCGAGTTGGTGCTGCGGGCGGAGGCGCTGGTGGCCATGGGGGCTGCTGCGTGACGGCGACGGCGAAGCCATTTTGTGTGTGATGGAATCAGAGAGATGCCCGGTGCTACAACCGATGCCCAAAAAAGCTACAACCGATGACGACAAAAGCTTCGACCGGCTATGAAAAAAGCTTCAACCCATATATCATGGAAGCTATGGGCGAGCAAGAAAAGTTACAACCGGTGACGAGAAAAGCTTCGTCTAGCAACGAAAAAGCTTCAACAGGCGATGAAAAAAGTTTCAACCATAGATAACAGCAGCTATGGAGTACTATGAAAAGCTGCAACCGGCTGTAACAAAAGCTACATCCGGCAATGGAAAAGGCTTCAACATTGATGTCTTAGTTGCGACCCGTGATGACGATGACGACGTTTTGCTTCAAATGTCTTCACTTTTTGCTACAACTGGCGTTGTAATTTGCTACAACCCATTTTCATAGCTGCCATGGTGCTACAAGCAAATTGAGAAGCATGGCGAGGTTGCTGGAGATAGTACGAACAACGAGAATCTTGTGTGTACTGGACGGGCGGCGAGGTGTTGCAATCAGCATGGGGAGAGCTGTAGCCAATAGGTCGGGATGGAGCAACAATGGCGGCCGTAGCGAGCTACAACCTCGGGGCGGCGGACAGTGGCGGAGCCAGAAAATTTGGATTAGGGGGGCCAAGTGCCAATGAAATAGGTTGGGGAGGGCCAATCCATAGAAAAATAGATGTTTAGTAGTAAAAAATCTCTAATCTAGCACTGTTCACCAGTAATTTAGTAGTAAATTCATGATGTTAGGGGGGGCCAGGGCCCGTGCTGGCACCCCCCTGTCTCCGCCACTGGCGGCGGAGCGATGCACTGCGAGGGTGCGGCCTGGTCAGGGTGCTGCAATCGCGGGAGTGCGGCGCGGCGCCGTGAGTCGCAGGACGCGGGCGGCGAGCCACCTATAGCACAGCCGAGCGGGGGCAGCCGGCGGCGGCTCAAAATCAATGCAATATGTCTCTCTGTATTTGGACGAAGGTAGAGGACGATTGGATGAGAGAAAGATAAAGATCAGACGGCTCACGTGAAATATATCTGACGGCTAGGGGCTGACCGGCCCAAAGTTGGGCCGGCACGCCGGCGCCTAGCGCTGCCCAAAGACAAATATTTAGGAACGGAGGGACTACATCGTAGTACAAAAGCTGCATTGTATTCTATTCGTTTTCTTGGTCGAGGGGAAAAGATGCCCTGTTGCCCCGTCCAAAGCAAACGCCAAGCCCGGCCGTTGAGAAGTCTCCCCTCCCGCTGCGATGGACCAACGACAGATTTCCGCGCGATTTAGAAATTCCAACCAACCCCAAATCTAGCGCACGTCGCCGGCGAACCCGGGGCGTCATGGATCATGGTGGGTTGCTCCGTTTTATATAGACGCACAGGCTACCCCACTCCATACATACACCCACACCGTCTCCTCCTCCTCCTCCCACCGCCTTCCCGGACAGCTCCGCGTTCGCACCAGCGACCGTCTCCTGTACGCGGTACGCCCCCAAGGTCGCACGAAACCACCGATCTTTCGCTGCGTTGATTGAGTTGGGGGCGATGATGTACAAGTTATAGATCCTTCTGCGGTATTTCTTAGTAGTAGCCCAACACCACTTAGCTTCTCTTGCCTTGAGAAAATTTCACCAGACGGCCGGCAAGACAATGCCTTTTCATGTCTCTCCCAATCTGCATCTCCATGTCCCCAAAGCCTATCGTAGCTCCTCGCCATCCACTCGTCTCCTCCGAGCCTCGAGCTATGTACCATCCCGTAATGTTAACGAAGGAGCAGCCAGCAGCGGCAGGGCCTCCTGCGTTTCAGCTGCTTCTGGGAAGCTATCGGGCCATCAAACCTCCTCGCTGTGGGGCGACTATTTCCTCGACTACCAGCCAAAACCACTGCAGGTATATAAGTAGTATGCATTCTTTTAAGTGTTTCTATCATCCTAAATACTCCTATTGAATTGTGAGCACTTACTCAGAGGGGGTGTGGACATTTAACATTAGGTATCAACTACAGCATAGCGACACGAATTTTGGGACATGCCGTTTTAATTTTTGAAAATATAAAATAATCAATCAATTCTGGAATTTTTTTGTGGGGAACATAGTCGAGTGTTCTACTCACATATGAAGTTCCGCGAAAACTGACTTTCATGTTCTTCACGGTGAAAAAACAAAACTGCAACTTCAGAAAACTTGAATAGCAACTTTTACATAGAACCGGTTTTTTTCCCTCAAAGACGACTATGAAAGTCATTTCTCCGCAAATCTTTACACGTTAGTATGACACTATACCATGTTCGTTACAAAAAGTTTCAAAACTGTTTGACTTTTTTTATTTTCAAATATTTATTTCAATGTGGGTGCACCTGCATCCAAGTTCCATTGGTGTTTTCGTGTTCCCTAATTGATAATCTTATAATTCATATATTACATCTTATTAATATCGGCACATAAAAAAGGTAATCGTTGCAACAGTCATTATGAGATATTGTTTTTAAATCTACGCTGGGAAGCTTTATTCTTTTTAGTTTTAGGAGAATTCTGGGGTCTTCTTAGAATTCATGATTTTAAAAACTTTGATGTACTTGACATTAATAAATAAAAAGTTTCATAAACCTTAGAATATCTGATACCCTTTTTTTAGTATTTGAGAAAGGGGTATGCACCTCTTTTTCTAAACCAAACCAGAAAATCCGTGGCTTTTTAAAACATGAGTATCAATTGCCCAGACATTGAAATACAATTACTAAGGTTTTGAAAAAAAAACTATGCTGTTAAACTAGGGCTAGCCCCCTTGAGAACCAAGCGTAGTGTTGAAAACATGTGAATCGGATACAATTTGCAAGATAATACTTTTAGATATTTAGATTTTTACTCCCAACCAGCGGACATCACCCAAGAAAATCATATCATATACTTTCAATTTATTTGGAGATAGCTTACTTTATTGCCATCTAATCCGTTCACGTGTGTTTGGATGTATGCAGAGATCGGAGGAATGGATGACTGTGAGAGCTGATAAGCTAAAGGAGGAGGTTTGTGTGTTGTTTAAGACTTGCAACAACACGTTGGAAATGATCACCTTATTGGACACCTCCAACGTCTCGGAATAGACCACCACTTCAAAGAGCAGATTGATGTTGCATTAAGTGACATCCTCGAGAGTGAGTTATGTAGCTCTAGCCTCCACGAAGTTGCCCTCAGGTTTCGTTTGCTTAGGGAACATGGTCTTTGGGTATCTCCAGGTATGTCTTCTCTTGAATATATACAAGTCATTAACTAATTCCCACAAAACATATATAGAAGATGGTCCACAGTTTAGATTACTCCCTACAACTTATTATGGGTAGTTTTCATTAACATTACATCACTAACATTTGACCTCAGATGTTTTTAACACATTCAAGAATGAGGATGGGAGATTCAGGGAAGATATTTCTAGTGACCCAAGGGGACTTTTAAGTCTATACAATGCAGCTCACGTTCTCATCCACGGCGAGCCATCACTTCAAGAAGCCATTTCTTTTGCAAGGCATCACCTTGAATTGATGAGAGGCAGTCTCAAGCCCCCTTTAGCCGAGCATGTTAAGCGTGCCTTGGACGTACCATTCCCGAGGACCGTTAAGAGGGTGGAAACAATGTATTATATCTCGGAGTACAAACATGAGGAAGGAAATAGCCCAATTCTACTGGAACTCGCGAAGCTAGATTTTAACGTTCTACAACATGTCCACTTGGAGGAACTCAAATGTCTTACCAAGTATGTCTTTGTTATATCCACTATTCAATTAAGATGGACCTAATAACCATTCATGGCTTCATGTATTGTGTCGTCAACATTCTCCATCTAATCACAATTTAGTAGGACTAATATCTTTAACTAAAGTATCAAAGTACTTAATATTTTCAGTTGGTCGGTTGATTTTTATGGATATGTGAAGATAAACTATGTTCGAGATCGTTTGGTGGAGAGTTACTTTGGGGCATGTGTGGTTTACCATGAAAAAGATTTCGCCCTATCAAGAATATTTTTTACAAAGGTAATGGCGCTAATGACCATAATAGATGACACATATGATGCCCACGCTCCCATAGAGGAAAGTCGACAGCTAAATGTGGCCATACAAAGGATAGTAGTTTGGATTTACTTTCATATGTTAAAAACTGCTAGCATGAAATGCAAGGAACGACCGAATTAATTTTCTTTGGATTATCTTCGTGCAATGTAACCTAACATGTAGATGGGATGAGGGTGCAACTTCTCTTCTACCTGACTAACTAAAAAGATACTATAATGAACTCTTGAGGATCTTTAAGGATGCTGGTAGTGAAGCATTTAGTGACACCTACCATGTTGCCTATGTCAGGAAAGCGGTGAACGATCATGTGTTTTATATCTTTATATATTTTTGACTATGATGAAAAATGGACTCTTGGCCTCTACCTCGAAGAAGCATACAACCTAGTTTATTATCACGTTTTAGGAAGTCTGGAATAAAAGGCATGGTATTTAGTAACGGCGGAGGGTTCCAAAATGGTCTGAATAGACTGATAAATAAGTAGTGGTTTGTGACACCCAAAAGGATCATGATGCATAGATCCATGCATTAAACTTCCATCCTCATCATGCAAAGACCTCTAAGGCCACAATCTCCAATCCCCAACAGGCTAAATCGTGTCCCTGTGTAGTGATCGTCAAGATTGGGGCTGTGAGGTGCACAAGAATGTAACCTGCACGTGATTAGCACCATTTTGTATTTTATTAGCAAATGAAAAATGTGGTGTATTGTTTCACTTCTTCCGGCTTCAGCACCAACTAGAGACTGAGACAACCTTTCAAATTTTTGTATGTGATATGATTTTTCACATTTTTTGCTTTTGTGATTAATTTGTTGTCTTTTGTGCAGTTTCAAAATTTTTCTGCTTATCAACTCCAAGAAGCCGAATGGTTGCACCGGAATCACAAGCCAAGCTTTGACGATGTACTGAATCTATCAGCCATGTCCATAGGTATAGCGACCCTATGTGTAATTTTGATGGTTGGCATGGGTGATGAAGTAACCAAAGAAGCATTTGAGTGGGCAATTGGTTGCCCTAATATTGCTATAGCAGGCGGGAAGATAATGCGTATATATGATGACATTGCTGCATTTCAAGTATAGTCTTTTTGGACTTTGTCCCAATTATAACTTGTTACCACACAACTGATCAAGGCATAGTATATAATTGATAATGTCGTATAAACTTGTAGGGCGAGAAGGTGGATGTGGCAAGCACTTTGGAGTCTTACATGGTCGAGCATAGGGTCACAAGCGAGGTTGCAATTGCCAGAATCAATTCACTGGTTGAAGCTGAATGGAAAACAGTAAATGAAGCTCGCTTTGAAAATCGAGCACTGCTCCCGGTGGTGAAGCGGATTATAATTTTAATTAATACCGCAACCTTATATTATGCGGATCAGAAAGATGGATACGCCTTCGGCTTGTATCTTCGGAAGACTATCGAGAGCCTCTTTGTCAACCCCATTCCCATGAAGTAGTAGGTTGTACTGACGGTGCGCCAATTTACGTATCCATAAAAGCACCACTTCAAATAAGTATTTGTACATCATGCAATTGTTTTTCTGATTACTGGATGGTATATGTTTGCATGTTGTCATGCTAGTTAATTATTGTGTTGAAAATCTATATTTTCACCATGGCTCTTTGTCGCCGCTGGGCCCTCCAAGAGACGGCAAAGGAAGATCGGGCTCGAGCTCGAGAGTTGCGCAGCTCCATGCTAGGCGATGGATCTTGGTGGGAGATTTCATGTCCCGTCCTAGCCAAGCAACCACCGCTAGCGCCTCTCATGCTCTCTTTTTTAGGGAAAAGGCAGACGCCCGACTTTATAAATAAAGCCACTAACCACAATAGCAAAGAAACGACAACCAACATATAAGAGTACCACCCAACTGGTCCGAATAAGCTAAACAACCAACAGAGCATGCACATAGGCCAAGGGGTTCACGGAACACACGCCAACATCAAAAGAAAAGATAAAGTGGCGCGCAGGCCAACCACCTACAGCAAACCACGATAGACGCGCAACGAGGATTAGGCCTGGGAAGCATGATCTTGGTGGGTCAAGGAGAAAGCAGAAGCCCGTACTCTTGATATAAGTATCTTTGTTGCGTCCCGATCGACATCCTTAGTCAATAGTTTTCACTGTTGCAAGAACATACACAATTTGAACAAACAATCAGCCTTTGTTAGGGAAAACATGCTCGATGGTAAATTTGTTTCTAATGGTCCACAAAACCCAACAAAGTGTAGAGAAACCAAACCAGAACATGTGTTTGTTCTGTCCACGCAATCCGTTCGACATACCACGGAGCCTAGAAAAGGAGTTGGGGGGCCCAAGAGAAACCCAACCGAGACCCAATACAACACCAAGCTAGCATAGCCAAAACACAACCAAAGAAGGCATGATCCGAGTCCTCAAGAGACGCACAGAGGGCGCATCGATCAGAACTAGACCAGTTCCGCTTACGAATTTGATTAGCCACAACTAGACCGATAAATCAGACCTATTCGTATAATTGCAAACAAAATAGGATAATAGTACATATTACGTAACAAGGTCCACAAAACATAAATAAACATAGTTTTTGCAAACATCGTGCTATGAATAGGTCTGATTTATCGGTAGATTCCCGATTAATCGCTTGTCAGACTGATAAATCGGTCCAAAAGATAAACGGCAAAGATAAGGCACAATCTTATCGGTCACCCCCCGATTAGTGATAAATCGGAAGATTAATCGGTGAATCGGAAGGTTTCTTGAAGAGTGGTGCCAATAGTCATCAACTTCCTTATCTGATGTCATATGTGTCTCTCATGCTCCGTTAGAACTAATATTCAGTGACGTATGGGGTCATGCCAGAGATTCCTTTGAGATGAAAAAAATACTATGTTAGTTTTTTCGATGATTATAGTAAGTTTACTTGGATATGCTTGCTCAAACTCAAATCTGATTTTTTTTCTATATTTCAAGAATTCCGACAACTTGTTGAGCGGCAGAAAAATTCCCATAGTACAAAGTGACTAGGGAGGGGAGTATGAAAAACTCAACTCTTTCTTCCGAAGCATAGACATGGAACATCATGTTTCCTGCCCACATCCACATCAACAAAATCCATCTGCTGAACACAATCATCATCATATTGTTGAAGTAGGGCTTTCCCTTCTTGCTCATGCCTCTATACCTCTTAATATTGGGATGAGGCGTTCATTGCTTCCACATATCTTATAAATCGTTTACCTAGCAAGGTCATTGGCAATACGACTCCATTAGAGAGATGGTTTCATCAAAAACCAGATTATGACTCTCTCAAAGTTTTCGGGTGTGCATGCTACCCCAATCTCCGTCCTTACAACTGTCACAAGCTTGAGTTTGTTCTACCCAATGCGTCTTTATCAGTTATAGTAATCTTCACAAAGGTTAGAAGCGTCTAGAAATCTCATCTGGATGCATTTATATCTCTCAGGATGTTGTTTTTGATGAAAAAATGTTTCATTTTGCTGCACTTCATCCCAATGTAGGAGCTCTCTTATGCATATGTATTACAGATTTGAAATAGAACCTTTAAGGACACGGCCCTTCCACTCGCTCCCATGATCCAGTTTCAAATCTGAAAACTCCTGATAATTTCATTTAGGCCTTGTTCGGTTTGGGAGGGTTTGAAGAGGTTTGAAAGGGATTGAAGGGGATTAAATCCCTTGCAAGTCAAAATCATTCTCAAACCTCCCCAATCCCCTTCAATCCCTGTGACAAGGGGATTAACCGAACATGGCCTTAAAGGATTATCATGCTTTATTACTACGTGGACATGGGCACAAACACGTTGTATACTAGGTGGTGATGCTGTATTATTTATCTTTACTAAATATTGAATCGCTAGAAAAGCTTCCGGAGGACCTTTTGCTAGTAGGCCTAGTCACAAAATCGTCAAATCATGCTACAGCTTTCATGTATCAGAATACACATTGGTGACTGAAAACAAAAATAAAATGAAATAGAGAAGTTATGATAATTGATTAATAATACCAAGCATTATATAAGGAAAAGTATAATCAGGACATACGGTGATGTAGAGTCTGGTGGTAATGAAAACTCTCATTTAGAATAAGGACATCAATTAAGGCCACATACCATGCCACATAAGCATATTGTTCCCCATGCACACAAATACAGATCGACTTCTTCAGAACAAGATTTGCATCCTCTTGCCGGTTCCCAGGGTGAGAGACCTAGCCATGGCGAGTTGCTCTTTGATGGTACAGGATAGGGGCAATGGCCTGGCTTATTTTGTCTGCTTGGCTTATTGTGTACCCTGTGGTTCTGTCTCCCTGCCCGTTTGCGTCGTCCAACCACCGTGAGACCAGTGTGGACAGACCTCCCGGTAAGCCTCCATGCCTCTTCTTCGTAACTTGGTCGGGGGATGCCGCTTGGACCTTGATCTCGGCTTTTATGAACTGGACTGCAGCATTCCCTTTCTGAGCCAAGCCATTTAGTCGATATTGCCAAACATCTCTTGAACCCTTGCAAATGATTCCACTGGTAGGTCCTCCTCCTCTCCTTCACCTACTATACCTTTGTGACCATTTCTGAAAATGTATCCTTTTGGCCACAAATGACAGGAAACACTTAGTTTCTGCAAGAATAAGTTGATTGCGATGGCAACAAGGATTACCTACATACCTCGGCTTTGGAAATCTCTGGGAATTGATCTTTGGCTTCCGAAGTCATGTCAATGTCAGCACGGTCTAGCACCAGAACGTCAGAGAAGGAGGCAATGACAGATGGTGCTGTAGATGGCGTTGAAGGTGGAGGTGATGCTGCAGGTTGAACAACGTTTGAAGTGGAAGAAAGTGTCGGTGATGGCTCTAGTTCATGATTAGTAACCTTTTCAACACATTTTTTAGTCTTGTTCAGTTCATCTATGATATTCACTATACTGGGCCTTCTGTGCGGATCCATATCCGTGCAGCTCAGTGCAATCTCAGTGCATCTTATCACTTGTTGGCACTGTGCCTCTAGTTGCGCAGGAGAACTCCATAGAGTCTGCAACCTTTTTCTCCAGTTTTCGTGTACCTTTGTAATCCAAATGTAAAGCTATAATTATAACATACAAATGCGGAACATATCGTAATATTGTTCAAAATAAACATATCTTTTTGTGCAATCAAGGAGATATCATTCTTACTTGATGAAGAAACTCTTGTTGCATTTCATCATGTGTGTCATGGCCGCTAGGCCCTGCAATTATCTTTGTCATTACAACACCCAGACTATAAATGTCAAACTTCTTTGAGACCTTTCTTCCAAATAAGTATTCCGGTGGCATGTATCCACTGCATACGGCAACATAAATATTACGAAGAGAATTTATTCACTAGAATTGATTTCATTTTCGGTAGGCAATTACTTACAAAGTTCCAATAGGGCTTTGTGTCATCCTGGTTTGTTCTTCGCCGTAGCACTTGGACAAACCAAAATCCGCAAGTTTTGGGGACATGTTTTCATCTAGAAGTATATTGTCTGGTTTTAGGTCCAGATGATAAAATGGTTTTTTGAATCCTTCATGAAGGTATCTTAAACCTTCACAAGCCCCTTTGATAATTCTGTGACGTGATTGCCAATCAAGTCCATTGCATTCATCTGCAAAATTATTATACAAATAGGTTGTCAATGGAATCCAGATATAGAGACGACATTTTTCTTCACATCCTTAATAAGTATGTACATAGTATAATTGAAGTGGAGCAGCCTCATTACCGGACAGATGCTTATGAAGGCTTCCCTTGGGCATATACTCGAAGCAAAGTGCTTTGTCTGTTGTTTCACCAAAAACAATGGTTCCTTCATAGTCTGCATGTTGGCGTTGTGTTTCATAGCAGTAGCCAACTAACCTTACGATGTTCGGATGCTTTAGCATCATAAGGTCTCTAAACTCACGTATGAATTGTTCATCATCAATTGTTTGCTTTAGATTATAGAGCAGCTTCACAGCAACCACTTGTCCGTCGTCGCACACACCCTACTCAAGATGTATTAGCAGCATACAACATTGATCATGACAAGTAGAAAATCTAGATTGGTTACGTGCCACAACTATGGTTTTGAATTTCGGCTTCAGAAATATTTTGGTCAAAGGACCAAAATTTTCACTAGAATTTAATTGACAATCAACATTTCAAAAAAATTGAAATTATTTAAATTTCTGTGTACTACTGTAACAGCTAAAATATTTTGATCAAAGGGCTATTCTTTCCGTATCTATTGATATGACTGAAATTTTAAAAATCCAATGAAATCTCATTTGAAATTGAAAACCACAAATGAAATTTCATGAATCTTACCCTGTAAACTTTTCCATATGCACCTTTACCAAGTACTCTCTCCTCGGCGAAATTCTTTGTGATCTTCCTTAATAATTCCATCTTTAGACTGGTTGGCTCCATGGCTTCAGCACTGTGTAACCTTTCCCCAGCGGCAGTGTCTCTGCAGGTACAAATTAAACCCACATGCACGGCCGTTTTAGAAAATATAAATTACTCCGAAAAAGCGATTATAACCAATATATTGATATGTTGGTCAGTCGATCCAACGCCCATTATTAACTTATAGTGCGCAGCCTGATGATGAAATAACAGCCATAAAATCTGGATGGAGTGAGATGAGATGTAGCATCAGAACCTGCAATCCAGGTAGCCATCAGCTTGGGTGATGTAGGCACCGGAGAGAAGAGGACCGTTGGCCGCTTCCTCAGATAAAAGAGCGGCTCCATCGGAGCTGTTAAGCAAGGAGAGTACACTGTCGTCGTTGTGGACCTGAGTGTGTATACATACATGGACAAGGACAAGTTACCACGTGATACATGTGGTAAGCAATCCAAACAATTTATGGAAAAAAAGGACGCCTGGATCAAACACTACAGATGATGCATACATGCATGCATGCAGAGTACTCCCTTCGTTCCTAAATATTTGTCTTTTTAGAGATTTTAAATGGTCATCACATACGGATGTATATAGATATATTTTAGAGTGTATGTTCCGTATGTAGTCATCATTTGAAACCTCTAGAAAGACAAATATTTAGGAACGGAGGGAGTAGTTAATGGTACCTCACGTGGTCGTGGTGATGGTGCAAACGGGTCGTGGAACGACCAATCAGCTGGCATGGGGCTGTATGTAGGGACTTGGCTTCCACATTCAGAATCATTACAGTTCAGTTCCTGTGTGCGTGGTTAAAAACAATCAGCGCAAGTACGTATGTATGCAGATGATAGCTAGTTAGCGAAAGAACTAAGTATATATAGTACTCATAATTAATCAACTGAACGTGGACAGTTGAGTTGCTGCACATGTATATATAGTTAATTCAAAATCATCATCTACAAGCATTTTATTACCTGAGGAAAACATACATTGTCATCATTCCATCCTTTTATGGTGAGGACTGGCCTGTTGGGATGGTCTCGAGTCGCCTGTCTCAGCGCTTTCGCTGCCTTGTACACCTCTACGGAGCCGCAGCCCCTGCAGTCGAGGTGGTATGTGGCCCTCTCGAGTAGAGGCATGTTCCCCCGCTGGCCAACGTCGATGCCCACCCTGATGCCGCCAACCTCCAGCTGCTGAATTAGTGGCAGCGCCCCATCGCCGCATACCAGCACAATGTTGGTGTTGAGGCACTCCAACACCTTGAACTCGTCCCTGCCGGCGGTGTACGACAGGCGACACTTGTCCTCCTCCATGTGGAGGTAGAGAGAGCGGAGTGACGGCATCTGCCCAAGGATCTCCAGGTGTTGTGCCTGCAAGGTCTCCACCTGCAGCAGTAGTTTGTAGAGTTTCGGAGCAGACAAGTGATGGATCCACGGTGTCTCCTTGGGTAGGATGGCCCCGAACAGCAGCAGCTGCCGGAGCTCTGGGAAGGGCACGTTGTCTCCCCAGCTGTTGAGGCGGATCTTTCCCTCTGTGCTGAACCAGAACTGCAGGACCTGGAGCTTGTTCAGATGGACCAGAGATTCCACCAGCTTCTTCTGCATGCCCTCGTCCACCTCGTCAAAGTGCATCACCAGCACCCGCATCTTGCTCAGCTTCCGGAGCTCGGCGGCGAAGTCTGGGGACTTGTCGCAGAGTGCAGCCACAGCTCTTCCAGGCACGTCAGTTTCCCTACCCGACCCATCATCCTCGTGCCTTTGCCAGCACGCAGGCATCTAAGCTTCCTTAGCTCCCCGATGAATGGTGGCAGCTCTCTGATGCCAGTCGCCGTCACGTCGAGTATCTGTAGGAGCTGGAGGCGTCCTATTTTGCTTGGGAGCTCCGCTATGGGTGTGCCCACAAGCCCAATATACTTAAGCACTTTCAATCTGCTGAGCTGCTCAAGATTGCAATCTCTGACGGATAAATCATAGCTCTCCAAATCTATTACACGAAGCCGTTTAAACCTCCGGAGCGGTGGCAAGCTACTACCGGCGCATGCATAGAGTGACACTGACAACACGTCCCCCACTTCCAGGCTAGTGTTTTGATTTTGGCCCTTGTGGATGGCTAATCTATGAATGGATCCGGTTTGGGATGTACTCTCCTGCTGATTTATGCCTATAACAGTGGAGACGTTCTCGCTGCTTGACAGGTGGCGAATGAGGTCAAGCATCAAAATGTGGACACGGCAACCACCTTGACTGGGGTCAAGAGGGCTCACCGCCCACTGGATCATGCACCTATCTAGTAGCTCGTTGAAATAGGTCTCCCCAGTTTCAAATAACCCATCAGGAACAAGGCCTTCTGCTACCCACCTCCATATCAGCATATTCTTCTCGATCCAGTGGTCTTCTGGGAATAGGCTTAGGTACACAAAGCATTGCTTGATATTGTAGGGTAGATCATAAAAGCTATAAGACAACACCTTCCTTATGTACCGGAAAGCCTCGTCCTCCCTGTGCTCATACACCCTACGCACCTTACGCCGCCTCCCCTTGAATTGATTTCCGACAAACACTCTACCTATCATAATGATGGCTATTGGCACACCACCACATTTAAGCAACATTCTTTTATCTGGCACCATGCCAAATTGATGTTCAGCTTTGGCACGGAGTAACTCATACGACTTGACAGGGTGGAGTGGTCTCATTGTGTACACGACGCCACCAACTCCTTTGGCAATACTGAGGTTACGAGTCGTGGTGATGAGTTTACTTCCAACACCGCCCTTGAAAACACGTTCAACGAAGTAACATGTTTCCATATCCCATATATCATCAATGACAAATAAGCACCTATCCACACCAGAAGGTCAGAGGCTTGAATCAACATGCATGAAAAATCTGATCGATTAAATTCTGAATGCAGGGGGAGGCAATAAAGAGAGGAATAAAGAGATGCATGATTTACCAATACCTGGGTTCATTGTAAAATATATACAATGATGTTGGATTTACTGTTTGTTGTTAACATGGTATTATCGGTGTCATCACAAAGTTAAGGTACATTTTCCAATGAGTCTAGTGTCACTTTCCAATGATGTTGGATATACTACTTTATCATTCAATGTATGTTCATATACTATGTATAAGATAATTCAAAGTGAGTTACATGAAAAAATTGCAAGTTGCTCATGGTTTTTACTCCCTCCGTCTGGAAATACTTGTCACAGAAATTGATAAAAGTGGATGCATCTAAAACTAAAATACGACTAGATACATCCATTCCTCCGACAAGTATTTCCGGACGGAGGGAGTATTATATTTGTGAAACACGTAATATTTGTGCGTAAAAAAGAGCGTACTTAAAATATGATACATACTATCTAAAAATTAGTATATATACTACCTAAACATTCTTATATACTACATACTACGTGTATATACTCTTCGATTTGACAGATATTACATACAACATACAAAACTTAAATGATGGTAATTACCACTGGTGGTAGCAAAAATTTGTCTATATACAATCCGATTTGACAGATACTACATACAACATACAAAACTCAAATGGTGGTAGCTATCACTGGTGGTAGCAAAAATTTGTCTATATACTCTTTGATTTGATAGATACAACATACTCCCTCCGTTCCAAAATAGATGACCCAACTTTATACTAACTTTGTACTAAAGTTAGTATAAAATTGAGTCATCTATTTTGGAACGGAGAGAGTACAACATACAAAACTCAAGTGGTAGTTACCACCACTGGTGGTAGCAAAAATGTGTCTTATATATACAAAATTCAAGTGGTGGTAACTATCACTGGTGGTAGCAAAATTTTGTCCTATATATACAAAACTCAAGTGGTGGTATAAAATTGAGTCATCTATTTTGGAACGGAGAGAGTACAACATACAAAACTCAAGTGGTAGTTACCACCACTGGTGGTAGCAAAAATGTGTCTTATATATACAAAATTTAAGTGGTGGTGACTACCACTGGTGGTAGCAAAATTTTGTCCTATATATATATATACAAAACTCAGGTGGTGGTGGGTAGTTACCACCACTTGAGTTTTGTATGTTGTATGTATTATCTATTAAATCAAAGAGTATATACGTGTAGTATGTAGTATATAAGAATATTTAGTTAGTATATATTCTATGTTTTAGGTACTCCCTCCGTCTCAAAATTCTTGTCTTAGATTTGTCTAAATATGGATGAATCAAGTCATGTTTTAGCATTAGATACATCCGTATCTAGACAAATCTAAGACAAGAATTTTGGAACGGAGGGAGTAGTATGTATCATATTTTAAGTACGCTCTTTTTTACATACAAATATTATGTGTTTCACAAATATAATAAAAATCATGGACCAATTTCAATTATTTCATGTAACTCACTTTGAATTATCTTATATATAGTATATAGACATACTTAGAATGATAAAGTAGTGTATATATATGTATATATGTATATTATTATATATATATATATATATATATATATATATATATATATATATATATATATAGTGTTACTATTCATCACCCAAGGTGCAGAATAAGTTATTCTTCACCCGAAGTAATCTTACGATCATTTCATAATTAAATTACGTTTGGAATTCAAATAGTTACATTTCTATCGATTCACGACGTAAAATTTCACATAAGAAAATAAAAATATAGGTCATAAGACAAGAAAATTTACAGTTTATGTGTATTTTACACTATGTTTTTACATTTGTAATTTTACATAACATAAAATATTTTTTCGACGATTATATATTTTTCTTACGGTCTCTTTTTACTTCAGAAATAAGGCAAAATTTACGGAACGTAAAATTACGGTCCATTGATGGTAAAATAGAGGGGGGGTGAAGAATAACTATTCCTCACCCAGGGTGACGAATAGTCAATCCCTATATATATATATATATATATATATATATATATATATATATATATATATATATATATATATATATATATAACCACATGGTAGTATATGAGATATGTGGGGCAACTACCCCTATATATACATACTTAAAATGATAAAGTAGTGTGTCTATATATCCACCATGGGGGCCTCCAGAAATAGGTCATCCCGCGTCACCTGCTGAAGCAAGACCACCAGATCGGGCAACACCCCCGCAGCACGCCACCACCAGGAGGCACGCACGCAACCACCGGAAGGGAGCCTGCCTCGTGCCACCAAGGCAGCCGTCACATCAGATCTAAGGAGGGTAACCCTAGCAAACCCGACCAAAGGGGCAGGCAGAGCACGCTCATCCTCGCCGCCGTGAAGCCCTCGCGCCGCCAACGAGCACCTGCACCGCTGTTGTAGCCATGCGCCACCGCGCCGCCATGTCCCGCAACAACATGGCACCTCCACCCAGCGGTCGTGTCCCACGCCACCACCTGCCGAGGGAGGAGGAAGGACTCCCGCTGCCGCCGCCCGGGATTCGCCCGGTCGTGCCCTCTGGCGGCGGCGAGGGGGGATGGAGAAAGGGAGGGAGGTGGAGGAAGGGGGCGCCGCTAGGTCGCCCGCCGGCTCACGAGAGCCGAGCGAGCGAGCGGTATCACTTTCATATATATAGGGGAAGCCATATAATCAAAATCACATATTAACAATTTGAGCAGTTTTAACATGACCTCTCTTACCTCCTTTTTATATAATAAGCACGAGTATAAAATAGATATGAGCCGTTGATCTCATTAATTAGTGGTCTGATTAACTCTTACCTTTTACCTCACATGCAAAAAAGTGAGGGTAAGAGGGACCATGTTAAAATTTGCCTAACAATTTAGACCACGGAAGATTGACTGTGCACATTTATGTACCGCACAACCACAATGAATGTCAGAAAGATCAGATAAATAACCCACCTAATGATTGTTAGCAATGAGATGCATGCAATTTCGTTATATATGCGTGTTTATGTGCAGTTCAGAATTCTTAATTTCTGTAACGATCATATATGTAGACCATGTATTCTCCTAGTTTTTTACACTTCACTGAGATGGTAGATGACCCTCATCAACTCAAGCGGCTAGCAACGATAGATCTATGTATGGGAATAGAAACCATGCGTACCTCTTATCCACCAGGAAGTTCTGCAGCTGGCTGATTAGCTGGTGTTGGTCTGGTTCATGACCATGAATATCTATGTGAAGTTTGTCGAAGATGTTGGTCAGAACCTTCTTCATGTCAGCTCTCAGACCGACGAAGACAAAGGCCTCACAATCAAAGCCCCCTGTTGTCTTCATCTCGACGTAGACTGCTTGAGCAAGGGTGGTCTTTCCCATTCCCCCCATCCCGACAATGGAGACATGGTCACCCTTGGACAGCTTGTTGGTTAGCTCGGCAATTGGCCCTTCCATACCAACAAGCAGGCTAGATTCGCTTACCCCGGTGGACATGGCAAACATACCAGGGTCCCATGTGGAAGTACTATGCAGGGAACTCCTACAAGGATACGGACCATACTGTTGATGCATCTCCATAAACTTGATGAGTGTTTCTTTGATGTAGCTGGCTATCTCATGGTTAATTTTGCGCTTGCTCGCGCCAGGAAGAAAGGTGTCCTCCATGAAGGAGTGGAGGCGTGTCTCGATGGCACAAGATAGCTCCCTGACCTGGGGCACCCTGAGCATCACACTTGATTCGAGCTGGCTCGGCGGCATGCTGGATACATCATCAAGGAAATCGTGCATGCTGCTCAGCTCGGCCTGCAGGTTCCACAGCTCGCCCTTCACGGTCTTGTCCAGGCCCCAATCACCCTTCAAGATGGCAACGGGGACGAAACCCATCGAGTTTTGCTTGCCCAAACCTATCCCCATAAGAAAACCGCAAACCCGTCCCCGTCCTTATCAAGGTGCGCGGCAGCCGCGGGGTTAAATTTTTGCCCGTCCTCTAAACCCGTCGGGTTTTCAAAACCCACGGAGAACCCGTCTCCACGAGTAGTCAATGAAAACAACAACTTTTGAAAGAAAAACAAAAGCATATTACAGCAGCAGACGACGGCTGGAGACCTAGGTTTAGGCTGAGGTGTTGTGTTGTGCGGGAGAGAGAGGCCTGAAGAGCGAGCGGCGAGGGTTGGTTTGTAGTCCAGGGCCTCGACGCTGTGGGGCTCGGCTACTCGGGCACTGTGGCTTTGGGCCACTTGAGTCAAGATGGATCGGTGGCTAAATAACGTATTTTGACGGGTTTTGTCGGGTTTCGGGTTCGGACAGTACTCAAACGGGTTTAAACCCACAAAATATGCCGGGTTTTATAATGTACCCACGAGTAGCCCCGCGGGGATAGAAAGTCACCCATCACCGTCCCCTAATAGGGTAAAAACCCGCGGGGATCCGGGTTTCGGAGACCCATTGCCATCTTGAGTCACCCTTGAGCAGCTTATAAAGAGACGGCACCGCTGAGCTGACCTCCAACTCCATGCTCGCGCACGCGGTGGACTCTCTCACCCTCGCTTGCTGGCTAATTTCTTCTCCTCTCTTTTTCCTACTGCTCTCTCTATACCTCCTTTGAGAAACTCTTGCTTGGTAGCGGGATTGCTTGGCTTGGGAGCGCATGGGTATTTGCTATAGCTTAGCTGCTGCTGGAGCTAGGAAGATATACAAGCGCTGCCTGTTTAGTGGATGTAGAGGCGTAGATATTTTGTTGATCAGATCTGGACACATGATGACTTCATCGAGGTATTTGACCAGATCTGGACCCCATGGCGCCTCGCGTGCCGCTAGGCAACGTCGAAAAAGACACGGCCTCACTGATCTAGGCGGAAGGCGAGTGCACTTCACGTGCCTGCAATTTATTAAGCTGATATACTTGTACTACATATATTAATTGTGAGATAATCAAGGAGCCGCACGTCGTTCCATGCCATGGCATACAGCCACTCACATGGGCGTGAAGACCTTGTTCATACCTACTGTAGGCTCCTGAACCATATGCGGGCATGTGGCTACCCCTTGCCATGACAGTTCCAACTTGTTCATACCTAGTACTACTAGATGTCTTTTCGGTTCAGAAGTATATACTAGTAGTACTAACAGTCTCAAAGACCAAAACATCTCTCACTACTATCAAACCTCAATCTAAGAAACGTAGTACTCCACACTACCGGATCCCGGCCATTTGCCGAGTGTTGGGCGCACTGGGCAAAGGCCTGTTTCTAGTGGGCAAAGGCCTGTTTCCAGTGGGCAAAGGAAGAGTGCCGTCCCAGCGACACTGAGGAAAACTGGGAGCACCGCAGCACACCATGTATCCATGCTTTGCTGAGTGTCTAGCAGATGCGGGCACTCATCAAAGTTGTGTTGGCAAAAGCCCATCCGCGGGCATTGGCGGGGCTAGCATAGGACACCGTGTGTCCAGTTTTGTCAAGTGTCACCCATAGTTTTAAAAACCGGACCAGAGAAAACCAGATTCGGAGGCCGGTCCGGTTTTTTACAAACACCAGATTTTATTCATTGAGCGGTAGCCCATCTGAGTGCAAACACACCCATCGGAAAGCCAGGAATTACATCTGAAAAAGTTACAATATCATCTAACACTAGAGCCTCCTTAGTGCACAAAATTAACATGTCGACTAGCATAACGAAGCTCGAATCCCTAGAAACTTAATATCTCTTCTTGCATCTCCTGTAAAATGTGGTAGCTAATTGATCTATCCACTTGCCTTGCTTCCCATATGTTCTTGGCGTTTAAACGGTCCGTCTCTACAATGATGGACTGGTACCCCTCCTTTGCAAACAGCATGGCGTCACGGCACACGCCAAAAGCACCAAGCTAAGAGGGTCAGTGACACCCACATAGCCGACGCATCTTGCCGACAGAAAAGCACCATCATGATCGCAAGCAGTCATTCCCGTGGCTCCCTTGCCATTAGCATTATCAACAAACAGCACTGTCGACATTTATCTTTAACCATCCTGTTGCTGGCACAGCCCAACCGGAGGATAGGAATGCATTGGATACCCTCCTTGATTACCTCGGGGTAAATATCTGAGAATGGAACAAAAACTCTGTTTTTATAAGATGATCCTCACTATGAAGAGATGGGACGGTGTCGACGTATGTTCCATTCCATATCAGGTAATAATCAAAATGCAACAAGTGATGTAGCAATTCAACTGTCCACGTTGACTCGATTGATTAGTACTACTGCTATAGTTCTTTCTTTAGCTTAGCTATCATCTGCATATATATACTTGCGCTGATTGTTTTGAACTACCAACGCAGGGAGACAATCAATCCTCTTCTCTCCGGTGCCTATGGCCAAATCCCCCAAGCTGGCTACCTAGATTGCAGGTCAGCTAGCTTAATATATCTCACTATCTCACTCGATCTAGATTTTATCACTGTTATTTAGCCATCACAATGCGCTATATACTATGCACCGTGGCGCTCGCTCCATTGACCCGACCTGCATATATATTGTTAATTTTATATGTTCTAAAATGGTTGTGCATGATGCTTTAATTTGTACCAGCAGACACACCACCACTAGAGAAAGTCCACACCATGAAGCCATGGAGCCAGCAAGTCTACCGATGATCATATTACAGAAAATCTCAAATAATTTCTCCACGAAGAGACTACTTGGTCAAGGCCACCGCAACACTCCAGCCCTCACCATGAAGAGATCTAACGCCGACGTATGTTCCCCTTCATTTCAGGCAAGGCAACAAAACACTGGTAGATGATGATTTTGAACTAATATATAATAACTATACTCGCTCACTTGAGTAATTAGTACTACTATAGTTCTTTCTTTAGCTTGGCTAACATTTGCATATATACTTGGCTTGACCGCTGAGTGCTTTTACCGCACATATATGCAGGGACCCAGCCGGAGTGGTTCTGAATATGAAGGACAAGTCTCTACCAACAGCATTTCAGCTTGTATCAGCAACCAGTGTACAACCAATGTAGAGCCACATCCACCTCGGGTAAGTATACCATCTAACAACTCTGTGGTGTTTGATCCATACCATCCGGCAGGGCATCTTCATCTTCTTAATTTGCCCTTGCCCATATATACACACAGATCATCTTCATCTTCATCTTCAGGCAGTACACTCTCACTGCTTAACAGCACAGATGGAGCCGCTCTTCTGCTGGAGGAAGCCCCTAAGTCAACAATCGGCCCTCTTCCCTCCAGTGGCTATTGCGACACCTCCCAAGCTGGCAACCTAGATTGCAGGTTCGGACGTGGCTTAATACATCTACTATCTCACTCGATGCAGATTTTATGGTTGTTATTTAGTCATCATGATGCACTATATTGTGCACCTTGACGCTCACTCGATTGACCCGACCCGCATATGAATATGTATATATTTGTATATTGTTAATTTGCAGTGTGTTCTAAGATGGTAGTGCATAATGGTTTAATTTGTACCAGCAGGCACACCACCACCGGAGAAAGGTCACCCAGCACTAGTAGAAAAAGGGGCAATGGTCCAGGGTGGGATAGCCCATTAGTCCCGTTTCAATCTAGAACCGGAACCAATGGGGGCATTGGACCCGATTCGTGAGCCCAGGGGGCCGGCCGGGCCACGTGGGCCATTGGTCCCGGTTCGTCTGGACCTTTTGGTCCCGGTTGTTGGGACGAACCGGGACCAATGGGCCTCGCTCCTGGCCCACCACCATTGGTCCCGGTTGGTGGCATGAACCGGGACCAAAGGTGTCCATTTAGTCCCGGTTCATGGCACGAACCGGGACCAGTGGTGCAGCCTATATATACCCCTCGCGTCGGAGCAGAGCACTCAGTGCTCTGTTTTTATGGGCCGGCGAGAGGAGGGTCTTTAGGTGCTCTAGCTCACATCCTATGCACATGAGGTGTTCGATGAAATGCCCGAGCCACACTAGTTAAGCTTTCTCCTCTCGAAGCTCGACCTCAAAGCTCCATTTTCCTCGAGATTTGTCTAGATTTAGCGGTCCGTCATGCCCCACCCCTGTCTTCACCGCCGTCGATCACCCGCGCCGATCTCATCACCGACACCACCGTGGTGAGCCTCTTGCTCTTATCTTCTTTCTGAAAGGAAAAATATTCTTACTTGAATGTTTAGATAGATACTTGTATCATTTTCTTACTTTTATTATTGCATCTTATATAGTGCGATAGTTTTGGTATCCGCCCCCGTCGGCCCTCGTCCTGTCTATGATTCGGATGTGGTATATATATTAATCTTTATAACTATTGGTTCATTTATTGTTTATGATAATTATGCGGACAAACGTGACATAGATTTTATTTATCTAGGATGTATGTGAACCGGAAATTCCAACCGACCCTATTGTCGAGAGGTTAAATTTAGTTGAAGAAGAAAACAATTTCTTGAAGGAAAAAATAAAAAAAATTGAGGAGGAGAAGATGATGTTGGAGTTGCATGTTGCGGATGTCGTCGATGATCACAAGATCAAGATGGATGCAATGCACTTGAAGATTAGAAAGATTAGAAAATATGCCATTCATACCGAGGCTTGGTATCATTATGCCGTTGGATCAATTGTTACCTTGGTTGCGATTATGATCGCCTTTGTTTTAATTAATGTATGGTTTAATTAATTAGATGCTCTGGAGAGCTATATGTTGTTAGATGAGAACTATGTATGTACTTTGCTTTTAATGCATGTGATGATGAACTTCTATTAATTTAATTTGGACACTTAATTATATATAATGCACGCAGATGAACCGGCAATGGATGTACGGTGACAGACACACCTCCGAGTACATTAAGGACGTGCATGAGTTTCTCGATGCGGCTCAGGCAAACAAGCGGAATGGTTTTATGTGTTGTCCATGCCCTGATTGTGGGAATACGAAGTCTTACTCTGACCGGAAAATCCTTCACACCCACCTGTTCTACAAGGGTTTCATGCCACACTATAATGTTTGGACGAGGCACGGAGAAATAGGGGTTATGATGGAAGACGACAAAGAAGAAGAGTACGATGACAACTACGTGCCCCCTGAATACCGTGATGCTGCAACGGGGGGAGCTGGTGAAGATCAAGAGGAACCAGACGATGTGCCCAATGATGCTGCAATGGGTGAAGGTGCTGAAGATCAAGAGAAACCAGACGATGTGCACGATGATGATGATCTCCGCCATGTCATTGTCGATGCAAGGACGCAATGCGAAAGTCAAAAGGAGAAGCTGAAGTTCGATCGCATGTTAGAGGATCACGAAAAAGGGTTGTACCCCAATTGCGAAGATGGCAACACAAAGCTCGGTACCGTACTGGAATTGCTGCAGTGGAAGGCAGAGAATGCTGTGCCTGACAAAGGATTTGAGAAGCTACTGAAAATATTGAAGAAGAAGCTTCCAAAGGATAACGAATTGCCCGACAGTACATACGCAGCAAAGAAGGTCGTATGCCCTCTAGGATTGGAGGTGGAGAAGATACATGCATGCCCTAATGACTGCATCCTATACCGCGGTGCATACAAGGATCTGAACGCATGCCCGGTATGCGGTGCATTGCGGTATAAGATCAGACGAGATGACCCTGGTGATGTTCACGACGATCCCCGCAGGAAGAGGGTTCCTGCGAAGGTGATGTGGTATGCTCCTATAATACCACGGTTCAAATGTCTGTTCAGAAACGGAGAGCATGCCAAGTCGATGCGATGGCACAGTGAGGACCGTAAGAAAGACGGGAAGTTGAGAGCACCCGCTGACGGGTCGCAGTGGAGAAAAATCGTGAGAAAGTACTGGGATGAGTTTGCAAAGGACCCAAGGAACGTATGGTTTGCTTTAAGCGCAGATGGCATTAATCCTTTCGGGGAGCAGAGCAGCAATCACAGCACCTGGCCGGTCACTCTATGTATGTATAACCTTCCTCCTTGGATGTGCATGAAGCGGAAGTTCATTATGATGCCAATTCTCATCCAAGGCCCTAAGCAACCCGGCAACGACATTGATGTGTACCTAAGGCCATTAGTTGAAGAATTTTTACAGCTGTGGAATGGAAATGGTGTACGTATGTGGGATGAGCACGGACAGGAGGAATTTAACCTAAAGGCGTTGCTGTTCGTGACCATCAACGATTGGCCCGCTCTCAGTAACCTTTCAGGACAGACAAACAAAGGATACCACGCATGCACACACTGTTTACATGACACTAAAAGTATATACGTGGACAAATGCAGGAAGAATGTGTACCTGGGCCATCGTCGATTTCTTCCAACCAACCATCAATGTCGAAAGAAAGGCAAGCATTTCAAAGGCGAGGCAGATCACCGGAAGAAGCCCGCCATGCGTACCGGTGGTCACGTACTTGCTATGGTCAATGATTTACACGTAATCTTTGGAAAGGGTGCCGGCGCACTAGCTGTTCCGAATGACGCTGAGGGACACGCACCCATGTGGAAGAAGAAATCTATATTTTTGGACCTACCCTACTGGAAAGACCTAGAGGTCCGCTCTTCAATCGACGTGATGCACGTGACGAAGAACCTTTGCGTGAACCTGCTAGGCTTCTTGGGCGTGTATGGAAAGACAAAAGATACACCCGAGGCACGGGAGGACCTCCCACGTTTGCACCAAAAAGACGGCATGCCTCCGAAGCAGTATGAAGGTCCTGCCAGCTACGCTCTTACGAAAGATGAGAAAGAAATCTTCTTTGAATGCCTACTCAGTATGAAGGTCCCGACTGGCTTCTCGTCGAATATAAAGGGAATAATAAATATTCCAGAGAAAAAGATCCAGAACCTAAAGTCTCATGACTGCCACGTGATTATGATGCAACTGCTTCCGGTTGCATTGAGGGGGCTTCTACCGGAAAACGTCCGATTAGCCATTGTGAAGCTATGTGCATTTCTCAATGCAATCTCTCAGAAGGTGATCGATCCAGAAATGGTACCAAGGCTAAGGAGTGATGTGGCGCAATGTCTTGTCAGTTTCGAGCTGGTGTTCCCACCATCCTTCTTCAATATCATGACGCATGTCCTAGTTCATCTAGTCGACGAGATTGTCGTTCTGGGGCCCGTATTTCTACACAATATGTTCCCCTTTGAGAGGTTCATGGGAGTCCTAAAGAAATATGTCCGTAACCGCGCTAGGCCAGAAGGAAGCATCTCCATGGGCCATCAAACAGAGGATGTCATCGGGTTTTGTGTTGACTTCATTCCTGGCCTTAAGAAGATAGGTCTCCCTAAATCGCGGTATGAGGGGAGACTGACTGGAAAAGGCACGCTAGGAGCGGACTCAATAATATGCAGGGACGGACATTCTTGGTCTCAAGCACACTACACAGTTCTACAGAACTCTACCTTGGTGACCCCGTATGTCGATGAACACAAGAACAGTCTGCGCTCCAAACACCCGGAGCAGTGCGACGACTGGATTACATGTGAACACATCAGGACTTTCAGCAGTTGGTTGGAAGCACGTCTCAGAGGTGACAACACTGTTTGTGATGAGTCGTACTTGTTGTCCAGGGGACCATCTTTGACTGTATTGATTTACAAAGGATACGAGATAAATGGGAATACATTTTACACGATTGACCAAGATCAGAAGAGCACCAACCAAAACAGCGGTGTCCGCTTTGATGCAACAACCGAGAAGGGAAAGGACACATATTATGGTTACATAGTGGACATATGGGAACTTGACTACGGACAAGATTTTAAGGTCCCTTTGTTTAAGTGCAAATGGGTCAATCTGTCAGGAGGCGGGGTATATGTAGACCCACAGTACGGAATGACAACAGTGGATCTGAAAAATCTTGGGTACACTGATGAACCGTTCGTCCTAGCCAATGATGTGGCACAGGTTATCTATGTGAAGGACATGTCTACCAGACCGAGAAAAAGAAAAGATAAGAAAACGGATACATCATACGATGAGCCAAAGCGCCACATAGTTCTTTCAGGAAAAAGGGATATCCTGGGAGTGGATGGCAAGACAGACATGTCTGAAGATTATGAAAGGTTTCATGAAATTCCTCCCTTCAATGTCAAGGCTGACCCAAGCATCCTGATAAACGCTGAAGATTATCCATGGTTACGGCGCAATAAGCAAATGACACAAGCGAAGAAAAAGTGAAGAATTTCTCCGGCAACTATTATGATGATACCATGCCAAATTTGTAACAGACGAGTATGTTATGCCAAGTATTTTAGAATTCATTTGAAAACAGACGAGTAGGTGCATCTATGTTAAATTTTTTTATTAATGTTAATCACAAACTTGTGATTCACACAAATTTCAAAGAATTCAAATTTTAACTATTCAAATTTGAAAACTGATGGCACTAACAGAAAGTTCATAATTTTGCTGACCTAAAAGCAAAGATAATTAAAAAATATAGCAAAAACAAAATAAAGCAACAAAGAAAACAAGAAAACTAAAAAAGTGTTTTCAAATTTGAAAACTAATGGCACTAACATAAAGTTTATAATTTTTCTAAAACTATAAAGCAAGAAAGTTTAAAAGTTTATAATTTTTCTGAAACTAAAAAAGTTTAAAAGCTAAAAAAGTTTATATTAAATAGCAGGAATTTTTTATAGTAAAGTTATTCATAAACTAGTGATTCACACAAATTTTAAAAAATTCAAAGTTAAACTATTCAAATTTTAAAACTAATGATACTAACAGAAAGTTTATAATTTTTGTGACCTAAAATAAAAAAGAAGTCACTACAAAACTATAAGTATTTAGTTCTAAGTAGAAACAAAAAAACAAAAAAATGCCACCTACTGGGCCCCACGGCCTGAATACGACTAGAAACCCTACCATGGGCCAGGATTCAGGCCCGAGGAAGGCCCAGTAGGCCCACAGGCACAGATTGCAGTATTAGGCCCGAAAGCCTGCTTTAAAGAGGAGCTCGAGAGGGATGGCGCACCGCACCTTATAAACAGGTGCGCCTCCCTCTCAACTAGCGAGGTGGGACTAAACATTTGGGTTCGGGGCAGCACACGCCTTTGGTCCCGGTTGGAGGGACGAACCGGGACCAAAGGGGGCATTTGTCCCGGTTCGTAGCACCAACCGGGACCAATGCCCCCTCTTTAGTCCCGGTTGGTGCCACCAACCGGGACCAAAGGCCGCCGCTTCCCGCCCTTTGGGCTGCTGAAAAGAGGCCTTTGGTCCCGGTTCGTGGCTCCAACCGGGACTAAAGGGGGGCATTCGTCCCGGTTTGTGCCACGAACCGGGACCAATGCTCTTGCTATATATACAGGACTTGTGAAAATTTGACGAACACAACGCCAGTTGCCCCGACGCCGCCCGCCGCCCAGACGCCGTCCGCGCGCCCCCGTCGTCGCCCCTGCCCCGTTGCCGCCAGGCGCTGCCCCGACGCCGCCCGCCGCCCGCCCCCGCCAGCGCCGTCGCCGTCGTTGTCGACCGCGCCCGTCGTCGTCGTCGTCGTCGCTCCCGAGCGCGCCCGGTCGCGCCCCTGCCCCACGACCCGCCCCCCACTGTCGCCGTCCTCGCCGGACACGCCCCTGCCCCGGCCCGCCGTGGTCGTCGCCGACGCCCTCGCCGCCGCCGCCGTCGCCCTCGCCGGCCGCCCCCGTTGTGAGCCGCCGCCGTCGAGGCTCTGTGTTCATATGTTTTTTCATATATGTATTAATTTTTTTGTTTATAGCTATATGATGAATGGATGTGACTATATATGTATGTATGAATATAATGTTCATAGCATTTTTTTGTTTATATATGTTTTTTCATATATGTATTAATTTTTTATTTAGGTTGTTAGTAGATATCGATTTTAGGTTAGTGCATTTTATCACTGATTTTAGGTTAGTTGATCGATTTAGTGCATTTTATGTTTGTTGCATTTTAGGTTAGTGCATTTTATGTTAGTGGAGAGGAAAAAGTAAAATAAGGAAAAGGAAAATAAGTAGAGAAAGAAGGAGAAGAAGAAGGAGGAATAGAGGAGCTTCTTCTCCTCTGTTCTTTCTTCTCCTCTTTTTTTTTCTTCTTCTTCCTCTTTTTTTTATCGGGAACGAGGGTCGTCGAACATGACAGGAAGAAGAGGATAAAAAAAGAAGACTTCTCCTCTTTTTTTTTCTTCTTCTTCCTCCCTTTTTATCACGAACGAGGGTCGCCGAGCGGTAGAGAGGAAACCCTAATTAAATAGCAAGTATCGTCAGTGTGAGATACATGTGGCCGTCGGTGTCGGACACTACATCCACTTCCCACATGTGACGCGGGCTTCGACGCCCACGTCACTTGTGGGACGTGGATGTAGTGTCCGACACCGACGGCCAGTTGTATCTCACACCCACGATACTTGCTATTTAGGGTTTCCTCTACCGTTCGGCGACCCTCGACGACCCTCGTTTCCGATAAAAAAAGAAGAGGAAGAAGAAGAAAAAAAGAGGAGAAGAAAGAATAGAGGAGTTCTTCTCCTCTATTCTTTCTTCTCCTATTTTTTTTCTTCTCCTCTTTTTTTTCTTCTTCTTCCTCTTTTTTTATCGTGAACGAGGGCCGCCGAGCGGTAGAGGAAACCCTAATTAAATAGCAAGTATCATCGGTGTGAGATACATGTGGCCGTCGGTGTCGGACACTACATCCACGTCCCACAAGTGACGCGGGCTTCGACGCCCACGTCACTTGTGGGACGTGGATGTAGTGTCCGACACCGACGGCCACTTGTATCTCACACCCACGATACTTGCTATTTAGGGTTTCCTCTACCGTTCGGCGACCCTCGTTTCCGATAAAAAGAGAAGAGGAAGAAGAAGAAAAAAAGAGGAGAAGAAAGAATAGAGGAGTTCTTCTCCTCTATTCTTTCTTCTCCTCTTTTTTTTCTTCTCCTCTTTTTTTTTCTTTTTCTTCCTCTTTTTTTATCGTGAACGAGGTGTTGGGGAACGTAGTAATTTCAAAATTTTCCTACGCACACGCAAGATCATGGTGATGCATAGCAACGAGAGGGGAGAGTGTTGTCTACGTACCCTCGTGGACCGAAGCGGAAGCGTTGACGCAACGTAGAGGAAGTAGTCGTACGTCTTCCCGATCCGACCGATCCAAGCACCGTTACTCCGGCACCTCCGAGTTCTTGGCACACGTTCAGCTCGATGACGCACCCCTAGCTCCGATCCAGCAAAGCTTCGGGGAGGAGTTCCGTCAGCACGACGGCGTGGTGACGATCTTGATGTTCTACTGCCGCAGGGCTTCGCCTAAGCACCGCTACAATATGACCGAGGTGGAATATGGTGGAGGGGGGCACCGCACACGGCTAAGGAACGATCACGAAGATCAACTTGTGTGTCCATGGGGTGCCCCCTGCCCCCGTATATAAAGGAGCAAGGGAGGGAGGAGGCCGGCCCTAGGTTTGGGCGCGCCAGGGGAGTCCTACTCCCACCGGGAGTAGGATTCCACCTTTCCTAGTCCAACTAGGTCAAGGGGGGAAAGAGGGGAAGAGGGGAAGGAAGGGAGAGAGGGGCCGCGCCCCAAACCCCTTGTCCAATTCGGACTGGGCTTGGGAGGGGCGCGCGCCACCTCCTGGTCCTTCCCACTAAGGCCCATCAAGGCCCATTGCTTCTTCCTCGTATTCCCGTAACTCCCCGGTACCTCCGAAAATACCCGAACCACTCAGAACCCTTCCGATGTCAGGATATAGTCGTCCAATATATTGATCTTTACGTCTCGACCATTTCGAGACTCCTCGTCATGTCCCCGATCTCATCCGGGACTCCGAACTCCTTCGGTATATCAAAACTCATAAACTCATTATATAACTGTCATCGAAACCTTAAGCGTGCTGACCCTACGGTTCGAGAACAACGTAGACATGACCGAGACACGTCTCCGGTCAATAACCAATAGCGGGACCTGGATGCACATATTGGCTCCTACATATTCTACGAAGATCTTTATCGGTCAGACCGCATAACAACATACGTTGTTCCCTTTGTCATCGGTATGTTACTTGCCCGAGATTCGATCGTCGGTATCCAATACCTAGTTCAATCTCGTTACCGGCAAGTCTCTTTACTCGTTCCATAATACATCATCTCGCAACTAACTCATTGGTTGCAATGCTTGCAAGGCTTAAGTGATGTGCATTACCGAGAGGGCCCAGAGATACCTCTCCGACAATCGGAGTGACAAATCCTAATCTCGAAATACGCCAACCCAACATCTACCTTTGGTGACACCTGTAGTACTCCTTTATAATCACCCAGTTACGTTGTGACGTTTGGTAGCACCCAAAGTGTTCCTCCGGCAAACGGGAGTTGCATAATCTCATAGTCAAAGGAACATGTATAAGTCATGAAGAAAGCAATAGCAACATACTAAACGATCGGGTGCTAAGCTAATGGAATGGGTCATGTCAATCAGATCATTCAACTAATGATGTGACCCCGTTAATCAAATAACAACTCTTTGTTCATGGTTAGGAAACATAACCATCTTTGATTAACGAGCTACTCAAGTAGAGGCATACTAGTGACACTCTGTTTGTCTATGTATTCACACATGTATTATGTTTCCGGTTAATACAATTCTAGCATGAATAATAAACATTTATCATGATATAAGGAAATAGATAATAACTTTATTATTGCCTCTAGGGTATATTTCCTTCAGTCTCCCACTTGCACTAGAGTCAATAATCTAGTTCACATCGCCATGTGATTTAATAGCAACAGTTCACATCTCCATGTGATTAACACCTATAGTTCACATCGCCATGTGACCAACATCCAAAAGGGTTTACTAGATTCAGTAATCTAGTTCACATCGCTATGTGATTAACACCCAAAGAGTACTAAGGTGTGATCATGTTTTGCTTGTGAGAGAATCTTAGTCAACGGGTCTTTCACATTTAGATCCATTATGTATTTTGCAATTTTCTATGTCTACAATGCTTTGTACGGAGCTACTCTAGCTAATTGCTCCCACTTTAAATATGTATCTGGATCGAGACTTAGAGTCATCCAGATCGGTGTCAAAACTTGCATCGACGTAACCCTTTACGACGAACCTTTTGTCACTTCCATAGTCGAGAAATCTATCCTTACTCCACTAAGGATAAATTTGACCGCTGTCAAGTGATCTACTCCTAGGTCACCATTGTTCTCCCTTGCTTAACTCAGTGTAGGGTATACAATAGATCTGGTAAACAACATGGCATACTTTTTAGAACCTATGGCCGAGGAATAGGGAATGACTTTCATTCTCTTTCTATCTTCTGTCGTGGTCGGGCTTTGAGTCTTACTCAATTTGACACCTTGTAACACAGGAAAGAACTCTTTCTTTGACTATTCCATTTTGAACTACTTCAAAATCTTGTCAAGGTATGTAGTCATTGGAAAAAAAACTTATCAAGCGTCTTGATCTATCTCTATAGATCTTGATACTCAATATGTAGGCAGCTTCACCGAGGTCTTTGTTTGAAAAACTCCTTTCAAACACTCCTTTATGCTTTGCAGAATAATTCTACATTATTTCCGATCAACAATATGTCATTTACATATACTTATTAGAAATGCTGTAGTGCTCCCACTCACTTTCTTGTAAATACAGGCTTCACCGCAAGTCTGTATAAAACTATATGCTTTGATCAACTTATCAAACCGTGTATTCCAACTCCGAGATGCTTGCACCAGTCCATAGATGAATCGCTGGAGCTTGCATATTTTGTTAACACCTTTAGGATCGACAAAACCTTCTAGTTGCATCGTATACAACTCTTCTTTAATAAATCCTTTAAGGAATGCAGTTTTGTTTATCCATTTGCCGGATTTCATAAAATGCGGCAATTGCTAACATGATTCGGACAGACTTAAGCATAGATACGAGTGAGAAACTCTCATCGTAGTCAACACCTTGAACTTGTCGAAAACCCTTTTGCGACAATTCTAGCTTTGTAGATAGTAACACTACTAACAGCGTCCGTCTTCCTCTTGAAGGTCCATTTATTTTCTATGTCTTGCCGGTCATCGGGCAAGTCAACCAAAGTCCACACTTTGTTCTCATACATGGATCCCATCTCATATTTTATGGCCTCAAACCATTTCGCGGAATCTGGGCTCACCATCGCTTCTTCATAGTTCGTAGGTTCGTCATGGTCAAGTAACATGACCTCCAGAACAGGATTACCGTACCACTCTGGTGCGGATCTCACTCTGGTTTACCTACGAGATTCGGTAGTAACTTTATCTGAAGTTACATGATCATCATTATTAGCTTCCTCACTAATTGGTGTAGTAGTCACAAGAACAGATTTCTGTGATGAACTATTTTCCAATAAGGGAGATGGTACAATTACCTTATCAAGTTTTCTACTCTCCTCCCACTCACTTCTTTCGAGAGAAACTCCTTCTCTAGAAAGGATCCATTCTCAGCAACGAATGTCTTGCCTTTGGATCTGTGATAGAAGGTGTACCCAACTGTCTCCTTTGGGTATCCTATGAAGACACATTTCTCCGATTTGGGTTTGAGCTTATCATGTTGAAACTTTTTTCACATAAGCATCGCAACCCCAAACTTTAAGAAACGACAACTTTGGTTTCTTGCCAAACCATAGTTCTGATCGTGTCGTCTCAACGGACTTAGATGGTGCCCTTTTTAACGTGAATGCAGCTGTCTTTAATGCATAACCCCAAAAACGATAGTGGTAGATCGGTAAGAGACATCATAGATTATACTATATCCAATAAAGTACGATTATGACGTTCGGACGCACCATTATGTTGTGGTGTTCCACGTGGCGTGAGTAGTGAAACTATTTCACATTGTTTTAACTGAAGACCAAACTCGTAACTCAAATATTCGTCTCCGCGATCAGATCGTAGAAACTTTATTTTCTTGTCACGATGATTTTCCACTTCACTCTGAAATTCTTTGAACTTTTCAAACATTTCAGACTTGTGTTTCATCAAGTAGATATACCCATATCTGCTCAAAACATCTGTGAAGGTCAGAAAATAATGATACTTGTCGCGAGCCTTAATTTTCATCGGACCACATACATCGGTATGTATGATTTCCAACAAGTCAGTTGCTCGCTCCATTGTTCCGGAGAACGGAGTCTTAGTCATCTTGCCCATGAGGCATGGTTCGCAAGCATCAAGTGATTCATAATCAAGTGATTCCAAAATTCCATCTGCATGGAGTTTCTTCATGCGCTTTACACCAATATGACTTAAACAGTAGTGCCACAAACAAGTTGCACTATCATTATTAACTTCGCATCCTTTTGGCTTCAATATTATGAATATGTGTATCACTACGATCGAGATTCAACGAACCATTTCGTTGGTGTGTATAACCATAGAAGGTTTTATTCATGTAAACAGAACAACAATTGTTCTCTAACTTAAATGAATAACTGTATTGCAATAAACATGATCAAATCATATTCATGCTCAACGCAAACACCAAATAACACTTATTTAGGTTCAACACTAATCCCGAAAGTATAGGGAGTGTGCGATGATGATCATATCAATCATGGAACTACTTCCAACACACATCGTCACTTTACCCTTAACTAGTCTCTGTTTATTCTGCAACTCCTGTTTCGATTTACTACTCTTAGCAACTGAACCAGTATCAAATACTGAGGGGTTGCTATAAACACTAGTAAAGTACACATCAATAACATGTATATCAAATATACTTTAGTTCACTTTGTCATCCTTCTTATCCACCAAACACTTGGGGTAGTTCCGCTTCCAGTGACCAGTCCCTTTGCAGTAGAAGCACTTAGTCTCAGGCTTAGGACCAGACTTGAGCTTCTTCACTTGAGCAGCAACTCGCTTGCCGTTCTTCTTGAAGTTCCACTTCTTCCCTTTGCCCTTTTCTTGAAACTAGTGGTCTCGTCAACCATCAACACTTGATGTTTTTCTTGATTTCTACCTTCGTCGATTTCAGCATCACGAAGAGCTTGGGAATTGTTTTCGTCATCCCTTGCATACTATAGTTCATCACGAAGTTCTACTAACTTGGTGATGGTGACTAGAGAATTCTGTCAATCACTATCTTATCTGGAAGATTAACTCCCACTTGATTCAAGCGATTGTAGTACCCAGACAATCTGCGCACATGCTCACTAGTTGAGCGATTCTCCTCCATCTTTTAGCTATAGAACTTGTTGGAGACTTCATATCTCTCAACTCGGGTATTTGCTTGAAATATTAACTTCAACTCCTGGAACATCTCGTATGGTCCATGACGTTCAAAACGTCTTTGAAGTCCCGATTCTAAGCCGTTAAGCATGGTGCACTAAACTATTAAGTAGTCATCATATTGAGCTAGCAAAACGTTCATAACGTCTGCATCTGCTCCTGCAATAGGTCCGTCACCTAGCGGTGCATCAAGAACATAATTCTTCTGTGCAGCAATGAGGATAAACCTCAGATTACGGATCCAATCCGCATCATTGCTACTAACATCTTTCAACACAATTTTCTCTAGGAAAATATCAAAATAAACATATGAAAGCAACAACGCGAGCTATTGATCTACAACATAGATATGCTAATACTACCAGGACTAAGTTCATGATAAATTAAAGTTCAATTAATCATATTACTTAAGAACTCCCACTTAGATAGACATCCCTCTAATCCTCTAAGTGATCACGTGATCCAAATCAACTAAACCATGTCCGATCATCACGTGAGATGGAGTAGTTTCAATGGTGAACATCACTATGTTGATCATATCTACTATATGATTCACGCTCGACCTTTCGGTCTCCGTGTTCCGAGGTCATATCTTATATGCATAGCTCGTCAAGTATAACCTGAGTATTCCGCGTGTGCAACTGTTTTGCACCCGTTGTATTTGAACGTAGAGCCTATCACACCCGATCATCACGTGGTGTCTCAGCACGAAGAACTTTCGCAACGGTGCATACTCAGGGAGAACACTTCTTGATAATTAGTGAGAGATCATCTTATAATGCTACCGTCAATCAAAGCAAGATAAGATGCATAAAAGATAAACATCACATGCAATCAATATAAGTGATATGATATGGCCATCATCATCTTGTGCTTGTGATCTCCATCTCCGCAGCACTGTCATGATCACCATCGTCACCGGCGCGACACCTTGATCTCCATCGTAGCATCGTTGTCGTCTCGCCAATCCTATGCTTCTACGACTATCGCTACCGCTTAGTGATAAAGTAAAGCATTACAGGGCGATTGCATTGCATACAATAAAGCGACAACCATACGGCTCCTGCCGGTTGCCGATAGCTCGGTTACAAAACATGATCATCTCATACAATAAAATTTAGCATCATGTCTTGACCATATCACATCACAACATGCCCTGCAAAAACAATTTAGACGTCCTCTACTTTGTTTGTTGCAAATTTTACGTGGCTGCTACGGGCTGAAGCAAGAACCAATCTCACCTACGCATCAAAACCACAACGATACTTCGTCAAATAGACTCCGTTTTAACCTTCTCAAGGACCGGGCGTAGCCATACTCGGTTCAACTAAAGTTGGTGAGACAGTCTCCCGCAAGCCATCTGTGTGCAAAGCACGTCGAGGGAACCGGTCTCGCGTAAGCGTACGCGTAAGGTTGGTCCGGGTCGTCTCATCCAACAATAACGCTGACCCAAAGTATGACATGCTGGTAGGTAGTATGACTTGTATCGTCCACAATTCACTTGTGTTCTACTCGTGCAAATAACATCAAACCATAAAAAACCTAGGCTCGGATGCCACTGTTGGGGAACGTAGTAATTTCAAAAAA
The DNA here is from genome assembly GCA_032464435.1 of Aegilops umbellulata. Classification (NCBI taxonomy): domain Eukaryota; kingdom Viridiplantae; phylum Streptophyta; class Magnoliopsida; order Poales; family Poaceae; genus Aegilops; species Aegilops umbellulata. Next base: position 482,087,347 of record CP136059.1, on the reverse strand, counting down.
AAAAATCCTACGCACACGCAAGATCATGGTGATGCATAGCAATGAGAGGGGAGAGTGTTGTCTACGTACCCTCGTAGACCGAAGCGGAAGCATTGACGCAACGTAGAGGAAGTAGTCGTACGTCTTCCCGATCCGACCGATCCAAGCACCGTTACTCCGGCACCTCCGAGTTCTTGGCACACATTCAGCTCGATGACGCACCCCTAGCTCCGATCCAGCAAAGCTTCGGGGAGGAGTTCCGTCAGCACGACGGCGTGGTGACGATCTTGATGTTCTACTGTCGCAGGGCTTCGCCTAAGCACCGCTACAATATGACCGAGGTGGAATATGGTGGAGGGGGGCACCGCACACGGCTAAGGAACGATCACGAAGATCAACTTGTGTGTCCATGGGGTGCCCCCTGCCCCCGTATATAAAGGAGCAAGGGAGGGAGGAGGCCGGCCCTAGGTTTGGGCGCGCCAGGGGAGTCCTACTCCCACCGGGAGTAGGATTCCACCTTTCCTAGTCCAACTAGGTCAAGGGGGGAAAGAGGGGAAGAGGGGAAGGAAGGGAGAGAGGGGCCGCGCCCCAAACCCCTTGTCCAATTCGGACTGGGCTTGGGAGGGGCGCGCGCCACCTCCTGGTCCTTCCCACTAAGGCCCATCAAGGCCCATTGCTTCTTCCTCGTATTCCCGTAACTCCCCGATACCTCCGAAAATAACCGAACCACTCAGAACCCTTCCGATGTCCGAATATAGTCGTCCAATATATCGATCTTTACGTCTCGACCATTTCGAGACTCCTCGTCATGTCCCCGATCTCATCCGGGACTCCGAACTCCTTCGGTATATCAAAACTCATAAACTCATTATATAACTATCATCGAAACCTTAAGCGTGCGGACCCTACGGTTCGAGAACAATGTAGACATGACCGAGACACGTCTCCGGTCAATAACCAATAGCGGGACCTGGATGCCCATATTGGCTCCTACATATTCTACGAAGATCTTTATCGGTCAGACCGCATAACAACATACGTTGTTCCCTTTGTCATCGGTATGTTACTTGCCCGAGATTCGATCGTCGGTATCCAATACCTAGTTCAATCTCGTTACCGGCAAGTCTCTTTACTCGTTCCATAATACATCATCTCGCAACTAACTCATTAGTTGCCATGCTTGCAAGGCTTAAGTGATGTGCATTACCGAGAGGGCCCAGAGATACCTCTCCGACAATCGGAGTGACAAATCCTAATCTCGAAATACGCCAACCCAACATCTACCTTTGGTGACACCTGTAGTACTCCTTTATAATCATCCAGTTACGTTGTGATGTTTGCTAGCACCCAAAGTGTTCCTCCGGCAAACGGGAGTTGCATAATCTCATAGTCAAAGGAACATGTATAAGTCATGAAGAAAGCAATAGCAACATACTAAACGATCGGGTGCTAAGCTAATGGAATGGGCCATGTCAATCAGATCATTCAACTAATGATGTGACCCCGTTAATCAAATAACAACTCTTTGTTCATGGTTAGGAAACATAACCATCTTTGATTAACGAGCTAGTCAAGTAGAGGCATACTAGTGACACTCTGTTTGTCTATGTATTCACACATGTATTATGTTTCTGGTTAATACAATTCTAGCATGAATAATAAACATTTATCATGATATAAGGAAATAAATAATAACTTTATTATTGCCTCTAGGGCATATTTCCTTCACGAGGGTCGCCGAGCGGTAGAGGAAACCCTAATTAAATAGCAAGTATCGTCGGTGTGAGATACATGTGGCCGTCGGCGTCGGACACTACATCCACGTCCCACAAGTGACGCGGGCTTCGACGCCCACGTCACTTGTGGGACGTGGATGTAGTGTCCGACACCGACGGCCACTTGTATCTCACACCCACGATACTTGCTATTTAGGGTTTCCTCTACCGTTCGGCGACCCTCGACGACACTCGTTTCCGATAAAAAAAGAAGAGGAAGAAGAAGAAAAAAGAGGAGAAGAAAGAGTAGAGGAGTTCTTCTCCTCTATTCTTTCTTCTCCTCTTTTTTTTTCTTCTCCTCTTTTTTTTCTTCTTCTTCCTCTTTTTTTATCGTGAACGAGGGTCGCCGAGCGGTAGAGGAAACCCTAATTAAGTAGCAAGTATCGTCGGTGTGAGATACATGTGGCCGTCGGTGTCGGACACTACATCCACGTCCCACAAGTGACGCGGGCTTCGACGCCCACGTCACTTGTGGGACGTGGATGATGTAGTGTCCGACACCGACGGCCACTTGTATCTCACACCCATGATACTTGCTATTTAGGGACGTGGATGATGTAGTGTCCGACACCGACGGCCACTTGTATCTCACACCCACGATACTTGCTATTTAGGGTTTCCTCTACCGTTCAGCGACCCTCGACGTCCCTCGTTTCCGATATATATGATTCCTTACTATGATTAGCTAGCTAGTTCTACGTTTGCCACTAATATATCCATTTGTCATGTTTGAATAATAATTGCCATGTTGTAAATATTTGTAGAAACTATGGACACTATCGCCCGAGACGAAGCAAGAGAAGCGTTGTTGACAGACATAATCGCAGAAGGAAGTGATGCCGTCTCGTTGTATCTCAACGACACCGATGGTACTCTGGAAGGAGAGGGTGAAGAAGCTGGCTCTGGTGACCTAATGCCGGTGCAAGAAGAAGAACGTGAGGACGGCTCCGGTGACCGAAACGAGTCCGGTGACCGAACCGAGTCCGGCCAGGTATATATATTAGTTAAGCCTGTGCTGACTAGCTAATTGATGCATTCATTATTTTGGTATGTACACATATTAATTAAGTCTTTGTTCTCTTTTCTAGCCCTCCGGATCGAGCACAACTGAGGTAAAAAGACGAGGCCCGAAGAGAAAGTTGAGGTCGGATGAAAGGTTTGAGATCATAGCAATCGCGCCCGACGGCCAACCTACTGAACCCATCCGAACAAAGAAGGCATTTGTTGCTCAGTGCGGGGTTCTGGTTAGGGACAAGATCCCGATCAACATCCAACAATGGTTCAAGCCGGCTACTCAAGACCCTGAGGTGTCTTACGTCAATGATATGCAGAAAAATGATCTTTGGAATGAGCTGAAGACAAATTTCACCCTACCGCCAGAGGATGATCCGGAGAAGCCAGTTAAAGAGGAATTAATCAAGTCTTTTGCTCTTAAGAGGATGGCAGACCTATTCAGGAGGTGGAAGAAAGACCTGAATAGGTTTGTCGAGAAAAAAGAGACACCAGAATTCAAGGGCATATATGAGAAGATCAGAGATGACTGGCCTGCATTTGTGGCCCACAAGACATCGGAAAAGAGTAAGAAGATGTCGGAGACAAACAAGAAAATTGTTGCGAAGAAGAAGCATCACCATCACACGGGGTCAGGTGGCTACCTGGTAGCCCGACCTAAGTGGGCCAAGGATGAGAATGATCTGGTTGAAAAAGGGATCGAACCAGAGACAATGAGCTGGCCAGACCGTTGCCAGACTTGGTTCTTCGGGGCTGGCGGAACCTTGGACCCTGTAACAGGGAAGTGCATTTGGACGGACGAGCAACGTGACATTCCCTTGAAGAACCTTCTGTACTATATCAAAGCAGCGCAGGAAGGGACGTTCCTTCCAGACAGAGAGAACGACGAGCTCACAAAGGCCCTCGGGAATCCTAAGCACCCTGGACGGACACGAGGCACGCCAGGCTCCATTCCGTGGAAGGTTGGGTTTCCGGACGCAGGCGGTTACAAAAGCCAGGAGAGGAGGAAGCAAGTGCAACAGTCCGAACTGCAGGCGCTTAAAGCAAGGGTACTCGGGATAGAGGAACGAGGAGCAAATCGCAGCAACCGAACTGCCGAAGCTTCCCCTGAAGCTACCCCGCCATCTCAGCGGAGAAGCAGCGTGGCTTCCACTGAGCTGCTTCAGCCGGAGCTTGTCTTGACGGCTCCCACCAGCTATCCCGTGGATGCTATCACGGAGGCTCAAATTTGCCACCTTATGACGCAATGGATGAATTTGAAGGTCAAGGCGGCTGTTGGCTCTGTTTTTCCTAATGAACCCGGCGCAACTTTTCACTGCCGGCCGATTCCAGAAGGATATGCTAAGGTGATGGTGGATGAAATAACGGAGGGATTTGAGGACCTCTCGCTTGACCACCCTACCGGAGAAGGGGAGACTCGGCTGGGTTCTGCTCTGAAGACTCCATGCCTATGGCGGAAGGAGCTCATCAACCTTCCGAACTGGACGCCTCCGCCTCCTCCTCCTCCTCCGGCGAGTCAGGGCACTCCGCCTCCTCCACCGCCTCCTCCTCCGGCAAGTGACGACCAGGGCCCTCGGCCGGCTCCTTCTCCGGCGCGTGGCGGCACTCCGCCTCCTCCGCCTGCGCCGGCGCGCCCGAGCAGCCAGCCTCCTCCTTCTCCGCCTCGTCAGCAAGGGCGGAAGAGACCCGCCGCCGCACCGGCAGCTGCTCCGGCGCGTCGTAGTCCTTATCCTCCGCCTCGTAAGCAAGTCAAGAAGACTGTCGCTTCGTCTGCTCTGCCGGCCTCTAGCAGTACAGCCAGAGGCGGGAGCAAATACATATTCGGTCCTTCTCTGAAGACTCCAGAGAAGTTACCATACGAGAGGACCCCGGAGGAGAACGCGAGGATCACGCAAACCGAGGTGGATGACTGTTTTGAAGGGTTGAAAGCAAAGAGAAATCCACCTCCAAAGGAGAAGCTAGATCGGGTGAAAGTGAAGCGCACTCTGGCTGCCCTGGCAAAACCACCCAAGTCTCCGCCGAAAGGCAACTATGAGCGCATTATTGCAAATACATGGGCCGAAGCATCGCGGTCGGGAAGTACAGTCAGTGATCAAAGGCTGAAAGAACGACGAGGAGCTGGGAAACAAATTGCCCAGCTCGGCGAACAATCAAAGCAATCGTGCCCCCCGCTCAAGGTGCCTAGCGTCGATCCGAGGATGGCGCCCGGTTATACCAATCTTGACGATTATCTGCCCGACGATGTAGATTATGGTTTCCTGGACGTGCAGATACACAGATACGAGTACGGGAAGCCTCTCGTCAAAGATGAAAGATCTCTAACAACGATGATGCGAAGATTGCATGATTGGTACATGAAAACCTGCAGAGAGTCTGGGGGGAGGAATACTTTGTATATGAGAGTTAAACTGGAGCATGACCTCGTTGGAATTGAACTGTTGCATGTTCCATTTGAGGAGTTCTATCAGTTTTTCAATCAATTGGCCCTCGATAAAGCAACGGTCACCTGCTACTGTCTGTAAGTACTACTACTTCTGTCATTAAGTCTCTCTACATAGCTCAGCTCTTTCATTGCATGTATTTATAATTATCCTCACTATATTATGCAGATTGAAGATCGCCGAATTGAAGAAAAGACAAATCGGTGATATTGGGTTCATTAACACAAATCTCATAGATGCAGTTCAGGTTAAAGATCATGCCGCAGATACCGAGGCCAGGTTGCTACGATCATTCAAAATAAATGAACACAAAAATATATTACTCTTTCCTTACAACTTCAAGTGAGTGTTGTCTTGTGCATATTCGGTTTCCCTTATATATTAGTCCAGGTTATAGTAATGTAATTGATGAGTTATGCATGCGTGCGCAGTTTCCACTATATTCTCCTGGAGATTAGGCTTGAGAAGGGAGTAGTAACTGTCTTGGACTCAAGACGAAAAGATCCCCAGGAGTATGCGGACATGACTGAAATCCTCAAGAAGTAAGTTAAATCGATCATTATCCACCATATCAGCAAATTTGTTCATCTCCTGATATCAAGTAATTGTTTTCTTTTGTCTGGCAGTGTTTGGAGAAAATTCAGCACAAATTCCCCGGGACTCCCGAAGGAGCTGGAATTTAGATACCCGAAAGTAAGTTCTATAGTACCATGTTCCGCGCGTCTCCTAGCTATTGATTCAAGCGCTAGTTTCATCAATACCATTTGGCACTCTTGCTTATCTGTTTAATTGACCTCTATTTCTTGTAAAGTGGTTGTGGCAGGAACAAGGGAATGATTTCTGTGGATACTACGTCTGCGAGTCCATCCGCCACACGACCTGTGAGCGGGGCGGGTACTCTGAGAAACAATATGAAGTGCGTAAGAAATAATATTCACAATTTTTGTTTATTACCATCATTTGTGTTGAGTTTCATTCATTCATTCATATATATATATATATATATATATATATATATATATATATATATATATGTGTGTGTGTGTGTGTGTGTGTGTGTGTGTGTGTGTGTGTGTGTGTGTGTGTGTGTGTGTGTGTGTGTGTGTGTGTATTGACCCCCTTCTTCAAATTAGATGTTTCGGCAGCGGAATGAACTCCTAGGACCAGATCGCATACGAGCAATTCAAGAGGAATTGGCGGCATTCTTTCTTGACCACGTGATCGCTGAAGACGGAGAATACTATGTGGACCCTGCGTCCGTAATTTAAGAGATTATATTTGTAAAAGATAATTATTGTATATATGTAGCCGGTAGTGTCGGACGATAGATATACGAGAACTTGTTGTTCGACCAATCTCTCGAAGAAGGAGATGTGGTCGATATCACTTCTCTCTGTATGCATATATGTTCATGACGATCTTCTGTTTCCTTCGTTTGCTTACTAGCTAGCATATGCCTAGTCTTCTCTATACGTATGTTTAGTACGTAACGTCGACCAAGCACGGACATAAGAGAGGACACTTCTCTCTATTAATTAGCTATCTAGCTAACACAATATATGAAATACCTAAATTAACCCCCCAAAATCCCCAAACCCCCTCCCCCCCTTTCAAAAAAAAACCAAAAACCCCAGCCAAAGAAATGCTGACGCGTGGATGCCTATTGGTCCCGGTTGGTGCTACCAACCGGGACCAAAGGCCCTCCTGCCTGGGCTCGGCGCACAGGCCACGTGGAGGCCCATCCGTCCCGGTTCTGGTTTGAACCGGGACTAAAGGGTGAGGGTATTAGTAACGACCCTTTAGTCCCGGTTCAGGAACCGGGACTAAAGGCCCTTACGAACCGGGACAATAGGCCGGTTTTCTACTAGTGCAGTGAAGCCATGGAGCCAACAAGTCTAACGATGACATTGTTACAAAAAATCACAAATAATTTCTCCAAGGAGCGACTACTTGGTGAAGGAGGATATGGAAAAGTTTATCTGGTAAGATTCAGGAAACTAAGTTTGTACTAAAAATACATGTGACACGCAACAGAGATACAAAGCCTGACATTTAATTACATTTTCTGCTTGACATACGATCTTGTGTTCTGATAGTTCATACATTTTGAGTAGGGTGTGCGTGATGATGGACAAGAGATTGCTGTCAAGCTGCTCAATCATAACTCACAAACAATTGATGGTGAACAATTCACACGTGAGTTTCATAACCTTATGATGCTAAAGCATCCAAACACTGTACGGTTAGTTGGCTACTGCTATGAAACACAACATCAACATATGGACTTCCAAGGAAGAACTGTTTTTGGTGAAAGAATACATAAAGCACTTTGCTTTGAGTATATGCCTCAGGGGAGCCTTCACGAGCGTCTTTCTGGTATGAGGCCGCTCCACTTCATGTATATTACATACATACTCCCTGCGTAAACTAATATAAGACGTTCTAACTCTTTTCTGATTTGGATGTATATAGATGCATTTTAGTGTATTTGTTCACTCATTTCAGTTCATATGTAGTACATATTTAAATATATCTATAACGTCTTACATTTGTTTACAAAGGAAGTACCTATTAAGCATGTGAAGAAAAATGTCATCTATACCTGGATTCCATTGACAACCTCTTTGTATAATAAATTTGCAGAGAAATGTAATGTACTACTTGATTGGCAAACACGTTACAAAATTATCAAAGGGACTTGTGAAGGTCTAAAATACCTTCATGAAGGATTGGAAAAACCATTTTATCATCTGGACCTTAAACTGGGCAATATACTTCTAGATGAAAACATGGCCCCTAAACTTGCCGATTTCGGTTTGTCCAAGCTCTTCGGCGAAGAAAAAACCTGCAGGGTCACGCAAAGATCACGTGTAGGAACTATGTAAGTAAATGCCTCCTGCAAATGAACTCATTTCTAATGAATATATTTGTAATATTTATGTTGCTGTATGTAGGGGATACATGCCACCGGAATACATAAATGAAGGCACGGTCTCAAAAAAGTTTGACATATTCAGCTTGGGTGTTGTAATGACCAAGATAATTGCAGGGCCCAGCGGCCACACAAAATGTGCTGAAATGCAGCATCAAGAGTTTCTTGATCAAGTAAGGGAGCTATCCCTATGATTGGACAAAAGGATCATGTTTACTTTGAACCATATTATGATATGATGTACATTTGTATGTTGTGATTCTAGCTTTACACTTCAATTACACAGGTAGAAGGAAATTGGAGAAAAAGTTTGAAAGAAACATGGAGTTCTCCCAAGCTACTAGACGCACAATGCCGGCAAGTGAAAATATGCACTGAGATTGCACTGAGTTGCATGAAGACGGATAGGCACGAAAGGCCAAGTATAGTGGACATCATAAACGAACTTAACGAGACTGAAACTTTTATTGAAAAGGTTAGCAATTGTGAACAAGATCCATCACTGCTTACTTCCACTTCAAATAGTGTTCAACCTGCAGCATAACCTCCACCTTCAACACAATCTCCACCACCTTCAACACAATCTCCACCACCTTCTCCAACCAGTGGCGGGGGCAAAAATAGTAAATTTATGATCTCGAGGGGGGCCCAATTAACGAAACATAACAAAAAGTTTACTGTTCACGCCCAAAATGCAAAGAAGTGGCTAATGTCGGGGAGGGCCGGGGCCCGGCCCCTGTTGACCCCCCTGCCTCCGCCACTGTCTCCAACACCATCTGCCATTGCCACCTTCTCCAACACCATCCGCCATTGCCACCTTCTCCAACGTTCTGACGCTAGGCCATGATGGAATTGATGTAACGTGGGATGCTAAAGAACAATTCCCTGAGAATTCCAAAGCTGAGGTATGTTATAATCCTAGTTGCCATCGCAATCAACTTATTCTTGCAGAAACTGAGTGTTTCCTGTCATTTGTGGCCAAAAAGGTGGCAGGTGTAGGAGAGGAGGAGGACCTACTAGTCGAATCGTCTGCAAGGGTTCAAGAGATGTTTGGCAATACAGACTAACTGTCTGGATCCAGAAGGCAATGATGTTCATCACTGACGCAGAAGGGAATATTTCTAGGTAATAAGGGGCTCCAATCAGGGACACAGTGCAACCAAGCTACTGCAAACCATGTCAAACCTCAGCAACAAAGTGACTGAAATTGAAAGGGAACATTAGAGACATCTAGACATCTGCGAAGAATGGTACACAAAGGTCCCTTACCTAATGTCATGGCTGACTTGCCACAAGTTGCAGCATGCTACCACCAGGGGCTCATGCTACGAATCTGGTGCTTTCGCCCTAGCACAACTCGGAGCCTCAGAACAGCATGTAGCTGCAGATGGTGAGGATGACAATGACTAAGCGAAGGATGTTATGCGCATATAAGCTAGGAGCGAATGCTTTATCATACTGATTTTCAATTCTATTCATGTACATCTCTCAAAATTTACCAAGATGGCACCAGCCAGTTGCACCGTATTGTTTTTGTGTGTAATAACAATTAATGGGTAACAATTTTTTGTCTAGACAATATAGTGTGCCATATGTACGCAGGTCCTTGATAAGAAATAATTGCATGTATGGATAATTTCTTCTGGTCACCAGACTCACCACAATAAAACTGCCAATTTCTGAATGTTGGAATAATCCAAACATATGCCGGTTAGAATTAGCAGTTCGATCAGCTTGCCGGTAATTAGTTTAGGTAAGTGTGCTCACGCGTGAGTCAAAAATAGTAGTACTAAGTCGTGTTGTGTTAACCGAGTTGGAGTTAGCCAGTACTAGGCGCCGGTCGACCGGCCGAATTTCGGCCGGTCACCTGCCCAGCGTTGGATACAAGTACACGGAGCCGTTCAATTTTCACATGTCAGCGTTGGATACAGCTACGCCTCCGCGTCCCCATCGCCGCACACCGAGTTCGTCGCCCTCGTCCCTTGCTGCAGCCAGCTCGGCGCCCCCGACCTCCTCCCAAGACTCGTACCTGGCGACGCCGGTTGCAGCACGCCATCGCTGCCAACGCTCACAGCCTCCAGCCCCGGCGCCTCCATGCGCCCCACCGTCTTGCAGCCTCCCCTTGCAGCTCCATGGGTGCCGCCCCGCTGTCTTGCAGCCTCCCCTTGCAGCTCCATGGGCGCCGCCCCGCCGTCTTGCAGGTTGCAGCCTCCCCGTGCAGCTCCATGGGTGTTGTCCCGCCACCTCTCCGTCGTCTCCAAAGTCATCGATTTCGCCCATACACCAACGCAGCAAAAACAAATGCTAGATGTAGCTTTTCCATGTGCTAGTTGCAGCTTGCCGTGGCACCTCCCCCGTCGTCGCGTCTCCACCTCCATCTGGTTGAAGCAAAACAAACTGTCAGATCCAGCTTCACCGGCAAACCCTTCCAGCAACCTGCATCACCGTTGCAGCTCCTCTGTTACCCCGTTCCAGCAAAAAATTCAGAACCTCATGCAGCTCCGGTAATTGCACGCTCCAGCAAATTCACATGCCGGTTCCAGCATGTCGCGCAACATCGCCGCCCATAGTAGCACCACTATGCAGCTCCAGACGTGGCCGGTTGCAGCTCCCACCGAGGCCGGTTCCAGCAGGCCGCACGACCTCACCGCCCATAGTAGCACCACCCTCGAAGGATGCAGCTCCCACCGAGGCCGGTTGCAGCTCCCGAAGATGCCAGTTCCAGCATGACGTCGATGTCGCCGCTGATAGTAGCACCTCCCTACCGGATGCAGCTCCCACCGATGTCGGCTCCAGCATGGCGTCGACGTCGCCACTGATAGTAGCACCATCCCTACAGGATGAAGCTCCAGTAGAAGGCAGTTGCAGCTCCCATCAAAGCCGGTTCCAGCAATCTCTTCCCAGCGCCACCATAGATCTCCACCTCATCGGATTCAAGGTGTATTTGCTGCGTCAATGGAGGAAACGCGAAGGGGAAAGAAGAAGGAAGACTGGACGGTAAAGAAGAGGAAAAAAATGAGTGGACCAGCGCATGTAGCGACGAGGAGGAACGGACGATCTAGTCACTGGGTGGTGCAGCGACGTGGAGGGTCAGGCAGTTGTCGTTCGGCGGAGCTGTTGATAGTCTAATTTGGATCTGGCATGAGGGGTTGCCCAAATTATTTAGTTTTGGTGGTTAAGCTAATGGTTTGAGAATTCACACATGATTGCAAGTACAAAGGCTAGGTGCAGCAGGCTGGATGGAACAGAATTGTGTGTTAGAGCTCACACATGGAGAGAAAGAAGGAAAGAGGCCTGGTTTGGAAAACTGAAGATGGAAAAGATTTGGCATAATCAGCTATTCTGCCAAAACAGAGCTAATATGGAAAGTTTACTAGTATTGAGCCCAGGCTGATGCTTCTACAAAAAGATTAGGAAAAGCCTTTTGGCTTATGTGCCAAGGAAACAGCACGTCAGGAGTCCTACTCCAATTTGCCAAAGGCAAGGCATACCCTTATATATGTGGGTATATGGCCGATTGAAAAATCAATCAATCCTTTCACAACCTTACGTTACTTTTTCTCCTATGCTCTTTACTTTCCAGCACCTAGCTCGTAGCTTCTGCCCAGCCCTAGCAAACCTAGGGTTTGGCTCATCTTTGCCGTTTTGCATTGAAAAACGGTCGGTTTACCTCCACGAAAGCGAGGAATCAGTGCTGCTGCGCGGATCAATTTCCCGCAGCAACACAATTGGCGACTCCACTGGGGACGAAGAAGAGGAACACAATGAGCACCGACCCCAAGGACGGAAGTGATCTCAACCTCAACAACGTCATCGCCGTCACACTAGAGGATCTGCCTGAGGATGAACGGCAGAAACTTGAACAGGAGCTTGAGGAAGAGAGGGTGGAAAAGTTGAAGCAGAAGTTGGCGGGCTTCCAAAGGACAAGAAACGGCGTCATCCAGAATATAGCTACACCAAGTCATCCTGCTGGGGTAAGTAAAACTGCTTGTACAGAAGAGATTGCACATCTAATTGATACATCTGTAGCTAGTAAATACGGCAAACAAATGACAGACATGGCACGCACGATTACTGAATCTGTAGTTAGCAAATTTGATGAGTTCAGAGAGCAATTTAATAAGGACATTCAGATCAGCTTGCCTCGTCAAATTCGTTCAATGGTGCTACAGGCCAATGATGAACATTATGAGAAACAGCCGGTGCGTCCAGAAAATAGTAGGTTCACTAATGTACCTAACCCTATGCATACACCTGTTGCAGTACCCAATGTTGTGCAGCCCCACATCCCGTTAAGCAATAACCAAAGTGGCCAGAATTACATTGGCAATTCAGCCAATAATTTTGTACCTACTGCTGCTACTCCTGCTCTGACTTCGGTTCCACAAAATTTCAGCAGCAATAACCGAAGTGTTGGCTTTAATTCCAATCTGCAGCAATCCTACTATCAAACAGTAGCATACGGCACACCACCCTTGCCACCTATTGGTACCGGGGTTCCTAACGGGCCGGTGCCAGATGCGTGTTTTAATGGTTCTCCGCAGCAAATATATCATGCTCATACTTCTTTGTCAGAGTTACCGCCACGTACTTATGGTGCATCTATGCCACAAGCTAGTTCTCCGCAGCCTACCGAAAATTTTAAGGATCAACTTGCTAATATACTTAGAGAATTTGGCTTGGAACCTAAGGGTAGAGCACGTGCATATCAAAAACCCTACCCTGAATATTTCAACACAACACCTTATCCTCGTGGGTTTAGAATTCCAGATTTTGCTAAGTTCACAGGAGAAGATGGTAGATCAACCTTTGAGCATGTAGGACAATTTTTAGCACAATGCAGTGAAGTTGGTACATCAGATATTTTTAGAGTGAAATTATTTCCTTTGTCTTTATCTGGTACAGCATTTACTTGGTTTACATCGCTTGCTCCTAACTCTATTGCAACATGGGCTCAATTGGAGCAGAAATTTCATGAGTACTTTTATGGTGGTGAAACTGAACTTAGACTTTCAGATTTGATAATGGTTAAGCAAAAACACAATGAATCTGTTTATGATTATATTAAAAGATTTAGAGATGTCAAAAACCAATGCTTCAGTGTGACCATAGCCGAAAAAGATTTAGCTGATCTTGCCTTTTCGGGTTTGCTTGCTCATATTAGAGATAAATTGGAAGGGCAGGAATTTTTAGATGTTAACCAAGTATTGCAAAAGGCTTGGGCACAGGAAAACCGTGCTAAGTTAAACCATACAGCCGGTTTAGAGATAATAAGAACAAAGACAAGAAAAACCTACGGTTAATGTTGTAGAGCATGATAGTGATTCGGCTAGTGAAGATGATGTTGATATATGTATGGCCGAATGGGTTCGAGCACCTAAGACAAAACCTTTTGCATGTGCTGCCCTGAAACCCACACCAGCTAAAAGAGAGGAAATCAAATATACTTTTGATGTTAGTAAGTGTGACAAGATTTTTGACATGTTGTTGCAAGGGAGTTAATTAGAATAAAAGAAGGACATGTGATTCTATCTCAAGAAGAACTGGGTAGAAGAGCTTATTGTAAATGGCATAACTCTTTTTCTCATGCTACTAACGATTGTAATGTGTTTCGTCAACAGGTGCAATCAGCCATTAATGACGGACGATTGGTATTCACAGAAGGTACTAAGATGAAGCTCGATAGTGATCATTTTCCTATCAATGTGGTTGAGTTTAAGAATAAGAAAATGCTTATTCGGTCGGATCAGACCGAATCCGCAAGAGAAAAAAATGTTGTTGATGATAGTGCTCCTCCAAGGATGATCAAACCAAAGAAACCAGAAGTAGGAGTGTGGAAAGTTAATGGAAGAAGGAGACAAGCTCCGAGGCCAAAGCCGACAGTTAACATGTTATTGGAGAAATACACTTCATGCAAGGCCACCAATGTATTTAACCGGCTTGGAGGTAATAAATGTCCTAGATCTCCTTCTGGAACTGCCGGTCATGAGCAATGGCAAAGAAATTCATATGACCAGCATACATGTTTCGCAATGGAGCCAGCATATTGGGGTTGTGCACCTCCCATGTATCCGCAAATTCCTCCATGGGGTTTTAATCCTTGGGCGCCATATCATATAGGGCCAGCAGGTTATTTTCAACCAGGATGGATCCCGCCTAGGCCTATGTTCAGACCAAACATGCATGAGAAAAGGGCTCGATTTAATCATGAAGCAAGATCACGTGATGCTATTGTGATTCAAGGTAAAGATGGTTCACGCAAAGGGGCTGAAGATAGCTCATCCAGCAAAAGATTTGCGCAGAGCAGATGGCCTAGACACAATGCGGATGGCAAGGTTCACATAGGTGGCCAGAAGCTTGCATGGGTACCGGTCAGATCTAAGGGTGCTGTAAAAAATTCAGTTGAACATGATGAATGTAGGTCTGGTTGTGCTATTACGAACCAACCTGGGTTGGATGCTACTCTTAATGTTGATAATGGTAAGCTCAAATCAGCTGCAGGTGTTGCCCCTGATTCAGAAACAATCATGATTGGAGGTTTCAGATTTGGTTCAGTTCAGAAAAGAGTTCCAGGCTCAGAAAAGATTAGTAATGATGCATTGCAGCAACAGGGGCATGATACATTGCAGCAAGAGGAGATTCCAGCAAAAGAAAGCGACTCACATGCTGATTTGAGGCCCAATATGCAGAAAGATGGGACCGCTAGCACAACTGATCAATACAGAATTTTTTCAGCCAAAGACAGAATGTTTGCTCCCCAAGCAGCAGCACATCAGTACAGATTGAGGAACTTGGGGGGCAGCAGAATTAGGTCAGTGGCACCAGGAACTAAACCAAAGCTTCGATGGTGCCCAACAGGGCTCACACATACTCAGAAAAGAAGGGTGCAACGGCTGCGGGCATTGGAAATTAGAGAGGAACTAGCTGAGAAGAAGCGCGACAAGTGGTTCAATAAAGATAAACCAATGGTGCCTTTGAATATGACTTGGAAAGAGAAACACATCGCAAGGGAGGAAGGCAACATTGCTGATGACATTGTCATGGATGGAAACTCTGGGGATAAAGAGGATATGCCTGCGGATATGGACATTAATATGGCATTTGAGCTGCCCGCTGAATTTCGTGCGCCTAAGGCTGAAGAGGCTGAAGTTGCAGAGCTTGTTCTTGGCCCAAAAAGTGTTACATTTGAGAAACCAGAGAAGCACGGACAACACCTAAAGCCTTTGTTTATCAAGGGTCACACTGATGGTAAGCCTATTGGTCGCATGCTTGTTGATGGCGGTGTCGGTGTTAATATCATGCCTTTTTCGTTTTTTTCTAAATTGGGCCGAAAAGAGGAAGAACTAATGAAAACCAATATGGGACTTAGTGGGTTCTCAGGAGACTTGTCTGAAGCTAAGGGTGTTATTTCTATGGAGCTCACGGTTGGGAGCAAAACATTGCCGACTGCTTTCTTCGTTGTTGATGTCAAAGGCCGATATAATATTCTTTTGGGGCGCGATTGGATTCATGCAAATTGTTGCATCCCTTCTACTCTGCATCAATATTTGATTCAGTGGGTTGATGATGATGTTGAAGTAGTTGAGGCGGATAATTCGGCCTGCATTGCTTTGGCTGAGGCTCCGGTTGATTGGCAACACGGTGAGATGCGATGCTTGACGGGTAGAGATCTATCAGATTATGATTATATTAGTATTGGCAGAGATGGTTTTGTTCCTATACATGCACAGCCGGCTAGTGTAGCTCGGCTTAATGACTTATCCTTGTGAACAATGAATAAGGAAGATAGTGTTAAATGGATGCAAAGGCGTGTTGAGGAGTATCGTTCAGGAAAGAACGATATGCATGAAGCTATTGAGGATTTCGATGACATGGAGAAGCTTGGACAAGGATTCTCATCGGCTGACCCACTTGACAAAGTTGATATTGATGATGGAAGTGTCCCTAGACCTACATTTATTAATGCTAATATGGGGGCCGATCAGAGAGGAAAGGTATGTGCATTACTTAGGGAATTTGTTGACTGCTTTGCTTGGAATTATACTGAGATGCCCGGTTTGAGTAGGGACTTAGTTGAACACAGATTGCCTATTAAATCTGGTTTTAGGCCGCATAAACAGCCCCTTAGGCGATTCAATCCTAGTATATATGACTGCATCAAAGTTGAAATTGATCGGTTGTTAAAAGCTCGGTTTATTCGGCCATGTAGATATGCGGAATGGATTTCTAATATTGTTCCTGTTGAAAAGAAGAGTACTGATAATATTAGAGTATGTATTGATTTTAGGGATTTGAATAAGGCTACCCCTAAAGATGAATATCCTATGCATATAGCTGACATGTTGATTAACGATGCTTCTGGACATAAAGTGATCAGTTTTTTAGATGGCAATGCTGGTTATAATCAGATATTTATGGCCGAAGAAGATATGTTTAAGACTGCTTTTCGATGCCCTGGTTTTGTTTGTTTATTTGAGTGGACTGTTATGACTTTTGGATTGAAGAATGCCGGAGCTACATACCAGTGTGCTATGAATTTGATTTTTCATGATCTTCTAGGCATCGTATTAGAAATATATATTGATGATGTAGTTGTTAAATCGGATGGGTTTGATCATCATTTAGCCGATTTGCGATTAGCTTTTGAAAGAATGCGTCGGTGTGGGCGGAAAATGAATCCACTCAAATGTGCTTTCGGTGTATCGGCTGGTAAGTTCTTAGGTTTTATAATTCATGAGCATGGCATAGAGATTGATCCTAAGAAGGTAGAGGCAATCAGAAAATTGGAGGCTCCCACATGTAAAAGGGATGTGCAGAAATTGTTAGGAAAAATTAATTACTTGAGACGATACATATATAACCTTGCGGGAAAAATTGAATCGTTTGTTCCTTTACTTCGGTTAAAACATGAAGCCGAATTCACTTGGGGGGCAGAACAGCGAGAGGCTTTTAATAATATAAAACGGTATTTGTCAAGTCCTCCGGTGCTTCGAGCACCCAAGTCTGGTGTGCCGTTCAGGTTATACATTGCCGCACAAGACAAGGTGATCGGCGCAGTTTTAGCACAAGAGAACGGCGGGAAGGAGTATTTGCATACTTGAGCCGCCGCTTGCTTGACGCTGAGAGTCGGTACGTGTTTATTGAAAAATTATGTTTATCTTTATATTATGCATGTACAAAATTTCGGCCATATTTACTTTATAGTACATGTGTATTAGCTTGCCAATCCGTCGTAATTAAATATATGCTGCAGCAGCCGATTCTTAGTGGTAGGATTGGAAAATGGGCTTATGCACTAATAGAATATGACTTGGCATATGCATCGTTGCGTGCTATGGAAGGTCAAGTCATCGCTGATTTTATTGTTGATCATAGGATTAAGGATGAAGAAGATATTAATTATGTTAGTGTGTGCCCGTGGAAGTTTTATTTTGATGGATCGGTTTGTAGGGAGGGACAAGGCATCGACAATGTTTTAATTTCACCAAACAATGTCGTTTATAAAACATCAGTCCGTTTGGAATATCCTTGTACAAATAACCAAGCTGAATATGAAGTTTTGTTGTTTGGTTTACAAAATTTAGTAGATATGGGTGTAAAGGATATAGAGGCTTTTGGAGATTCACTTCTGGTAGTCCGGCAAATTGGTGGTGAATTTCAATGTTTTGATGGATTATTAAACAGCTATTTAGACCGATGCTTAGATATAATTAAGTCTCTGAATACTTTCACTATCAGTCATATACCTAGGGAAGAGAATTCTAGAGCTAATTGCTTAGCGCATCAAGCATCCGGATACCAAATCAGTAGGGGAAAGTTTTTCATATTAGAGAAACCGATGCAAGATGTTGTTAATAGTAATGCTGATCTGTTGGCTATTAATTTGCTAAAAGATGTAGCAGGTCCTTGTTCAATCCAGCAGCAAATAGTACATGGCAAAGAAGATTCGGTGCAGGAGTCACAAATAACCGAATCAGTAGCTAATTTAGAACCAAGTGATTGGAGAATCCCTCTGATTAATCATCTAAAGGATCCTGGGCAAACAAGAGATAGAAAAATTCGGCGACAAGCTTTAAAATATACTTTGCTAGATAGTGAGTTGTACCGCCGAACGATAGATGGATTACTTTTAAAGTTCTTAGGTCCTGATCAGTCAAGAGTAGCTATGGGTGAAGTACATGAAGGGCTATGCGGAAAACATCAGTCGGCTCATAAGATGCAATGGTTATTGAAAAGAGCAGGGTTTTATTGGCCGATGATGTTAGGGGACTGTTTTCGCTATTATAAAGGGTGTGAAGAATGCCAGAAATTTGGAAATGTTCAATTGGCACCTGCAGCTATGATGCATCCCATTATTAAGCCATGGCCGTTTAGAGGATGGGGTTTAGATTTTATTGGTCAAATATATCCTGCTTCATCTAAAGGTCATCGCTTCGTCCTAGTAGCTACATATTATTTTACCAAATGGACTGAAGCAATTCCTTTAAGAAATATGACCCATAAGGACGTAATTAATTTTGTTTTGGAGCATATTATTCGCAGATTCGGTATTCCTCAAACTTTGGCTACTGATCAAGGTTCTTCTTTTATGTCTCATCAATTTCGTGAGTTTGCCGAATCTTTTAGAATTAAATTGTTAAATTCATCGCCTTATTATGCTCAAGCTAACGGATAGGCCGAATCTAGCAATAAAACTTTAATTAAACTTATAAAGAAGAAAATTAAGGAGCATCCAAGAAAGTGACATGAAGTGCTTTCGGAGGCTTTATGGGCT
Organism: Aegilops umbellulata; assembly: GCA_032464435.1. NCBI lineage: Eukaryota > Viridiplantae > Streptophyta > Magnoliopsida > Poales > Poaceae > Aegilops > Aegilops umbellulata. The sequence goes on along the minus strand of CP136059.1, from coordinate 482,068,435 downwards.
CATCGGATATCTAAGCATGGAGCAACTCAAGTGACACCATATGAGTTAGTGTATGGACAGGAAGCAGTGTTACCTGTAGAGGTTAATTTGCAAGCTCTTAGAGTAGCCAGACAAAATGATTTGTCGACTGTAGACTATAATAATTTGATGCTGGATAGAACTGATGATGTTCCAGAAGAAAGATTAAGAGCCTTGCAGGAAATTGAAAAAGGAAAGTTAAGAGTAGCTAAGGCTTATAACAAAAGGGTGAGGGAAAAATCGTTTCAAATAGGAGACTTGGTGTGGAAAACGATTTTGCCTGTTGGAACTAGGAACAATAAATTCGGCAAGTGGTCACCGAGTTGGGAAGGTCCGTATAAGGTTGTAGAGATTGTTCCTGGAAATTCATATTTTGTACAATCTTTGCAGGGGGAAAAGTTGCCCAAAGCTCTCAATGGCAAATATTTGAAGAAGTACTATCCTAGCATGTGGCAAGAAGCTTGATGGCACTATATGGCCGATATGATTTCAGATATCGCCCTAAGCAAAATTTTGCCGATGTGTTATTTAGACATCACCCTAAGCAGTTGATATGGCCGGTGAAGCGGTTGACATTGTCCTAAGATATTGCCATGGTGTTTTTGGTAAATAAAATTACACCAAAAACAGGGGGGCATGTGTTGATAGTCTAATTTGGATCTGGCTTGAGGGGTTGCCCAGATTATTTAGTTTTGGTGGTTAAGCTAATGGTTTGAGAATTCACACATGATTGCAAGTACAGAGGCTAGGTGCAGCAGGCTGGATGGAACAGAATTGTGTGTTAGAGCTCACACATGGAGAGAAAGAAGGAAAGATGCCTGGTTTCAAAAACTGAAGATGAAAAAGATTTTGCATAATCAGCTATTCTGCCAAAACAGAGCTAATATGGAAAGTTTACTAGTATTGGGCCCAGGCTGATGCTTCTACAGAAAGATTAGGAAAAGCCTTTTGGCTTATGTGCCAAGGAAACAACACGTCAGGAGTCCTACTCCAATTTGCCAAAGGCCAGGCATACCCTTATATATGTGGGTATATGGCCGATTGAAAAATCAATCGATCCTTTCACAACCTTACGTTACTTTTCTCCTACGCTCTTTACTTTCCAGCACCTAGCTCGTAGCTTCTGCCCAGCCCTAGCAAACCTAGGGTTTGGCTCATCTTTGCCGTTTTGCATTGAAAACCGGTCGGTTTACCTCCACGAAAGCGAGGAATCAATGCTATTGCGCAGATCAATTTCCCGCAGCAACAGGAGCGACGGCGAGAAGGCAGCAAGGACGATGTCGCAAGCGAGGCGACGGATGATCGTCATTCGACAGAATAACCTGGAGGAGGGAAACAGGGTTGTCGTCGACAAGGCGTTGGAGGTCGTTGATGGTTACGGATGTGTGGAAGTTGCGACACCATGGAAATCATCAAGATCATCGTTCGGGGGAGCGAGGAAGAGGCGACAAAGTTGCGAGCTGTCGTCAAGGTGTGCACATGTGTTCTTGTAAGGTGCGCCCAAGAGCTCAGGGGTGTGAGTCTTCTGCTACAGCTGAGATGCGTCACTGGCGGAGGAGAACTGAGAGTGAGAGCGTATGGAAAAAGGAAATTGTGCCTTGCGTTTTCGTTCGTGATAAAAGAGTTCCCGCGAGTTCATATACGGTGAGGTTGAGTTGCACGTATATGGCGAGTTGTGTTGCCGCTAGACAGGAGGTGTCGTTTGGTAAGGTGTGGCATCGGCGACACTGAGAAGATGTGACGGGTGATTAGATGTGTCTACCCGTGTGCGAGAAACCGATGGAAGACGATGATCAACGTGCAGAGGGCGCGCACCAGTTAACTTGAGTTCCTGCATGAGGCTATGCGTTTAGTCTGCATGTAGCACGCTAAGATGTGGCAGTGTGGCTGGTAGTCCAGGTTATTGTTGACTTCAGTTTGCAAGTCGGCATGAAAAATATGGTGATGAAGTGGTGAACATCGTGGCGAAGAAAAGAGAATTTGTTGTCCAGTAAGTCACGTCACCGGAGGCAATCGGCATGACAAGATGATCAGAAGGTCGTCTGATGTGATTGGAAATCGTAGAAGGTTGATGCTGTCTGTTCCATTGGCCAATAGAAAATTGACTTTAGTGTATAGTCTATGATATCTAGCTTAGGTGCCTGCACCAAGGAAATCTGAGCTTCAATTCTAAGCCAGACTTCAATACCCTGTCTTGAAGCAGAGATTGCAGTTGGCTCAACCTTACAAACCAATCTCCTTGACATGGTCTAACCTCATTAATGTGTCTTATGGTAGCTTTCTGATAATATTTTTTTGATTGATCAGTAACAGATACTAATAGTGTACTGTTTTATCATCATAATAAAATATATTGTACTGCTAATTCTATATGTGAGGCCTGAAGCATGTGCACCATCACGGGTTTTCAAATAGAGGCTGAAAATGTATTATGGTAGAAAGATGAGTTCGTGGTTGATGAACATTTACCATAAGTTTGGCAGAGGTCATGTGATCACCATCACGGCATCATCAAACAGGACAAAAGCACCCTGTGCATGCATGCATTTGAGCAGAAGGACTTGATCGAACTGTTTGTTTTGACTGACTTCCTGTTTTCAGCGTAGGTTGCAGCCGCATTGCTGACGTTGGGAACATTAGCTGAATTTTCCTGATCTCCTGAAACATTTACACAGAAAATCAAATGCACACATATTTCTTTCTTTGCATGGAGCAGCTCCCCTGGATTACCATCGACTCTTAATACAGATTCATAACATAATATGTACCTGAGTTCAGATTAGAACACGCAGCAATGCAGCACAGCAGGAAGTTGGAAGTTGGTAGCCACGAGATCGCTTCCGTGCCATATTATCTTTCATATCACTTAAACAGCTTTGACTGGCAGTAAGTGGTTCACGGCGCAGGCCCTTACGGCGCCGGCGAGCAGGAACTTGTTGAGTGCCTTGCCATCGCACGCCCTTTCGAACGCCCTGCCACGAAGAGGGCCGCAGAGTGTTACCGATTGCAGTGCTGCGCGTAGATGGGGATGGCGCAGCCCCACGAGACAGGCCCCGCCGCGGCATTGGGTCGAACAGGTGGCAGGCGTCGCGGAGGTGGCCGAACTCAGAGTAGCCGCGAAGGAGGTGGTTGGCGAGGAAGAGGTCCGGCAGAGCCCGAACATCCGAAGACGCACGCCGACAGTGTAGCCGGTGGCGAGCCCCCTTTCTGTTTTGTATGCTCGAATAGCTCATGTATCAACCAAGGCTACCCTTATCTTCCATGTTAGGCGGGTTATTCTCAAGAGGAGTGGACTCCGCTCCTCACTCACGAGAAAATGGCTGGTCATCGGGATGCCCAGTCCCATGCTTTATGCAAATTAAATCAAAATTAATTGCAAACAAAACTCTCCCTGCGACCTGATGTATGTTGGAGGCACTCGTTGTTTCGAGCAAGCCATGTATTGATGCTTGTTGGTGAAGGGGGAGTATAAACTTTACCATTCTGTTTGGGAACCGCCTATAATGTGTGTAGCATGTAAGATATCGCCATCTCTTAGTTGCTACGTTGACAATGAAAGTATACCGCTCAAAATACAATTTATCTCTATTTCAAAACCGAGCTCTGGCACCTCTACAAATCCCTGCTTCCCTCTGCAAAGGGCCTATCCATTTACTTTTATGTTGAGTCATCACCCTCTTATTAAAATGCACTAGCTGGAGAGCACAACTGTCATTTGCATTCACCATTGTTAATTTATATTAAATATGACTATGATTGGATCTCTTTTACCATGAATTACAATGTCTAGTCAGTCCTTGATCTTTAAAGGTGCTCTGCATTTATGTTTTGCGGTCTCAGAAAGGGCTAGCGAGATACCATCTTGTTATATCATATTATGATTGTTTTGAAAAAGTGTTGTCATCCGAGATTTATTGTTATGGCTTGCTAGTTGATTATGCTATTGATATGAGTAATTATGAGACCTGAGAATTATTGCGAATGTGGTTAGTTATGATCTTTGTTGAAAACTTGAATGCTGGCTTGACATAGTTACAACAACAAGAGCAAACAGAGTTTGTAAAAGTTTTTCTTTCTTTCTTTCAGTTTGTCAACTGAATTGCTTGAGGACAAGCAAGGGTTTAAGCTTGGGGGAGTTGATACGTCTCCGTCGTATCTATTTTTCCAAACACTTTTGCCCTTATTTTAGACTCTAACTTGTATGATTTGAATGAAACTAATCCGGACTGACGCTGTTTTCAGCAGAATTGCCATGATGTTGTTTTATGTGCAGAAAACAAAAGTTCTTGGAATGACCTGAAACTCCACGGGATGTCTTATAAAAAATAATAAAAAATCCTCGCCAAACATGAAGACCAGGGGGCCCACACCCTGTCCACGAGGGTGCCCCCCCCTAGGGCGCGCCCCCTACCTCGTGGGCCCCAGGGACACCCTCCGACGCCAACTCCAACTCTATATATTGGTTTTCGGGGAGAAAAAAAATAAGGGAGAAAAAATCATCGCGTTTTACGATACGGAGCCGCCGCCAAACCCTAAAACCTCTCGGGAGGGCTGATCTGGAGTCCGTTCGGGGCTCCGGAGAGAGGGATTCGTCGTTGTCGTCATCATCAACCATCCTCCATCACCAATTTCATGATGCTCACCGCCGTGCGTGAGTAATTCCATTGTAGGCTTGCTGGACGGTGATGGGTTGGATGAGATTTATCGTGTAATCGAGTTAGTTTTGTTAGGGTTTGATCCCTAGTATCCACTATGTTCTGAGATTGATGTTGCTATGACTTTGCTATGCTTAATGCTTGTCACTAGGGCCTGAGTGCCATGATTTTAGATCTGAACCTATTATGTTTTCATGAATATATGTGAGTTCTTGATCCTATCTTGCAAGTCTATAGTCACCTACTATGTGTTATGATTCGACAACCCCGAAGTGACAATAATTGGGACCACTCCCGGTGATGACCATAGTTTGAGGAGTTCATGTATTCACTATGTGCTAATGCTTTGTTCCGGTTCTTTATTAAAAGGAGGCCTTAATATCCCTTAGTTTCCAATAGGACCCCGCTGCCACGGGAGGGTAGGACAAAAGATGCCATGCAAGTTCTTTTCCATAAGCACGTATGCCTATATACGGAATACATGCCTACATTATATTGATGAATTGAAGCTAGTTCTGTGTCACCCTATGTTATGAATGTTACATGATGAACCGCATCCGGCATAATTATCCATCACTGATCCGGTGCCTACGAGTTTTTCATATATTGGTTTCCACTTATTTACTTTCCCGCTGCTACTGTTACAATCACTATAAAATATCAAAAACATTACTTTTGCTGTCTTTACTTTTGTTACCGTTACCATCACTATCATATTACTGTGCTACTAAACACTTTGCTGCAGATACTAAGTTTTCAGGTGTAGTTGAATTAACAACTCAGCTGCTAATACTTGAGAATATTCTTTGGCTTACCTTGTATCGAATCAATAAATTTGGGTTGAAAATACTCTACCCTCGAAAACTGTTGCGATACCCTATACTTGTGGGTTATCAGCGTGGAGGTGGACCAGGGCTCTGGTGGTCATACATATGGTGAGACAATTGCGAATTTGACTCGGGATGACTACAAGCAATGGTGAAATTCTTTAAAGTTTCAGATAGGCGGTGAAGGAGGAGCGGTGATGTTGAGTTCAGATAATTGAATTGTTCACATTCACGCAGGTCAATGATAAGTGTGTGATGGCGTTTGACGGATACTCTGAAAGTTGGGATCATAGACTAGAGTAAAGAGGAACTTAATTTTGCTCGAGTTTTAACTGTGATAAAAAAAAGAAGGGACTATAAATTACAGGTGAAGTCACATAAAGTCTTTGGAGTAGCAGCGGTACTCATGAGATGAGCTCAAGTCCAATGTACATGAAAGTTGGACGTATGGACAAATTCAAGGTGGTGGAGAATATTCACCAAAGTGAAAGTTTGTTAGAGTTGTGTCGAATATTGTGTACAAGGTAGATTATAGTTGGACTCTAAGTAGTATTGTGTTTACATGGTATGGAGCCGTCTCCTAGTAGAACACTTGTATCCTAAGGCTCTCATATATAGTGGAGGTAGACACACGATGTAACATGTGCCAATATAATAGCACATGCGCGCAAGGGAGAGCCGGCGGCGTGTGTTGGCGCCACCCTGATATGCGGTATTGTGACAGTGTCACAGGAAAGAGCGCATGTAGTTTATTTAACACAATCACGGTGTCACGGGGGCGGCGCCTCGGATTTATTTAACACAATCAGGTCCCCTCTTCTGTATGTTTTTCTTTTGGATCCTCTCCCGTATGTTTTTTTTTCTGAAATGGAACATAACGGTTCCATATTTCACACAGGTCCAGCTATAGTGCTGACCAAGCGGACGGATACATCATACGGGAGATCCTCATACCAGATCTCTCCACTTGCCTTAGCAGCTAGATCCATCTCTGATCTCTGTATAGCCTTGACTAGTACCTGGCAGTCCAGCTCAGCCTGGACGTTCATCATGCCCCAGTTAGATGCCGCCACCAGCGCCGCCGCGCACGCTTCTGCTTCTGCTTGTAGTGCCGATGCGACGTGCCGCATTCTCCCGTATGTTTGGTAGTACTTTCCTCTTTTCTTTTGGACATAAACGACACACAATCTCCACATGGGCTGCCATCAGTAGAGATAGGCCCAATTAACCAGATGCCTCAACCTTTTCTTCCAGAATAGCAGCCCTTTAGGACTGTGGCCCAATTCGTGAGCTGAAGTAAATCCGACGGTGAGAGATGCCTGGGATACAGAAACTGTCGGCCAGAAATGGCTGAGACATGGCTTGGTTTTACTGTCCTAAAAAAAAATGACAAGCACTGACTTATTTGCTTTTGTTGTTGACTGGTACACTCACTGCCCATCGATTTTTCTTCCTCTTTTTTTTCTGGACTTGAGGAGCCCGCGCTCTCCTTAAAAAGGGCTCTTTTTTTTTTTCAATCTGGCCTTGGGATAAGTCTTTGCAATTTCATTACAATTGCTTATGTCTACCGAGCTTTCACATTCTTCTACAGTTTGTCCGTACAGCCAAGTATGATAAACAAAGTGCAGTTTTTTCCATACTTGTATTGGTAAGTGGTATTTTTAGTTTCTTACACTTCATATTGCTACAAGTATTATGCATATAGTACTTTCACAAAAAAAGTATTATGCATATAGTAAATGAAAAAAAAATTGATGTGTTGGGGAGACTTGGAAGAGATAAATCCCTTTGGTTCAGTATAAAAGAATTAACTCAAATGTAGCCGTCCATATGTGGGAAAGCGTGTAATTATCATAAGATAATGAACTGACTGATGCGGCCATGTGGCCATTTTCTGAATGTGTGCAACAGCCTGTAATCATCATTAAATAATTAAATGACTGATGTGGCCATGTGGCCATTTTCTGAATGTGATGGATCCATCAGACTCAGTGGAAATGCAAGTCTAACATTGGCATCTCCTGGAGGCGGCGGCGGTGGCGATGGAGTACCGCAGCTGCAGATAGTTCTTCATTTCTCCAGCTCAAGATCCAGATCCAGGTTAGTACTAGCTAGTGATTCTCTCCGTTGATCTTTTCACCTTTTCCACAACTCCTAAGCAGGCAAGCTAGCTAGGTACCTAGATTGCTGCAGGTTCTGATGCAGCTGCCTTTACACTTCTGATGATCTCTCTCGACACAGATTTTTATTCCATTCCTGTTATTTTGCTACTTTGGCGCTCGTTTGACCCGCACATTCGTAGATGTATTGGATTAAATTATTAATTTTTATATGTTCCAAAATGGTCGTGCTGCCTAAGGGTTTAATTTGCACCAGCAGAGACACCATCACTGCCGAAAGCTTACCCTGTCTTGAAGCCATGGAGCCAACAGGTCTAACGCTGGGATTTTTAGGAAAAATCACAAACAATTTCTCTGAGGAGCGAGTAATTGGTCGAGGTGGATATGGAAAAGTTTACAGGGTAAGATTCAAGATTACGTTTTTACAGGGCAAAGCCCCACTCAAGTTTTTAATAATAATTATTATTACTTGAGAAAAGATGGCTCCTCTCCTGTCAAAAGATTATTATTCTGAATGACCCAAATACCCCTAGAAGCTATGATTATAATCTCCATGAAGAAATTCATATGCAGCTTATCTCTGATATCAACTAATGCTTTGTGAACTGATAAATTTGATGTCATGTGTGGACATATGTAAGCCTAGCAAGCTATTGCAAATAGGCAGCTCCATATGTAAACTCAAGAAACATTTGCAAAAGGACAGCTCTACATGATTCTGGACATTTCATTTGTTGTGAAATCTTGACAATTACATTTTTCTGCTTGTCCACATATGATTGATTTTCTGTACTGCTGATAATACATCTTGAGCAGGGTGTGCGCGATGACGGAGAAGAGATTGCTGTGAAGCTTCTCTTTAATAACAGGCAAACAATAGATGATGTACAATTCAAACGTGAGTTTGAGAACCTTATGATGCTAAAGCATCCAAACATTGTACGGTTAGTTGGCTACTGCTATGAAACACAACATCAACATACAGAGTTGCAAGGAAGAATCGTTTTTAGTGAAGAAACACATAAAGCACTTTGCTTCGAGTATATGCCCATGGGCAGTCTTAAAAATCATCTGTCTGGTATGAGGCTGCTCTATTTCAAGTATACATATACTTATTAAGCATGCGAAGTATACTTATTAAGCTTCGAGGGGGAATCTGGATTCCATGACAACATCTTTCTGTAATTAATTTGCAGATGAAAGTAGTGGACTTGATTGGAAAACGCGTTACAGAATTATCAAAGGGGCATGTGAAGGTTTAAAATACCTTCATGAAGATTTGCAAAACCCATTTTACCATCTGGACTTAAAACCAGACAATATACTTCTAGATGAAAACATGGTCCCGAAACTTGCAGATTTTGGTCTGTCCAAGTTCTATGGCGAAGAACAAACTAGGATGACACATACTTGTATTGGAACTCTGTAAGTAAATATCTCCTATGGATGAACTCGTTTATAATGAATAAACCGTACCTGTAATATGTATTTTGCCATATGCAGTGGGTACTTGCCACCAGAATACTTATTTCGGAGAGTGGTCTCAAAGAAGCTAGACATATTCAGCTTGGGTGTCGTAATGACCAAGATAATTGCAGGGCCTATTGGCCCCACCAGATATGATGAAATGCAACTAGAGTTTCTTGATCAAGTAAGAAAGCTATTTCTTCGACCGGACAAAGAATCATGTTTATTTTGAGCCATGTTATGATATGCTATAGCACACATTTGTATGTTGTTATCCTTACTTTGCACTTCAATCACACAGGTACAAGGAAATTGGACAAAAAGGTTGCAAGCAAGTTCTCCGAAGACACTAGAAGCACAGTGCCAGCAAGTGAAAAGATGCACTGAGGTTGCACTGAGCTGCATGGACATGGATAGGCACAAAAGGCCAAGTATAGTGGATATCATACATGAACTTGACAAGACTGAACTTTCTGGTGAAATGGCTACTTATTATCATGAAGATCAATCACCACCACTTAGCCGAGGTAGTGGACGGAGGAGGCTACCACCACTTGCTTCCACTTCAAAAGTTGTTCAACCTAAAGCATCACCTTCACCTCCATCTTTACCACCTTCCCCAACACCATCTGCCATAGGATCTTCAGCACAACTCGATGGGTTCCTCAAGATCAGGGAGGGCATCTACGGTATCAATTTCCTTCCTCAATCACTTTGTGTTCTGTTTAAGATAGGTGTTGTATCGGATCACACTTTCCTTTTCACTTTAACATCTTTTTCATAGTTGTTTTCCTTATGCACCATCAATGTCTTGGCCTATATACAATGTTTTTATTTGCAGTACTGAATTCGTGCTTCAACCCTGATGCCTTGACGGGCAATAAGTGCCAGCGGCAGCGTTATATTAAGGACATCGCCTTAAGCCTCAAGAGCAACTTTGTTGACGCGCGCCTCTTGGTCTACAATTTCGGTGTGGTATACAGAAGCCGCAGCCTGGTGCACGACATCTTGGCCAAATATGACATTACTGTGACCAGGTACCCGAGCCAATATGAGGGGTGCGCGGTCCCCGTGTTGGGGATGATTCACACCTTCCTCTGTGAAATGGACGACGGGCTTTCTCGGGAGCAGGTCTTTGTCATGCACTTTGAGCCAGGCGGCTGGCCTGTACTCGCGTTCCTGTTAGCAGGACTGCTGCTGTATCAGCAGAAGTGCACTGGTGAGCAGAAGACGCTAGAGATGATCTACAAGCAAGCACCCCGTGAGCTCATCCAGTGTCTCTCACCTCTAAATCACATGCCTTCTCAGATAAGATACCTGCACTATATATCACGTAGTAGAATCAGTACAATAAGGGGGACACCAGCCGATCCACCGCTTGTCTTAGACTATGTGGTACTACGAAGCATTCCAATTTTTTACGCAAAGGCCGGATGTTGTCTAATCTTTCGTATTTATGGGATGGATCCCCTTTTCCGTATATCAACGGAAACCAAGGAGCTTTTTTCTACATCCAAGAAGTATGAGCAGGTAAGTTAAAAAATGTTATTGTTTTAGGAACTAGCTAATCTATAATTTGCTGGAAGTTGTTACTAACATTATGCTCTCATTATAAATCAAAAAAATCATGTTACTCAGGCAGAGGATGGCGTGATTAAGGTTGAGGTGAACAGCAATATTGAAGGCGATGTTGTCCTTGAATGCACCTGCATGTACGCTGAAAAAGAACGAGAAGAGATTATGTTCCGTGTCATGTTCAATACATCATTTATCAGATCTGACATTCTGATGCTAGGCCGTGATGAAATCGACATGATGTGGGATGCTAAAGATCGATTCCCGGAGGATTTTAAAGCCGAGGTATGTAATCCTAATCGCCGTTGCAATCAACTTATTCTTCTCTGGCAAAATTGTGCAGAAACTAAGCGATGTTTGTCATTTGTGCTCAAAAGGTTATCTTTTCAAAGGTGACCACGAAGGTTCAACACACTTTCAGCAGCACGGTCTGCTCGGATGCGGAGGCTGAAGTGTAGCCCAGTTCATAAATTCTGAGATAGAGGATTAAAGCAGGATACCCTAATTACGTTGATAGCATAGAGTCTTAAAGATGAAGAAGAAATAACATGGAGGGCTTACAGGCTGATAGTCCACGCTGCTCTCATGGTGGACGGCGCGGACGCCCAGGGGGGCAACACCGGCGAGTACGCCATAAGCGAAGGGGCCAATGAGGTCTGGAGTGGTTGCCCTTATCCCGTATCCAAGAGAAAATAGACACGGCTAGGTCCATGGGGGAGGAGCCAATAAGAGGATGCAAATTTTGTTGGGGAATTTTCCGAGAAGTCGATCTGTATTTGCGTGTTTGGGGAATAATATGCCAGCTTGTCTCCCATGGCCTGCAGGCATATTTTATCAACAGTTTTACTAAAAATCAGTCATCAGTTATCTGTTTTTTATTTGGCTTCAGGTCGAATTTGTGGCCGCCCAATATGTCTTCATGATTCGTGCTGGCTCAGTGTCCGGTATCCTTTGTTGGGTTTGTTTTTAGTCAAACCCTTTCTGATCGCGCGGCTGATTCCCTAGTCTTTTTTATGGGCCAATTACATTTCAGCCCCTAACTCACACCCACTACGCAGATTTACCCTTAATTTTTGAAGTGTACTCAAATTTATCTCTTTGCCGTTAGGTGTATTTATAAAAATGCTCTTCTATGCCATTTTCATTCAGTCAACGGGATTTGACCATCTACTAGATGTTTTCTGGACATTTTTGCCCCGCATCCTTATGTCATTGACACGTGGGACAGACCCTGCCGAAAAGATAAAAAAATCTCTCCCCTCTCTCTATTACTTACATGTGGGGCCAAACAAAAAAAGTACAAAAAACTCTTTATCTCATCCTCCTCGCCTATCTCTCGCCTTTAGACTGATGCGGCGATAGGAGCACAAACCGGCAGCGGGCTGCAGATGGGCGCTACAGCAACCTTCACACGTGGCCGGCTCGCCGCCAGCTCGTGCGCACCTCCCATTTTCAAGACCGTTGTCTGCGAGCCCTCTTGTTCCGTGTGCTCTTAAAACATGAACAATGTCCAGAGCTTGCTGCCGCCAGCTAGTTCGCCGTTTTTATCGCGAGAGTCAGTCCAAAACTTCGAAAGCATGTCCATTGGCTTCTAATATCCTTATAGAGCCTCCCCTCGGGAGGAAATCAACGGAGGTGAGGTAAATCATTGAATTGGCCGTCGTCTTCTCCCCCTTCGCTGCCCTGCCTCGAGCTCTGTGTCTAAGCCACCCCGACGCTCTCCGTTGGCTTGGCTTGCTCATCGAGATGTGATGCTTCTACACCTGCTAGACCCCTCGCCGCAGAGCATTACATCCCCGAGCCGTCGACCTGCGAACACCCGCTCCGCCATCGGCTATGGACGATTAAGTCGTCAAGAAGGCGCTCTGCCGCTCCCCTGCCTAGTCTAAGCCCATCCTCAACTTTTCTGGCGATCCCTTGGTCATTTAGCTATTTTTTCCGAGCCTCCTCGCCTAGCGGAGTAAATAAAAAAGAACTACCACATTACGGGTCAGGGTTACAAAAAGCTAACTTTTTTTTAATTTCTCAAAACGCTACCAAAAAATTGGTTGGTTGTTCCAAAAAATCGAAGCATTAAGTTTAATTTGCGTTTATGACAAAGGGGGTCCACTCTTCATGTCACCGTTAAATTGGACCGTTAGTTGACCGTTATGACATGTGGAGCCCACATGTCGGACCCTACAAAAAAACCAAACCGATCCTTATATATTTTTTTAGAAAAGCAACCAGGCCCCAATAAGTTTTCTAAAAAAGCAATCGGGTCCCTGTGCTCCTAGGCCTCACTCTGTCTCGCTCCCTTTAGCCGTCGCCATGCCCGGAAGCTACTGGTCGCCGGTGCTGCTGCCCGCCGCCGTTGTGGCTGCTCGATCACGGCTGTTGCTCCCCACCGCTGTTGCTGCGTGCCGCCGCTGCTCCCCGTCGTTGCGGCTACTCGCGACTCTTGCTACTTGCCGCTGCTACAGTATCCACGGCCTTGTGGCCGGCCCTTGCTGGTGCTCTCGCGAGAGAAGACAAAAGAGGAAGGAAGAGCTGACATGCATGTGGGTCCCACATGTTAGTTAACGGTCAAATAAGCAGTCAACAGACGGTTTAGTTAGGAGCGGGCCCGACGTGTCATCGTCCGGATCAATTCTAAACAACGTGGTCATTTGCGTTTTTTTGGAACAGCCAACCAATTTTGTGGTAGCGTTTTGAGATATTAAAAAAATGGTAGTTTTTTATATCCCTAGCCCATAATGTGGTAGGTTTTTGCTATTTACTCCGCCTAGCGCCACCGCTCGCCGCCGCCGCCGCAAGAGGTTGTGTTTACCCTGGGTCGTTGAACTTGCAGCCGGTTTGTCGTCATTCCACCACGACGCGACCCACACGAGCTCACGCGCACCTCGCCGTCCCTCTCCTAGCATGCTCCCGTGCCATCCAATAGGTTGACGGCGTGCCCGGACACTCGCCGAATTACAAGCTTCTTTTTGTGAGACTGATCGATAGGTCGGCCTTGGTAATTAGATTAGGAACGATGCTGACCAGTGGGTCCTCCCTTCTAATAATCCAGTAAATAGCATTTCAACAAATAGTAAAACAATGTAATGTGGGCCTATGCCAATTTTTTTAAGACAGAGTTTTACTGCTCAGGTGACATATTGTAGGTCCCGGATGTCAATGATATAAGCAGGCAGGGCAAAAATTGTCCAGAAAATGTCTAGTAGACTGTGAAACCCATTTGATTGGATGAAAACAACACAAAAGGGCATTTTCATAGGCACGGAGCACCAAACAACAAAGGGAGAAATTTGAGCACACTTGAGTAAGGGCCAATAGCTCCTGTGCGACGTTTTTCGTGGGAATTGGCCGCAGTGCGACGTTTTTCGACAGAATAGCTCTCGTGCGACACTTTTGAGCGACTAAATAGCCCAGACACGACATGACCCTTAAGCTGAACTAATGCCCTCATTAGCTGTTACGGGCTGGACCCACAACTTATCCACGTAAGCGTTGGGCCCACTACTTGTCCAGTAAGAGCGGGACCCACAACTTATCCACGTAAGCGCCGGACCCACCACTTGTTCAGTGAGCACGGGACCCACCTCTTGGCAGCTAGAAGAGACGACCGCCCGTGCCCGTCCGCGCGCCGCCGCCCATTGCTTCCCCTTTCCCCATTCTTCCTCTTCTCCGGCGACCTAGTGCAGATGTCCACCTCCTCCGCCACGCACTCCAAATGGCGTCAGTATGGTCCAGTGCCGCTCACAAGGTGCCCTGAGTGCCCACGCCCAGAGCCTCTGAAACGGTGGGTCAGTAGGACTGATGAGAATGAAAATCTTGGACGGGAATTTGTGAAGTGCTTGAGCAAAACAATGGCAGGAAGGGATGGCAAGGTTAGATCTCAGTTCTTAGCCCGTTCTTTCACTGCCGTTTGCTTTGATTTCTCCATATTTTGTTTTTTCCCCTCGAATTTGGAATTTAGGGTTCATGTTGTTGTTTTCAGATCCTGAAGAAATGCACCCATTTCGAGTGGATGGATGACTATGTTGAGAGGATTCAGTTCGAGGGCTACATTGATTCGAGCGGGGCCGCAACCTGGGAGCTCAATTTGGGCGGGATGCCGCAGATGGAGAATGGGGGGGGGGGGGAGCTCGGATAGAGGGGCGGGCAGAGTCGTGCCGATGGCGAGGTTTGCGCGAAATGTTGAACTGCACTTGGAGTCTAAACTGACCGAGGAACTGAAGAAGATAAGAAAAAATCAAATGGAGATGATCGATTTGCAGAAGCAAGCAAATATCATGGCAGGGGGGTTCTATTGTTGTGTCATTGCTCTGTTTTTGTTTTACTTGTTGTTCATCCGTCATTAGAGGGGGCATTTAGGTCTGTTAGAACAGAGGATGCGATCTGTGCGCCATGGCAAGTTCATGTAACTGAATCGAAGCAGAAATATTCAGTGTTCATGCTTTGTTCTTATTCTTCAGTTAACAGAGTGCGCACCTCCCAAATTCAGTTTGGACCCAATTCAGTTTGTAGTAAAAAAAGCTTGCTACCGAATAGATGTTGGGCCGTGAGAAAATAACCAGGCCCAAATAGAGACAAGCCCACCCGCGTAGGGGCACCAGCCCAGTTTTATAGCATAGAGGCACCCATGTTTAGAAAAAATGATTCGACTCAAACCTCAAAATAAAAAATGTTGCTTCAGCAAATAAACCATTAACAAACATACACTTCTTTACTTGTTTTTTCTATAGCCAAATTTCTCTATGGAATAAATGTTGGGTCGTATGTATTGTAATTTTTTTTGTTTTTCTTTACGTATTTTTTGCTTGTCCACTATTGTTTTGTGATTGCTTTTATGCATGTGCCCCTACGTCAAATACGTCCAAGAAAAATGTTCCTGTTTTGCTCTGAAAATATTGGTTAGAGGTAAAATCCAAACCAATATTTTTAGGAGCCCAGAAATATTTCTTTTGGGCATTTGAGTTAATCCAATAATTATTTGTATGAACTAAATTAGTTGCATGTCCATGGTTGCACAAATATTTGCACCCTACACCTACTAGCTAGGGTGACCCTATTAGCCAGGGCCAAGATATGATTTTTTTGCAAATATTTACACCAAGCTATCGTGTACGATGGTAGGGTCCCGTGTTGTTTCGGCTAAAACAAAAGGTTGGTTCTAGTTAGCAGTCTAACTTGCAATCTTTGTGAACCGAAAAAGTTGCAAATGCAATGGAGAAACTTTAGGCCCGAAGAAACATTAATAGATAGCACGATAGCATTAAGTCTATTACATATAGTTCATAAAACATGAAAGTAAAATAATTAAAAGACACGGGCACACACGCCCGAACCAACACAAACACAAACTAGAGCCCCAAACTAGATAGATAACCCATAGATAGAAGACTCGCCCCTTGAACAACTCCTTGGTCCCTCCTCCTTGCCACTCCTTGGCCCCTCCTCCTTGGGCCCCTCACTCGTCGTCCTCCGGCATCTGGTAGGGGAGGGTGTGCATGCCGTTGGGGTGAGGGAAGATGTGGTGGAAGTTGGTGAAGATGTTGTAGGTCGTGAATGCGATAAACTCGCATCCACACCAGAACACCTCCCCGAGGAGGTGGTGAGCGTCGTAGGGGTTGGTGAAGGTGACGTAGAGGCCGATGACGAAGCCGTTGGGGCCGGCGTTGCCATCGTACTGCTCGTGGAGGTGGAACATGGGTGGAGTGCCCGGAGGGAGGTGGCGGTAGCCGGCTTGGAGGAAGAAGCGAGCCAACTCTCTAGGGCCCCTCCACCTAGAGATGGCCCACACCCTCAGGCTATTCTCGACGACGACTCCGGCCGGGTACTGCCTCTCCGGCACGGTGCGAGGGCGACGGTAGGTAGGGCCGTTGAACTGCATGGTGGCTCGAGTGGTGGATTTCACTCGAAAAGAAGAAGGGGAGGAGGCTTGAGAGATGAGTGTGAGAGGATGAGGAAATGGTGCCCTTTTATAGCCCCGTTGCAACCGTGGTAAATGTGTACACGGTGTCCCTTGTAGATCGTTTTCTCTTCTCCGTTCGCACTGGCATAAGTAAATGCGGGCATTAATTCAAAAAACGGTGGCCAGAGCATCCAAAGAGGCACGGGCGCATCGCGTCGTGCACTAGCTCACCGCCGATTGGGAAACAGTCCCGTTCATCCGCGCGTGACACTGAAAAAGGAGCTGCAACACCGACGTGTCCGTCTCGTTCAAACATGCATTTGTTAAAATAGCTTAGATGCGACGTACCTATACCTGCGCCCCTGCCGTGCTCTGCGTCGATGCGTGCATGCAAGCCCGCATGCAAATGGCTAGGTGTTCACGAGCAAAGAATAGCTAGGCTGCGACGTTGCATGGCATGCATGGGACAGGGATGGCCCACATGTCATTGACCCTCTCGCATGTAGCCCAACCCCCTCTCGACGGCCGTGCGCACGCACGCCAGGCTTTGCCTGGCCCGATCCGCTCGGCCCAACGGTCACTTAGATGCTCCCCCGCTCAACGTTATCTGTTCGTCAGAGAGAAAAAACGATGGTCAATCAGATTGGAGCACACGGATTGCCCCCGCGGAACCCTTCTAGAAGTCCTATCCGACGGCCGCAGTTTGGCGTTAGGGTTAGATGGACGGTGGACGTTTGGCGCTAGGGTTACATGGGGTTTTGAGGCAGTCAACGGGGTTTTGAAAGGTTTGACCAAACATTTAAATGTGTATAACTAATTCAAAAAAATCTAAAAAATGAAAAACCTGCGCATATAGCCTTTTTATGTTACATAGTTATGATATAAAATGATAAAATTGATCTAATGATCTTTGCATGAAAAAACCTTCACAAATTGGACTATCTCAACTAAGGTTGCATAGAGTTCAAAGGAGTGAGAAGAGGGTTTGAGGTTTTCAAAATGCAAAAAAATCAAAAAACATCACCTTAGCTTCATTTTAGAGTGACTAAGGAGGATCTGAAGTTATTTTTGCATTTAAAATTTTTAAACTTGTTTTATTGCCGACTTTGTATTAAAGGGTGTTTTTTCAAAAATAAATTAAATAATATGAATACTTATTCAAAAAAAGGTGAGACTTCGTATTGTTCCTATATAGGTATAATATAAGCTAAGAAAATCTTTCTTGAGTGATTTTGAGAAGATCGAAAAAAACTTGCTTAGAAATGGGGCTGTTTTCCCTTAGTTTGGAGCCTGTTTGTACAACATTTTCAGTGACTATGAGTTGGACTTCACAAAAAGGATTGGATTTATGAACTAAAGTGCATAGTAGTACATAAAACGATGCAACATCACAGAACAAACAAATGAACTCAAAAAATATTGGAGATAGGTTCTAATTTGAATGTCGGTTCAAATTTGAATGTCGGTTCAAATTTGAATTTTATTCAAGTCAAATCAACATCATAGCACATAAGTTTTCACATGAAAGAACATAAGTTTTCACATCGAATGACAACAAACTTAAGTTTCCACATCAAATTTGAATGATTTCGACTCTATTTCTTTTGCTTCTTTCTACCACTCAATTTCTTCTGCTTTTTTCCACCATTTGGTTCCACGCCGCATAGTTTGTTGATGCTGATGCTCTTGCTTTTTGGCCCCTTGCAAACTCCACTAGGCCCCCTCAACTTTTTCACCTGACCATGTCCCACTTCTTCAGTTTGCACTTCTTCAGTTTGCACTTCTGCAGATTGAGTAGATGGCACAAATTGTTCAACTACTTCAGTTTGCAACTCAACATTTGGCAGCACAACCTCCAAACATGGCAACACAGTTGTCAAAGCAGATTCGCATGGCAGCACAACAGTTGCTTCATCTGCAACAGTTTCAGATTGCCCTAGCGTCTGCAAAACAGATTCAGTTAGCTCATGTTCAGCAGTAACAGTTTCAGTTAGCTCCATATCTTTGTCACCAAACATTATCTGCTTAGTGCTCTTCCTTCTATAGCCATTGAGTCTTGCTTTTTTCACTGGCCAGCATTGTTCAACAACAAGAGGTGGGGCTTTTTCTGCACGCTCCCTCCTAAAAAATAAAGCATTTGACTTGGTTAGATACTAGAACAAGTAGCAAAATCAAAAACTTACAAAAACAGTAACATGAACATACTTTGGCCTCTGAGGAGTGTAGATGCACTTGGATGAACCAATTCTGTGCCCAAGTACCTCACACAACTTGCACCTATTTTTGTTACCTTTTTGAGCCCTTTTGGGCTTATCATTCTTTTCCTTTTCCTTTTTCCCCTTCTTACTACAACCACCTTTCTCAAACCAAGCTTTGAATCTGCTCTGTTTAGGCCTCCCAGCCTTTCTTCTAGTGACAGGGGGACACAAGGTAAATTCTATTTCCACCTCAGGCCACTGAGATTGGTCAGTCAGTGCAGGAATTGGACTTGCATATGCAGCTTTGAATTTTTGTACTGAATAATACTCATGCAAATTTGGGTGCATATTTAACCTGGGTTTAGATGCCAAAAAAAGTATGGCATGCTCACATGGTTTTCCAGTGTGTTGCCACTCTTGGCAAGTGCACTCATGCAACTCAGTATTTACCACATGCCTCTTGCCACTCTTTGTATCTCTAACTTCAGCACCCCACAAGGAAGATTTCTCAACAGATAGATGTGAAAGATTTCTACTCCTGTTGACCACCTGTTGTACCACTGCTGGAAGCTTGTCCCCTTCCAAAATATTAGCAATTTTTCCTCTCAACTCCCACAAACGCATGATCATGATCCTTATTTGGTCCACCATGTCATGCACAGGCAAGTCTTTCGAATCCTTCACTTTGTTGTTAAAACTTTCTGCCAAGTTGTTATTGATATGATCACATTTTATGGCAGTACTAAAACCTGATCTATACCACAACAGAGAATGGTGGGTGTTCAACCATGAAGCAAATTCATTATCACTACATGATGCCAATATCTTACCAAGGTGATAGGAATGTGTCTGTCTGGTGTACGATCTTGCTGCTGGCCACATGCGCCCAAATTCATCTCCTCTGAATTTTTTTATCAGATTCATCCACATATGTCCAAAGCACTCCCTCTGCTCAGCATGGGGGAAAACATTTTTTACTGCATTTTCCAACCCTTTACATGCATCTGTGTGGATGGCCAAAGGAGAAACTGGCCCTATGCATCTTTTCAGTTGCATCATGAACCATATCCATGATGCCTCTGTCTCTGATTGAAACATTCCTATTGCAATTGGGAACATCCAGTTGTGTCCATCTAGAGCATTGCATGCAGCCAACTGACCATTCCACTTTCCAGTCAAAAAAGATGAGTCTATGCTCAAATATGGACGACAACCTGCTTTGAATCCATCTATGCAAGGCTTCAAACACATAAAAAACTTGCTGAATAAAACCTTGCCATCCTCTGTTACCTCTATATCTATCTCCACCACACTCCCAGGTGACCTCTTCTCCACCTCTGCTTTAAAACTATACAACATCCTAAATGTATTTGCCCAGTCACCATACAATGATTTCATGGCCCTTTGTTTTGCTTTCCACACTGTGGTATATTGCAGCTGGATGGGGTACAGCTTCTCCAAGTCAACTTTAAGCCTCTTTGCAGTAGTGTTTGGAGTCTTGGATAAAATAGGAGTAATCTTCTCTGTAACCCAAAGCTGTGATGTCATCTTTGAAACTCTCTGTGAAGTGGTCATACATGTATGCTGGTGTGGTATTTGATTTACCCTTACTGTACTTCCATCAGGTTGTAGTCTGGCAGACAAGTACCATTTGCAAGGACTGCCACCACCATCATAACCTTTGCACCGAGCATCAGATATTGGTGTAATGACCAAATCTGTTTTTTCATTCAACTCTACTACATTCCAGTCAACAACAATCTTCCTAGCACCATGGGTTCCCTCCTCTCCATCTGCATCAATCCCTGTATCTTCAGCTACTACAGTCGGTTCAGTCAACAATGCCAACATCTTCTTTTGTGAAACCCATTCATTATCTTCCATCTGTGCAGCCCTCTTTGATTGCACATAACCAACTCTGGAATGAGTTTGCAGATCAATTAGCTCTGCATAAAGTGTTACTTGTTTGCTTGCCCACCCTTCTTGCTGATCAATTTCAGCAACCATGGGTTCTCCATCTTCAATTCTCACATATTCACCATTATAGTTATCGAAACGTTGCAGAGATACCTCTTGTTCTGGACCCCAAACAATACTCTCCCCAATTCTCTCCACCAAATTGCCCACGGCCTTCTCCTTCATGCTCTCCAATTCCTGGGGATCAACATCTGCAAATTCGACATCCAACCTCACGGTGGTATCTCTATCAATGTCTTGGACACTGCCATCACTGAGCTTGGCTTTACAGGGAAAAAATTCCACTATAATTGCGAATGTGGTGGCAGAACTTGAACCTCCCCTGTTTTGTCAATGGCAGGCAGCGGCGGCAGTCACTACCAAATCGAGTTGGATTCTAAATCGCCAAGAAAAGAGGGTGGCATTACTGATTTGAAGCACTGTCTCCTCGCTCCATCTCATCCAGCCCTCGCTCCATCTCCTATCCAATCGAGATTCTAAAAACGCCAAGAAACAGGGGCAACATGAGGCCACAAGTTTGGGCAAATTCAGTGGAATGGGAGTAGTGTTTGGAAAATACTCACTCGCAATAGCCGCTGCAGAGATAGGCGCTCCACCACCGGGCCGCGGAGAAGAAACAACCCCCGGATCCAACGGAGCCCGATTCTAAATCGCCAACAAACAGAGGGCAGCATGAGGCCACAGATCCCCCAAAATTCTGAGGAGTGGGACTAGGGTTTCGGGCTCACCTCGCAATAGCTCTGCCGCTGCCGAGAAATGCGCTCCACCACCGCGGAGAAGAAACCGCTGCCGGAGAAGATGCTTACGGCGGCGCCGCTCGCTCAGTCCAGCACAGGCGAGTCGAGTACGGTCACACAATCCCAGGTCGAGTCATGGACGGTTGACTCTTGTCTACGTGGCCGTAGGTGGACCCCATCAGTCAGAGCACATAACCCCCTGTGTCCTAACCAAACCTCAGCCTAACTAACAGCCAACTAACCGTGTAAATGGTGTGTCGCATGGGAGCTGTTTTTTCCAATGCAGATGTCGCATGAGAGCTATTACAGCCAACAACGTCGCATGAGAAACAGTTCACATCAACGACGTCGCATGGGAGCTATTTGCCCCTTGAGTAATGGGTTTGAGTTGGGGGTTGAAACGTAATTGACCCGAGCAAGGGTTGTCTTGCCCATCCCCCCATCCCGACAATGGATATATGATCGTCCTTGGACGACTTCTCGGTTAGCTCGGCAATTGCCCCTCCTAGGCCAACATGGTTAGATTCCCCGGTGTCCATGACAAACATAAGAGTGCCCACTTCCCATGTGGAAAAGTACTTTCCAAGGCACTCTTACAAGGATACGGTTCATGCCGTTCACTAACCTCCTTAAACTTGATTAGTGTTTCTTTGATGTAGCTGGCTAGCTCACGGTTAATTTTGCGCTTGCTCACGACAGGAAGAAAGGCGTCCTTAATCGACTCAATGCGCGCCATGAAGGAGTGGAGGCGTGTCTCGATGGCAGGAGACAGCTCCCTTAGCGCGCCCTGAGCATCACACTGGATTCGAGCTGGCCCGGATGCATGCTGGATACATCATCAAGGAAATCGTGCATGCTGCTCAGCTCGGCCTCCAGGTTCCACAGCTCGTGTTTCACGCACTTGTCCAGGCCCCAGTCATGCTTGAGCAGCTTATCAAGAGACGGCACCGCCGAGCCGAGCTCAATCTAGGCAGAACGCGAGTGCACTTCACGTGCCTGCAATTTATTAAGCTGATACTAGTACTACATATACGATATTAATTGTGAGATAATCAAGGAGCCGCACGTCGTTCCATGCCATGGCATACAGCCACTCACATGGGCGTGAAGACCTTGTTCATACCTACTGTAGGCTCCTGAACCATATGCGGGCATGTGGCTACCCCTTGCCATAAGGCTGCTTCCAATGCATGGGTGCTTAGATGAGGTGCTAAGCACATTAAATAGCTTAGCAACTATACTTCCCAATGCATAGGTGCTTAGCTTATGGTTGCTAAGCTTGCTGCATTTAATGATTTAGCAACTAAAGCTCTTCATGTATTGGTGGGCTTCCTTTCTTTAAATGTTTTGCCTAGGTTCACGCGCTTAGTATTGGTTCTTCCTGGGGTCACCACACTCATCTCTCTCCTCTTAAATAACTTGCCACATCAGATTTTTTGCCTACGTGGAAGGCTTAGCACCTGTACAAGGTGGAGCATTCGGAGGGGCCTAAGAATAGTCATAGTGGGAGTAACTTAGCTAGTAACATAGCGCACTTTAAATTTTTTTTGCTTATGTGGCAAGTATTTAATGTGAGGTGGTAACATAATATATTACTGTAACATAGCGCTTTCCAAGACAAGATGAGTCTACAAGCTAATAAATAAAGTCATCTATGACACTACTATCATGTTATTTTGCATTAGGCTGGTCATAGTGGGGAGTAACTTATACTAGTGTCATGCATATGACACTAGTCTAAGTTACTATCTTCATAGTGCATATGCATGACACTAGTATAAGTTACTCCCCACTATGACCAGCCTAATGCAAAGTAACATAGTAGTAGTGTCATAGAGGACTTCATTAATTAGCTTGTAGACTCATCTTGTCTTGAAAAGCGCTATGTTACAGTAACATATTATGTTACCACTTCTCATTAACTACATGCCACATAAGCAAAATTTTCTCGGAGTGCGCTATGTTACTTGCTAAGTTACTCCCACTATGACTAGCCTTATGAAGGTAGTAACTTAGACTAGTGTCATGCATATGACACTAGTCTAAGTTACTCCCCACTATGACCAGCCTGACAGTTCCAACTTGTTCATACCTAGTACTAGTACTACTAGCTAGATGTCTCGGTTCAGAAGTACTACACTAGTACTACTAATAACAGTCTCAAAGACCAAAACATCTCTCACTACTATCAAACCTCAATCTAAGAAACGTAGTATTACACACTACCGGATCCAGGTGCTTTGCCGAGTGTTGCACACACTGGGCAAAGGCCTGTTTCCAGTGGGCAATGGCCGAGTGCCCTCCCAGCAACACTCAGCAAAACTGGGAGCACAGCAGCACACCATGTACATGCTTTGCCGAGTAGATGCGGGCACTCAGCAAAGTTGTGTCAGCAAAAGCCCATCCGCGGGCATTGGCGGGGCTAGCATAGGGCACCATGTGTCCAGTTTTGTCGAGTTTCACCCGTAGTTTTAAGAACCGGACCAAACAGGCCGTTCGAACAGAGAAAACCAGAACCGGCGCCCGGTCCGGTTTTTGCAAACACCGGATTTTATTCATTAAGCGGTAGCCCATCTAAGTGCAAAATGCCACTCTGAAAGCCAGGAAGTACACCTGAAAAAGTTACAATATCATCTAACACTAGAGCCTCCTTGGCGCACATATCTCTTCTCTTGAATCTCCTGTAAAATGTGGTAGCCAATTGATCTATCCACTTTGCCTTGCTTGCCATAGGTTCTTGGCATTCAAACAGTCCGTCTCTATGATGATGGAATGGTACCCCTCCTCCTTTGCAAACAGCACGGCGTCATGGCACGCCAAGAGCTCCAAGCTAAGAGGGTCAGTGACACCCACATAGCCGGCACATCTTGCCGACAGAAAAGCACCATCATGATCGCGAGCAACCATTCCTGTGGCTCCCTTGCCATTAGCATTATCAACAGCACCGTCGACGTTTATCTTTAACCATCCCGTTGTTGGCACAGCCCAACGGGAGGATAGGAGTACATTGGATACCCTCCTTAATTACCTCGGAGTAAATATCTGAGAATGCGACAAAAACTGTGTTTTTATAAGATGATCCTGTGTGGAAAGACGTACGGCTCCTTGATTACCTCGGACTAAATACCTTTTTTTTGTTGCGGGAATCTCGGTGTAAATATCAGGTTAATTGCAGAGGCACGTGAACTGCACTCACCTACTGCCTAGATCAGCGAGTCATTGTATTTTTAGACGTTGCGTAGCAGCACGCGAGGCACCTTGGGTCAGATCTGACCAACAAAATATTTATGCCTGGATCTAGCTAGTATCTATACGCTCCCAATCCAAGCAAGAGCTTCCCAAAGGTAGTAGATACTAGAGGGAAGAAGAAGATGTAAGCTAGCAAGAGAGAGTGAGAGTCCACCGTGCAAGCATGGCCATGGAGGTGGTGGTCTCGACTTCTTTGAGAGGCATCATGTCCTCTCTTGTGAAGTTGGTCGTCAACGAGTGGTGCGTGGAAAAGACCATGAAGGACGAGCTGACGAACCTCTACGACGAGCTTATGAACATGGACGCTTTCCTTGAGGATGTCTCCAGCGTGCCGCCGGATCAGCTTGAGTCGCAGGTGAAGCTCAGGGCCCGCGAGGTCAGGGAGCTGTCGCATGCCATCGGGACACACCTCCACTCCTTCATGGCACGCATCGAGTCAACCAAGGGCGCCCTCCTTCCTAGCGTTAGCAAGGTGAACATTCAGCAAGAGATGGACAGATACGTCAAAGAAATCATTAAGAAGGTGGAGAAGGTGAGTAAACGGTATGGCCCTTGTCCTTGTAAGAGTGCCCTGGAAAGTACTTCCTCATTGGAAGTCAGCACACGTATGTTTGCCACGGACACCAGGGAATCTAACCATGTTGGCCTAGAAGGGGCAATTGCCGAGCTAACCAAGAAGCTGTCCAAGAGTGTGTTAGAATAAATCTGAGGCATACCGTTGATCATCCGAGGACCAAGCAATCACACGAGCACGGCACCGAGATTTGTTAACGAGGTTCACCGATATGGCTACATCTCCGGGGCCTGACTACGTGCGATCCTCCCCGTGACACCGTCACAATACTGCACCCGGTCGCCCTGGACACCGGCACATGCCGCCGGCTTCCCCTGCGTTCCGGTGCTATTATGTTGGCATAGGTTACATCGTGTGTCTACCCCCACTATATATGAGAGGCCTAGGATACAAGTGTCCTACTAGGACACGACTCCATATCCTATGTAAACACAATACAACTCCTAGTCCAACTGTAACCTACCTTGTACACAATATTCGACACAACTCTAACAGAGTGATCATGTCTCCATTGTCGGGATGGGGGGGATGGGCAAGACCGCCCTTGCTCGAGCAGTCTATGACAAGATGAAAGGTGATTTTGATTGCGGAGCTTTTGTTCCCATCGGTTAGAGAGCCGACATGAAGAGAGTTCTGATGTACATCTTCGACGGACTTCGCTGACCTTCTCTTTTAAAAACTTGGAGCAAATGGTTTTGTGAGATGTGTGAGTTACCAACCCTCCCATCCCCCCCCCCCACTCCATCGCCAAAGTTATCAGGACCGGGGTACATAAGTTATCAGGTCTGCGATATGTGAGTTACCGTTCTATTGACACAAAAGGTACCGAGGGGATATATCATCAACTCCCCCCCCCCCCCTCGTTGCCAAAGTTACCAGTATAGGGTGCATAAGTTATTAGGTCTGGGATGTGTGAGTTACCATGCTATTCATACAAAAAGTAATCGAAGGTATGTTTACACTAGTTTTTTGGGGTGAAAAAAGCTACCACGATATTTGTACATAAGCTACCAGGTCTACGATGTGTGAGTTACCATGCTATTGACACACAAGCTATCGAGGGGATATTTCATCAACACCCCGACCCTTCGTTGGCAAAGTTACCAAGATATGGTGCATAAGTTATCAGGTATGTGATGTGTGAGTTACCATGCTATTCACACAAAAGTTCGTCAACTCTCCCCTTCCCTTTGGTCGCCAAACTTATCAGGACAGGGGTACATAAGTTATCGGGCCTGCAATGTGTGAGTTATCATACTATTCACCAAAAAAAATACCAGGAGATATTTAATCAACTCCTCAAAGAAAAAAGAAGAAGGAAGCAAACAGGGAATGTCAAATAGTATGATGTGCATTCTTTCGCACAACAAATAGTCTAGCTGAGCTGGTTAGTGTGTGTTCCTCATTACCTGCTTGATGTGGGTTCAAATCCCATATTTAGCATCATTTTTATTTTTGACTAAAAATGTAACCAGGATGTGCCAAATAGATCTAGCACCCAAAAAAATGACAGATCCAATTCAGAGAAAAAAATCACGGCAGTCAATGCCATAGTCTTCGGATTCTTCCCACTAAATTCGCCATCAAGTTAGCAAATCGTTCACATTTTAAATCTTGAACAAAGAGCCACTATGCAATACATTCATTGTATGGGCGCTTTTGACAACAACAAAGAATGGGTTAGTTGGTTAATGTGGTGGTGCACCTGCATGAGGTCGGGGGTTCAAATCCTATTCTGGCCGCCCTTTATTCCCTTTCTTTTTCTCGCGGAGTGGAGCGCCTGGATGAATCTCGACCGCGCGACGGGAATCAGACGAGGCGCATGAATCGTATGTGCATGTTGCTAACGAACAGTCGGCAGGTATTTAGCTTTGTCGTTGTATATATGATCTTAATTATCTGTACATAGAAAATACATAAATACAGAAATTATGAATTAATGAATGTGCATGTGCATGTGTGTTTCCTTTCCTACATGTAATTAAATAGTGAATAAATTTTAAAGATTACATCTCATCAATCAAGTTCATATGTTAATTAGGTGGGCTATTATTTGTCAGTGTATAATCAGTACTGTGGTACCTACATGTGGACATTAAATCCTATCTAGTACTAATTTCTAATACGAGTTTAAGATTGTATTTTGTTGCTGTATATACAAAAGTGGCACGATAGATCCATTACAAAATGAACTTCTCAAATTGTGATGCTTATTATAATACCATTTCAATTAGGAAAAATCTCTAGTATAGTATGTGCTCCAACGCCCTTCTATAAACGTTTGGTAGTACTTTACGAAGAAACAATGCACTGAGCTGTTGGTAACTATTTTTTTCAGTATTTTACAAAGAAACAATGTACTGAGTTATTGGTAACACCTGCATCTCTGTATTTCTATCCTTGCCTTCTCCCCTGCATTTTCAGTTTTCGTGAAGCAGATTTTTTTTGTCGTGATCATTCAGTCTGGCCTTTCTGGTGTGATTAGGTGCTTAATTGTCATCGACGATATATGGGATAAGGAAACATGGAACTTTGTTGAACTTGTTTTTAAGGGTTGTGCTGGAATTAAAATCATCACCACCACTCGTAACCGAAATATTGTCAAAGGAGTGGGTGTCACAGTGTACACAATGAAACCACTTTCCCCTGCCGACTCGAAAGAGTTGCTCCGAACCAAAGCTCAAGTTAAAAGCCATGATGCAGAATTTGATACACTGTCAGATCAAGTTTTGTGTAAATGTGGTGGCGTGCCAATAGCTATCACTATGATAGGTGTGTTGCTTGCAGAACATCAAAGCAAAGAGTGGCATGGGGACATGGGGTGTATGATTCTATTGGTTTCGATGAGCACAAGGAGGATGGGGCTTTCCAGCACATAAGGAAGGTGTTGTCATATAGCTATTATGCTCTACCCTATAATATCAAGAGATGCTTTTTGTACCTAAGCCTGTTCCCAGAAGACCACTGGATCGAGAAGAATATGCTGATATGGAGGTGGGTTGCAGAAGGCCTTGTCCCTGAGGGGTCATTTGAGATTGGGGAGACCTATTTCAAGGAGCTAATGGATAGGTGCATGATCCAGTGGGCAGTGAGCCCTCATGACCCCAGCCAAGGTGGTTGCCGTGTCCACATTTTGATGCTTCGCGTCATCCGTGACCTGTCAAGCAGTGAGAATTTCTCCACCGTGCTAGGCCCAAGGTTTTGGTTACCAAATGAGGTAATTTTACCGAGGGGGACTGATAAATGTGGTTACCACGGTTACCGAGAAATACCGACAAATACTGAGAATATTTCGAGTGAATTTTATAGTTGAATTTTGAATTCAAATAAGTAAATGAACGAATATTCAAATCAGAGACCTCTCAAAACAGGAACTAGGTTGCTACCAACATGCCATAACCAACTGTCATTGCATTAATTAGATCCTACATACCTTACTGTAAATCGAGTGTTTAAATTCAAAAATTTCAAAAAAATGGTATTTTTTGCTCGGTATGGCGATTTACCAAGGGGCACGGAAATACGTGGTAACCATGGGAAATCTTGAAATTTCGACTGGTAACCAAAACCTTGGCTAGGCCTAGGCATGAAGCAGGAGAGCATATCCAGAACCGTACCCATTCATAGATTAGCCATCCACGAAGGCGAAGCAATGGTGGGTCGAAGTCAAAACAGTAGACTGCTGGAAGTGAGGGAGGTGCTGTCATTGTATGCCAGCACATGCCCCGGCAGCAGCTTGCCACCACTCCGGGAGTTTGAAAACTTGCGTGTAATGGATCTGGAGAGATGTGATTTATCCTTGAGAGATTCCAATCTGGAGCAGCTCGGCAGATTGAAAGTGCTCAAGTATGTTGGGCTTGCCGGCATACCCATGGCCTCAAGCTACTAGAGATCCTCGATGTGACGGCGACTGGCATCAGAGAGCTGCCACCGTTCGTCGAGGAGCTAAGCAAGCTTAGGTGCCTGCGTGCTGGCAAGGGCACAAGGATGATGGGTCGGGTAGGCATGTTGACGTGCCTGGAAGAGTTGTGGCTGCACTCGGCGGACAAGTCCCCGGACTTCGCCGCCGAGCTCCAGAAGCTGAGCGAGATGCGGGTGCTGGTGATCCACATGGATGAAGTGGACGAGGGCATGCAGAAGAAGCTGGTGGTGTCCCTGCATAAACTGAGGAAGCTCCAGGTCCTGCAGGTCTGGTCCGACGCAGAGGAGAAGGCACGCCTTGGCGGCCGTGATTGGGAAGGCAGCGTGCCATCCTCGCAGCTCCGGCAGCTGCTGCTCTTGGGGATCATCCTACCCTGGCCGATGCCGTGGATCCACCACTCGCGTGTCCCCAAACTCTCCAAGCTGCTGCTGCAGGTGGAGATCCTGGAGGTGCAGCATCTCCAGATCCTCGGGCAGATGCCGTCGCTCCGCTCCCTCTGCCTCCACATCCACTGCTACGGCAACCGTTTGTTGTACACCGCCGGCAAGCATGAGTTCATGGTGCTGGGCTGCTGGCATACCTCTACGTCACCAACATAGAGCTGATATGTGGAGAGGGAGCACTTCCAAGGATTCAGGAGCTGGAGGTTGGCGGAATCAGAGTGGGGACGGACGTTGGTCTGCGGGGGAACATGCCTCTCCTTGACCCGGCCTGCATATATATTGTTAATTTTATATGTTCTAAAATGGTTGTGCATGATGCTTTAATTTGTACCAGCGGACACACCACCACTAGAGAAAGTCCACACCATGAAGCCATGGAGCCAACAAGTCTACCGATGATCTTATTACAGAAAATCTCAAATAATTTCTCCACGAAAATACTACTTGGTCAAGGCCACCGCAACACTCCAGCCCTCACCATGAAGAGATCTAACGCCGACGTATGTTCCCCTTCATTTCAGGCAAGGCAACAAAACACTGGTAGATGATGATTTTGAACTAATATATAATAACTATACTCGCTCACTTGAGTAATTAGTACTACTATAGTTCTTTCTTTAGCTTGGCTAACATTTGCATATATACTTGGCTTGACCGCTGAGTGCTTTTACCGCACATATATGCAGGGACCCAGCCGGAGTGGTTCTGAATATGAAGGACAAGTCTCTACCAACAGCATTTCAGCTTGTATCAGCAACCAGTGTACAACCAATGTAGAGCCACATCCACCTCGGGTAAGTATACCATCTAACAACTCTGTGGTGTTTGATCCATACCATCCGGCAGGGCATCTTCATCTTCTTAATTTGCCCTTGCCCATATATACACACAGATCATCTTCATCTTCATCTTCAGGCAGTACACTCTCACTGCTTAACAGCACAGATGGAGCCGCTCTTCTGCTGGAGGAAGCCCCTAAGTCAACAATCGGCCCTCTTCCCTCCAGTGGCTATTGCGACACCTCCCAAGCTGGCAACCTAGATTGCAGGTTCGGACGTGGCTTAATACATCTACTATCTCACTCGATGCAGATTTTATGGTTGTTATTTAGTCATCATGATGCACTATATTGTGCACCTTGACGCTCACTCGATTGACCCGACCCGCATATCAATATGTATATATTGGTATATTGTTAATTTGCAGTGTGTTCTAAGATGGTTGTGCATAATGGTTTAATTTGTACCAGCAGGCACACCACCACCGGAGAAAGGTCGCCCAGTGAAGCCATGGAGCCAACAAGTCTAACGATGACATTGTTACAAAAAATCACAAATAATTTCTCCAAGGAGCGACTACTTGGTGAAGGCGGATATGGAAAAGTTTATCTGGTAAGATTCAGGACACTAAGTTTGTACGTGTGATATGCACCAGAGAAACAAAGCCTGATATTAATTTGATTACATTTTCTGCTTGACATACGATCTTGTGTTCTGATAGTTCATACATTTTGAGTAGGGTGTGCGTGATGGTGGACAAAAGATTGCTGTCAAGCTTCTCAATCATAACTCACAAACAATTGATGGTGAACAATTCACACGTGAGTTTCATAACCTTATGATGCTAAAGCATCCAAACACTGTACTGTTAGTTGGCTACTGCTATGAAACACAACATCAACATATGGACTTCCAAGGAAGAACTGTTTTTGGTGAAAGAATACATAAAGCACTTTGCTTTGAGTATATGCCTCAGGGGAGCCTTCACGAGCGTCTTTCTGGTATGAGGCCGCTCTACTTCATGTATATTACATACATACTCCCTACGTAAACTAATATAAGACGTTCTAACTCTTTTCTGATTTGGATGTATATAGATGCATTTTAGTGTATTTGTTTAATCATTTCAGTCCATATTTAAATATCTATAGCGTCTTATATTTGTTTACAAAGGGATTACCTATTAAGCATGTGAAGAAAAATGTCATCTATACCTGGATTCCATTGACAACCCCTTTGTATAATAAATTTGCAGATAAATGTAATGTACTTGATTGGCAAACACGTTACAAAATTATCAAAGGGACTTGTGAAGGTCTAAAATACCTTCATGAAGGGTTGGAAAAACCATTTTACCATCTGGACCTAAAACTGGGCAATATACTTCTAGATGAAAACATGGCCCCAAAACTTGCCGATTTCGGTTTGTCCAAGCTATTTGGAGAAGAAAAAACCTGCAGGGTGACACTACTTTCACGTGCAGGAACTATGTAAGTAAATACCTCCTGCAAATGAACTCGTTTCTAATGAATATATTTGTAATATTTATGTTGCTGTATGTAGAGGATACATGCCACCGGAATACATAAATGAAGGCACGGTCTCAAACAAGTTTGACATATTCAGCTTGGGTGTTGTAATGACCAAGATAATCGCAGGGCCTAGCGGCCGCACCACATGTGCTGAAATGCAGCACCAAGAGTTTTTTTGATGAAGTAAGGGAGCTATCTCTACAATTGGACAAAAGGATCATGTTTACTTTGAACCATATTATGATACGCTTTACATTTGTATGTTGTGATCCTAGCTTTACACTTCGATTACACAGGTAGAAGGAAATTGGAGAAAAAGTTTGAAAGAAACATGGAGTTCTCCCAAGCTAATAGACGCACAATGCTGGCAAGTGAAAATATGCACTGAGATTGCACTGAGTTGCGTGAAGACAGATAGGCACAAAAGGCCAAGTATAGTGGATATCATAAAGGAACTTAACGAGACTGAAACTTTTATTGAAAAGGTTAGCAATTGCGAACAAGATCCATCATCACCTCCACCTTCAACACAATCTCCACCACCTTCTCCAACCAGTGGCGGAGGCAGGAATAGTAAATTTATGATCTCGAGGGGGGCCCAATTAATGAAACATAACAAAAAGTTTACTGTTCACGCCCAAAATGCAAAGAAGTGGCTAATGTCGGGGAGGGCCGGGGGCCCTGTTGATCCCCCCCCCCCCTGCCTCCGCCACTGTCTCCAACACCATCTGCCATTGCCACCTTCTCCAACGTTCTGACGCTAGGCCATGATGAAATTGATGTAACATGGGATGCTAAAGATCAATTCCCTGAGAATTCCAAAGATGAGGTATGTTATAATCCTAGTTGCCATCGCAATCAACTTGTTCTTGCAGAAACTAAGTGTTTCCTGTCATTTGTGGCCAAAAAGGTGGCAGGTGTAGGAGAGGAGGACCTACCAGTCGAATCGCCTGCAAGGGTTCAAGAGATGTTTGGGAATACAGACTAACTGTCTGGACCCAGAAGGGGACGCAGAAGAGAATATTTCTAGGTCATCAGGGGCTCCAATCAGGGACACAGTGCAACCAAGCTACTGCAAACCATGTCGAACCTCAGCAACAACATGACTGAGATTGAAACGGAACATTAATTAGAGACATCTGTGACAGACATCAATACCCTGTCTTGAAGCAGAGATTGCAGTTGGCTCAAGCTTATAAGACCATCTCCTTAGCATGGTCTGACCTCACTAATGTGTCTTATGGTAGCTTTCTAATAATATTTTTTTGATTGATCAGTAACAGATACTAATAGTGTACTGTTTCATGATCATAATAAAATATATTGTACTGCTAATTCTATATGTGAGGCATGAAGCATGTGCACCATCATGGGTTTTCAAATAGAGGCTGAAAATGTAGAGAAAGACGAGTTCGTGGTTAATGAATATTTACCATAAGTTTGGCATAGGTCATGTGATCACCATCACGGCATCATCAAACAGGACAAAAGCACCGTATGCATGCATTTGAGGAGGACTTGATCGAACTGTTTGGTTTTGACCGACTTCCTGTTTTCAGCATAGGTTGCAGCCGCATTGCTGACGTTGGGAACATTAGCTGAATTCTCCTGATCTCCTGAAACAGTTACACAGAAAATCAAATGCACACATATTTCTTTCTTTGCATGGAGCAGCTCCCCTGGATTACCATCGACTCTTAATACAGATTCATAACATAATATGTCCCTGAGCTCAGATTAGAACACGCAGCAATGCAGCACAGCAGGAAGTTGGAAGTTGGTAGCCACGAGATCGCTTCCGTGCCATATTATCTTCCATATCACTTAAACAGCTTTGACTGGCAGTAAGTGATTCACGGCGCAGGTCCTTGCGGCGCCGGCGAGCAGGAACTTGTTGAGTGCCTTGCCGTCGCACGCCCTTTGGAACGCTCTGCCACGAAGAGGGCCGCGGAGTGTTACTGACTCATGGCAGTGCTGCGCGTACATGGAGATGGCGCAGCCCCAGGAGACAGGTCCCGCCGCGGCATTGGGTCGAACAGGTGGCAGGCGTCGCGGAGGTGGCCGAACTCTGAGTAGCCGCGAAGGAGGTGGTTGGCGAGGAAGAGGTCCGGCAGAGCCCGAACATCCGGAGACGCACGCCGGCGGTGTAGCCGGTGGCGAGCCCCCTTTCTCTCCGGCGAAGGCCGCGGCGAGGGCGAGGCTGGTTTTTTTTTAGACAAACTCGCGAAACTTTTATTCAACCGTCACAATGTTTACAGGGACGAACAAAAGATCGCCGGGGTGGCCTAACCAGACATGGCGGCCGATCCCCAACGTTAATGCATGCTTCGCGAGGTTGTGAGCCTCAAAGTTCGAGGATCTAAATTCATGACTAAAAGAACAAGATGAGAAAAAACGAGCTCTATCCATTATTTCATGTACCACTGCTCCATAAACTGCTGTCGTTCCTCCTTTGATCGCCTCCACCGCAGCCATGCAATCCGAGGCGATGAAAACTTTCTGCTCGTACAAGTCCTCGGCAAGCGCCAGCGCTTCCCTAGTAGCTAGAACTTCAAGCACCTCCGGGTCCTCTATGTTGTTGAAGACAACTGCCGAGGCCCCCAAATACACACCCGATGCATCGCGGCAAATGGCTCCCACTGCCCCCCTTCCACCAGCACGCAGCACAGCCGCATCAACATTAATCTTCACGTGATCATCCGGTGGTGGCTGCCAAGCAGTAGGGCGAGCCCTTGGAGTTGCCGGTGACCTGTCAATAGGTTTTTGTATGTGCTTCAAATCAGCCAAGTAGCTAGTGACAAAACCATGAGTAGCGAATGGAGTTTTGTAAATTCCTTCATGGATTATCTTCCTCCTTGCTGCCCAAGTCGCACATAATGTGACAATCATGGTAGTGAATTCCTCTTGAGGAAGCGATTCGCTCATCAGAAGAGCCATCTTTTTGCCTGTTCATCTCTCTGCATACACATATGCTGCACCATATCCTCATTTGATAGAGCCCACACGCATCGGGCGTAGTTACAGTCGAGAAGAGAATGACGCCAGTTGTCATCTGCTCCGCATAACGCACACACATGCGATGATGACATGTTTCGACGATGCAGAACATCACTGGTAGGAAGTGAGTGACGAGCCAGCCTCCATGTGAATATTTTCAGTTTTGAAGGAACTTGCAAACCCCAAATAGATGACCATCCTTTGGATTCTCCGCTGGACATATCCTCGGCCTCATCTAGCCAGTCCTCCCTTCCCATGCATCTTCATCTTATGGATCAATTTGTAAGCTGATTTTACTGAGAAACGGCCCCTCGGATCGCCCGACCATGCCCAAAAGTCGTCCACTTGTCTAGTACATAGGGGGATCTTCAGGATTGCCTCCGCATCAGCTGGAACAAAGACTTGGCGTACTACCTCCTCTCTCCAGCATGCCATGGTTGGTTCGATCAGATCGCTTACCATCTGCGGTGGATCAGCTACCCGAGGCGGAAAAGGTTTCGTTAGGCCACTTCTCGGAAGCCAGTTATGATGCCAAATTCCGGTCGTTGCTCCAGCGCCAATACGCCTGATGATGCCATGGTTCAATACATTTCTTCCATCTATAATAGCTCGCCAGACTTGCGATGGATGGGGGCCTAACTCCGCCTCCAATAAGGTCGTCACTGGGTAGTAGACTGCCTTGAGAATGCGAGCACTTAGGGAGTCCGGTTCTTGTAAAAGACGTCAAGCCTGTCTTGACAGTAGTGCAACGTTGAAAATCTCAAGATCCCTAAAACCCAGCCCCCCATATCCTTCGGCCTTGTCATGACATCCCACGAGACCCAACATGGCTTCCTTCTTCCTTGTTTGCTGCCCCACCAAAACTGTCGTATAATGGATGTTACACTCTCGCAAACTCCTCTAGGAAGTCTAAAGCAAGACATTGAAAACAATGGGATCGCTTGTGCGACCGACTTGATGAGGACTTCCTTTCCACCAACCGAAAGCATTTTCTGCATCCATCCTCTTACTTTCTCCCACACTCTGTCTCGAAGGTACTTGAACGTGCCTTTTTTTGAGTGACCGACCTCCGTTGGCAGCCCTAAGTATCTGTCACTCAAAGATTCATTATGGACATTTAGTCTTTGCATGACACCTTGCTTAAGAGAATCTGGACAACCTCTGCTAAAGAAAACAGAAGATTTTTCATGATTTATTCTCTGTCCCGAGGCTCCACAATAAGTATCCAACAGGTTTGATACCAACTCTGCTCCCTCCACACTTGACTTAAAAAGCAACAGGCTATCGTCTGCAAACAATAGATGGCTAACAGTTGGGGCTGTAGGGGCCACCTTGATGCCACCAAACGCAGACGACTGAGAACTGGACTTCAAAAGGCATGACAGGCCCTCTGTTGCAAGTAAGAAAAGGTAGGGGGAGATCGGATCTCCCTGTCGAATACCCCTTGAGGGTTTAAACTGCTCTAGCTTTTCACCATTCAACAACACAGAAAATGATATTGATTTCACCATCCCCATGATAATGTCCACCCAAGCAGACGAGAAACCTAGCTTGAGCATTATGGCCTGAAGATAATCCCACTCCAAGCGATCATATGCTTTCATCATATCAAGTTTCAGTGCACAACTGCTATTGGTTTTTGATCGGTTCCTCTTCATGAAATGCAAACACTCGTACGCACATATAATGTTATCGGATATCAATCTGCCGGGAATGAATGCTGACTGTTCTTCAGAAATAATGTCAGGTAGTATGACCTTCAGCCTATTAGCTAAGACTTTTCAGGCAATTTTATAGAGCACGTTACAAATGCTAATAGGTCTAAATTGAGAGAGGTGGGTCGGTCTTGTTACCTTGGGGATCAGAACTAAGACAGTGTCATTAATTGCCTCTGCACTCTCCTCTCCCTTTATAATCCTGAGAACCACTTCTGTCACCTCGTCCCCACAAATATCCCAATGGCGCTGGTAAAAATGTGCGGGGAAACCATCCGGGCCGGGTGCCTTTGTTGCGAACATTTGGAAGAGCGCTGCCTTGACCTCATTACTAGTATACGGAGCACACAACTCCTCATTCATAGCCGGCGTTACCCTCGCAGGGACATGCATAAGAACCTCCTCCATCCCGGTCACACCCTCGGTGGTGTATAAGGACTTGTAGAAATCTGTCACCATAATTCTCAGTTCAGCCGGATCATCTGTGATCACTCCTAGGGAGTTTTGCAAGGCCTTGATCATATTTCGTTTCCGCCTCATGCTGGCGCTCATATGGAAGAATTTTGTATTTCTATCTCCCGATGACAACCACTGCAAACGCGACCTCTGGCGCCACATTAATTCCTCGCGATGGTAAAGCTCCACCAGCTTCTCATTAATCTTCAACTCAATGTGAGTAGGCTCTGTCGTGCTGGGTCGCTCCGGAGCTGCTCTAACTGACATTTAGCTTGTTTAATTTGCTTTCGCACGCTCCCAAAAGTATCCTTACCCCAAACAGCAAGATCCTTCGAGATTGAGAGCAGCTTGTCCCGAAAATCTCCAACTCCATACCCCGGCGCCACCGCATTCCATCTTGAGATGATCCGCATTCCATCTTGAGATGATCGTGTCTCGCCACTCCTCATGTGATTCCCACATCACTTCGTACCGAAACTGTTGGTTTGATCGTTGCTGTTGCGAGTCCGTCTCCAGCAAGATAGGCCCATGATCTGAAGACGCGGACATGATGTGGCTAACGTGTGCTAGCGGGAACCTTGCCATCCAACTCGGCGTTGCTAGTGCGCGATCAAGGCGAACACGCGTGTACGAGCCACCCCTCACCTTCTTCTCAAACGTCCAAAAGCGGCCCTGATAGCCCAGATCCATCAACATGCAAATAACAACAGTGTCTCGGAAGGCTTGAATTTGTGCATTACTACGATTAGCAGCTCCTTGATGTTCTTCCGGACGTAGAACTTCATTGAAATCCCCCATGCAGAGCCATGGAAGGTCATTCAAAAATGATAAACCTTTCATCAGATCCCAAGTTTGGCTCCTCAAATGAGTTTGAGCCTCACCATATACAAAGGTCAACCTCCAAGGATCTTGGCCAGCCTCCTGAATCCTAGCATCAATGTGATAGACGGGGTCACCCAAAATCTAAACATCTATAGTGTTATTCCAGAAAATACCCATACCTCCACTTCTCCCTTGGCTATCAATAGCATATGCATGATCATATCCCAATGTGTTTGCAAAAGCTTCAACCCGCACACCACTTATCTGTGTTTCAACAATGCATAACACGTCAGGGGCAAACTTCCTCGCGAACTCGCGAAGTTCTCGAACTGCCGCCGGTTTGCCCGCGCCACGGCAGTTCCAACATAGGGCACTCATTGGGCTCGGCGGCGCTCCTCGAAGGAGCCCGCCAAATTCTTCACGGCCGAAATCGATCCATTTGAACCATCATCATCTACCTTAGACCTCTTCGGGTCTCTCTGGGGAGGAGGACTTGACAGATTGCTTCCAACAGGCACAATCGCTAGCTGCATGCCACTAGCGGTGTCAGGTGGCATACCAACAGAAGCTAAGCCGCTCTTGTGTTTCTCTTGTCTGTCTTGTCTCTTCCTGTTGAAGTCATCAGTGTCCATCTCGCTAGCCACTTCTGCTGGTTCATATGATTGATGCCCACGCCCTGTTCCAGAACCATACATGCTGACAAAATCCTCCCGATCTTGTGATCGGCCTCCGTTTGATCTGCCTCCGGATCGGCCACCGCGGCGACCGCCACGACGACCCCGGCCCTCACATTTTTCCATTTTTTGTAGTATGTTTTCTGTAATATATATTTAAAATATTTTAAAGTATATAAAAAAGTAAAAAACAGAAGAAAAAAAGATAGAAAAATGTCTTGGTGCCCTTGGTGATGAGACTTGTTGAGTCCAAAAGACTCATCCTTGCCACAACGACACCAGCTGCATGTACTGGTTCAGGTAAAGCTTGGCTCTAAGGCGAGAGTGTGGTACATTTAGTGTGGTACATTTTACATTGAGTTCTTATTCGGCGAATAGTAAAGATCATGATTGCGGTTGGCAGCCGAGGATTACAGGGTGGACGTCATTTATTTATCTCGCCTCTTAGGTAACATTTGCTTCTTTCATACTCGGACCTAGGGGTGGACGCGGTCCGGGCCGGTCCGGTCCCTGACCGAGCCTTGCTTTGGACCGGCCGTGGCCGGTCCGGACCGGACCGGACCGAGATGTCCAGCGAGCCGTTTTTTCTGGACCGGACCGTGTGAGCGTCAGCTCGGTTAGGCCCGAGAGGACCGAATGGACCGGCTGGTCATGTTGCCTGGGAGTCTGTTTTTGTTGTGTTTAGCTGCTGTGTAGGCACCTTTTGATTCTGGAAAGCAAATGAAGCAAACAGAGGACAGAGGAGGAGATCGTCATGCAAAATGATCAGTTTACGGCTCCAACTGACGAAACTGTATTGTCTGACGAAACTGAAGAAAACTTTATTGTCTGACGAAACTGAATTCTAACAACTTACGGCTATATCTGACGAAAATGTATTGTACGCGAGACCTGCTGCAGCTGCTCCTTCATCTCCATAGCGTCCACGGCAGGGGAGATGGCGACAGTCGACGACGACGGGCAGGTGCAGCGCTCCCTCCTCTACTCCTCCACTACTCATTTCCCCGCGTGCAGGTGCAGACGAGAAGGTGTTGGTCGACGAGACTAAGGGGAGAGACAAGATGGCGGAAAGTGGAGGAGGTGCAGGTGGTCAACGACGGCAACGGCGGGTCGGCGCCGGCGGAGGCGGCGCTCCCACCCTCCTGCAGCTGTATGGTGGGCAGCGGCGGCGCGGCGGCGCCGGGATCGGATGCGGAGGCGGCGTCGGGATTGAGCGACCGAACGAACAGAGTGCGACTGCGTGTGTTGGGCTGTGCCTTTTCTCGGTCCGACCGAGCGGACCGGTCAAAGCCCGGACCGGACCGACGTTTTCTCAGGCCTAATTTGACGGCCCGGACCGGCTGATTTCTTTACCGGGCCAGGACCGAGCGGGCCACGAGCGGGCCGAAAAGCCCGCTCGGTACGTCCACCCTGAGTCGGACCCGTGTTTCTTCCGCTGCATTAATGATGTAATGTTGGGTCATGTTGACCTCTTTTTTTTTGCTAAACGGGTGAATGGTGTTATATTATGATATTGGCATATGTTTTCCCTATTGTTTCAGTCGTATTTAAACTCTTCTATTCACGAGTAGTTATATTTGGTGTGATGTTCACTTTGTACACCGGCATATGACAATAAATGTATGATATGAAGTCATATGTTGGGGAGACAAATATGCGCTTCTAGCCTCAGCGAGGATTGCAAAGTCTTGGTGAGGACAAGGACCACATATTGAGTGTTACACATACTTTACTAGTTCCTCACTAGGAGAACTGGTCCAAATAAAATGACATGAAAAATTACACACTTCAATAGGAACACAACTTCCTTGACAACTCCTACAAGTTGAGTCAATACTTTCTCCATCTTCTTATGTTCTTTGCTAACATTTTTGCTTTTGTCTGTTGACTTCTCTAGTTTTCACACTTGTTTCTTCTCTGCCTCCTCAAACTTGGAAATTCCATCCTTCGTAATCTCATCCAGTCGCGGAGACAGGGGGTGCCAGCCAGGGCCCTGCCCCCCCCCCCTAACATCTGTGATTTAGGCCTAATATATGAATAGTAGCAGTGATTTTCTTTGCTAAAATGGGTGTTTTTGATGGATTGGCCCACCCCAACGAGGTTTAACAATACTTGGCCCTCCTCATCCTATTTTTCTGGCTCCGCCACTGATCTCATCTCATGCGACTAGTGCACCAACATCCAATAGACCTCTCTTGATCAAAAGATCAATGTGTTATTTCTTCCCAAAACCAAAACTTGCAACCTTTTTGCATAACATTAAGCATACAATGAGCTCAAATTGCTTTGAAACCAAAGAAAAATCACACGAAATTGCACTCATATTTTCCATTTCACACTTGTAGAAAACCCTTCCGAGATGTTCTTCAGTCTTTGAGACCAGAAGCAGCACCAGCTGCCAACACTCATCACGATTGGAGTAAATTGAATAAAACCACCACTTTGAAGGCTAGGTTTGCGAAAAACACTAGGATACAGATTCGCTGCAGAAAGCACCACGTCTTGCGTAATTCTTTTGCAAAAACCACTGATCGGCGGATCGGGCCACGTTAAGTGAGTTTATGACAGGTGGGGCCTGTTTTCTGCTTACGTGGCAAAACACTTTAGGCTAAATGCGAAAAAGTCCCCCAGATTCCTCTCCCTACTTCCCAGGCCCATCCCGATCCCAACCGCTGTCGCCCCTCCCGACCACGACCACTGTCACCCCTCCCGACCCCGACCACCGTCGCCCTCCCGACCCCAGCCACCACCCGTCCCGACCCCGGACGAGGAAGAGGCCCATCTTCTCCATTGCTGCATCGAGGGCAAGGCAGAGGATCCTGGTCGTGGCCCGTCCCTCCCCCTCCACCCTCCCCCCCCCCACCCGCCGCCGCCTGGAGCGGTCTTCTGCCATGCGCCATCAACGGAGCTGGCGAGGATCCCCCACCCCTTCCTCCACCGGGCGCCGTCGTCGTGCCCCCAACCGGATCGGGGCACATCAGCCTTCACTGTCCCCGCCCCGCAGCGGATCTGGCAGGAATGCCCTGATAAGCTTGGTGTGGTGAGCGCGTGGGGCTACAGCGGGAGGACGACGACCGGAGCAGCAGGGGCAGCCTGCCGTTCCTCGACACTCCGGCGACTGCGACGATGGCAAGCACATAAGGGAGCACGACGGGAGCGGCGTCCTCGAGCCACCGCCGGAACGCCTCCATGGCCGGGACGAGCTCGTGGGCCTTGCTTGCGGCCGTGGCAATGCACTGGACGAGTGGCCAAAAGCCGGCGACAACTTTTTGTACCCACCGCCGGCGACGACAGATCGAGGCTGATGCCGACGACGGCGTTCTGCACGCACCGCCAATCTGTTGTAGAACGAGAAGCGGGGCTAATTGCATTTTTTATTTTTGATTTAGGGGTGTGTATGTAAAATTCTAGGGTCTAGTTTGTAATTTCAGATTAAAACCCATCTGGCACAAAAAGTTCTGCCACGTAGGCAAAAAACAGGCCCCACCTGTCATAAACTCACTTAACAGAGCCAAATCCGCAGATCAGTGGTTTTTGCAAAAGAATTACACAAGACGTGGTACTTTCTGTAGCATATTTGTATCCTAGTGTTTTTCGCAAACCTAGCCCTCAAAGTGGTGGTTTTATGCAATTTACTCTCACGATTGAGGATCGGCAGAGGCAAATCGATGAGTTGCTGGACGAGGGCTTAGTCTGGCCGACCGGCGGACGAGGATGTGCCGTTAGTCGGACGAACATCGAGATGTGATCGCCGAGAGGAGTAAGACATACCGCGAGGCGGCGTAGTGGCCTACGTGCGCCAAAACCAGCAACATCAGCGACATGCGTAGATGCGTTGATTCCGGCGGCGTTGATGACTAGCGACCGAATTGAAGTGGGCAGAGGAGCGACACGTGCTACAGGGTGTTGGCGGTGAGGCGTGGTGGCCGACGAAGGCAAGGAGGGTGGCGCTAGAGTGGAAGCGGCCGAGCGAGGAGACTGGCGGGTGCGGGGTGTGGGGAAATTTTATCCTGAGAACGAGCTGCGGCCGAGCAAATATAAGCAGTGACTGAAGCGGCGAGTAATTTTTTTGAGTTAAACCGGATGTGTGATTAGAATGAAAATTTCAAGGAATTAACCAGTTTTGAGGGATCAGCTAGAGATGCTTAGAATGAGATGATAAAAAAGCAAAGTTGTTTGACTGCACGAAACGCACAACTTTTACTGTTTGAGTTCATCGAACGGTTTTCTGAGTCAAAAACTGGTGTCAACATCTCACTCACTCTCTTTCTCTCTCTCTCTCTCACGAATTGTTCCTCCACGTAATACAACAAATCCTGACGTGGACATCTTAGCTACGGTCCAATTAACCTGGAGCGTTTGGAACGCCATAAGTTGAACCTTCCGTCTACTCGCAAGCCTCCGTCAAAGTCACTAAATGGACTTGCCGTGTGCTCAAGCATCCCGTGTGGAAGGAGGGAGGTCGCAGGCACGTGAATTCAGAAGCTTCTTCCGCATAGAAGCTTCTTGCGACATCTTGTTGGGAATTTTTTCAGACAAGTTGATCCGTATTTGTGTGATTGGGGGAACAATATGCTTATGTGGCATGACCTGTGGGCCTGGTACTCCCTCCATCTCAAAATTTTTGTTTAGAGCATCTTCAACAGGTGCCCAAAAACAGCTCCGCTCGCTAAAAATTTAATTTTTTAGACGCCGAACATCTCCAACAGATGTTGTAAAATATTGCGCGTGCTAAAAAGTTGTAGGC
Organism: Aegilops umbellulata; assembly: GCA_032464435.1. Taxonomy (NCBI): domain Eukaryota; kingdom Viridiplantae; phylum Streptophyta; class Magnoliopsida; order Poales; family Poaceae; genus Aegilops; species Aegilops umbellulata. The sequence goes on along the minus strand of CP136059.1, from coordinate 482,025,055 downwards.
ATGCGCTGAAAAACGCTATCGTGCGCACAGTGGCGGAGCCAGGATTCGAGTATAGGGGGGGGGGGGCGAGTACGTATATTGGTCTAATCTCATTGATAATTACTCGTCGCTCCTACTCAAATTGTCTAAAACTGTCTATCGTTGGGGGGGGGGGGGGGCAGGCCCCTGCTCGTCCCCCTGGCTCCGCCCCTGCGTGCGCAGCATATTTTGGGCTCCGGATTGCGCGCGCTTCACAATTTGCACAGCGTGCTTTTTTGGGTGCGTGTTTTTGGGCGTCTGCTAAAGCAATGTTGGTCCCGACGCATTAAAAGTGCAACGGTGGCGCGCTATAAATTTTATTGGGGGCGAATTTTTTGTGCGGCTATTGGAGTTCTCTCAGATTTGTCTAAATACGGATGTATCAAGTCACGTTTTAGTATTAGATAGATCCGTCAGTGGCGGAGGCACGAGGGGGGCCAGCAGGGGCCCCGGCCCTCCCCAATATTAGTCACTTCTTTGTATTTTGGGCGTGAACAGTAATTTTTTTGTTATGTTTTCTTAATCGGGCCCCCCTCAAGATCATAAATTTACGATTTCTGCCTCCGCCACTGATATCCGTGTCTAGACAAATTTAAGATAAGAATTTTGAGACAGATGGAGTATCTTGTTGGGAAGTTTTCATCACCGTCGGCCACTACTTCTCAAATTCTTTTTACTCTCGGCCTCTACATTCTATTACCCATACTATGCAATTTGCTGAGTACTCCGTGCTCTTGCTTATACAAGCGACAATAGGTTCATGTCATTTCGGGTGCATTTGCACCCAATAAAGGACAGACCCAGTGCATAGAAGCTCCCACACAAGGTGGGGTCTGGGGAGGGATTATAGGAACCTAGTCTTACCCCTGGAAAGTGCAATGCAGAGAGGCTGGTTCGAACCCAGGACTTCTTGGCACAAGTGGGGAGGACTTCACCACTGCGCCAGGCCTGCCCTCTGCATTTGCACCCAATACTTCTAAAAAAAGTAGGTGAGGGAAACAAGAAGTTGTTGACCATGGGCAGCCAATAATTCTAAACACACGGACATCTACGAGGGTTTTACGGAGTTTCCTTCACACCTAATCACTGCCCCTTACGGGGATGGGGCCCCCTACTTTATTTGATCCAATCAAAAGATCCCAGTTAGGCCTCTCCGTTGATCCTGTACTAGCCCTGCCTGTGTGTGTAGCAAAGCCAGCCAGTGCAGAAAGCAAGCAACTGCCTAAAAAGGATGTCTTCGTTCTGCGACCACACTCCCGATGCTCGCTCGACAAGCTAGAGGCTATCCACCATGAGGTGGCGACAGAGCGCGCGCATTTGGCTCATGAAGGGATTATCGGTTTGTGTAACGAGGGAACATGTGGAGATGCAACGGTCCATAGGGTTGGGCAACTCTTGGTAGCACGGCCCCGAACAGAAGAAAACCCCTCCCGGGTCGCTTCCGCCAGAGCGACTCCGGAGGCGCCCCATCTCGATCCCGCTGGGCCTCCTCCTCCCCGCTCTCTGATCCTGGCCGGCGCCACCGCCCATGCCGGCGGTGGTGGCGGCACCCTTCTTGTCAAAGGATGGAGGGCAGGGGAGTGCATCGCGGCAGCGCACCATGGGCAGTGGTGGGGCGGTGGCGGTGGTGCAAGGCGGCACGGTCTTGGGGGCCGGGGCCTGGAGCCGGAATGGCGAGGTGGAGGCGCGCGGTGCGCCGTTCCTGCATCGATCTCCGGCGATGCAGGTAGCGATCCGATCTCGAGCGGTTCCCAACCCTTTCGAGGAGGATCGATCTTGGCCGACTGGGCCTGTTCCGGGTGTAGTACTGCGGGGCTTCGAAGGTGTTGCGGCCGTCCTCTCCTCTGCTACTCTGATCGGCGGCGTGGGGCCTGTTGATTTTGCTCGACTAAGGAGGCGGTCCTAGCGCTCTTCTCGCTTCACGGCAACATCCTGCATGACCAGTCCTCCTGGATCTCATCATCGACGTGTTCTGGAACTGCAGCCGAAGATCTTGCCCAGGATATTTGGATCGGATAGTTTTCGGTCGTTCACGTCCATTTCAGCCTACGAGGTTTCATGAGGGCGTGGTGCGAAGCTCTGTTGTTTGTTGCCATCATGGGACATGTCGGCTTCTCGATTTCTATGGTGTTGACAGCTATGGAGAAGGTCATGGTGGCTGAGATCGGAGGATCAGTTAGACGGACAGGGTCTTGATGGCGATGGAGTCAGCCAGGTGTCAGATAACTCTCAGGAGCAGCAGTGATAAAGTGGGGGCGGCAGCACTGGCGGATTTCATTTTTGGCGGTGCTCTTCGGGTGCCGAGTTGTGACTTTCAGGGTGAAAACCTAAGTTCTGGCCTTCATTGGTTGTGCCTGGTGATTGCCTTGCTTAGGAATTGTTTTGAGAGCGTGGACTTTCTCCAGGGTGAAAACCTAAGATCTTGGATCGGGCAGCGACGGCGCTTGTGCATTGTTTCCTTGTTGGAGGCGTTGTTTTGGGAGACCTTTTATGTTTTGAGGTGTTGTATTAGGTGGTGGTATGTGTGCCGCTGTTGAGAGGAGTCGATCACTGTGGCGGGACTTTTTTGCTTTCTTTTTATTTTCTCCTTTGGCCGTGTGCATCCTGAATGTCTTTTGACGTCTTGTAGGTGCAGAGTAGGGTGTAATTGGTATCTTCATGATATTGATATATTCCCCTTTAAAAAAAATGTGGAGATGGAACGATGCATGTGCAATGAGAGACTACGTGAACTATGTAACTGTATCAGATGCTCAGCGAAGGCCACAGTGCAACCAAGGAAACCATCTTGAACCTCAGCAAAGGACATGAATAAGATTGAAAGGAACATTGGAGACAATCTAGACATCAGCGAAATATGCTACACGAAGGTCCCTTACCTAATGTCATGGCTGAGTTGCCAAAAGTGGCACCGTGCTACCATGAACAGGTGCTTTCTCCCTAGCACAACTCAAAGCCCCATAGCAGCATGTAGGCGCAAGAAGGTGAGGATGATGACAGCTAAGCAAAGGAAGTTATGCACATGTAAGCTATGGGTGAATGCTTTATCATACTGATTGTTCATTCTATTCACGTACATCTCTAGAAATTTACGACGATGGCACCAGCCAGTTCCTCCATATTGTTCCTCTGTGTAATAAGAATTAATGGGCAACATTTTTCTGTGTATAGAATGGAGTGAGCAATATGTGTGCATCTCCTTGAAAAGAAATAATTGCATGTATGGGTAGTTTCCTTTGGTCACCAGACTCACCACTATAAGACTCCCAGTTTTTGCAGTCACGGAAGGATGATGCTGTCTATTCCATGGGCCAATGGAGAATTCATTTCAGTGTATAGTATTAGGTGCCTGCACCATGGAAATCTCAGCTCCAAGACAGGGTATTGAAGTCTCTTGAAAAGATTATATTACAAGTACAATGATTTACGATATATGTTGTTGAAGTAGGATTTTCTATCATAGCTAGCTTACCACAGAACTAGTTAAGGTTTTCGACGGGGTAAAAGTTCCTAAAAATTCTGTAAAAATCCTGAAACAACACATTTATAATATAACATGATTCAATGGAGGGATTATAAAACTGTATGTGTCCTGGACATAACAAAAAGCAAATGTACGTGATTTATGAGCTGCTCTAGGCAGTTGACTTGCTTTTTTTTTCACTGGCCAGTGGCCACTGAGTAGACGGACGGATAGCTACGTAGACAAGGAGTGATCAATTTTTCAGAATAATAACGAGGTCGATTTTAGAAACAGTCTAACAGACAGAGAGACGACTGACTTGCTGGGTCGTAGACACGGCAATACGCGTACCCGTACGCCCCTTGACATGACATGTTGCCCAACTTGCACTCGAGAGGACCCGGCCCGGCCCTATAGATATGATACTCACACCCTATGAACTGTAGGGGGATTCAAGCAAAGCAGTAGTCACCAGCAGGCCAGTGTTCCTCCTCGATCTAGCCCTCTTCTTCCCTTTTCATCTCTTGCATCAACAAGTCTTACTGAGTTGGATTATATGTTTATGTGTTCAGTGTGGTGATTACTACCCCTCGGCGGCGAGGTAGGCAACCGCCCACACCGACCGTCGTGGAGCACAACGAGGTATGTGTCTCTCACTCTCTGCTTATCATCCGTTCCATTGGTGTTCCTCGGGGTCTTGCTAACCTAAAATTGTGCTAGCTAGCTTGATCGCCTCGAGATGATGGTTGACCCAGTGAGCCTGGTGGGCATGATCCTAACGATGGTGCCACTGATCGCAAGGGCCGCGGATACGGCACAGCAGAACAAGAAGAAGTGCCGGGAGCTGGCCCAACGCGCGGGCACTCTGGCCAACGTACTGCCCAACTACACATACGCGGCGGCCAACGACCAGGACACGGCGAGAGTGCTGCACACGCTCAAGGAGGCCCTGGACGAAGCGCGCACGCTCATCCACTCCTGCCAAACTAGAAGCATGTTCAATATATTCTCCCGTAGCCGGAAGGCCTCCGAATTAGACGCCGTTAATGGAAAGATCAACCAGTGCATCTACGACCTCAATTTCATCAGAAACGGTCGCACAAATCACGTAGCAGCAGCTGGCCCAGTCCCACTCCCAGCTCAAACTTGTGACCACGGCTCCTACTATCAGTATCAGGCACAAGGAGTCGGAGGTGCCTCCAGCAGCGCCTGTGTTGGATACCCCCCGCCTCAGCACGCTCCCGTCAATGCTCACTGGACTCCGGCTCCGGCTCCCTACCATGCTTGTCCAGCAGCCCCCTCGGCCTCGGGTTATAATCCATCTTCCCTTCGGACCTTATTTCCAACCGTCAGCAAGGTCTTTGACAGTATGTGTAATGGATTCCGCTAGTGCTCGTCGTTGCATCTGGGGTGCTATTATCTTTCTGGATGACAAATATGTACCCATTTGTGCACTTAATTTGTGCAGAGACTATGCATGATAAATCATTTGTTCGCAGCAAATATATATATGGTTGTAAAACATAGGGTTTGGGAAACTGGCTTGACACCCTAAATGGGGTGTGGCTATCTCATTATATAGACGTACCAAGAGGTACAATACAAGGTGTATACAAACTACGTATATACAGTCTAACACCTCCCTCAATCTTAACTATGGCCTGAAGTACAAAGTAAAGTTAAGATTGCGCCTACAACCTACAAACTGTGGTTGTGAAAGAGGCTTCGTGAAGATGTCAGCAAGTTGATCCTTTGAGGAGATGAACTTGATACAGAGTAGTTTCTGTGCAACACGTTCCCGAACAAAGTGATAATCAACCTCGATGTGTTTCGTCCGAGCATGAAACACCGGATTAGACGAAAGATATGTGGCACCGATGTTATCACACCAAAGAACTGGAGGATGACCTGGAGAGATTCTCAACTCCCTCAATAAGGACTGTACCCATATGATCTCAGCGGTAGCATCAGCAATTGCCTTATACTCAGCTTCAGTACTGCTGCGAGACACGGTGGCTTGCTTGCGAGCATTCCAGACGATCAATTTGGGACCAAAGAACACTGCGTATCGCCGATCATCAGGACGTCCAGCCCAATCCGCATAAAAAAAAACCGAAAGTTGACAAGACGGTGCAGACTGAAGGAGCAAACCATACGAGGCAGTGGAAGAGATATACCGCAGAATACGCTTCACTGCCGAGAAATGAGATGTACGAGGTGCATGAAGATACTGACATACACGGTTAACTGCATAAGAGACATCAGGCCTGGTGATAGTGAGGTATTGCAGACCGCCAACAAGACTGCGATACTCAGTAGCGTCATCAGGGGAAAGAGGATCTCCATCAAGGGCAGACAACCGATCAGTCGCAGACATCAGAGTGATAGCATGTTTGCAGTTGAGCATGCTAGCACGACGCAACAAGTCCAAAGAATACTTCTTCTGAGTCAGAGTCAACCCAGCAGAAGACCGTGACACCTCCAGACCAAGGAAGTAATGTAGAGCACCTAAATCCTTGATAGCAAAATCCTCACTTAACGCAGTCACAAGGCGATCAGCAGCAGCATCAGAGGAACTGACGAGGATGATATCATCAACATAAACCAATAGATACATCGTAACCTCAGAACGCTGAAGGAGGAACAGTGACGTGTCGGTAGTGGAGGGAACAAACCCAAGAGCCCGGAGAACAGAACCGAGGCGTGCATGCGACGCACGAGGAGCCTGTTTAAGTCCATACAATGCCTTGACCAAACGACAGAGATGATGAGGACGCGTAGGATCAACAAAACCCGGTGGCTGACGCATATAAACCTCTTCCTCCGGAACTCCATGTAGGAAGGCATTCTGCACATCAAGCTGACGAGGAGACCACCCGCGAGTAACAGCAAGAGACAACAGCATATGAGTGGTGGTAGGCTTGATAACTGGACTGAACATGTCTTCATAATCAAGACCATACCTCTGCTTGAAGCCCTTGGCAACCAGCCATGCCTTGTAGCGTTCAATAGAATCGTGTGCATGTCGTTTTACTTTAAACACCCATTTGAAATCGATGATGTTGATGCCAGAGCCCGGAGGAACAAGTTGCCAAGTGCCATTTTTCAGCAAAGCCTAAAATTCCTGCTCCATTGTTGCACGCCAGTGAGGAATACCCAACGCGGCCTGAAAGTGACGCGGCTCGGCCGTCGGATCTGCAGCAGCATGAGCCATGCAAGCGGCAAGCCACGCAACAGTCCCGCCTGTACGTTCCTTTGGACAAAAAATACCAGACCGGCTGCGTGTGTGGGGACGAAGAACAACCGCAGCAGGCATCGCCAGCAACTCTGGGCTTGCCATAGGAGATGAAGGCGAGGCCAACCCTGACCCCGAGCTGGACGAGCCAGAGTCGTCTGGCTCAGAGGCAGGCGACGTGGCCGAGGCGGGGCTGCCTAGTCCATCCGGTGACGAGGTCGGATCACGAGGAGCCGAGGGGGCCGAGGCGGGGCTGCTCGGCGCAGCTGAAGAAGCCGATGGGCTGCCTGCCGCTAGGCCGGGCGAAGGCGACGCCCGCGGGTTGACCCCGTCAGCAGGCCCAGGCGAAGTGGCCACCGGGCCAGGCGAGCCGGGCGAGTCGGGCGAGGCCAACGCTCGCGGGGTAGCTGCGGGTGCAGTCGGCACACGTGGAGCCGGTGCGGGTGCGTCGGGCTGGCGGGCACAACCCGCCATGCATGAGCCATGCGTGGGATCGACGTGCCCATCGTGAGTGGTGTCCATAGCTTCATCATCAAGGAGTTCTAGACGAGCACCACGTTCAGTACCTGCAGCATGGTTAGGAAGCAACACAGGAGCATTTGCAACATCCACAAATTGGTCAGGCGAAGGTGTGGTAGAAGAAACGTCTGGCATAGGAGTGATAGAGTTGTTCAGAAGTGCATGAAAGGGGAACACATTCTCATCAAATACAACGTCACGAGAAATGTAGACGCGATTGGTGGGAACATGTAGGCACTTGTACCCTTTGTTAAGGGAACTATACCCAAGGAAAACACACTTTCTCAACCGAAACTCTAGTTTATGTTTGTTATACGGACCCAAATGAGGCCAACATGCACACCCGAAGACTTTGAGAAAGGTGTAGTCTGGGATTTCATTAAGGAAGAGTTCAAGCGGAGTTTTCATATTCAGTAGTCATGAGGGCAGCCTATTGATAAAAAAACAGGCAGCGGAGAAGGCATCACTCCAGAACCTAAAAGGAACGGAGGCATAAGCTAATAAAGTAATGCCAGTTTCTACAAGATGACGATGCTTACGTTCAGCGGTCCCATTCTGCTGATGTGTATGAGGACAAGACACACGATGTGTGATCCCAAGTTTGTTAAAAAATGAGTTGAGGTTGTGATATTCACCCCCCCCCCCAGTCGGTTTGAACATGAATAATTTTCTGGCTAAGGAGAGGCTCAACATGTGCTTGAAATTGTATAAAAACATCAAACACATCAGACTTTTTCTTAATAACATAAAGCCAGGTAAACCGACTATAAGCATCAATGAAACTGACATAATAATTGTGGCCGCTAACAAACGTTTGGGCATGACCCCATACATCAGAAAACACAAGCTCAAGAGGATGTTTCACAACACGACTAGACTCTGAAAACGGAAGTTGATGACTCTTGCCCTGCTGACAGGCATCACAAATAGTTTCAGCAGTTTTATTTGACACAACCGGTAGTTCATGATGATGCAACACATGACAAACTATAGGAGCAGCAGGATGACCAAGGCGCGCATGCCAATGTGTAGATGACACACGAACACCGTTGAATGCCTGAGGAGAAAACTGCATAGGAGGTGCGGTTGGCACATCAAGTGCATACAAGCCACGGCGAAGACGACCGCTAAGCAGAACGACCCTCCTGTCCCGATCCTTGATAAAGAAACGAAAAGGGTGAAAGTCAACAAGGACATTATTATCACGAGTAAGTTGTGGAACAGACAACAAACTACGCGAAGCAGTGGAATACGAAGAACATTAGAGAGATGCAGATTTCGGGAATTGTGTGCAAGAAGTGATGCCTGACCAACATGGGAGATGCGCATACCTGCTCCATTGGCGGTGTGCACCTAATCATGGCCGCGATATGGCTCCTGAGTGGAGAGCTTGCCCATGTCGTTGGTGAGGTGGTTCGTAGCTCCCGTGTCCATGTACCATGTAGGATCAATAGAGTAGGATGGAGTGCGTCCGTGCTAATGACCCGTCACAACGGCTGCAGCCTGCTTATCATTCCCTTTGCCATTGTTGCCCAGGCCAAGGAAGTCTTGCTTGTAGCGTCTATGTCAGCAACAGGCGAGGTGATGATCTATGCCACATAGCTGATAGGCCCGAGGAGCGCCACAGCTAGAACAACAAGCAACCGGGCGACTCCCGCCAGTGATGGTCAGCGCGTTGCCCCGTGAGGCCTGCTGCGAGGAAGGCGCCGGTTTGCCACCTGATGGTGATGACTTCTGAGGTTTGCCGCGAGTAGCAGCGCTGGCATAGACAAAGCTGGGGGAGACACGTCGCGCCTTGATGCGCTGCTCACGGCCAAGGAGGCGCGCATAGAGCTCGCGACGCGGGAGCGGATCCTCACGACCATGGACGTTCTCAATGAGATTGTCATAGTCATCATCGAGCCCGTTAAGCACAAAAGTGGTGAAGTCCTCGTCCTGAAGCGGCTGACCAACAGAGGCCAACGTGTCGACGAGGCTCGTCAGCTTGTTGAAGTACTCAGTGATGCTGAGATCACCAAGTTTGGTCTCGCCTAGCTTGATGCGTATAGCATGCGCACGCGCCTGAGACTGAGAGGTGAAGCTAGTGTGGAGTGCCGCCCACGCCTTCCTGGATGTAGCGGCGAAGATGACCATCGAAGAAACGCTCGAGGTGAGGGAAGACTGGATGGCGGAGAGGATGGCCTGATCTTGCGCCACCCACGTATGGTACGCCGGATGTTGAGGGGGCGGGCACGGGATGGATGCGTCGACATAGCCCTCCAAGTAGCGGCTGCGCAGTAGAGGCAAGACCTGAGCACGCCATGACAGTTAGTTGTCCGGCGCGAGCTTCACCGGCGGCAGGTGCGAGAAATAAAACGGCGAAGGTGCCGCGGCTTGAGCAGTGCATGCCTGCATCAGTGGTGCATAGAGATCCATCGATGGAGCCGCCTCTGCATGAGGAACAATCGTCGAGTAGGGGCCATAGGCGAGGGGACCGGCGATGGGCGACGAGGAAGAGCCATGAGGAACAGCGGCCAAGGCGCCATGGCTGGGCGCTACAGGGGCGCCATACGGCGAGGCGGCCGCGGCCCCATAGGGCTGCTGATGCGGCACCGGGTAGTGGTGATGCTGCGGCACCTGGTAGTGTTGATGCTGCGGCACTGGGTAGGGTTGCGACGGCGGCGGCACATCGTAAGCCGGCACCGGCCACGAGGACGACGGCGGCGGCGGCGCACCATAGGATCACGCAGGAGCGTCGTACGAAGGGAAGCCAGCGCCAGGGTTCGGCGGAGAAGGCGCGCCATAGGCCGGCGGCGCTGCGATCTCGGCCAAGGCGATCAAATCGTCCGAGGTGCCCGACGCGTTGGAGGATCCTGGCAGCGGCAGGGCACCATAGGTCGCTGCGAGGGGCCGAGAGGCGAGGAAGGGCGACATCGGAGTGAGGGCCGGCACGGCGGCGGTCGCAGGAGCTGTCATGGTTCTAAGTTTGACAGTAGAATAGGGGGGTAGGAATGTAGAGGCTGTTGGGGAACGTAGTAATTTCAAAAAATTTCCTACGCACACGCAAGATCATGGTGATGCATAGCAACGAGAGGGGAGAGTGTTGTCTACGTACCCTCGTAGACCGAAGCGGAAGCGTTGACGCAACGTAGAGGAAGTAGTCGTACGTAGGGATGGCAGTTTTGCCCATGGGTATGGGTACCCGCGGGTACCCTACCCGAAAACAATGGGCATGGGCATGACTTGGAAAGATATTGTACCCACCGGTAATGGGTATCCATACCCGCAAAATTTATGGGTAGGGCATGGGTATTCAATTGCGCCCATGGGTGTAACGCCCTCGATGCGGCTATATCTCCCACGTGTCGAGGCACGACTTAGAGGCATAACCGCATTGAAAGCATTGTCGCAAGTGAGGTAATCTTCACACAATCCATGTAATAAATAAAGGGGAAAGATACATAGTTGGCTTACAATCGCCACTTCACACAAGTACATAAATAACATCCATCAAACAGATTACACTCAAGGTCCGACTACGGTACCAAAATGAAAGAAGACTACCCCAAATGCTAAACAGATCCCCGGATCACCCAACTGGGCTCCACTACTGATCGTCTGGAAAAGAAACATAGTAACGGCCACGTTCCTCGTGGAACTCCCAAGTGAGCTCGGACGCGTCATCTGCACTGACATCGTTGGTACCTGCAACTGAGGTGATAATATCTGTGAGTCACGGGGACTCAGCAATCTCACACCCGCGAGATCAAGACTATTTAAGCTTAAAGGTGGGAAAGGGGTTTGTGAGGTGGACCTGCAGCAAGCGACTAGCATATGGTGGCTACAACGCAAAAGAGAGCGAGAAGAGAAGGCAAAGCACGGTCGAGAAACTAGAAGTGATCAAGAAGTGATCCTGAACAACCTACGTCAGGCATAACTCCAACAACCGTGTTCACTTCCCGGACCCCGCCGAGAAGAGACCATCACGGTTACACACGCGGTTGATGTGTTTTAGTTAAGGTCAACTTCGGGTTTTCTACAACCGGACATCAACAAATTCCCATCTGCCTCATAACCGCGGGCACGGCTTTCGAAAGATAAAACCCTGCAGGGGTGTCCCAACTTAGCCCATGATAAGCTCTCACGGTCAACGAAGGATATTCCTTTTACTGGGAAGACCCGATCAATCTCGGAATCCCGGACTACAAGACTTTTCGGCAGCAATAAAACAAGTCCAGCAAAGCCGCCCGATTGTGCCGACAAATCCTGATAGGAGCTGCACATATCTCGGTCTCAGGGCACATCCGGATGAGCAGTCCGTACAACTAAAACCAGCCCTCGAGTTGCCCCGAGGTGGCGCTGCAAAGGGCTCTAGTTTGGACCAGCAATCGAAGGAGAACTGGCCCGGGGGTTTAAAATAAAGATGACCCTTGAGTCTGCAGAACCCAAGGGAAAAAGGCTAGGTGGCGAATGGTAAAACCAATGTTGGGCCTTGCTGGAAAAGTCTCATTCAAAGCGAACTGTCAAGGGGGTCCCATAAATCACCCAACCGTGTAAGGAACGCAAACTCCGGGAACATAACACCGGTATGACGGAAACTAGGGTGGCAAGAGTGGAACAAAACACCAGGCATAAGGCCGAGCCTTCCACCCTTTACCAAGTATATAGATGCATTAATTAAATAAGCGGTATTGTGATATCCCAACAAGTAAACATGTTCCAACAAGGAACAACAAGATCATGTCCCAACAAGGAACAAACTTCATTTTCACCTGCAACTAGCAACGCTATAAGAGGGGCTGAGCAAAGCAGTAACATAGCCAAACAACGGTTTGCTAGGACATGGATGGTTAGGGGCTGACATGGCAATATAGGAGGCATGATATAGCAAGTGGTGGGTATCGCAGCATGGGCATAGCAAAAGAGCGAGCAATCTAGCAAGCAAAGATAGACGTGATTTCGAGGGTATGGTCATCTTGCCTGCAAGGTTCTCAGAGTTGTCGAAAGCTTGGTCCTCGAAAGCGTTCTCAACGGAATCCTCGTTCACGTACTCGTATCCCGGCTCTACCCAAGACAAGAGAACAAGCAAAGGAACCAATATCAACCACGATGCAATGCGCAAGCAACATGATGCAAAACATGGCATGACTTGCAAGAGGTGATATGCAATGCGTATGCATGCTCCGGAAGGACAAGGATGAACAGGGCATAATCTTGGCAAACCAAGCATGCCACTGGATAGATGAGGTGATTTCGGTTGAAATCGATATAAAGATCACCGGAATCGGATGCATGGTTTGCAAATGGCAAGCAATACAAGAATGACACGAAACTGTCATAAACAGCATGATGCTACTTAGCAAGCAACAAATAATTAAGCTACTACACCGAAACATGGCGACAAAGCATATTACAGTAATCTACTCAAGATGCTCGACAAAAGATGAACACTGAGCTACGGCTTAATCACATCATAATAGGTCCAAACAAGCATGGCAAAAGTGCAAAAGATAACAGGTTCACAGACTTAGTGAAATTAACAACATAGCAGAAAACTAACATCAGGATGACATGTTCAGAGCAACTAAACAAGATGCTACAGGTTCAGAACATAGCAAAGTAAGGCATGGCATGAATATACTCAAGGCACTTGACAAAAGTCCTTTACTGACCATAAGACAAAAAGGATCAGGAAATAAGATTACACCCATGACAATTAAGCAAGTTTCGTTACAGGTTTCAGACTTAGTAGAAAACTGGACATGGCAGAAAACTGTTAACGACTAGGCATGTTTGTGAGCTCGATGCACTCACTACAAAGCATTTCATGATAAACTAAGCATACATACATCAAGAAGACATGGCATAGTAAATAGACATGGCAAGAATACCATCATATCATGCAAGGATCAACTACACCAAGCTTGGCAATATCGGATAACACGTAAACAATCTGCCAGCAACATTTTGAAGCAAAAGTAGAGCTCGATTGACTCAAGCTATGGCCCTCCATAATTGCAAACAAAAGCATGTATGGATATAGCAAATACTCAAGTTCAAAACTCCCTTACTGATCATGCTCAAATTATGCATAGATCTCTCAGAAACAACATGAATACATGGCATAAAAATAACAGCAGTCAGGGACTTAGTGAAATCACTAAGTCTCTGGAATCAGCAACATCAAGAGACCTAGTTTGCATGCTTGTGCTAATCACCACATAGATCATAAAAATACATGGCAAAAATCTCTGGAAAGGTAACATGGCATACTACAAAACTCATGTAGGACTCAACTTCATAGGAGGTACACATCAATCATGGCAAAAATGACAAAAGTGCATGTTCAGATAAGATTCAGCCACTAACATCAACTAGCCCTCTTCTAACAGCAATTCGGGCATCAATATGACCTCAAATGAAAATGAAGCAATGAAACAAAATGATGTACTCTTCGATACGAACAATCTGACACATTATACGCGCAAAACGGAACTGCGGATGCAAAGTTATGGCACTGGGAACATGGCATGATGATAAGAAATCATGAGGACTTAGAAATAAAACGAGGGGGAAAGGTCAACCCGTGTAGATCTAGGGTTTCCGGCGCGCAACCCGAGGCGGCGGCGCGGCTCGCCGGGGTTGGTCGTCGGGGAGGCGGAGGCGGCGGCCGGCGAGGTTGGGGACGCGGGATCCGGTCCGGCCCGACCGGATCCGTGGCGGACGGCGGCGAGGGAGCTCCGGCGCGCGCGGGTAGCTCCGGGGCGAGTCGCGGGCGGCAGCGGCGGCCGGGCGGCGGCAGCGGCGGCCGGGAGGCGGCGGCGGTCGATGAGATCCGCGGCGGGGCGAGGCGGCGGCGCGGACGGGGGAGGAGGCGCTGGGCGCGGGCGGCGACGGCCTGGGCCGCGCGGGCGGCGGCGGGCTTCGGCGGGCGGCGGCGGCGATGCGCCACGTGGCGCGCAGCGGTTGGCTGGGCGGGCGGCGGCGGACGTGTCCGGCGCCGGGCGGACGCGTCCGGCGCGCGGAGGACGAAGGGAGCTAGGGTTAGGGTGGATTTGCCCGTGATTTGAGGAGGGGAAGGCCTTTTTATAGATAGGAGGAGCTAGGAGGCTCCAAACGGAGTGCGGTTTTCGCCCACGCGATCGTGATCGAACGGCGGAGGACATGGGAGTGACTTAGATGGGTTATTGGGCTGTTTTGAAGGGGTGTTGGGCTGCAACACACACGAGGCCTTCACGGTTACACGGTTAACCGTTGGAGTACCAAACGAACTCCGATTGACCCGAAACTTGACAGGCGGTCTTCCGGTGCTATACCGAGGCCACATGTCAAACCTCGGTCCCATTCCGAGAATGTTTAATACCCGCACACGAAGAAATGTAGAAGGGGACGCCGGGAGACATAGAAGCGCCGGATTGCAAAACGGACAACGGGAAAGATGCTCGGATTTATGAGACGAACACGTATGCGAATGCGATGCACATGATGACATGATATGAAATGCATGACGTGACCAAAAAGCAAAATGGAGAGAACCCAACCACGGAGGGAATATCATAACACATAGCCGGGAATGGCAATAGTTGGATTACAAATATGGCAAGTTACATCTGGGGCGTTACAACACACCACCACTACGAGAGGATCTCGTCCCGAGATCTAGGACTGAAAGAACTCCGGATACTCGGAACGTAGGTGGTCTTCACGCTCCCAGGTGGCTTCTCGGTCTGAATGATGTGACCATTTCACTTTGAGGAATTTGATTGACTTGTTGCGAGTCTTGCGCTCAGTTGTCTCAAGAATGGCAACTGGATGCTCATGATAGGACAAATCTTCTTGAAGATCAATCTCTTCGAAGTTGATGGTGCGCTCAGGCGTCTTGAAGCACTTGCGAAGCTGTGACACGTGGAAGACATCGTGCACATTTGCAAAGTTGGAGGGAAGCTCGAGTTGATAGGCGAGATCGCCTCGTTTCCCGATGATCTTGAAGGGACCCACGTATCGCGGAGCAAGTTTCCCCTTGATACCGAAGCGACGAGTTCCTTTCATTGGCGAGACACGGAGGTAAACATGGACTCCGATCTCGAATGCCACATCTCGGTGTTTGCTGTCGTAATAGCTCTTCTGGCGCGACTGCGCGGCTCTGAGGTTCTCACGAATCACCTTGCACATAGCCTCAGCCTCTGAGATCAAATCATTGCCGAGCAATTGGCGTTCACCGGTTTCAGACCAGTTGAGAGGAGTACGGCACTTTCTGCCATAGAGAATCTCGAATGGGGCTTTGCCCGAGCTGGCTTGAAAGCTGTTGTTGTAAGAGAATTCAGCATAAGGAAGACAATCCTCCCACTTCATGCCGAAAGAGATAACACAAGCTCTGAGCATATCTTCAAGAATTTGGTTGACACGCTCGACTTGTCCACTAGTCTGAGGGTGGAAAGCTGTGCTGAAGCGAATATTGGTGCCCATGGCCGTCTGAAAAGAATCCCAAAATTTGGAGGTAAAGATGCTGCCACGGTCCGAAGAGATCAATTGTGGAATGCCGTGCAAAGAGACAATTCTGGAGGTGTAGAGATCTGCCAGCTGCGCTGCTGTGATAGACTCTTTGATAGGAAGAAAATGAGCCACTTTGGTGAGCTTGTCGATGACGACGAAGATAGCATCATTTCCACGCTTGGACTTCGGAAAACCAGTCACGAAGTCCATTTCGATATGATCAAACTTCCATTCTGGAATAGCAAGAGGTTGGAGAAGACCAGATGGTCGTTGGTGTTCTGCTTTCACCCTTCTGCAGACATCACACTCATTCACGAATTGAGCGATCTCACGCTTCATTCGAGTCCACCAATACGACTGCTTGAGGTCATGGTACATCTTCGAACTTCCAGGATGAATTGACAGGAGAGAGTTGTGCGCTTCGTTCATAATGACTTTACGAAGATCACCCTTTGGAACCACGATCCGGTCCTCGAAGAAAAGAGTATCTCTGTCATCAACTCGATAGCACTTGTATTTGGGGATGCTCTTTTCAATACCACGTTTCACCTTCTTCACCATGGTATCCAACAATTGTGCCTCACGAATCTGATCTTCCAAAGTAGGAGAGACAATGAGGTTGACAAGAACACCTTGAGGAACAACTTGGAGATTCAACTTGCGAAAAGCCTCACAGAGATCCGGTTGAAAAGGCTTGAGGATTAAGCTGTTGCAGTAAGCCTTCCTGCTCAAAGCGTCTGCAATCACATTAGCCTTGCCTGGAGTATATTCAATACTCGGATTATACTCTTGAATCATTTCGACCCATCGAGTTTGCCTGAGGTTGAGATGAGGCTGAGTGAAGATATACTTGAGACTCTTGTGATCGGTGAAGATGTCCACTTTCCTTCCCAACAGGAGATGTCTCCATGTTATTAGTGCGTGGACAACTGCCGCCAACTCAAGATCATGAGTGGGGTAGTTCCTTTCATTGGGCTTCAACTGGCGAGAGGTATAGGCAACAACTTTCTTCTCTTGCATTAACACAGCACCGAGGCCCTGGAGAGAAGCATCACAGAATACTTCATAAGGCTTGGATTCATCAGGAGGAGTCAGAACTGGAGCAGTGACAAGTTTCTCTTTGAGAGTGTTGAAAGCAACGTCACACTCAGGAGACCAGACATATTTCACATGCTTCTGGAGGAGGTTGGAAAGAGGCTTTGCAATCTTAGAGAAATTCTCAACGAATCTTCTGCAGTAGCTTGCAAGTCCAAGAAAACTGCGAAGCTGCTTGACATTCTGAGGAGGATTCCAATTCAAAACTGCAGACACCCTCTCTGGATTAACAGCAATGCCCTTGGCAGAGATGATATGGCCAAGATAAAGAACTTCATCAAGCCAGAATTCACATTTGGAGAACTTCGCATATAATTGATACTCTCTGAGCTTGTCGAGTACCAATCGCAAATGTTTGGCATGATCCTTCTTATTCTTGGAGAAGACCAAAATATCATCGAGATAGACCAAGACAAATTCGTTGATGTAGGGGTTGAAGATGAAATTCATCAAGCGAGTGAAATACGGAGGAGCATTGACAAGGCCGAATGACATGACAGTATATTCATAAGAACCAAAGCTTGTTCTGAATGCTGTCTTGGGAATATCTTCTTCACGAATGCGAATCTGATGATAACCCTTACGAAGATCAAGCTTGGAGAACACCTTAGCACCTTTGAGTTGCTCAAATAGCTCATTGATGTTGGGAAGTGGGTACTTGTTCTTGATAGTCTTCTTGTTCAATGGACGGTAATCGACGCAAAGTCGGTCCGTGCCATCCTTCTTCTTGACAAAAAGAACACCACAACCCCAAGGAGAAGAACTCGGTCTAATCAGACCCAGACGTTCTTGTTTATCGAGTTGAATCTTCAATTCCTTGAGCTCATCTGGTCCAAGCTTGTAAGGACGCTTGCAAACGGGTTCCGTGCCAGGCGCAAGATCAATAACGAATTCAACTGGCCAACGGGGAGGCATACCCGGAAGCTCTTCTGGAAAAACATCTTGGTACTCACAAACGACTGGAATCTGAGAGATAGCCTCCATTTCACCCATCTCATTGAGAGAAAACAACCGAATGGTATCATCACGAGAAGCATAGATGATCACATCGTTCGAAGTGTGAGTCAATTTGATTTCCCTGGCAGCACACTCAAGCTGAGCCTTGTGTTTAGAAAGCCAGTCCATCCCGAGAATGAGATCAATATCAGAATCACCAAGCACCATTGGAGAAGATAGAAATTTATAGTCGCCCATCTTGATGGAAACATCCGGAACCGAAACTCGAGAAGTCAATTGCTTACCCGGGGACACAATAGACAAAGGTCTCGGCAAAACTTGAGTAACGAAATCATGCTTAGATGCAAAAGGTCTTGAGATGAAACAATGTGATGCACCAGTATCAAATAAGACTTTGGCAGGAATATCATTAACAGGAAGATTACCCATGATCACTTCAGAAGACTCCTCTGCTTGAGCTGCATTCAACATGTTCACCTTGGCATGCTTAGGATTATGCTTGACCACTGCATTGCTGGAAGATTTCACAGGAGGAAGAGGCGGAAGGCGCCTCTGGTTGAAGCACTTGTTCGCATAGTGACCCTTCTGCTGGCATTTGTTACAAGTCACCTCTGATAGCGGACGATGGTAAGGAGCACTTGGCCTTGGAGTTTGGTTCTGAGACTTGTTCTGATAGCCAGGGTTGGGTGGGTGGGAAGATCCACGACCACTTGAATTCTTCTGCTGATAAGGCTGACGGAACGGAGGAGGAGGAGGCAACCAGAACTTCTGTTGCTTAGCTGCCACAAGTGAGGAAGAAGAAGACTGGACTGCGTCTCTGACTCTCTTCTTAGATGCCTCACACTTGAGCTGAGCAGCTTCTTGTTTCAGTGCCATGTTGTAGAATTCATCATACTTTAATGGCTCGAAAAGCATGAGAGCAAGTTGCAGATCTTCTCTGAGACCACGCCTGAATTGGTAGATCATACTCTTCTCATCAGGGATGTCTTGCCTTGCAAAACGAGAGAGCTTCTGGAACTGAGTGTTGTATTGATAGACAGTCATGTTTCCTTGCTTGAGATTGCGGAATTCCTCACGCTTAAGCTCAACAACACTTTCTGGAATGTGGTGTGCTTTGAAGTCACGGCGGAAATCATCCCAAGTGATCACACGACCTCCTCTGGAATCTTTGTATTGCTGGAACCACTCAGCAGCTTGATCTTTGAGTTGAAAAGAGGCAAACTTGACAAAGTCCTCAGGTCTGACATTGCTGCACTCGAAATGCTTGCTGATGTCCACGAGCCAATCATCTGCGTCTGTGGCCTCGACACAGTAGCTGAAGGTCTTTGGATGATTAGCAAGCAACTGGTTCAGTGAAGCGAAGTGCGGCTGATTGTTGCCTTGGCCTTGATTCTCTTGATTAGCTTGCCCTTGGTTGCGATCTTGCAAGAGCTGAATCAGAATCTGAGCATTGGCATTTGTGGCAGTCATCAAGGCTTGCCATGCTTCCGGAGGCGGAGGTGGTGGCGGAGGGTTAGCCTGATTCCCGTCATTGCGTTCCGGATTCTGACGCGTTGGTGGAGCCATCCTGAAGAGGTTGACATCCATTAGCATCTTGACAGAGATATATTGAAGCTGAATCAAAGGAACGAAATTGCAACATATAGTCTTCACAATTAACATTCGAACGAGAATGAACGAATGAATTCCAATGTAAATCATCACACTTCCAAAGCTGAGAAGCCACTTAGAACATGGTAAGGAATAAAATCAACAAGGTACGGAAGTGAACAAATACTTGGTAAGGATTACCCAATCACAAACCAAATATCTGCGGAAGAAATACTAAAGCTACAAGAATTCCCACTTATAAAGTCCCGAAACTTTCTGGTTATGCAATCAGGTGTTGGGGATACAGGGGAAGCATAATATCTCACCCAAACTAGCAAATCCTACAACCAGCTGTATCCATCCTTCAACACATAACCAAGAAACCTTCGGAAATCGTCTACCTCAACCTTCGAAAACACATCCGTTATACAAGTCATGGCAATACCCCTGCACTCGCCACAGTACTGGTCTATCAGGGTTATCTCACCAACAACTGTACAAAAGAGATTTTCGATGTCGGCGTACTAAACTCAGGTATTCCAAAACCGCAACGATAAAATTATGACGACAACACCTCGGAGCTCAACTCCCCGGGACACTTCCACAACCCCTAAATGTCAGGAGGCAACCAAGACAATGTTGTCATCATAAAACCATCGGAACGATTGTAATATACCCGCGTGATCCTAATTTTTTTTTTGTGAAATTTGAGAAGAGAAAAGTCAACAGTAACGCCCCGGACACACCCGCCGGTGGTCGTTACTCCTGGCGGGATCTAGACTGGCCCCCACAGATCAATACTAGTCTTTTCTGCGCACTTTGTCCTCACTCGTGCGCACCCGGGAGCAACTTCCCGGTCGGTCACCCATCCTGACACTACTCCAAGCTGAGCACGCTTAACTTTGGAGTTCTGTCCGAATGGGCTCCCGGAAAAGAAGGAATTCCTTATTGGTATGAGTAGTCTATCATCCCTAATAAGCCAGGCTATCACATACACCCCCACTCAGAGGAACCGACGTCCTCGTCGGGCCACAGGAACGTTCCCTCTTGGCACAAACGTCTGTGCTTCCAGTCCGGTACATGTGCCATGCCGGGTGCCACGACGGGTCACAAACGTCATGAACAACATGACCACGCACCTGTCCGCAACCATCCGTGTAACCGCGAGGGTCGGCTCTGATACCAACTTGTAACGCCCCGGACACACCCGCCGGTGGTCGTTACTCCTGGCGGGATCTAGACTGGCCCCCACAGATCAATACTAGTCTTTTCTGCGCACTTTGTGCTCACTCGGGAGCAACTTCCCGGTCGGTCACCCATCCTGACACTACTCCAAGCTGAGCACGCTTAACTTTGGAGTTCTGTCCGAATGGGCTCCCGGAAAAGAAGGAATTCCTTATTGGTATGAGTAGTCTATCATCCCTAATAAGCCAGGCTATCACAATGGGTAACCCAATGGATACCCAAAGAAATTAATAAATCCAAATTATTCCTATGACATGTGGGGTAAGCATCTAACTCCTATGGCCCAACCCTAAATCTTGTATTCTCTAAACCAGCCATAGGTCATAGGCCTGCAATTGCCTGCTCGACACTCCTCTGATGTCCTATGTAACTTCTTGAAACAATGAAATCTTGACTCATCGCCATCGGACTCCTCTAAACTCTCGATCCAGTGACCCCCAATTCCAGCAGCTCATTCCCACTATGTCGGGCATCCACCAACCGCTGCTCATAATCCCTTGATGCCTCCAAGAAGCCACCTATCGGAGGAAACTATGTTGGTGCCATAATGACCGCCCATATCACTTGAATTTAAGAGTCATTTCTCTAAAAAAATAAAAATTTAAATGCTATATATGGTATCCAATGGATACCCATTGGGTACAGGACACCCGATGGGTATGGGCATGGGTATCAATTTATGCCCATGGGTATTGAAGTGGGTGGGTATAGAAACTTTCTATGGGTATGGGTTTGGGCAGAAGGAGGTTGTACCCGCCCATACCCTACCCATTGCCATCCCTAGTCGTACGTCTTCCCGATCCGGCCGATCCAAGCACCGTTACTCCGGCACCTCCGAGTTCTTGGCACACATTCAGCTCGATGACGCACCCCTAGCTCCGATCCAGCAAAGCTTCGGGGAGGAGTTCCGTCAGCACGACGGCGTGGTGACAATCTTGATGTTCTACCGGCGCAGGGCTTCGCCTAAGCACTGCAACGATATATTCGAGGTGGAATATGGTGGAGGGGGGCACCGCACACGGCTAAGGAACGATCACGAAGATCAACTTGTGTGTTCATGGGGTGCCCCCTGCCCCTGTATATAAAGGAGCAAGGGAGGGAGGAGGCCGGCCCTAGGTTTGGGCGCGCCAGGGGAGTCCTACTCCCACCGGGAGTAGGATTCCATCTTTCCTAGTCCAACTAGGTCAAGGGGGGGGGAAAGAGGGGAAGAGGGGAAGGAAGGGAGAGAGGGGCCGCGCCCCAAACCCCTTGTCCAATTCGGACTGGGCTTGGGAGGGGCGCGCGCCACCTCCTGGTCCTTCCCACTAAGGCCCATCAAGGCCCATTGCTTCTTCCTCGTATTCCCGTAACTCCCCGGTACCTCCGAAAATACCCGAACCACTCAGAACCTTTCCAAACTCCGAATATAGTCGTCCAATATATCGATCTTTACGTCTCGACCATTTCGAGACTCCTCGTCATGTCCCCGATCCCATCCGGGACTCCGAACTCCTTCGGTACATCAAAACTCATAAACTCATTATATAACTGTCATCGAAACCTTAAGCGTGCGGACCCTACGGTTCGAGAACAATGTAGACATGACCGAGACACGTCTCCGGTCAATAACCAATAGCGGGACCTGGATGCCCATATTGGCTCCTACATATTCTACGAAGATCTTTATCGGTCAGACCGCATAACAACATACGTTGTTCCCTTTGTCATCGGTATGTTACTTACCCGAGATTCGATCGTCGGTATCCAATACCTAGTTCAATCTCGTTACCGGCAAGTCTCTTTACTCGTTCCGTAATACATCATCTCGCAACTAACTCATTAGTCGCAATGCTTGCAAGGCTTATGTGATGTGCATTACCGAGAGGGCCCAGATATACCTCTCCGACAATCGGAGTGACAAATCCTACTCTCGAAATACGCCAACCCAACATCTACCTTTGGAGACACCTGTAGTACTCCTTTATAATCACCCAGTTACGTTGTGACGTTTGGTAGCACCCAAAGTGTTCCTCCGGCAAACGGGAGTTGCATAATCTCATAGTCAAAGGAACATGTATAAGTCATGAAGAAAGCAATAGCAACATACTAAACGATCGGGTGCTAAGCTAATGAAATGGGTCATGTCAATCAGATCATTCAACTAATGATGTGACCTTGTTAATCAAATAACAACTCTTTGTCTATGGTTAGGAAACATAACCATCTTTGATTAACGAGCTAGTCAAGTAGAGGCATACTAGTGACACTCTGTTTGTCTATGTATTCACACATGTATTATGTTTCCGGTTAATACAATTCTAGCATGAATAATAAACATTTATCATGATATATAAGCAAATAAATAATAACTTTATTATTGCCTCTAGGGCATATTTCCTTCAGAGGCAAGATCCTAGCTATGGAGAAGTCATACACGCAAGGTTTACGAGTTCAGGCCCTTCTCGGAAGAAGTAATTGCCCTTTGTCTCGGAGCCCTGAGGCGGTCGACTGGATTATATGCGTGTGAGCTACAGGGGGTGCGAACCCTTGTAACCGAGGAGGGGGTGGCTTATATAGAGTGCGCCAGGACCCCAGTTCCCCTCCGTTACACAGGGTTCATTGTACATTAAGAGGGGGTGTTACTGGTAACGCCAGCTATAAAGATATATAATGACCATAAAGCTATGACTTAATTCCCGACGGTTGCAGAGCGGAGCAGCTTTAGACCTTCTGGTGGTCGAGTGGTTGTCTACACGGTCGAGTGTCTTCAATACCATCAAGTGGAACATTGCCTCATGGTCGAGTGGATGATGATTCTTCTTTAGTTGTTTCTGGTTCTTTTAGGGGTGTCCTTGGGAAGGGTATCTTGGACAGGTCCATGACCCTACCCTAGGTACATAACTCCATCATTAGCCCCCAAATGGATCAGGGTTTGAGTGGGAAGGAGTTGAGGACACTCCCGACTCATTCTTTATACTATAAGTATACTTTGTTCTAGATCGATGAACTGAGGTGACGACACCAACTTCTTTTTCAGTCGCCTTGATCCATTATTTAGTTTTTGTCGAGTGAGTTTCTTTACTTGAAGAGCTCCGAGTGGCGGTGTGGAGGAGATCTTCCGTCTGACAAGTTGTTCTGCTGTCCACGGATTTCACGAGATTTGAATTTCGGGAAGTGCGCGGGGCGGAGGAGGCCGCAGTAATCGGATGGGATAAGGCAGGTTCTCCTCGATCCCCGCGCCACCTTTTTCGCCACGTATCGCACACGCGACTGTTGCGGGATTTGACAGGATCGCCCGGGCCTACAAGTCAGTCACTCGGAAGTAACCTCATATAAGGCACCGGGCCGGGGTTTTTGAACGGTGCGTTCCCATTTCCTCCCCTCCTCCTCAGACTTCTCCGTTGTGCTCGCTCTCGCCCCAGTGCCGCTGCTCCGTGCGCGTCTCGCCAGCGACAATGGGGAAAGAGAAGACGGTGGCTCTGGAGCGGGCGAACAAGGCGACGGCGAAGGCCAAGGCGAAGAAGTCCAGTCGGGGCGGATCTTCCTTAAGATCCATTTGCGAGTGGTTCGGCTTTCTTTTTCCTAAGCAAGGACGGAGCCGTCGAGTGAGGATTGGTTGAGCGTGCTTTCGCTGCTCGTGGTGGAGTACTCTTTAAATTATTCGCTCTATTATTGCCTCAGGATGTGATCGGGATTAAGCCGCGTGTCGATACCCGGGGGGCCGGACTCAAGGGATTCATTCTTTTTCGCACTAATGGAGGACATGAATTCTGGGCAAGACCTTAAGCAATCAGGGTTAAGCTAGCTCATTGCCTGAAAGTGGAGCTCGTATTATACACCTTGACCCCCACCTTTTTTGAATCCTTCCTCCATATATATTGTTATATAAGATAAGTCCCATAACTGCCTCATTCAGATCGATTCCAGTCGCCGCTACGGTCACATCAATCCGTTATGGCTCGGACCCTCTTAGCAGCTGGATCCTTCGGGAAGCCATTGATGACAGCTAATGTTACTAAAAGCTTAGATGAAGAAAGAGCTTCTGAGCGAAGGCTTGTTGGCTTTGGTTGTTGGCGTGGATTATCTTGTTAAGCTCTGCAGAGATGGTGAGCGTGAAGAAAGGACACTACCATCAAAGAAAGACAGCTCTCAAATGGATTTGCTGGTCTATCCATCCAGTTTATTCTTTTGGGGTTGTGTGTGGGACTTTCCTCTTGATGTGGAAAAATAGGCTCTTAGGGCATATGCTGCCTTTACCGGAAAAGAAAGTCAACGGACTTCATGGACGAGGAGGTGGAGGATGAATGGTATGGCTTGCTCACTTGCTTAAAAACTTATTTTCAAAAATAGAGGGTTGGCCTGCCGCGGGGCTGGATACAGGGCGACTGGATCCGCTCAACGATTCGTCAGGAGGACATCGACGACTTGGCTGATGGAGGGCTGATTCCTCCTGGATCGGTGTGGCTTCCGGGGGAGGAGACCGAGCCGCGACCTCGGGAGGGTGAGCGCGTTCTCCTCACCACCCATGTCGACCGTGGGTTTTCTTTGCCTCCCCACCTTTTCTTTCGGGGATTTTTGAATTTCTTTGGGGCGCAACTCCACCACTTCACTCCCAACACAATCGTGTATCTTGCCGCTTTCGTGTCCTTATGCGAGAATTTCTTGGGTTATCGACCTCATTGGAGTCTTTTCAAGCACATTTTCACCTGTCGCTCCCAGACGGTGAAAAAGGCCAATCCGAGTGACGAGAGAACTCAGGTGATCCATATGTGCGGGGGTCCTAGGATTCAGATGAGAGGTAAAAGTGCCTTTCCGGCCATGGTTCTTCCCGACTCGGTCCGTGGATGGCAGTCGACCTGGTTCTACTGCAAGGAGCAGCCGACGCGAGGGCAGTCGACTGGACTTCCTCCTTTATCCATCGACCAAGTGAGGAAGCCCTCCTCTTTGAAGGTGATCCCGGAGGAGAAGGCGCAGGTTAAGGTGCTGGTCGAACGGGTAGTTCAACTTATCTGCGACGGGGTGACTGGTATGGATCTGTTGGAGGTCTTCCTCCGGCGACGCATCCAACCACTTCATGCTCGAGACCATCCGATGTGGATGTATTCCGGCACTAAGGACACCACTCAGATCCACCCGGAGGAGGTCGAGGATGCCACGTTGGAGGGGTGGCTGACGAGCATCATGGGAAACAAAGATAACCCGAGGGGAGCCAGGAGAATTCCTCCACTCGACCAGTCCCACGTACCAGACAAGGTTCAATTCTGAGTTTCTGACTGTAATTTAAATTTAATCGTGCAGTTGTTTATGATTCATCGACTGACTTTTGTTCTGCTTCTTTTCTTCCAGGCCCTTATCGAAATGTACTCAATGCCCAACGGAGAGCAAGAGCAAGAACCAGAGGGGGAGGCAAGCGGCGGCTGGCATTCTGACGGAGAGGGAAACGAGGAGAGAGACGACTCAAGTGGCGAAGAAGAAGTGGAGTCACCTCCTCGCAGGGAGAGGCGATCCAAGCTCGACCAAGACCGGCCGAGCGCCCGTGAAAAGGTGATTGCTCAGACTGGCCAGTCTTCGAAGCGCCCTCGGACGTCTTCACTGGCCCCATCTGAGAAAGCGTCAAAGCAGCCCAAGGTTGTAGTGCAGAAGCCTCAGAAGGCGTTGCCGAAGATTAAGATTGACATCCCCGTCGCTTCTGCATGAGTGTCTCCCTTTGTATTCACTCGACGCCCCGTGCTGTTTATTTTTTCCTTGATTTGACCAGATGAATCTTGGAACTAGCAGCGCTGCTACTTCCGGGACTTCAGCTTACAGGGATGAGGATGAGGCAATGGGGGATGCGGTCACCTCCAATCTGGGTATGATCTCCGTCATTTTGTCCTTATTTGGTCGATTCAACTATAACGTATACCATTGGGCGATGTAAATTTTGGCGACTGATCTTTGAACAACTCCCAACATCATTGACCTCCCTGACGATTATGATGAAGAGCCAGAGAGGCCTTTGACGAGGAAAAATAGGAAAACTCCTGCAGACAAGGCGCCACAGTCGACGCCGATAGAGGAACCAGTCGTTCAGGACGCTGGTGATGCCAATCGGGCTTCTGTTACCTTCGCCGTACCACTGTTGAGTGCCATGCCTTCTTCGTCGACTGCTCAAGATCCTGCCGACCCGCCTTCAGTTTTCGTCACCCATCACGTCCTAGAGGACGAAGTGAATGCTGCCAAAGAAGCCATACGCCAAGCAGGTATTATGATGGAAAAGATGAATATGGTGCGGGATGCCAGTCAGGCTGCCTATGATGCCAGCTCGGCTCTCCAAAGCAATGTTCAGGTTAGCAGCACGTCGACTGACTCTCTTGGCTTGTTCTGTTAGGATATGGTACCTGAAAACTCTTTTTCCAAGGATCTTTGCATCTTTACACCCACTGGGTGTTTCGGCTTGTCACTGAACAAATCCATACGTTGAGCCGAATTTTTTGTTATTGAGATTTTGAACTAGTGGGGCCACGCTGAGTGCACCCACTGGGTGTAGTCCCTGAGACTATGGTGGACTACGTGCAGTCGACTGTAGTCTTGAATTTTTAATCCCTTCACTCGGTCTGGTCGGGCCATGTCGAGTGTAACCTGAACCAGTGGGAGCACTCTAAGTGCACCCACTGGGTATAGTCCCCGAGACCGTGGTCGACTGCTGGCAGTCGACTATGGTCTGAAGAGCTTGTTCGTTGCTGTCCTTCTTCTCTATTTTTGGCACTAGCGTTGAACAGGTCTCGTCGAGTGTAAACTGAACTAGTGGGGGCACGCTAAGTGCACCCACTGGGTGTAGTCCCCGAGACTATGGTGGACTGCGGGCAGTCGACCGTAGTCTTAATATTTATTGTCTTTGTCTTTTTACCTCTGTGAAATAACTCATCCTCTCTGATTGCAGAAATCTTGTGACCTTGGAGCTCGCTTTGCTGAATTGGAAAAGCAGCAAATTCAACTCAACCTTGACCTGGAGTTGGCCAAGTCAGGGCTGCAGAAGGCCAAGGATGACGCCAATGGTAAGGAAGTTTTGTCGACTGGTTTGTCTTAGATCCGGATTTCATTCTGCTCTTCCTGAACCAAGCACCATTTCTTTTCAGAAAAACTGAACCAGGCTCTGGTAAAGAAGGATCAAGATCTAGCTGCTGCACGGAAGAAGGCTGATGACCAAATGGCTCTGGCTGAATAGAAGCTGGCTTCAGTCAGCCAATTGGAGGAAGAGAACGCCAAGATAAAATCTGCCCTGGACGAAGCCAACAAGGAGGTAACCCGCTTGAAGAAGGACAAGGTCAACCTGAACGAGAAGATGGAAGGCATAGCTCGCAGAAGGGATGGTCTGGAAAGCTATCTGAGGAGCCTCGCCAAGAAGATGTTCATCAAGCTTGAAGGTATATACCCTTTCCGACTGGTTTATCCTCACCGATTCAGCGTACGAATATTGACTCATCCTTGGATTGTGCATGCAGAGTTTTGCCGAGACTTCGAGGAGGAGACTGGGCGGATGGAACCAAACTTGGACCCCATCAACTCTCCCATGAAGGATGAAACTGCTATGAACCTGCTCCGACTAGAATCCCGCATCGACGGCGTTGTTGACTATTTGGCTCGACTGAAAGTCGCCACGTCGCAGACCGACACAGCACTTTGGCCAGAGGCAACGCTCCAGAACGACCTCGAGTCTCTGATGACTCGACTTAACGATATTCCTGGTCGAGTGCAGGAGTGGAAGAAGTCTTCTACCCGGTGTGGTGCCGATGTGGCTCTGTCTTTGGTTCGTGTCCATTGCAAAGAGGCGCGAGAAGACAAGCTGGCAGCGATCAAGGTCGCCAACACCAAGAAGCATGATTTCCGATCCTTTATGGAGACTTCCATTGCTGCCGCTACTCGGATCGCCGATGGTGTCGACCTGGACGAGTTTGTCGAGCCTGCCAGCCCTCCTCCCGCGGAGTGAACAAACTTTTATGACTCACCTTAAATTTCCCTCGGAATGCCGAGTGGATTTTGTAACCGTTAAACTCTTTCGGGCTGAATGCCCGAGTACTTTGATCTGCGGTCTGGGACCTTGAAGATTTATCTGAACTTGGTTTATTTCCGAATACGCTTGCATTTGCCTTCGAGTGAACTTTGTTCTTCACTTGGAATAGTCTTTGTGCTTGAGATGCAGCTCTGAGGTGGATAATCCAGTCGACCTACACTTCATCGTTCTTGCAGGTAGGGATGGAGCACGTATTGCAGTCGACCTACACCTCGTCGTCCTTGCGGATCGGGATGGAGCGCACGTTGTACTTGTGGCGTATCTCTGAAGGAGAAGGTAGCGGTCGACCTACACCTCGTCGTCCTTGCGGATCAGGATGGAGCGCACGTTGTACTTGTGGCGTAGCTCCGAAGGAGAAGGTAGCAGTTGACCTGCACCTCGTCGTCCTTGCGGATCGGGATGGAGCGCACGTTGTACTTTTGGCGTAGCTCCAAAGGAGAAGGTAGCAGTCGACCTGCACCTCGTCGTCCTTGCGGATCGGGATGGAGCGCACGTTGTACTTGTGGCGTAGCTCCGAAGGAGAAGGTAGCAGTCGACCTGCACCTCGTCGTCCTTGCGGATCGGGGTGTTTTTCGAACTTAGGCAAGTACTGGACTGCAGCTAAGCCACCGAGTGGGAGGGTTGCTCTCCACTCAGTAGGATTTTTAAACTTAGGCGAGTACTGGGACTGCAGCTAAGCTCCCGAGTGGGAGGATTGCTCTCCACTCGGTAGAATTTTTAAACTTAGGCGAGTACTGGGACTGCAGCTAAGCCTTCGAGTGGGAGGATTGCTCTCCGTTCGGTAGGATATTTTAAACATAGGCGATTACTGGGACTGCAGCTAAGCCTCCGAGTGGGAGGATTGCTCTCCACTCGGTAGGCTTTTTTAAACTTAGGCGAGTACTTGGACTGCAGCTAAGCCCCCGAGTGGGAGGATTGCTCTCCACTCGGTAGGATTTTTTTTAAAACTTAGGCGAGTACTTGGACTGCAGCTAAGCCCCCAAGTGGGAGGATCGCTCTCCACTCGATAGGATTTTCAAATACTTAGGCGAGTACTGGACTGCAGCTAAGCCCCCGAGTGGGAAGACCGCTCTCCACTCGGTAGGATTTTCAAATACTTAGGCGAGTACCGGACTGCAGCTAAGCCCCCGAGTGGGAGGATCGCTCTCCACTCGGTAGGATTTTCAAATACTTAGGCGAGTACTGGACTGCAGCTAAGCCCCCAAGTGGGAAGATCGCTCTCCACTCGGTAGGATTTTCAAATACTTAGGCGAGTACCGGACTGCAGCTAAGCCCCCGAGTGGGAGGATCGCTCTCCATTCGGTAGGATTTTCAAATACTTAGGCGAGTGCTGGACTGCAGCTAAGCCCCCGAGTGGGAGGCTGGCTCACCACTCGGTAGGATTTTCAAATACTTAGGCGAGTACTGTACTGTAGCTAAGCCACCGAGTGGGAGGGTTGCTCTCCACTCGGTAGGATTTTTAAACTTAGGCGAGTACTGGGACTGCTGCTAAGCCCCCGAGTGGGAGGATTGCTCACCACTCGGTAGGATTTTCAAATACTTAGGCGAGTACTGGACTACAACTAAGCCCCCGAGTGGGAGGCATGCTCTCCACTCGGTAGGATTTTCAAATAATTAGGCGAAACGGATTCGCAGCTAAGCCTCCGAGTGAGAGGCCTAGTCGTCACTCGGTATGATTTTTTTTTACAAACTTAGGCGAAACGGATTCGCAGCTAAGCCACCCACTGGGGGATTTCTCATGTAAACAAAAGCAACAACAATCACTGGGAAAATTATAACACTCTTGTCTTTAATAAATAAACTATAGAGGTAGTTCTTATTACATCTCATCCGAGTGAGTACTTAAGTATAAAAGGGGCGGAGCAGGTCCGCATTCCAAGCTCGTGGCTCATCAATCTGGCGATCGATATTGTAAAGATGGTACGCTCCATTGTGGAGAACTCTGGTGACGATGAAGGGGCCTTCCCAAGTAGGAGCGAGCTTGTGTGGTTTCTGTTGATCCACTCGGAGGACCAAGTCTCCTTCTTGTAAGGCTCGACTCTTCACATTTCTGGCATGGAATCGACGCAAGTCTTGCTAATAGATAGTCGATCGGATCATGGCCATCTCACTTTCCTCTTCTAGGAGGTCGACTGCGTCCTGCCGGGCTTGTTCTACTTCATCTTCAGAGTATAGCTCGACTCGGGGTGCGTTATGAAGCAAGTCACTCAGCAGAACTGCTTCAGCTCCATAGACTAGAAAGAATGGAGTTCGTCTAGTTGACCGATTTGGAGTGGTCCTCAATCCCCAAAGAACTGAGGGAAGTTCGTAGACCCATGCGCCTGCTGCGTTCTTGAGATCGCGCATCAGTCGAGGTTTCAGTCCTTTGAGAATTAGGCCGTTTGCTCTTTATGCTTGTCCATTCGACTGGGGGTGAGCGAGTGAAGTGTAGTCGACTCGTGTGCCTTGAGAGGCGCAAAAGGCTCTGAACTTGTCGGAATCGAAGTTTGACCCATTATCAGTGATGATGCTGTGCGGAACTCCATATCTGAATATCAACTCTCTGATGAAACTGATAGCAGTGCAGGCATCAAGATTTTTGATAGGTTTAGCTTCAATCCATTTAGTAAACTTGTCGACTGCCACCAGCACATGAGTGAAGCCGCTCCTGCCAGTTCTCAGTGGTCCAACCATATCCAATCCCCAAACAGCGAAGGGCCAGACGAGTGGAATGGTCTTCAAGGCTGACGCGGGTTTGTGTGACATATTGGAATAGAACTGACATCCTTCACATTCGTCGACTATCTCTTTCGCCATTTCATTTGCTCTTGGCCAGTAAAATCCCGCTCAGTATGCTTTAGCCACAATGGTCCGAGAGGACGCATGATGACCACAGGTCCCCGAGTGGATATCGTCAAGAATTATTTGACCTTCTTCTGGCGTTATACACTTCTGACTGACTCTAGTCGCGCTTTCCCTGTACAACTGTCCCTTTATCACAGTAAAGACCTTGGGTCGACGGACGATCTGTCGAGCCTCTTCTTCATTCCCTGGGAGTTCTTTCCTTAGGATGTACGTGATGTACGGCACCGTCCAGTCGGGAGTGATGACCAAAACTTCCATGATCAGGTCGATCACTGCTGGAACCTCAACTTCAGTCGGATCCGTGGCACTTTTTGGCTGCGGGGCTTCTTCGGTGAAAGGATCCTCTTGAACTGATGGTGTGTGGATGTGTTCCAAAAACACAATGCTGGGAATGGCTTCTCTCTTGGATCCTATTTTTGCCAAATCATCAGCTGCTTGATTTTTCAGTCGGGGTATATGATGAAGCTCTAACCCCTCGAATTTCTTCTCTAGCTTTCTCACTGCATTGCAGTAACCAGTCATGGACGGACTTCTGACGTCCCACTCCTTCATCACTTGATTAACCACCAAATCCGAGTCGCCGTAGACCATGAGGCGACGGACGCCGAGTGAAATGGCCATACGCAACCCATACAAAAGTGCTTCATATTCTGCTTCGTTATTGGAGTAATCAAAGTGAATTTGGAGAACATATCTGAGCTTATCTCCTCGGGGGGGGGGGGGGGGGGGACCAACACTACCCCAGCGCCGGAATCATTCAGCATCTTAGAACCATCAAAGAACATGGTCCAGTGCTCCGAGTGAACTTGAGTCGGCAGTTGCTGTTCAATCCACTCGGCGACGAAATCTGCTATTGCTTGGGACTTGATGGCTTTCTTTGCCTCAAACTTGATATCTAGGGGAAGGAGTTCAATCGCCCATTTTGCCATTCGACCAGTTGCATCTCTGTTGTGCAGAATCTCTGACAATGGAGCGTCGCTGACGACTGTAATGGAATGGTCAGAGAAGTAATGTGCAACCTTCTTCATGGTCATATAAATCCCATATACAAGCTTCTGGTAATGAGGATATCTTTGCTTTGATGGAGTCAAAACTTCAGAAACATAATATACTGGGCGCTGAACTATAAAGGCTTTTCCTTCTTCTTCCCGCTCGACCGTAAGTACTATACTGACAACTTGTCCCGTGGCTGCAATGTAAAGCAGCAAAGGCTCTTTGCTGATTGGGGCAGCAAGCACCGGCTGGGTGGAGAGCAGGTCTTTTAGCTCTGCAAACGCTGCATCAGCTTCAGGAGTCCACTCGAACTTGTCTGACTTCTTCATCAGTCGGTAAAGAGGCAATGCCTTTTCACCGAGACGAGAAATGAATCGACTTAAAGCGGCCAAGCAACCAGTGAGCTTCTGGACATCGTGCACACGCACATGACGTTTCATTCGGAGTATAGTACCAACTTTCTCTGGGTTGGCATCGATTCCTCGTTCGGAAACGAGAAAACCGAGTAACTTTCCGCCAGGAACCCCGAATGTGCACTTTGACGAATTAAGCTTGATATCATACCTCCTGAGGTTGGCAAAAGTTTCAGCAAGGTCAGTCAGCGGGCCGGAACCCTTCTATGACTTGACCATAATATCATCCATGTACGCTTCCACATTCCAACTGATTTGAGTGAGCAAACACTTCTGAATCATCCTCATGAACGTGGCTCCAGAATTCTTTAGGCCGAATGGCATGGTAACATAACAGAAGCACCCGAATGGAGTGATGAAAGCTGTTTTGATCTCGTCGAGTCCATACAGACGGTTCTGATGGTAACCGGAATAGGCGTCTAAAAAAGACAGGCGCTCACATCCCGCAGTTGAGTCGACTATCTGGTCGATGCGGGGGAGAGGAAAATGATCTTTCGGACAGGCCCGATTGATATTTTTGAAGTCAATGCACATGCGAAGTGTCTTGTCCTTCTTGGGGACCATGACAACATTGGCGAGCCACTCGGAGTGGTAAATCTCTCGGATAAACTCTGCTGCTAAGGGCCAAGCCACCTCCTCACCAATGGCCTTTCTCTTTTGGACGGCAGACCATCGAAGATGTTCTTTGACAGGTTTCACCTTTGACACCCAGTGGGTCGACTCGTAGACGGTGCTCAGATAGCCCCCTGGGAACACCTGGCATGTCAGAAGGCTTCCATGCGAAGATGTCCCAGTTCTCATGGAGGAACTGGATGAGTGCGTCTTCCTATTTGGAGTCGAGTGTTGTTGAGATATGAGTCGGAGCAGCATTGGGATCGGTCGTATGAATATGAATCGGCTTTGTCTCACCGGACGACTGAAACGCTGATACCGTAGCGGGCTTCTTGGCTCGGAACAAATCACTCGGGTATGCAGTTTTCTGGTATTCCTGCAGCTCTACCACTGCCATCTGAGCATCGGCGATCTTTGAGCCTTTCTGAAAACACTCTTTCGCTTTCTTCCGATTGCCGGTGACAGTGATCACGCCTTTGGGGCCAGGCATCTTCAATTTAAGGTATACATAACATGGTCGAGCCATGAAACGTGCATATGCTGGCCTCCCCAGAATAGCGTGATAAGCACTCTGGAAATCCACGACTTCAAACATCAACTTTTCTTTGCGGAAATTCTTGGAGTCCCCGAAAACTACATCAAGAGAAATCTAACCGAGTGAATCAGCCTTCTTTCCAGGAATGACTCCATGGAACTCATGTTGCTGGTACTGAGCCTGGACATCGGAATGCCCATCCCTTTCAACGTCTCTGCATACAGTATATTCAGACCACTGCCACCATCCATCAAAACTTTAGTCAGTCGAGTGCCTTCGACAACTGGGTCGACCACCAAAGCTTGCCTCCCAGGGGTGGCTATGCGCGTCGGGTGATCAGACTGGTTGAATGTGATGGCAGTCTGAGACCATTTCAAATAACCGGGTGTCGCCGGAGCGACGATATTCACTTCTCGGTTGATAACTTTCAATCGACTTTTGCTTTCAACATCAGCAAAAATCATCAGGGTGGAATTGACCTCGGGGTATCCATCATCACTATCTTCCTTGTCCTCAACTTTGTCTGACTCCTTTTCCTTATCTTTGGGTTGTTTCCCCTGGAACTGCTGGATGAAGAGCCGACACTGTCGAGTGGTATGTTTCGGGTAAATGAGTTTACCTTCTTCATCTTTCTTTGTGTGAATGTGGCATCGCAAATCCAATACATCATTTTCGTCTTGGTCTTTCACTTTCTTGGGGTTCCAAGGCCCTTTGGGCTTCCCCTTAAACTTTCCTTGAGTCACGGCCAAGGCTTCTCTAGGAGCAGCTGGCTCGGCTTTTCGCTTCCGCTTCCAACTAGAATTTCCTCCTTCGGTTTTATGGACGACTGATTTGTGCTTGCCACTCCGGAGCCGATCCTCTTCTTCACCATTAGCATACTTGGTGGCGATCTGAAGGAAATATGCCCTAGAGGCAATAATAAAGTTATTATTTATTTCCTTATATATCATGATAAATGTTTATTATTCATGCTAGAATTGTATTAACCGGAAACATAATACATGTGTGAATACATAGACAAACAGAGTGTCACTAGTATGCCTCTACTTGACTAGCTCGTTAATCAAAGATGGTTATGTTTCCTAACCATAGACAAAGAGTTGTTATTTGATTAACGAGGTCACATCATTAGTTGAATGATTTGATTGACATGACCCATTTCATTAGCTTAGCACCCGATCGTTTAGTATGTTGCTATTGCTTTCTTCATGACTTATACATGTTCCTTTGACTATGAGATTATGCAACTCCCGTTTGCCGGAGGAACACTTTGGGTGCTACCAAACGTCACAACGTAACTGGGTGATTATAAAGGAGTACTACAGGTGTCTCCAAAGGTAGATGTTGGGTTGGCGTATTTCGAGATTAGGATTTGTCACTCCGATTGTCGGAGAGGTATATCTGGGCCCTCTCGATAATGCACATCACATAAGCCTTGCAAGCATTGCGACTAATGAGTTAGTTGCGAGATGATGTATTACGGAACGAGTAAAGAGACTTGCCGATAACGAGATTGAACTAGGTATTGGATACCGACGATCGAATCTCGGGTAAGTAACATACCGATGACAAAGGGAACAACGTATGTTGTTATGCGGTCTGACCGATAAAGATCTTCGTAGAATATGTAGGAGCCAATATGGGCATCCAGGTCCCGCTATTGGTTATTGACCGGAGATATGTCTTGGTCATGTCTACATTGTTCTCGAACCGTAGGGTCCGCACGCTTAAGGTTTCGATGACAGTTATATTATGAGTTTATGAGTTTTGATGTACCGAAAGAGTTCGGAGTCCCGGATGAGATCGGGGACATGACGAGGAGTCTCGAAATGGTCGATACGTAAAGATCGATATATTGGACGACTATATTCCGAGTTCGGAAAGGTTCCGAGTGATTCGAGTATTTTTCGGAGTACCGGAGAGTTACGGGAATTCGTATTGGGCCTCATTGGGCCATACGGGAAAAGGAGAGAAAGGGCCAAAAGGTGGACGCGCCCCTCCCCTTGCTCTAGTCCGAATTGGACTAGGGAAGGGGGGCGCCCCCTTCCTTCCTTCTCCTTCTCTCTTCCCTTTCCTTCTCTCCTACTCCCCCTACATGGAAGGACTCCTAGTTAGACTAGAAAAGGGGGAATCCTACTCCCGGTGGGAGTAGGACTCCCCTTGGCGCGCCAAACCTAGGGCCGGCCTCCTCCCTCCCTTGCTCCTTTATATACGGGGGCAGGGGGCACCCCATAGACACACAAGTTGATCTTCGTGATCGTTCCTTAGCCGTGTGCGGTGCCCCCCTCCACCATATTCCACCTCGAATATATCGTTGCAGTGCTTAGGCGAAGCCCTGCGCCGGTAGAACATCAAGATTGTCACCACGCCGTCGTGCTGACGGAACTCCTCCCCGAAGCTTTGCTGGATCGGAGCTAGGGGTGCGTCATCGAGCTGAACGTGTGCCAAGAACTCGGAGGTGCCGGAGTAACGGTGCTTGGATCGGTCGGATCGGGAAGACGTACGACTACTTCCTCTACGTTGCGTCAACGCTTCCGCTTCGGTCTACGAGGGTACGTAGACAACACTCTCCCCTCTCGTTGCTATGCATCACCATGATCTTGCGTGTGCGTAGGAAATTTTTTGAAATTACTACGTTCCCTAACAGTGGCATCCGAGCCTAGGTTTTTATGGTTTGATGTTATGCACGAGTAGAACACAAGTGAGTTGTGGACGATATAAGTCATACTGCCTACCAGCATGTCATACTTTGGTTCGGCGGTATTGTTGGATGAAGCGGCCCGAACCGACATTACGCGTACGCTTACGCGAGACTGGTTCTACCGCCGTGCTTTGCACACAGGTGGCTGGCGGGTGTCAGTTTCTCCAACTTTAGTTGAACCGTGTATGGCTACGCCCGATCCTTGAGAAGGTTAAAACGGAGTCTATTTGACAAACTATCGTTGTGGTTTTGATGCGTAGGTGACATTGGTTCTTGCTTAAGCCCGTAGCAGCCACGTAAAATTTGCAACAAACAAAGTAGAGGACGTCTAACTTGTTTTTGCAGGGCATGTTGTGATGTGATATGGTCAAGATATGATGCTAAATTTTATTGTATGATATGATCATGTTTTGTAACCGAGTTATCGGCAACTCGCAGGAGCCATATGGTTGTCGCTTTATTGTATGCAATGCAATCGCCCTGTAATGCTTTACTTTATCACTAAGCGGTAGCGATAGTCGTAGAAGCATAAGATTGGCGAGACGACAACGATGCTATGATGGAGATCAAGGTGTCGCGCCGGTGACGATGGTGATCATGACGGTGCTTCGAAGATGGAGATCACAAGCACAAGATGATGATGGCCATATCATATCACTTATATTGATTGCATGTGATGTTTATCTTTTATGCATCTTATCTTGCTTTGATTGACGGTAGCATTATAAGATGATCTCTTACTAATTATCAAGAAGTGTTCTCCCTGAGTATGCACCGTTGCGAAAGTTCTTCGTGCTGAGACACCACGTGATGATCGGGTGTGATAGGCTCTACGTTCAAATACAACGGGTGCAAAACAGTTGCACACGCGGAATACTCAGGTTATTCTTGACGAGCTATGCATATAAGATATGACCTCGGAACACGGAGACCGAAAGGTCGAGCGTGAATCATATAGTAGATATGATCAACATAGTGATGTTCACCATTGAAACTACTCCATCTCACGTGATGATCGGACATGGTTTAGTTGATTTGGATCACGTGATCACTTAGAGGATTAGAGGGATGTCTATCTAAGTGGGAGTTCTTAAGTAATTTGATTAATTGAACTTTAATTTATCATGAACTTAGTCCTGGTAGTATTAGCATATCTATGTTGTAGATCAATAGCTCGCGTTGTTGCTTTCATATGTTTATTTTGATATGTTCCTAGAGAAAATTGTGTTGAAAGATGTTAGTAGCAATGATGCGGATTGGATCCGTAATCTGAGGTTTATCCTCATTGCTGCACAGAAGAATTATGTCCTTGATGCACCGCTAGGTGACAGACCTATTGCAGGAGCAGATGCAGACGTTATGAACGTTTTGCTAGCTCAGTATGATGACTACTTAATAGTTTAGTGCACCATGCTTAACGGCTTAGAATCGGGACTTCAAAGACGTTTTGAACATCATGGACCATACGAGATGTTCCAGGAGTTGAAGTTAATATTTCAAGCAAATACCCGAGTTGAGAGATATGAAGTCTCCAACAAGTTCTATAGCTAAAAGATGGAGGAGAATCGCTCAACTAGTGAGCATGTGCTCAGATTGTCTGGGTACTACAATCGCTTGAATCAAGTGGGAGTTAATCTTCCAGATAAGATAGTGATTGACAGAATTCTCTAGTCACCATCACCAAGTTAGTAGAACTTCGTGATGAACTATAGTATGCAAGGGATGACGAAAACAATTCCCAAGCTCTTCGTGATGCTGAAATCGACGAAGGTAGAAATCAAGAACAACATCCAGGGTTGATGGTTGACGAGACCACTAGTTTCAAGAAAAGGGCAAAGGGAAGAAGAGGAACTTCAAGAAGAACGGCAAGCGAGTTGCTGCTCAAGTGAAGAAGCTCAAGTCTGGTCCTAAGCCTGAGACTAAGTGCTTCTACTGCAAAGGGACTGGTCACTGGAAGCGGAACTACCCCAAGTGTTTGGTGGATAAGAAGAATGGCAAAGTGAACAAAAGTATATTTGATATACATGTTATGATGTGTACTTTACTAGTGTTTATAGCAACCCCTCAGTATTTGATACTGGTTCAGTTGCTAAGAGTAGTAAATCGAAACAGGAGTTGCAGAATAAACAGAGACTAGTTAAGGGTAAAGTGACGATGTGTGTTGGAAGTAGTTCCATGATTGATATGATCATCATCGCACACTCCCTATACTTTCGGGATTAGTGTTGAACCTAAATAAGTGTTATTTGGTGTTTGCGTTGAGCATGAATATGATTTGATCATGTTTATTGCAATACAGTTATTCATTTAAGTTAGAGACCAATTGTTGTTCTGTTTACATGAATAAAACCTTCTATGGTTATACAGACCAACGAAATGGTTCGTTGAATCTCGATCGTAGTGATACACATATTCATAATATTGAAGCCAAAAGGATGCAAAGTTAATAATGATAGTGCAACTTGTTTGTGGCACTACTGTTTAAGTCATATTGGTGTAAAGCGCA
The DNA here is from genome assembly GCA_032464435.1 of Aegilops umbellulata. Lineage (NCBI taxonomy): Eukaryota > Viridiplantae > Streptophyta > Magnoliopsida > Poales > Poaceae > Aegilops > Aegilops umbellulata. Next base: position 481,985,825 of record CP136059.1, on the reverse strand, counting down.
TGAAGAAACTCCATGCAGATGGAATTTTGGAATCACTTGATTATGAATCACTTGATGCTTGCGAACCATGCCTCATGGGCAAGATGACTAAGACTCCGTTCTCCGGAACAATGGAGCGAGCAACTGACTTGTTGGAAATCATACATACCGATGTATGTGGTCCGATGAAAATTAAGGCTCGCGACAAGTATCATTATTTTCTGACCTTCACAGATGTTTTGAGCAGATATGGGTATATCTACTTGATGAAACATAAGTCTGAAATGTTTGAAAAGTTCAAAGAATTTCAGAGTGAAGTGGAAAATCATCGTGACAAGAAAATAAAGTTTCTACGATCTGATCGCGGAGACGAATATTTGAGTTACGAGTTTGGTCTTTAGTTAAAACAATGTGAAATAGTTTCACTACTCACGCCACCTGGAACACCACAGCATAATGGTGCGTCCGAACGTCATAACCGTACTTTATTGGATATAGTACAATCTATGATGTCTCTTACCGATCTACCACTATCGTTTTTGGGGTTATGCATTAAAGACAGCTGCATTCACGTTAAAAAGGGCACCATCTAAGTCCGTTGAGATGACACAATCAGAACTATGGTTTGGCAAGAAACCAAAGTTGTCGTTTCTTAAAGTTTGGGGTTGCGATGCTTATGTGAAAAAGTTCCAACATGATAAGCTCAAACCCAAATCGGAGAAATGTGTCTTCATAGGATACCCAAAGGAGACAGTTGGGTACACCTTCTATCACAGATCCAAAGGCAAGACATTCGTTGCTGAGAATGGATCCTTTCTAGAGAAGGAGTTTCTCTCGAAAGAAGTGAGTGGGAGGAAAGTAGAAAACTTGATAAGGTAATTGTACCATCTCCCTTATTGGAAAATAGTTCATCACAGAAATCTGTTCTTGTGACTACTACACCAATTAGTGAGGAAGCTAATGATGATGATCATGTAACTTTAGATCAAGTTACTACCGAATCTCGTAGGTAAACCAGAGTGAGATCCGCACTAGAGTGGTACGGTAATCCTGTTCTGGAGGTCATGTTACTTGACCATGACGAACCTACGAACTATGAAGAAGCGATGGTGAGCCCAGATTCCGCGAAATGGTTTGAGGCCATAAAATCTGAGATGGGATCCATGTATGAGAACAAAGTGTGGACTTTGGTTGACTTGCCCGATGACCGGCAAGACATAGAAAATAAATGGATCTTCAAGAGGAAGACGGAAGCTGATAGTAGTGTTACTATCTACAAAACTAGAATTGTCGCAAAAGGTTTTCGACAAATTCAAGGTGTTGACTACGATGAGAGTTTCTCACTCGTAAATATGCTTAAGTCTGTCCGAATCATGTCAGCAATGGCCACATTTTATGAAATCTGGCAAATGGATAAACAAAACTACATTCTTTAATGGATTTATTAAAGAAGAGTTGTATATGATGCAAACAGAAAGTTTTGTCAATCCTAAAGGTGCTAACAAAATATGCAAGCTCCAGCGATCCATCTATGGACTGGTGCAAGCATCTCGGAGTTGGAATACACGCTTTGATAAGTTGATCAAAGCATATAGTTTTATACAGACTTGCGGTGAAGCCTGTATTTTCAAGAAAGTGAGTGGGAGCACTACAACATTTCTGATAAGTATATATGAATGACATATTGTTGATCGGAAATAATGTAGAATTATTCTGTAAAGCAAAAAAAGGAGTGTTTGAAAGGAGTTTTTCAAAGAAAGACTTCAGTGAAGCTGCTTACATATTGAGCATCAAGATCTATAGAGATAGATCAAGACGCTTGATAAATTTTTTCAATAAGTACATACCTTGACAAGATTTTGAAGTAGTTCAAAATGGAACAGTTAAAGAAAGAGTTCTTGCCTGTGTCGTAAGGTGTGAAATTGAGTAAGACTCAAAACTCGACCACGACAGAAGATAGAAAGAGAATGAAAGTCAATCTCTATGCCTCAGCCATAGGTTCTATGAAGTATGCCATGCTGTGTACCAGATCTATTGTATATTCTACCACTGAGTTTGGCAAGGGAGTACAATAGTGATCTAGGAGTAGATCACTCAACAGCAGGTCAAAATTATCCTTAGTGAAATAAGGATATGTTTCTTGATTATGGACGTGACAAAAGGGTTCGTCGTAAAAGATTACGTCGATGCAAATTTTGACACTAATCTAGATGACTCTAAGTCTCAATCTAGATACATATTGAAAGTGGGAGCAATTAGCTAAAGTAGCTCCGTGCAGAGCATTGTAGACATAGAAATTTGCAAAATACATACGGATCTGAATTTTGGCAGACCCGTTGACTAAACTTCTCTCACAAGCAGAACATGATCACACCTTAGTACTCTTTGGGTGTTAATCACATAGAGATGTGAACTAGATTACTTACTCTAGTAAACCCTTTGAGTGTTGGTCACATGATGATGTGAACTACGGGTGTTAATCACATGATGATGTGAACTATTGATGTTGAATCACATGACGATGTGATCTAGATTATTGACTCTAGTGCAAGTGGGAGACTGAAGGAAATATGCCCTAGAGGCAATAATAAAGTTATTATTTATTTCCTTATATATCATGATAAATGTTTATTATTCATGCTAGAATTGTATTAACCGGAAACATAATACATGTGTGAGTACATAGAAAAACAGAGTGTCACTAGTATGCCTCTACTTGACTAGCTCGTTAATCAAAGATGGTTATGTTTCCTAACCATAGACAAAGAGTTGTTATTTGATTAACGAGGTCACATCATTAGTTGAATGATCTGATTGACATGACCCATTTCATTAGCTTAGCACCCGATCGTTTAGTATGTTGCTATTGCTTTCTTCATGACTTATACATGTTCCTTTGACTATGAGATTATGCAACTCCCGTTTGCCGGAGGAACACTTTGGGTGCTACCAAACGTCACAACGTAACTGGGTGATTATAAAGGAGTACTACAGGTGTCTCCAAAGGTAGATGTTGGGTTGGCGTATTTTGAGATTAGGATTTGTCACTCCGATTGTCGGAGAGGTATATCTGGGCCCTCTCGGTAATGCACATCACATAAGCCTTGCAAGCATTGCGACTAATGAGTTAGTTGCGAGATGATGTATTACGGAACGAGTAAAGAGAATTGCCGGTAACAAAGATTGAACTAGGTATTGGATACCGACGATCGAATCTCGGGTAAGTAACATACCGATGACAAAGGGAACAACGTATGTTGTTATGCGGTCTGACCGATAAAGATCTTCGTAGAATATGTAGGAGCCAATATGGGCATCCAGGTACCGATACCGATAGCGCGCCAAACCTAGGGCCGGCCTCCTCCCTCCCTTGCTCCTTTATATACGGGGGCAGGGGGCACCCCATAGACACACAAGTTGATCTTCGTGATCGTTCCTTAGCCGTGTGCGGTGCCCCCCTCCACCATATTCCACCTCGAATATATCGTTGCAGTGCTTAGGCGAAGCCCTGCGCCGGTAGAACATCAAGATTGTCAACACGCCGTCGTGCTGACAGAACTCCTCCCCGAAGCTTTGCTGAATCGGAGCTAGGGGTGCGTCATCGAGCTGAACGTGTGCCAAGAACTCGGAGGTGCCGGAGTAACGGTGCTTGGATCGGTCGGATCGGGAAGACGTACGACTACTTCCTCTACGTTGCGTCAACGCTTCCGCTTCGGTCTACGAGGGTACGTAGACAACACTCTCCCCTCTCGTTGCTATGCATCACCATGATCTTGCGTGTGCGTAGGAAATTTTTTGAAATTACTACGTTCCCCTCCATCATTTGACTCAGAGACATGTCTCCGGTTCGACCGAATTTCAGATTCAGCTCTCTGTACTTAACGCCTTCCTTGAAGGCACAGACTGCTTGGTGGTCAGACACATTCTCCACTGTGTGATGCAACGTGATCCATCTCTGGATGTAATCCCTCAAAGTTTCATTCGTCTTCTGCACACAAGATTGCAGCTCTGTCAACCCTGCTGGTCGCTTGCAGGTTCCTTCAAACGTTCTGACAAACACTCGGGCAAGATCTTCCCAAGTGTAAATGTTGCTGGGTGCTAATTGGTTCAGCCATGCTCTGGCCGAGCCGTCCAACATGAGAGGCAAGTGTTTCATGGCCACTTCATCATTGCCGCCGCCAATCTGAACAGCCACTCGGTAGTCCTCAAGCCAAGTATCAGGCTTGGACTCACCAGTGAACTTACTGACTCCAGTCGCCAACCTAAAGTTGGGAGGGATCACCGCGGCCCTAATGGCTCTGTTGAAGCACTCTGGTCCTGAAACGTGCACTCTGCTGCTGGTGGGTACATCTCTATCATGACGTTCTCGGTGAGCTCTGTTCCTGTTGACCAAACCCTGAACGAGAATGGATCTCGCATCAAAGCTCGGTTCTCTGGGGTCGACTGGAATCCTTCGCCCAACGCTGTGAGGGCGTCTGTCATCCTGCTGTCGATGCACGTATGACCCACTCCTTGGGGGGGGGCACTCGACGACGATCATCATGATCGAGTCGGTGATCATACTGCTCACGGTTTCTGGACTGATCACGCCGGTCTCCATGTCCCTCACGCCTCGGGGGCGATCTTGGGTTGTGAGCCGACTGGACTATATCTGCAACGAAAGATCTGCTATGGATCCTATTTCACGACTGTGACACAGCCGTATTCTGCTCTCCTGCTGCCCGGAGCAAAGCTCTGATCTGCATCAGACCTCTGCCAGCTTCTGACTGGGAAGGCTGAATTGACTCTGCTCTTCGAGCTGCAGCTGTAAGATTTTGAATCGGAGTTCGATATACCTGAGTCGGAGGTGGAAAGAGCTGACGTCGACTGGATTCTGGGACCCGTTGTCGCGCTCGCTCATCGACTACTCGCTGGAGGTTTTCCAGTCGAGTGCGCTCAGCGAAGTTGGCCAAGCGCGCGTCCTCTAAGGCACGGGCCTCGGGGGTTTCTCCAACGATAGGAGTGTGAAGCGCATCCATGTTCCGGCGACGAAGTTCTTCCCTCTGCAATGAAGTGAGGGGCTCGGGGAGGTACTCTTCATGGGCATGCGACGGGTCGCCTCCGCCGTCGCCACCGTCGGTGCGACGGAAGCCAGGAGGACTGCGTGGTTCATCGACCATCAAGACCTCCGCCGCTGGATCACTGCTGTCGCACTCGGATGCAGTCTCTGCGGAGCCAGTCGACAGGTCGAACAGGCCGTAGAGAGATTCGCCGGGCTCGATCGCCGCGACTTGGGGGTGGCCGACTGGCGAGCCACCGCGTGCCTCATCCACCGCTGAAGCCTCGACCGACCGGAGCGCTTGCGCCGGCGGGCAACAGGGAGGGAGGACGCCACAGGAGCCGACCAATACTAGGTCGACGGCTACCGCAGGAGGACGCCTCGGATGCATGCGCGAAAGTGTGTTGCCCCGCAGACGAGGAGCGCGTCGACGTCGAGTGGAGCCTCCTGAAGCCAAGCGGAGTCGTCGGCGATGAACACGAGCGCGCCGAGTCGGATCTCGCGGCCCTCAACCAAAACTCCGCTTGAAACCATGATGAAGGGGATCGGAAAAATCGCAACTTCTCCAACAAGTCGCTAAGACACCTGCCCCACGGTGGGCGCCAACTGTCGTGGTTCTAAGTCTGACAGTAGAATAGGGGGGGTAGGAATGTAGAGGCAAGATCCTAGCTATGGAGGAGTCGTACACGCAAGGTTTACGAGTTCAGGCCCTTCTCGGAGGAAGTAATAGCCCTACGTCTCGGAGCCCTCAGGCGGTCGACTGGATTATATGCGTGTGAGTTACAGGGGGTGCGAACCCTTGTAACAGAGGAGGGGGTGGCTTATATAGAGTGCGCCAGGACCCCAGTTCCCCTCCGTTACACAGGGTTCGTCGTACATTAAGAGGGGGGCGTTACTGGTAACGCCAGCTATAAAGACATATAATGACCATAAAGCTATGACTTAATTCCCGACCTTTGCAGAGCGGAGTGGCTTTAGACCTTCTGGTGGTCGAGTGGTTGTCTACACGGTCGAGTGTCTTCAATACCGTCGAGTGGAACATTGCCTCATGGTCGAGTGGATGATGATTCTTCTTCAGTTGTTTCTGGTTCTTTTAGGGATGTCCTTGGGAAGGATATCTTGGACAGGTCCATGACCCTACCCTAGGTACATAACTCCATCAGGAGCCAAGGTCGGCGCGGCGGCGGGGGGACAGCGGAAGACATCGTAACCTAAACCGATACCATGTAAAACATAGGGTTTGGGAAACTGGCTCGACACCCTAAACGGGGTGTGGCTATCACATTATATAGACGTACCAAGAGGTACAATACAAGGTGTATACAAACTACGTATATACAGTCTAACAATGGTTATGTGCAACGATTGATGCAAATGATCGATGGGGATACCCCCTTTTCGAAGAAAAAAAACGTTCCTTTCATTTCGCTATCAAGTTAGTTGAATTTGTATGTATGCCTGAGATTCTTTTTATTTTTGGTTCATATAAGGTATTGTGTATGTTTCCGTCATTGTTTCCGTGAATTTGTGAGTTTTCAGATGTGTTTCAACTTTGAACACAAGGTTTGTCCAATGGACACCAGTGTTTTTCCTGCAAAAGGGACATGACTGCAACTCATCAAGCAATGCATTGGATCAAGCAATGGCATGGATTCTACGTACGTATGCGTGTGTATGCGCGTTTGACGGATTCAAGGGGGACCCGCCCCCCTAACGATCGCGTCGCTTCGTTAATAGCGATCAGTTTTTCGCTATTTTTCCTGCTACACAACTGTTCATCGCTTCCTTCGCCCCCCCCCCCCTCCCCTGAATCGCTGTGTCGTTCGTAAAGCCTCAGGATCTCAGCCCACGTGCGGTACAATTTCCTAGCAACCCAAAAGCCCAAAAGAACAAAGTATCAGGCAGCCCATCATAGGTGACAAAGGGGCCAATTAGCAGGGTAGTTGCACGCAGCCGCGCGCCCACGCACACACAGGTCGTGCTATCGCTTTGTTTCCCAGCCGCCTGCTGGGATTGGGATTCACATCTGCCGCCTGCCGCTGCCTGCTATTGCCTATGCGATCTCTACGCAACTCCGTGGCATAGCCATCAAGAGAAGCGGACGGCCGCGGGCGAGCGCCGATCCGCAGGCTATTTGCCGGTAGCCGGTAGGCCGACCACGAGGATGAGCCGCAATAAAATGAGAAAAAGTTACTTTATTTCGATTGCTAGATTCAGGCCTTGATTAGATTAATTAGTCCGTGCTTTTTAGAACCATATAAACGTATAGTTGGAAAATCTACAAACATTGGGAAGGAACTAGCGACAAAGGTTAGCTTGAAGAAATAATTGATATCTTTGAAACTGATGCTCGTAAACCTGACTTCAAATTAATACATATGTAATTTTATTTTTTATCTTAAAACAACAGTGATATATTTTACCCCGCAAAAAAAATACTATTTAGATCTTGTGATATTTACTATTGTATGTGTTAATTACATTCTATCTAGTTCGTGCCCCCCCCCCCCCTATCACTATTTTCTGGCTCCGTCCCTGGCGTTTGGTGCATGAGATGAGGGTGCGCACGAGTGCACACCCAGCACATATGCGCGTTTGGTTGTTCTTCATTGCGGGACCGGCTAACCAGCTGACTGAATTTCCAATTTGGATCAGTCACTTTTTCTTTACAATCGGCTTACTACTCTACTTGCCCAGTTCGGAATTAAAGTGCCGGGATCTCAAGCGAGGCCACTACTAAACGCATGCATGCGATTGAGAATAAACGTGAATAGTGCATGCATGCATGCAAGCGAGCTAGTGCTGGTTTTGTTTCACGTAAGGAACACAGCTTTCAGCTTTTTTTTTTATTACGCTGACAGGCTTTATTTCACAATTTTCTAAAGAATAGACGTCACAAATCAAGAAAAGAAAAACAAACAAAAATAACTTCCATTTTCTTAATTTTACTGATTTAATATTACCCTTTATCAATGATGGAAGACCTCACTTGTGCAAAGCATAATTAAATGTAAAATCCATTTTTATTCTACATAAATCCATTTTTATTGATTTCTATGACAAGTAATTCCCGATGGAGGTCGTATGAATTTTATCAAAAATTAATAACGTCTAGGTTTGACCAATGTTATATACAAAGAAATTACTCCCTCCGATCCATAATAAGTGTCGTGATTTTGAACTAACCTTAGTTTAAAACTAAGGTTACTATTGGGCCTTAGTGAATTACTCGAGACCTAACATTAGAGCACTGTTATGGCAAGGCAACACCTGATGTAATTAAGTCTTGTTCCCAGTAGGATAAGTGTCTGTCTGGATTGGGGTGGAAGGAGCGCATGAATTGGCAAGGTTTGGATTCTCGTACGTGATTTATGGGCTGCTCTAAGAGTTGGCTTCCTTTTTCTCGGATCACTGGCTACTAAGTAAACGGACGGATAGCTACATAGACAAGGAGTGATCAATTTTTCAGAATGACGTTGATTTTAGAAACAGGCAGAGAGACGACTGACTTGCTCTGTTGTAGACACGAGGCAATTACGCATGCGCGTACACGTACGCCCCTTGACGTGACATTATGCCCAACTTGCACTCCAGAGGACCCGGCCCTATATATGAATGATACTCACTCCCTATGAACTGTAGGGGGTTCAAGCAAAGCAGTAGTCACCAGCAGGCCAGTGTTCCTCCTCGATCTAGCCCTCTTCTTCCCCTTCATCTCTCGCTTGAAGTCTTACTGAGTTGGAGTATATATATTTCTATGTGGTCAGTGTGCTGATTACTACCCCTCGGCGGCGAGGTAGGCGACCGCCCACACCGACCGTCGTGGAGCACAGCGAGGTATGTGTCTTTCTCCTTATCGTCCTTTCCATTGGTGGTTCTGTGACACCGATTTTCAGCACCTGGATGCCCCTATGGCCTACACCCTTTATGAACATTAAATTTAAAACAAATTCAAAAAAAATCTAAAACTTTGGGAGATCAAACGTGATCAAACTTTTGATGATCTTGAATGTTTTAGTTAAAAATAACATTCGTGGAGCCCTTACCTGAAAAAGCAAAATCATTGTTCAAAGTTTATTTACATTTTAAGCAGTGATTTTGTTTTTGTTTGTGAGGCTACACGAAGGTTATTTGTTGCTGAAACTTTGCAAGAACATCAAAACGTTGATCTCTGAAGGTTTCAAAAAAATTTTAGTTTTTTACGAAATTACTGTTTATGAGCGCGTAGGGGCTCCACGAAGGTTATTTTTTACACCTTTCTCGTGATTCTATACCTTTTCCTCGGGGTCTTGCTAACAAAATTTTTTGCTAGCTTGATCGCCTCGAGATGATGGTTGACCCAGTGAGCCTGGTGGGCATGATCCTAACGATGGTGCAACTGATCGCAAGCGCCGCGGAGACTGCACGGCAGAACAAGAAGAAGTGCTGGGAGCTCGCCCAACGCGCGTGCACTCTGGCCAACGTACTGCCCGACTCCAAATACCCGGCGGCGAACGACCAGGAGACGGAGACTGTGATGAGGAGGCTCAAGGAGACCCTCCACGAAGCGTTGACGCTCATCCAGTCCTGCCAGACTGTAACTGTATTCTCCCGTAGCCGGAAGGCCGCCGAATTAGATGGGGTTAATAGAAAGATCAACGACTGCATCACGGACCTCAATTTCATCAGACAAGTTCGCACAAATCACGTAGCAGCACCTAGCGCAGTGCCACTCTCAGCTCAAACTTATGACCACGGCTCCTACCATCAGTATCAGGCACAAGGAGCCGGAGGTGCCTCCAGCAGCGCCTGTGTTGGATACCCCCCGCCTCAGCACGCACCCGTCAATGCTCACTGGACTCCGGCTCCGCCACCCTACCATGCTTCCCCTGCCCCCCCGGCCCCGGGTTACAATCTATCTTCTTTTTACACCCTTCCAACTGTCAACAAGATCTTTGACCGTGTGTGTAATGGATTCCGCTAGTGCTCGTCGTTGCATCTGGGGTGCTATTATCTTTCTGGATGACAAATATGTACCCATTTGTGCAGAGACTATGAATGATAAATCATTTGTTCGCAGCAAGTATATATAGTATATGGTTAATTACTAGCAAGATGTATGTGTGTTGCACGGAACATCAAGATGCATTTGTATGAGTAGTTTATCTTGTGAGAGAAACAGATGAACGAGGGAAGACCTTATTTGAAAATATGGAGAGGGGTGCGGGTATCTTTTTGCAAAATTATCATAGTTTCCTTATTATCGTCAAATATAAATCGGCCGGCCTATATTACAGGATGGCAGGCACACCATCATCACCAACTCTGTTTTTTATACATATGGTTATGTGCAGCGAAACGATTGGTGCAAAAGATCCGTGGGATATCCCCTTTTTGAAAGGAAAAAATTGTCCCTTTCATTTTGCTATCAAGTTAGTTGAATTTGTCTGTATGCCTGAGATTCTTTTTGTTTTTGTTTCATATAAGGTATTTCCTATGTTTCCATCATCGTTTCCGTGAATTTGTCAGTTTTCGGATGTGTTTCAACTTTGAACACAAGGTTTGTCGAATGGACACCAGTGTTTTTCCTGCAAAAGGGGCGTGACAGCTACTCATCAAGCAATGAATTGGATTAAGCAATGGCATGGATTCTACGTACGTACGTGTGTGTATGCGCGTTTGGTGCATGAGATGAGGGCGCGCACGAGTGCACACGCAGCACATATACCCAAGGGCTGCTCTTCCTCGCGGCTAGGGACTGAATTTCCAATTTGGGTCAGTCACCTTTTTCTTCACAACCGGCTAACTACTCTATTTGCCCAGTTCGGAATTAAAAAGGCCGGCTGCCACTCAAGCGAGGCCACTACTAAACGCATGCATGCGATTGGGAATAAAGGTGAATAGTGCTGATTGTGTTTCATGTAAGAAACACAGCTTCCATCCTCGCAAACACACACACACACACACACACACACACACACACACACACACACACACACACACACACACACACACACACACACACACAGCTTTCAGCTTTTTTTATTACGCTGACAGCCTTCATTTTGCAATTTTCTATACATGTCACAAATCCAAAAAAGAAAAACAAAAAATGGCTTCCATTTTCTTAATTTTACTGATTTAATATTACCCTTTATCAATGACAAAATACCTCACTTGTGCAAAGCATAATTAAATACAAAATAAAATAAATAATAACAAAATTTGCATATAATTTACACATAAATTGTGTTTTTTATAATATGCAAGAATAAGCATATAAGATCTATATAATGAATTTCCTAAAAAGGAATGAATTAGTGGCATTGGTATTACCCTTCAAGAAGAAAGAAAATGAAATAAAAAATAAAATCAAATCAAAACAATGAAGCCTGGTAAGAAAGGATGAATTAGTACCATTGATTCCACCCATTAAGAAGAAAGAAAATGAAAAAATTCAGATACCGACAAAATCTGCACAAAGTTTACACATAAATTTGTACACAAACGTATATTTGGAAAAATGTATTATTACTGTGCAACACTGAGCATACTATAGTGAAATTTCCCGCAAAAAAGTGTTTTCTAATAAGTAATGGATTAGTGACATCAATATTACCCTTACAAAAGAAAAGAAATGAAAACTAAAACAAAAATAAAAAATAAAATAAAAACTAAAAATATATATGAAGTTTTCTATGAAACAATCTATTCGTGGCATTGTATTACCCTTTCAAAGAAAAACTAAAACAAAGTCAAAATAATGAAATTTTCTGAGAAAGAATGAAACCCTTTAAGAAGAAAGAAAATGAAAGAAAAAAACTTTTAAAACATGCACACAATTTGCACTGAAATTGCACTTTTTGAAATATGCAAAGAGTAAGCATATAATAGTGCATTTTTCGCATTCTACTATAATTTACAGATAGTAACTGAAATAATGCATTTCCTTTAAGAAGAAAGAAAAAAACTTAGGCACAACTTTGCTCCAAAATTGCACTTTATCATAATATGAAAAAAATATCATACAGTCATGAAATGGCACATATTATAGAGTATTTGTTTGTATATAATTCCACTCAGCTAAAAACCACAAAAAACAAAAAATAACCAATAAGGTGAAAAAAAAGGGAAACGATAGAAACATAAAACAGAAATAAAAGGTTAAGAAAGAAACCCACAGAAGAAACAATTAAATTTCCTTAGGAAGCACGAGTTAGTGGCACTAGTATTACCATTTAAGAAAAAAATGGGAAAAAATAGTCTAAAACAAACACTGACAAAATTTACACGAAAATACACACTAAAATTGCGCTTTTCAAAAATATGCAACAATAAGCATATAAAAGTGGAACTTTTGCAAAAATAAAATGTAAGAACAAATAACAAGTGGCATTGGTATTAACCTTAAAGTAGAATGAAAATGAAGTTAAGAATAAAACAATATTAAAATAATGATTTTTTCCAAGAAAAGAAATGAATTAGTGTCGTTGGTATTTACTTTAAGAACAAAGAAAATTTAGAACAAAAACTAGCGCACAACTTTGCACCGAAATTGCACCTTACCGTGATATGCAAAAGTAATCATATAATCATGATATTTTGGGACAAATCATATATTATTTGTATGTATATGATTACACTCAGCCAAAAACTCACAAAAAAAAAAGAAGTAACCAATAAAATAAAGAAAAAAAGGAAAAAAATGCAACCCAGAAGAGCAAAAAAAAGAGCCTAAGAAGCAATTCGACTGACCCAAAATAGAGGTCAATCGATTCCGAGCAGCCCAACTCACCACCAATAGCACACATCTCAAAGCAGAATCGAACGGCCACAAAATTGACTGGCCCAAAAAAAAATAACTGGCTGACATATAGCTAAAGTTCTTCCGGCACCTATCGGTGAAGCATATCATGCTTCGAGATGCGTGCGTATTTTTTTCTCCCATATGTCAATTCGGCTTGTCTTGTCGGCAGCCTCACGACACTACTTTTTGTCCCCACGCAAAGAATCGTATGCCTACATGTGGTCTATCCCCGCGCAAAGTCCATACACCTCAATTTCCTATCGGTATTTTAGAACATTCATATCTTTGAAACTGAAATCATGTTTTTGATATGTTTTATATATTTTAATTCCTGGCGACGAGACCTTCAAGACAAGATGAATCTCCGATACATTTCAAATTAGTCTAAATTTCCGTATTTCAATCACTTTCCAATTAATTGAAACAATTGAATTATTTTTTATAAATGAGTGGAATTATTATTTTTGAATGAAGTGAAATCAGTTTTTTATATATGAGTGAACTTAGTTTTTAAATGAGTAAATTATTATTTTTGATTGAAGTGAAATCAGTTTTTCTTAAAGATGATTGAACTATTTTTTTTTTTGAAAAAGCGAGATCAGTTTTCTGAATGCAGTAAAAATCAGTTTTTTGAGATGATTGACTCAGTTTTTTCTAAATGAGGGGGATCAGTTTTTTGAAATGACCGAAATCAATTTTTAATATAAGTGATCTGGCGTCCCCACCTATCTTAAAAGTCTTCCCTTTCTCACTTTCAGGTCACTGCCAACCCATGTTGCCAGACTCGTTATAGATCGGAGCTTTGATGGTAGGATCGCAAATCATAGAATGTTAACTATCAAGATCATAGAAATGTAGATTCTATGAACTAATATCGTAGAATCAGAGGGGTTTGTTTGGATCGTGAAGTCGTAGAATCATATAACAAAATCACGATTTTGACAACCTTGTTGTCAATGTTTGCTCCCCATCCTGAAGGCGACGGTGAAGCCGCCTAATGCAATGTTTCCATCACAAACTTAACCATATACGATGTGGCAGACGCCCTCTGCCCGACTCCCAAACACGGCGAACCCTCTCCATAAGACTTGGCTGCAACAACCATGCCGCTTAAAGAAGAATCGCCGCATCGGACGTCCACACAGGCAATCACTGTGATATGTATTTTTTTTAAATATGACTTCGGCTTAATTTCTTTGGCAAAACAAAACCGAAGACTGCCTTGGCAGTGTCTGGCTGTATGCATTCAACATCACAAACTTCAACTAAGTTTATAAATAAAATTATGTATATCTACATCACCGAATATGCATCGCACAAAATTATATGCCATGATGAATTTGATGGCATTGATTCATATTCTAGATTTTGGTAAATAATTTCATAAAATTTGACGTCATGGTAAATATTTTTACTTGAAGCGGAATATCTCGTTACATGTGAAAGAAATTTCTGTTAAGATCCAAAATATACAGGATTGAGTTCTAAACGAGAAAATATATGCACATCCTACAGGTGCCATCCAGCGGCCAGCGGCTCTTGGCTAGTCCGACGATCCCTCTGTCTTGCCCAAACAGAGCACCGCTTCCGCCTTTCCCCTCCCGCAGCTCACCGCAGTGCAGCCGCCGCCGCCGCCGCCGCTTCTACCAACGCCGTGCGCCGTCCCCCATGTGGTCTCCACCGCCCCCTCTCGCCCGTCTCTCCCCTATCGCGCCGGCCCCCAAACGGCGCACGGCCGGATCCTCCTTTGCCGGCGAATCGGAGGGGACCAAGCCCTGGACCCAGCGTTGTCAGCCGATGGAGCTCACCGTGTCCACGTTTCAACCGGCGGCCAGAGGAGACTAGTCCGCAAGGTATAAGCTGGTTCCTCCCAACTCGATTGTTACACCATGTGCTAATTACATCCTGCTTCTTTCTTATTAGAGGAATTAAATTGATGATACTCAAAGGGAGTATACCTTTCTTGTTCCGAACTAAAAATTATGCCTTGCTTCGAGCAGAATGGGTTCTTGTCTTCCCAAGAATCTGCTTCTGCAGCGGCAGAAGCAAACCACTAGTTTATCTTCTCACTGAGCTTTAGTACCTTGCTTGGCAGCTAATCTAGCGATTAATCAACTAATCATGGGTACTTAGTGGCCGGAGGAGACGAGTCCGCAAGGTATAAGCTGGGTCCTGCCAGTGCCAACTTGATTGTTGCCGTCTGCTAATTAGACCCTGCTTCTTATTTTTCTTATTAGGGGAAATCAATAATATACCTTTCGTGCTCCAAACTGAAAATTATGCCTTGCTTCGAGCAGGATGGGTTGTCTTCCCAAGATTCTGGTTCTGCAGCGGCAGAAGCAAACGACTAGTTTATCTTCTCGCTGAGCTTTAGTACTTTGCTTGGCAGATAATCTAGCGATTAATCAACTAATCACCGGTAAAGCAAGGCCGGCCCGTGCCTTTTTTCCTTCAAAGAGGAAGAGCTCACAATAGGGTAATGGGCTCGGCAAGAATGACGATTCTTCAGCAGCCTCTGATATAGTGGTCCTGGGGGGCACAAATGATCAATTTGCTGCTCAACCACAACCACAGGTGATCAATTTGTCTGATGGATACTTAGCGAGCTAATTAGGATTGGGAGTCCTGCTGCTCTTCTGCAAGAAGCCTCCCTTGTGTCTTCTTCTGCCATTGAGGTGAATCTCTCTTACATGTTTATTCAAGATCTACATCAATTGCAAATTAGGTGCTCCACAAAACAGCAAACTGTACATGTTCCCTTTGTTTTGGATCAAAAATATGCTGAATTACAGTAGTGGAGTATTTTCTGCGTCTGCAAATAATATAGAACTGTACAGCATAAGGGAAAAAATGCCTCATATCTTCTTGAGAAAATGTATTATAAGTAGGGCCCTTATCAACATGAACGCCCTGTTCGGAATCGCGCCGCTCCACAACCCCGCTCCCGGAGCGGGCGGAGCTGCAGTTTCCTTGCTCCGCAGATTCGGCGGAGTTGGTGGATTGCCAAACAGGGCTGAAATATTTGGTTGAATCGTTGTAGGAGAGTTACTAGCTTAACACATCAGTCGAGCACAAGTGATTCACATGATTAGTTCTATTGTTCCTAAGAAATATGTAGTAGGTTATGTAGAGCTCTCTGATGTGTCTTCATTTGCACCTACCTTAAATAGAGATTTAAAATATCAATAAGAAATTGTCTAGACGGTTTGTTTTGCTAGTCGAGATTGAAATAGTGCAGATTACGCTGAATGTGTCATTAGGTTGGTTAAGTATATGGGCAATTTACTAGTTCAATTCGACTGTCATGTTGGCTGTAATATCGTCTTCATGGTTGCGTGTGTACTTCTTTTGAAGGAAATATACGTTTGTACTCTAATTTGTTTGTAATATGATGATTCTTGTGTGCATCCAGTGGTCACTGATGGCCGGAGTGGTGCACCTATGGAATGATTGGGAGGTCCAAATCCTAGTGCTTGTTAGCTTCATGCTGCAAGTTTTCCTGCTCATGTTCGCCAGGATGCGACGGAGGAACATCTCCATCGTCCCAAGAACCCTCCTCTGGCTAGCATACTTGCTGGCAGACTCCATAGCGATGTACATCCTCGGCCACATGTCTTTTTGTGGCAAGCCCCACGGGCGCCAACAACTCATGGCATTCTGGGCGCCATTCTTGCTGGTGCATCTCGGTGGTCAGGACAACATCACTGCCTACTCCATAGAAGACAGCCAGCTCTGGCCACGTCACCTGCTCTCTTTTGTCGTGCAGACGGTGGGAGTGGCATATGTCCTCTACAAGTATGTCGCTGGTAGCTGGACCTTGGTCACAGCCGCGGCGCTGATATTTTGCAGCGGTTTTCTCAAGTATGGGGAGAGAGTATGGGCGCTCAAGTCCTCCAGCCTGGACAACATGAGTAAGTTCCTCGACAGCAGGAAGTTGGCTGAGGCTAAACGAGAACAGCGTGCACAGTGGGGCCAAGGGGAGAGGTTGGATCATGAAGAGGTTCTTCAGGGAGCTCATGACCTGCTCCCCATTTGCATGGCTCAGTTTGTGGACTATAAGTTTTGGCCATCCCCATTCCAGAGTAAAGCCGTCAAGCTATTTGATAGAGGGGGGCAAATGTTTGAGTTGGTTGAGATGCAGCTCTCCTTGATGTATGATTTCCTATATACCAAGGCCGCGGTGGCCTTCACATGGCATGGATGCTTCATCCGTGTCATTTCATCAGTTGCTAGCATCACCACTTTGTTCCTATTTCAATCAAGCATTGGCAAAAATGACTTCAACAGAGTTGATGCAATTGTCACATACATCTTAATAGCTGGGGCTGTCCTCCTAGAGATTACAACATTGTTGAAGGCAATGGGGTCAACATGGACATGCACATCGTTGCATGCTAGAGGATGGCATCGGCTTCACAACATAGTTGTATCTTTCCGGCGGCGTGTTAAGGCCGCGGAGAGAAATAGAAGATGGTCAGGTTCCATTGGACAGCCTGAATTGCTTAACTCGGCCCAGGGCACTGGAGGTTGCGTGGAGTGCGTGGGATGCAAAGATTTGTGGAAGAAACTGCACAACTCCTTACCTGTCATTTCAGATGGTACTAAGAAGTTGGTGTTGGAAGAGGTACGAAGAATGGTGGAGGCATGCGAAGGCAAAGAAGATATGATGAGGAGTTACAGTGGTCAGTGCGCACTGAATCCATGGAGCGGATTTTTCAAGGATCCCACCTCGCACGCTGGCATTGATTTTGATGACAAAATCCTTTCCTGGTACTTTGCCACCAAAATATTCTTCTCATGGTCGTCTCATGGGGAAGAGGGCAGTTATGTTGTGGAGGCAATCAGGGTAGTATCAAACTACATGATATTTCTCCTTGCTGAACATCCCTACATGCTGCCTAGCCCTGTTCGCCCCGGATTGTATGCCAATACTGAAGCAGCATATGTGGGGCTTGATTTTTCTGACAGGGAACAAATCAGCAGAAAGTTGGGGCTGAACAGAAGAAGAACGTGGGATCTAGACACAAGAACCAATGTGGACGAGCTTTACAGAGTAAGCGGGAAGCTGGACAGAAAAAAGGAGGAGCGGCTCAGAAAACAAATTAATTTGGACAGTACAACGGATGAGCTGGAGATAAACAGGAGGAGGGAGGAGCTGGACAGAAGAAGGGAGGAGCCGTACACAACAGGGTTTGAGGAGCTGAAAAAGCTGGAGGAGCTGGGCTTAAGAAACGAGGATCTGCATTTCAGGCCTTCACCTCCACCTTCCTTAGTCCGTGGAGGGGAGCTTGCTGTTTGGCTGCTAGAGGCGGAGGCGCGGGGCGAGGCGGAGGTGCGGCAGGTGCTACTTGGGGTGTGGGTGGAGATGCTGTGCTATGCGGCCCACCACTGCAGTAGGGATTCCCACGCCAGGCAGCTCAACAGCGGCGGCGAGTTCATTACCGTCGTCTGGCTTCTGTCCACTGCTATGTTCAATCGCCGGTACTGCGGCGAGCCCTGGTTTAGGAAGGGCGTGCGGGAGTTCTTCAGGCCACCATTCCATCTCGAGGACGAGGACAGTTGGTTCTGCAGGATACTTTTAAGCTGGGGTATTCTCACTACCAGCCGTCAGTGAGAGGAATTGGTTCAGGATTGAGGGCCTAATTAATTGTATTGTGTACTAGTAATTTTATATGCAAAAGAGGAGCAACTTGATGACTGGAGTATGTGGTTAAGCTGTAGCAATTTGTAAATGGCTTTACAAGTTTTAGAGTGGTTGGGCTTTTTTAGAATCGTTCGTTGATGTCGATCTAATGGCAGACAAATACGAAGTATTGGGTAGTACTCCGATGAAAGTACGCGAAAGTATTAAAACGAGTGGGGCCGGTACTCGTGACAAGGTGGGGACGCGTTTTAATCTAGGGGCAGTTTAGTCCTAGGAAAATTTGCACGCGCCGCCCCTCTCGTCGA